>OW203766.1:10967128-11025998 GCA_934045905.1 Leuctra nigra | reverse complement strand
AGTTCAGCAACTCCTGCATGTGCAATGCGCCCAAGTGATGTGAGTTCAGCACCTCCTGCATGTGCAATGCGCCCAAGTGATGTGAGTTGAGGACCTCCTGCATGTGCAATGCGCCCAAGTGATGTGAGTTCAGCACCTCATGCATGTGCAATGCGCCCAAGTGATGTGAGTTCAGCACCTTCTGCATGTGCAATGCGCCCAAGTGATGTGAGTTCAGGACCTCCTGCATGTGCAATGCGCCCAAGTGATGTGAGTTCAGGACCTCCTGCATGTGCAATGCGCCCAAGTGATGTGAGTTCAGCACCTCCTGCATGTGCAATACGCCCAAGTAATGTGAGTTCAGCACCTCCTGCATGTGCAATGCGCCCAAGTGATGTGAGTTCAGGACCTCCTGCATGTGCAATGCGCCCAAGTGATGTGAGTTCAGCACCTCCTGCATGTGCAATGCGCCCAAGTGATGTGAGTTCAGCACCTCCTGCATGTGCAATGCGCCCAAGTGATGTGAGTTCAGCACCTCATGCATGTGCAATGCGCCCAAGTGATGTGAGTTCAGCACCTCCTGCATGTGCAATGCGCCCAAGTGATGTGAGTTCAGGACCTCCTGCATGTGCAATGCGCCCAAGTGATGTGAGTTCAGCACCTCCTGCATGTGCAATGCGCCCAAGTGATGTGAGTTCAGGACCTCCTGCATGTGCAATGCGCCCAAGTGATGTGAGTTCAGCACCTCCTGCATGTGCAATGCGCCCAAGTGATGTGAGTTCAGGACCTCCTGCATGTGCAATGCGCCCAAGTGATGTGAGTTCAGCACCTCCTGCATGTGCAATGCGCCCAAGTGATGTGAGTTCAGGACCTCCTGCATGTGCAATGCGCCCAAGTGATGTGAGTTCAGGACCTCCTGCATGTGCAATGCGCCCAAGTGATGTGAGTTCAGCACCTCCTGCATGTGCAATGCGCCCAAGTGATGTGAGTTCAGGACCTCCTGCATGTGCAATGCGCCCAAGTGATGTGAGTTCAGGACCTCCTGCATGTGCAATGCGCCCAAGTGATGTGAGTTCAGGACCTCCTGCATGTGCAATGCGCCCAAGTGATGTGAGTTCAGCACCTCCTGCATGTGCAATGCGCCCAAGTGATGTGAGTTCAGCACCTCCTGCATGTGCAATGCGCCCAAGTGATGTGAGTTCAGCACCTCCTGCATGTGCAATGCGCCCAAGTGATGTGAGTTCAGGACCTCCTGCATGTGCAATGCGCCCAAGTGATGTGAGTTCAGCACCTCCTGCATGTGCAATGCGCCCAAGTGATGTGAGTTCAGCACCTCCTGCATGTGCAATGCGCCCAAGTGATGTGAGTTCAGGACCTCCTGCATGTGCAATGCGCCCAAGTGATGTGAGTTCAGCACCTCCTGCATGTG
The DNA here is from genome assembly GCA_934045905.1 of Leuctra nigra. Taxonomy (NCBI): domain Eukaryota; kingdom Metazoa; phylum Arthropoda; class Insecta; order Plecoptera; family Leuctridae; genus Leuctra; species Leuctra nigra. The sequence goes on along the minus strand of OW203766.1, from coordinate 11,024,590 downwards.
CAATGCGCCCAAGTGATGTGAGTTCAGCACCTCCTGCATGTGCAATGCGCCCAAGTGATGTGAGTTCAGGACCTCCTGCATGTGCAATGCGCCCAAGTGATGTGAGTTCAGGACCTCCTGCATGTGCAATGCGCCCAAGTGATGTGAGTTCAGCACCTCCTGCATGTGCAATGCGCCCAAGTGATGTGAGTTCAGGACCTCCTGCATGTGCAATGCGCCCAAGTGATGTGAGTTCAGGACCTCCTGCATGTGCAATGCGCCCAAGTGATGTGAGTTCAGCACCTCCTGCATGTGCAATGCGCCCAAGTGATGTGAGTTCAGCACCTCCTGCATGTGCAATGCGCCCAAGTGATGTGAGTTCAGGACCTCCTGCATGTGCAATGCGCCCAAGTGATGTGAGTTCAGGACCTCCTGCATGTGCAATGCGCCCAAGTGATGTGAGTTCAGCACCTCCTGCATGTGCAATGCGCCCAAGTGATGTGAGTTCAGGACCTCCTGCATGTGCAATGCGCCCAAGTGATGTGAGTTCAGCACCTCCTGCATGTGCAATGCGCCCAAGTGATGTGAGTTCAGCACCTCCTGCATGTGCAATGCGCCCAAGTGATGTGAGTTCAGCACCTCCTGCATGTGCAATGCGCCCAAGTGATGTGAGTTCAGGACCTCCTGCATGTGCAATGCGCCCAAGTGATGTGAGTTCAGCACCTCCTGCATGTGCAATGCGCCCAAGTGATGTGAGTTCAGGACCTCCTGCATGTGCAATGCGCCCAAGTGATGTGAGTTCAGCACCTCCTGCATGTGCAATGCGCCCTAATGATGTGAGTTCAGGACATCCTGCATGTGCAATGCGCCCAAGTGATGTGAGTTCAGCACCTCCTGCATGTGCAATGCGCCCAAGTGATGTGAGTTCAGCACCTCCTGCATGTGCAATGCGCCCAAGTGATGTGAGTTCAGGACCTCCTGCATGTGCAATGCGCCCAAGTGATGTGAGTTCAGCACCTCCTGCATGTGCAATGCGCCCAAGTGATGTGAGTTCAGGACCTCCTGCATGTGCAATGCGCCCAAGTGATGTGAGTTCAGGACCTCCTGCATGTGCAATGCGCCCAAGTGATGTGAGTTCAGCACCTCCTGCATGTGCAATGCGCCCTAATGATGTGAGTTCAGGACATCCTGCATGTGCAATGCGCCCAAGTGATGTGAGTTCAGCACCTCCTGCATGTGCAATGCGCCCAAGTGATGTGAGTTCAGCACCTCCTGCATGTGCAATGCGCCCAAGTGATGTGAGTTCAGGACCTCCTGCATGTGCAATGCGCCCAAGTGATGTGAGTTCAGCACCTCCTGCATGTGCAATGCGCCCAAGTGATGTGAGTTCAGGACCTCCTGCATGTGCAATGCGCCCAAGTGATGTGAGTTCAGCACCTCCTGCATGTGCAATGCGCCCAAGTGATGTGAGTTCAGGACCTCCTGCATGTGCAATGCGCCCAAGTGATGTGAGTTCAGGACCTCCTGCATGTGCAATGCGCCCAAGTGATGTGAGTTCAGGACCTCCTGCATGTGCAATGCGCCCAAGTGATGTGAGTTCAGCACCTCCTGCATGTGCAATGCGCCCAAGTGATGTGAGTTCAGGACCTCCTGCATGTGCAATGCGCCCAAGTGATGTGAGTTCAGCACCTCCTGCATGTGCAATGCGCCCAAGTGATGTGAGTTCACCCTGCTGAAAAATCTTAGCAAGATCTTGCTAAGATCTTGCCAAGATCTTAGCAAGATGTTGCAAACAAGATCTTGCAAGATCTTGCCAAGATCTTAGGAAGATCTTGCAAGATCTTGCCAAGATCTTGCAAGATCTTGGCAAGATCTTGCAAGATATTAGCAAGATCTTGCAAGATCTTAGCAAGATCTTGCAAGATCTTGCAAGATCTTGCTAAGAGATCTTGCTAAGATCTTCCTAAGATCTTGCTAAGATCTTGCAAGATCTTGCCAAGATCTTAGCAAGATCTTGCCAAGATCTTAGCAAGATCTTGCAAGATCTTGGCAAGATCTTAGCAAGATCTTTTACATTTTGCTGCCAAAAAAACGTTAAAATTTCATAAAAAAATAAAATTTTCTATATTTATGAATACTCATTTGCATTCGGGAAACCTCTTCTGAAGTATTGGACAAGGTTTGATTACACATTTCAATTATAAAATCCCGTGGAACCGCCGTGTTTTGAACCTGCGATCTCGTGGTCCGTAGTCGAGCGTCTTACCGAGTAGGCCACCGGTGCAGACAAGACTTAGCTGCGCTAATAGTGATCATATTGAGTTTTCATATTTAAGTGAACATATTTATATTATTTAGTGTATCATTATATTGTTATTAACATGATAAAATAGGAGAAACGATAAATATTAAGATTTATTTACAAAATAAATTGATCTGTGATATTTCCCCATAAAATATATCAGCTCACGCTCTGTAATATAATTACTATAGTTTATTTTACTAGGTGATGTGGTGCAAATTTTCTAAGTCAATGAAGTAAAAATTCTGTAGTTTATATACCTTACTACTACAAATACTGTAGTAAAAAGTCAATGAAGATACTTCAGAATTTACTAAACTACAATATAAATCGGCTATAGTAAACATACTGTAGATTACACTTTTCTTTACTACAGATGAGATACTATAGATTTTCAATGAAGTATATACTACCTATAGAACTTACTATAGCAAACTTATTCTGTCTGTAGTCAAAGTACTCTAGCTACATACTTCGAATTACTACAGTGAAGTACGTTCCCTATAACTTTACTATAGAAAACTGCAGTATATATCGCAAGTAGTAAAAACACTATAGTACATACTTAGAATTATTATTATTATTTATTTATCAACAATTACTACAGTAGGTCAAGTATATTTACTCCAGAGTAAAAAACAGTCTATTTCAGCGGTAGTAAAAATACTGTAGTTTATACTTTAGTTTACCACCGATACTGTAGAATTTACTTCAGTAATCTATGGTATTATGGAGTAAGTTTTTGCATGTACTTCAAGTACTATAGCACATACTATAGTTTACTACACGTTATTACATAATACTTTGGAATACCTACCTACTTCAAAATATACTATAGGAAATTTTCCTAAGGGCCTTAGCAAGATCTTGAAAAAATCTTGGTAAGATCTTGGCAAGATCTTGGCAAGATCTTGGTAAGATCTTGGCAAGATCTTGATTAGGTCTTGTAAAGATCTTGATAAAATCTTATTAAGATATTACCAAGATCTTACCAAGATCTTACCAAGATCTTGGTAAGATCTTGGCAAGATCTTGATTAGGTCTTGTCAAGATCTTGATAAGATCTTATCAAGATATTACCAAGATCTTGGTAAGATCTTGGCAAGATCTTGGTAAGATCTTAGCAAGATCTTGATTAGGTCTTGTCAAGATCTTGATAAGATCTTATCAAGATATTACCAAGATCTTGGTAAGATCTTAGCAAGATCTTGTTTAATACAAGATCTTGCAAAGACCTTACCACGATCTTGTCAAGATCTTGGTAAATCCAAGATCTTGATAAGATTTTAGCAAGATCTTGGCAAGATCTTGGTTAATACAAGATCTTAGCAAGATCTTGCAAGATCTTGCAAGATCTTGGCAAGAATTTTCAGCAGGGCAGGACCTCCTGCATGTGCAATGCGCCCAAGTGATGTGAGTTCAGCACCTCCTGCATGTGCAATGCGCCCAAGTGATGTGAGTTCAGGACCTCCTGCATGTGCAATGCGCCCAAGTGATGTGAGTTCAGCACCTCCTGCATGTGCAATGCGCCCAAGTGATGTGAGTTCAGCACCTCCTGCATGTGCAATGCGCCCAAGTGATGTGAGTTCAGGACCTCCTGCATGTGCAATGCACTGCGTCATCATTATTATCCCGTCTAACCGGTGGGGCAAGTCCGCTACTGTTGGTCGCGTCAGGGATTCGAACCCGCTACTGGACCAAGCCGGCAGCTGGACACATCTCGACCTTATGCCGAGGTACCTGGCTCGATTCCAGGCCAAACCCTAGCCTTCCTTCGTCACAACATCTTCATAGTCCTCAGAATCCAAAATAGCTGTGTCGATGCCACAATTATTTGAATTCGTAAAATAAAACAATCCCCGTAGTGAGAGGTCCCGGGTTCGTGCCCCGGTTTGGCTGGTTTTTTTCCCTCCACACATCCCTTCCTATCATCCAGACTACACTGGAAGTTTCCCATAAAACCAACTCCCCCCCCCCCCCCCCCCCCAAAAAAAAATATATGGTTTTCGCTGATAACCTCAGATAGGTAGATGTAAATAAATACCAACTGCAATGAGAAAAGATTTTCCTCGAGTGGGACTCGAACCCACGACCTTGACTGGATATCGGAAGGTCGTGGGTTCGAGTCCCACTCGAGGAAAATCTTTTCTCATTGCAGTTGGTATTTATTTATATATATATATATATATATATATATATATATATATATAAAATTCATATTAAACGGTTTATGCTGCGTAAAATGCTTTAATAGCCGACCAATCACCCTTCTCAAGGCACACAATAAATAATTAAATATTAATAAAAGTATATATATATATATAATTGAAAACTATTTGATGACAAATGGGGTCGAACTACAAACCTACAAACTTCTAAAAGGAGCGTCAAGTAAAAGTAAAAGGCTTCTAAGTCGGTTCCAACTTTTCAAAATCACCTTTCGGTTCTCCTGAACTATATACAAATACAATCAATCATGAACAATCATGGTTAGGGCTAAGTGCCAATTCCCTGCATTGAGAATTTACTTTGAATGTGACTAATTATGATGTCATATGAGATCATCGTATTCTCACAGATACTGATAAAACAAATCACGGAAAACGTTTTTGTTTGTCCATCATTGTTATCGGAGAATAATAGAGCGAGCGACGCGAGCGACTCCTTTTGATTCTTATGACACGGACCTGTTTTTTTTTGTTTTTTTTTGCTGCTACCTGGAGCAATGGAAGTCGCACCGTTTCACCGATCGATCTGAAATTGTGCACACATGTTTTTCAAGACAACCTTTTCTGTTTGCAGACTTAATTTTTTTTTGTAATCCATTGATTGGTTAAAATTTAAATAAACATCTCCTAGAATTAAAAATTAAAATAGTCTTCGATAAATGTGATCAAACTCATATTTTGCATGGTCATTAAGACCAACATTGTCTCTTATTTTACAAATTTTCATCCCAATCGGTTAAGAACGTATGAACTTATTGACATTTTTAATAGCTGTCAGAGATGAAGTTTCGAAATAATTGTTTTTCCACTACCATAGATCTGATTTGCGAACCACAGTGCTTAGATGCTATTTTCACGTTTCAATGAAAAGCAGACTGAGTGGATCATTTTTCAATTCAATATGGATGTATGGATGGATTTTCTGTGCGTTCTGTACGTATTTCCGGTTCGAGAATTTGCACGTACCCGTGCTCGCTCATCAACGCGGTACACTGAGCGTTTTCCTAGTGTTAGTAAATGTATTTTGAACCTCATCCTTGTAATAACTGCACCTACTTTGTTTTACAATAATTGTCTAATAAAATCATTTAATTTGCTTCTATTAGTGCATGTGAGGCGCTGAATAGTCTGACTTGGAATGCGATTTCGATAATGAATTCACTGTGATACTTCCGTTGAGTGAATTCTATTAATAACTCTGCATTATACTCGGCGTGGTGATAATGAATGTCGACGATGCAAAATACCTTACAAGTCTGGACGTTGGACGCGTGTCATACATAAAACATTTCATTCATCTCACATTCTTCATCGATTATTAATTACTTTTATTTCTTTTCTCCCAGTCAATGGGAGAGCTCCTTGCCATAAAGTCCAGTCCCCCATGATGTTCGTATCACATCACTCGGAATCTCGCAGTGTTAGCTGAATAACTATTAACTACAACACCTGCCGGTCACTGTACACTCAACAATGATAAAACGGTATTTTAAAGAAATTGATAGGCTGAAAAAATGTGATGGCATCATCCGATGAAGTCTATACTAACTCATCATCTACAGGTGAGCTCAGATTTCATTGACAATAACAAATTTATTGATTGTCAAGGAACCTGACCAGTAGCCAATGCATTTCGTTCAAATGCCGTTTTATGATTTGTTGGGTGTGCATGTCACTGAATCGCAACTTGGTTCAATCTTAGACTAAATAACTGTGTTTTAGTCTAAGGTTCAATCGAGTGAGTTTGTTGATTTTTGGACAGAAAATACACCAATTGGAAATACGTATAATATAGGTATAGGTAAAAAGTCATTCCCCATTATTGTAAATTGTATGGTCTACTTACAACCTATTGTACCTACAAAATAATATCATGAAAGGGGCTCTATACCGATTGTGCTGTATGTGGGAGGGGGAGGGGCAATATTGTTCTTCGTTTTAATTAACACGATTGCAATTGGGGCGGGGGGAGGGGGTCAGTACTCGACAAAATTACAAAATTCCGTCTCCAGTATTTTTTTGTAGACCTACTACTGTTACAGATTGTCTTAAAACTTAGTGACACTTCAAGATCGAAGTGTCAAAGTGACAGTTGATCGCGATCTCCAGAGCTGTCAACTGGTGTGCTTTTCCCTCTATGTTATTGACAGAGTTGGGTAAGTTACTTGTAAAAAGGAACTAGTTACTCTGTAAGTTACCTGATCTCAAAAGGAACTAAGTTACTTGGTAAGTTACTTGATTTGAAAAGTAACTGAGTTACTTTTAAGTTACTTTAAAGTTACTTTTCGGATATTTTTTCGACAAAAAACAAACGTGATTGAACTCCGCCGAGGGTTTAACTTGTTCGTCTAATAGGCGAGCAAAGCAATTTTATGATTTGTATTTACTCACAGTCATCGTGCTCACAATCAAAAAAATGAATTTAAATTGCACTCGCGGTAACTGGTAAATTTATTGCATGCACCTCGTTCTCTTCACTTCTTTAAATGGTCCATCCATGTGACAATCGCTTTGATTTGTGAAAGACTGCATCTGATTGGGTATAGGTACATTTTATGTGAAAACGACCCTTATTGGCTAGTAATGAATGACGTCATACTTGTTTTCACTTTGGATTGGTATGATTCTCGGAAAAAATTGCTGCTGCACCTGCAATCATCCCCCAGCCCAACTACCTGCTAATGACATGTGGAAGGAAAGAGATCAATGGGAAGGAAGGACACACATTTCATTTCCTGTGATTTGTTGTCTGGGTTTTAGATTTTCTCTCAAGTGATAGATAGGGAGTTTGTAGATAGGGTTGCCAACTGTCCGGAATTTCTCCGGACACTCCGGAATTGGACAATATTGTCCGGATGTCGGAATTACCTCATTCCGGACAGCTTAATGTCCGGAATTGTTCAATTGTTACATGAAACTAACGCTATAATTCAATAATCAATAATACATCATAACTTTTGCAAATTAAGTTTTGCAGGTAGGGTTGGTAGAAAACACTTAGTTCACTTTCGCCCATTAATTTACAATTTTTACTACATATTTATCAATTTCAACTTCAAGGAAATAATATTATGAGAACAATCTAATAATTATCTTCAAGTCTGTTTGCTATAATTGTAAAGAAATTTTCAAAGTTCTCAATAAGGGCGTATTCAGGGGGGGGGGGGGCGAGGGGGCCATGCCCCCCCCCCCCCGAAATCAAAATTTCATCTAAGAAAATAACAACATTTAAAATAATTTGTAAAAAAGCAACTTAAAAATATATACAGATCATGTCAAAAACGTTCCAAAATGGTTAGAATTGAGAAAAAAATAAAAACATTTCCGGGGCTATGCTCCCCGGTCTTGAATATCCTAATAAGTTCAATAAATGTCTTAAACCTATCCGACCAATTTTTGGATATTTTGTAATTTATAATTCCCTAAAATAGCTATACACTGCGATTCAAAATTGCATCTAAATGAATGACCTTGATCCAAATTTTTCTCGGGGGCTGCGCCCCCGAACTTCCTGTTTTACACGGTGATTTTTCGAAATATTAATAATGTCCGGCCCCTCCCCCCCCCCCCCCCCGAAATTTCATCCTGGATACGCCCTTGGTTCCCAAATATCAAATCGCTGAATATTGTAGTCCAGAACGCATAAAAATGACCCAAATACACTTTCGAAATTCAAAATTTTCCCGGGCCTGTGCGGCCCGGACCCGCATGGTGCTGGGGGGCACTCCCCCCAGAACCCCCCATTGATTTCCTGCGAGATCATCTTGTCGTTCATACGAATTTCCCCATAATACCGTATTGTGAGGATATTTTATTCACAGAGAATTTTAGAACTACATTGTCCGGAGTTCAATTCTTACAAAGTTGGCAACCCTATTTGTAGACTGTGAAAATATTATATTTTTGTCAAATTATTTCACCTAAAAGTAACTTTTAAAGTAACGAAAATTAAGTTACAAGTTCCTGTAAAATTGTAACTTAGTTACTCACAAAGTTACTGAGGATGAAAAGTAACTAGTTACCCCAAAAGTTACTTTAAAAGTAACTAGTTACCAGTAACTAGTTACTTTCGTTAAGTTACTACCCAACTCTGGTTATTGAATGTCACATCCCGGCTACCTCAAGTCCCTTCCCTTCCAACCCGGTTGGTATCCTTCCACATCACGTATAGGTACACCCACCTCCAAGAGTTCCTACTGTTTTATACATTGTGCTCTTATGAGAAACACAGTACGAACACTTGGAGGTGGGTGTACCTACATGAAGTGAGAAGAGAGTCCCTTCCTTTTCACATCCACAGATTCATCGCAAGCCGTACCGTCATGGGATTTGATGAATACAACAAAACATATCAGAAAAATAGAGGTAGGTATACCTATCAGAAAAATATAGGTATAGGTATACATAGATATGGATTTTGGGTTGGCGAAGTGATACAAATCCGGCTAAACCATGGCTTGTATACAGTCATGGAAATATATTCGGTAAACCCTCCTTCCACCAAGTTCCATGAATTTGCTACCCCTCGAACGGTATCACATGGAAAAGTTGTTTGAATGTGGTGGGGGTGAATGGAGGGTTTACCGAATATATTTCCATGACAGTACACGGGGCCTCATCACTGTTCGCCGTTCGGACGAGAACGCTGTCGTTGATTGGATCTCAGGCTCTAATCACTTCCCTACTCAGCTGACAAACTTGGCACTTGCAGGATCTTGCAAAATCTGTCGAGTTCTTGGTAAGATCTTGACAATCTTGTACTAGTTTTTACTTAGGGCATTCATGAAATCCCCTGCACATTTTTCCCATCTTAACGAGTCCACTTGAAATTTTCCATAAAATCCAGTTTCTCATGATGATTGCAAGCTGTCATCTGTGAAGTGGGATGAAGTGGGATGACGGCAGGAGCATGTCGCTCAGGGAGCTGTGTGTAATCCATGACATTGTCAGTGGTGTTCGCTAATAGCGTAGCTTCACTCGCTGCTGCGGAACACAAGCAATTAGATAATTACGTTTTACAACCGAAGAGATGGAAATATCACGGCGTGGCTTCTACACGCCATTTCGCAGTTTAGCAACAAAAGAAATTAATTAATTTATATTATTTTACGTAGGTACTAAATGAGTTTCACACGAAATGTTCCTCATCATCATCATCATCAGCAAATCATCTTCTTCTGTTGATGTTGCTCACCACTTCTTGATCATCATTGAGCGAGCGAAGCGAGCGTCTCCTTTTGGCTCTTTTGGCACGGACCTCTGTTTTTTTTTTTTTTTTTTTTCTGTTACTGACGATATACAGGTCAGAGTTTTTCTTCGATCGAGCTGAAATTTTGCACACATGTACGTAACATTTTTGATTGTTGCAGACCCTAATTTTTTTGAAATCCATTGATTGGTTCAAATTTTTAAAAAAATAACTTTTGATTGGTTGTCTCGATCAAATTGAAATTTTGACAAGTCTTTACCCCCAACATTGTACCCAATCAAACAAAGTTTCAGCCAAATCCTCCCATTGGTTAAAATTTAAAACCATCTTTCCTGTGTTTTTAGAAATTTAAACTAGAACCTTAGATTATTTAGTCTAAGCTAGAACCGATTGAACGATCAACTTATAACTTCGCATGATGGTTGGGACCAACATTATCTTCATTTTTGACAATTTTCATACTAATCTGTGTTTAAATTCAAAAGTTATTGACATTTTACGGACTTTTTGCGTGTTGACTGTCAAATTCACGGCGACTTCGAAACTTCAGTTCAAGGCAAGGTAGTTATAGCAGAAACTTTCAAACGCATAATGAATCTGATAATGACCGTTCAACAGTCGATCTGATATTGTGTAGACACACTTATATCATATGAGTGGTCTCAGGTATATTTTTTAAATGAGATCCTGTGATTTTTGAAAATTAACACGGAACCGTTCAATCATAAAGGTTCAATCGATCAACTTACAGCTTTGCATGGTTATTTGGACCAATATTTTAGGAATTTTTTGAGATTTTTATACAAATCTGTGGCGAATTTTAGAATTATTGGCTTTTAAAGACATTTTCGATAGACAGAATTTAGGTTCGAGGTGTTGCACGTATCCGTGCTCGCTCATCAACGCGTTACCCAGAGCGTTTTCCTAGTCATCATCATTCATCATCCTGCACCTTCGTCATTTCTTTTCTGATACCTCTATTCTTCTTAATTTTCTTCTTTATATCATCATTTTTTTCAGATGAATTTCTGCAAATTTTGCTGATTATTTTCTTCAAATGCATTCATCTTTATTTTCTTCTTCGCCGTCATCTTCATCTTCACCATTTACTTTTTCACCTTCTTCATATTTTTTTTTCTTTTTTTGCATAGCATTTTCATCTTCACCATCTTCTAAATCTTCATTATTTACTTCCTCGCCTTCTTCTTAATTTTTGTTCTCTGCATTTCTTCATTTTTCCTTACCATCATTCAACATCTTCATCTTATACACTTCTTCAACTCTTTCTTCTTCACCATCTTCTCCGTAAGCTCAGTGACATCAACATGATTGTGTAAAGTCGCCTACGGAATCTTCTTATCGCCATCATGACTCATCTGTCTGGACCACCAAGCATACGACACGCCAGGCATCGTAATCAACTGACTCCAAAACTCCAGAAAGTCCTTTTCAATTCCATTCACAATTTCAAACATGTGTTTCTCCGGAGAGCTCTGCCACTTGGCTAATGACAACGGATGAATGATTGAGATGATGGAAATTATGGCGAAAAGTAGACCATAATGGATACGGTGGGAAGGAGGCAGTCGTGGCCTATTAGTATGCACTTTACAGACAATCCTATATTGACTGAGGAAAACCACGAAACAATCTCAGTCAGGAAAGACGACTCGGAAATCGAGCCACGTTGATTAATATTTTCACAAGGATTGATAGACAGTATAGGTTATAAATCATGTAATTTTGAATTGGTTATTATTGCTATGAACTATTTGGGTCATTCTCAATGGGATTGACGATTTGGTAAAATGCACTAAATTAAAAACAAAATTAATCCGAGAAAAGTTTATGTGGAATGATCAAGGATTATGCTTTATACATTACCTAGAAAGGGTTTATGCAGTTTTAAATTTGGGTGCATTTTATGCCACAATTTAGAAAATGGTCATGAATGTTACTTTTACATTTGGCTCAAATATGATTAAATTAATATTTGATCAGTAAAACTAGCACTGATTTAGATACATCATTGAAAGGCACATACAAAATTATATAATTATTGTGTAGTTTCACATTAACAAAATCTTAAAAGAAATAATCTTGACTCAGGGTACCAATCATGAAGGTCATGAATGTTACCAACATTCATGACCTGAGTCTCCTTACTAATAGATAAATTAAACATTTATGATACATTTTCTGATTGGATACTTTATATACTACTCAAATACATGTTATATTTGAATATATTTGAAGTATATTTGAATGTTACTTTTTAAAGTAACATTCATGACCAGATAACATTCATGATAATCTAGGCTTTAAAAATCAGAATATCAGTTTGTATAAAACTGTTCAAAGTTTGTTTATGCCTACCAACATGAGGTTGTAGAACACTTTCAATGTAAGATACTTCAATTAACATTGATAATGCAATTAGTTATTTTTAAGAGGTAACATTCATGACTTTGAATTAAAATACGCACATTGGAACAGTCTTCAGATGAGGCAAAGTACCATTTTCTTTGCAAAAGAAATCGCCAAAAAATATTGACTTGACAGGCACCAAAACAAGAATCACTGCAGCCTAAGTCACATCCTTCTTGAGTAGTCTTATCTTCATTTTAAAACGGTAACATTCAAAAAGTAACATTCATGACTAGTAGTGTGGGACAAAAGTTATTATAAGATTAAAAATGGAAATCACTAACTAAAGCTACATTTTCTTTAGTATTCTGAAGAAGTGTGTTTCATAGATCATTAATAATTATTGCTTATCCATAATTAAAAACTGCAAATGTGAAAAATTTAATGAAATATAATAAATATCATGGTGTGGGACAGCCTATTTTCAGGATTTTCAGAGTTTCAAAGTCCTACAAAATCTGCGTGAGGTATTTAATTACCTCAAAATTTTGGCAACCATTTCCAAATTGTTCAAACTAATATATTCAACAAGAAGAATGTGAATATGAGTGCAAAATTTCCAAATAAAAATTACTAAACACTGCGGACAGCAAATAGTCAATCCCATTGAGAATGACCCATTTCCCACTGAGGACAGAAAAGATATTATCTGCGGTTTAGCCATTATTCAATGCGAGACGTATTGTACACAACAACATCGACAGCGTTCTGCCAGAAAGTCAACTATATTTATAGTACACTCACATTTTCGAAGTTCTGAGATAATCGAGGTAGTACCCTTACCGTACAAAGTAGTAAGAAAGAAAATTCCTAAAATGTACCTAATTAGTTTTCGATACAGAGTCTGGGGGGGAACTTTTAATGGTTTTTTGAAGTTATAATTGGTATTTGAATGAAAATAAATAACTATAACTTCACAGCAGTAATATGGAACGTGCAACACACACAAAATTTGTCATGTACCTACACTCACACCAATAAAAATTGGTAGGTACTCGAAAAGAAAAGGATTGGTTGCTCTGCTGGTAAGGTACCTTGACCATCAATTCTTATGTTATCAGTCACTGAAATTATGAAATAAGAGCTCATCTACTTGAGAGATGATGCGTTTTAACACAGCCTTCATAGGATGATGCCATTAAACCTTTTCTTGTCGAGTACCGATTTGTATTGATTTGAGTGTACATCCCAAAACTAAAGATTTTCATGTCTATTTCGGAAATGTTGTACATCCTAATATCGCACATTGCGAGTAGGTATCATCCGCAATGTCCTGCAAGAGTGTTCGTGCTTGCTGGTCTACTAGCGCCGTCTGCAGTGCACGTGTCTGCAGTAATGAGCAGCGCAATTAACACGCTGTTAATTACACCATGGCACTAATGAACGACCAGACAACTGCTCCAGGCAGAGTCCGAGACAACATCTTCTTCGAGATATCGGACACTCGGCGAGTGCTGCTGGTGTGAGTGAATACTGGTTCATATTGTCGGTGGTGAACGGAAATCACATGAACGGAAACTCAGGAAAACGACACCAGAAATAATTTACATGTTTTTTTTGAATGGGGAAAACATGAAATAAAACCCCAAGTTACAAAAGGAAAGATGGAAAAAATTGCCCCCGGAAATAAAACCCCCGGAAATCTTCTCGGAAAGATCTTGGTACAAGATCTTGGGTTTAATTTTAAAATTTAGGTTGAACTATGATTTTTCAACTGTTTTTTCATTTTTCACATGATTTTTATCAGTTTGTGAAATGTGAATTCATAACCCTACTACTGTAATAAAAATAAGTGTAAGTAAGTAGGTACTAACATTTTTTACGTAGATTTTGCGTATTTTGAGATTGATTTCAATTAAGAGTTTAATTCTCCGGGTTATATTCCGTTTTTCTCGGCATAATTCGATACAATTCCAATGACATACAATTGTCTTTAAGTCGTAAGAGAATTCATCATCGAATGCAAGTGTCTTTTACTCTGATCTTTTTGGTAAAATTCTAAATGGTATTTTGATGATTCTAAAATTTTTGAAAAATATTGCTCAAAGAGGAAGAAAAGGTAGGTACATAGTTTGTAGGTTTTTTATGTTCCAAAACGCAACTAAATGCTCGGATAAGTTAAAATTTACTAAAAAAATTCCGGGACACAAATGTAACTATCCTCCCCGGCAGAAATCGCGGACGCCCATGCAAATAGTGAAATATTAGTGTTGTTTACGCGTCAGCAACAACAATGATTCCAAGAAGCTTCGCCTCAGGAACAAACAACTAGTCAACAAGGTGTTGATGGCATGCAGTGCAGTGCAGTGCAATACACCGTGAGAACCATGTTATCAGCAGGATCGGCAGCAGCAGAGAACACGGCCAAGGGAAAATAGGAAACCCCATGGGTAAAACATTACATATTCTCCCGAAATATATCCCCGGAAGAAGACCTCCGGAGGAAACCGGAAATGATCCTTGGATGAAATCCCCTGCGTTAAAAACTAGAAACTTATTATTTTGGTGAGTTGTTCATAAATAAAAAAAATACCTAGGTATATAAAAGTCAAAAATGCAATAAAAAAAAATCACAAATCATCATTAAAAAACGCAATTTTTTCTGTGATATTTTTGTTTGTGTTTTTGTTTGCAATGACCAGGTCAAACAGTTAAAAAAACAATAAATGAATGAATGTATATCCACAATTCCACACTAATGTCACAAGCGGTCTCGTGTATAGTTTTTGATCAGGATCATGCGGTTTTTTTAAATTAAAAGTGGAACCGTTTTACCGATCACCTTCAAGTTATTGATGGTCATCGAGACCAACATAATATATTAGGTGTTCAGACTAATCTGTTGCATTATCTTTGCATACTCTCTTGCACTAATCTGTACTTATTTATTTTACATATTTCATTGCAAAAAGGAAATCTAAAATATTTCACTTTTTCACTCCGCAATACATGGAAGCAGCAGCTAACAAAATTCAGCGAAACTATTACATACCTAGAGGTACTAAAATACTAAAAACCGTATCGTGTCCCGTACTAGATGTTAGAACCCATGCTAAACAATGATAAGCCAAGTCATAGGTCGAACAGCAGTGGCGTAACTTCAGATTTCGGTTTTAATGTGTGACACTTTTTCAATTACTATTGTAATCCGGTTGCGTGCTGCGAATTTTTGTAGTAGGATAGGTAATATAATAGTTTTAGATAAAATATTATAACCTCACGTCCGATTTGGGTCTGGGGGAGGGGCGGGCTCACAACAATATTAAACACAAATTTTGGTAGATTTGTAAATCGCTATTTTCAATTCAATCGATTAGGTATCAATATTTTTTCATTTTTTGGTATTCATTCATTCGATCCAAATTTTCGGGCCCCTCTAGACCTGTGCCCCTCCCGACTGCTGGGGCTGCAACATCGAAGTAGGGGAGCACGGGGCAACATGGCATGGGCGCCATTGCACTGGGTCGTCTGAGAGATTCGGCTCTGAACAATACGCGTGATTATGCAGTGCGAGATCGATACTGCAGCCGGAGTGAGGGGGGGGGGGAGGGGTCGACGCCCCCTGCAGTGGGGCACTGGGACACAGTGCGCAGGGCAAGGACCTGCCCCAACACCCCCTCCCCTCGCAGTCGCAAGCACGCGGCGACCACGACACAAGGAAAGAATCTTGCTGCCCAGGTAAACTCAGATTTCAGACGACTTGCTTCACTACCTACTGAAAAATCTTGGCAATGTCAACTACAGTCCATCCCACCCTAACGTGGCACTACATTCTAGAATGAGATTGTTTTACTTCGATAACATTAGTAGGTATATTTCCAATATTGCTTTTGTGTAGATTCGTTGTTCGACTTTGATAAGAAGGACGGTTTACTTGTCATCTGAGAATAATCAGAACAATTGTTTTGCAGATAGATTCTACTGCCACGTTAGCGTGGGGCAGACTATAGAGTCAGGATTTTCAGGCAATATTTCTGAATAACCCTCCTGAGGACCGGCAAAATCAGGGATAAATCCGTTTGACACGCTAATTCCAAATATACCCATTTGATATTGCCTTTTGGCATTTGGACTTTTGATTAAATTGCTATTTTTGTACTGTTCTCACTATTCTAACTGGTTGACAATTTGATCGTTAGATCCCTGACTGACAATGGTCCAGGAATGGTCGATTCATTGTATAATTCCAAAGAACGTATTGGCTCGGCAGTGAAATTTGAATACAAAATTTGTTTAATGAAAATCACATGGGCATTCATGAGATTTTTAACTTATCAAATATTTCGCATTATTTATATTGCCCTTCGCTGATACTGCCTATTTTGAGGATTTTGATCAATACCTACTGCCTTTTGTGCCTTTTTTACATTTCATTTTGCCTTTTTGGGGTTCATACTGCCTGAAAATCCTGAATCGAGTCATAAACAAACCTTTCCATAACTTGACAAGCAAGAATTACAATTGATCATAACAAGATTTTTCGGCAGGGATATTTTATTACACCCAGAAAAAGAAGAAGCCTCACATTTTCAACCGTATGGTGCACATGTATACACACTCACACAACCAAGTAAACCTGTTCTTTAATCAACGGTAATAGCATTGAGTACTTATTATTCAAGGGTAGGCTGCATACAAAAGATGGAGCAAATGCAAACACCTTACGCTAAAAATCTAATGTGCATTTTCGGCCTAGGACCTTAGAAGTTGAAAATCTCACATTGATATTTGCTTTTTATGTGTAGGTACTCTCAGTGAATGAAAGTTGTAGTCTTGTAGATGATGATCATTATAAAAATTGTAAGTAGGTACTACCTAAATTGTTGAAAAGTAATGCCAATATTTGAATGTAGGTAAACTATATTCCGGTTTTACGTGATGAAGTGAGGACTACGGCCTTGTACTGTCACCAACCAGTACATTGACACAAGGGTGCATGTCAAGAACGCCTGAAGGGGTGAAATCTACCCTTTTTCCCAAGGTAACACTCGCTGTTATAGCAGCGTTGTTCAACCACGGTCTATCAGCGTTCAACCTACCTATAAACCTACCCTAATGTTCAATGTTTATAACACCATGGTTCAATTGGTATAGCTTTACAATTAAAAAACTGTACCAGATAGCCTGTACTGCTTAAATACTTTTCACCACATCATTAGTCATTAGATTGGGTGTTGATTTGACTGCAGTGGCGGTTTGTGGGTTTGAAATGTGGGGAGGCAGAAAAATATTTTATAATTACGTTTAATATATTAAACGTAATTATAAAATACTATAGTAAACGCGCGGGCAGAGCGGCGCGGGCAGAAAGCTTCGTCGTTCGCTCGGAGCCTCTCGGGCATGTCCGCCGCCTCACTGACGTCATCATAGCTCTGCATGCGTTGCGCTACCCCGCACTCCCGCGCTTGCCCCTCGCCTGTAGAAATCAGAGGCTACACGAGGCTGCAAGCAGCTCAGCCTCCCTTGCAGTCCGCGTATATAGCTAACGTGTATTCAGCAGCGCGCGCACTCATTGTCGGGGATTGGCGTGGCGAATTAAACCAATCAGTCAAAGTAAAATACTAATATTTATATAATTTAAAATTAAAATGATATACACAATTATATATGAAGTTAAGAGTTGTGAAATACGATGCAATCCCTTTCTTCTTCTCTAATATTTAGGGAGGCACAGCCTCCCTTGCCTCATGCACAAACCGCCACTGTTTGACTGACAGGTATGTAATTAGGCAGACCTTCAAAACATACTTCGTAATAAGTTTAAAATTACGAAGATAATGTACTGGGTAATGATAATTAAAAACTCGAAACAACTCTTGGAACTACACCAGTACTGCGTTAAAATAATTAAAATAAACTGCACAATATTTCGCGAGTGCTTCGACTCGCTTCGTCCGGTGCCTGGACGAAGCGAGTCGAAGCACTCGCGAAATATTGTGCAGTTTATTTTAATTATTTTAACGCAGTACTGGTGTAGTTCCAAGAGTTGTTTCGAGTTTTTAATACTTCGTAATAATAATTTTTGAGGTATATGAAATTGCTTTTCAAGTTTGCAATAAGAAATGGCTAAGAAAAGAGATCTACAAATTGATAATTTGACATGCATTATTTAGTCATTTGCGCTGATGATGAAAGGACACCGATGAAGAGTCGTTAGTGTCTTACACACACTATTAATCGTGTCAAAAAAGAAGAACAATTGCCAATCGTGGCATTATACTTACCACTTCTTATTTTCAAGACTGTTAATTTGTGTAATATTTGGCATTATTTTCTTTTCATCGACATCGTCCTCATGTATCATTAACAGCGAGTCACCATCTTCATCTTCATCACTATCAGACGATTTGAATGACACATCTAATCTGCCACAGGCTTCTTGATCTTCTGTCTCAGCACTCACATGATCGCCTGTAAAACTGCAGCGTGGAATGTTTCTGTCCCAAGCTCGCATTAGGTGTCAAAATCTCTGGATCGAGTCTGCGATGGACCGGCGTGGGAATCTCGCAAATTGTCATTTACTTTTGAGCTTGTGGCACACGAGAGAATTACGTCCAACAACGCATTCTCCTTGTTTTTGAGGTAAACTGATGTGCGCAGTTTAGGTCGCTGCGAATTCGGCCCGGTCATATTTATAGTGGGGACCGCATTTTTCCTCAACCGTGGCAGCGATTTATGACCAAGTAGAAATTCAAGTTTAATTCTGTTCGCCGGTTCAAAATCATCCTCCAGGAAATGTGCTGAACATACACAAGAATATTTACTGGGCGTAAAGTCAGCTCGCTTTACGTTGTGCACCCATTGTTTATGGACAGCGGGCAGTTTGATTTTACGCGGGAATCGATGGAACGATATCTTGTGTCCCTCCGCATTTCGATCGCCCTGGATATGACGACATTCATACACGCAGCACTGTGTCATTTTGTCTTCTACGCACTGTTTGAACAGAGAATACGCACAGAGAACGCGTGCGAACGCGTGTGCACAGAACAAAGTCGAGCGACAAACTAACCTAACCCGACGCGTGTGGACGAGTGTGGGAGCTGACTCATGTGAAGTGACGTCATCTACCTTCGTGCAAGCAACACTTGCAACTCTGGTATTGGTTAGGCATGCAAGCGCAAATAAAATACAGGTGATCGAAAATATTGTCTTGGCATTATGAAACTATTGGCTTTTAAAAAAATTTAGGTATATGTAAATTTTGTAACTTATTTATAAGTTTTCACTCGGTAAACAAAAAAAGACCGCTCAAATAATCTGATTGACTGAAAAATATGAGTTCGCACCGTCAGAAGTCAGTCTATGACATTATTGACATCTCATCGTCTCACTCTAACCTCTCACTTAAATAATAATAATAATAATAACAATGATTGATTGTTACGGAACCATGCTAACAGTTAATTTAAAGTTTGTTCAACGAAATATTTTTCTTTTTATGGACATTGGAAATCGCAGGCACATTTTAACACAATGTATCATTGTAGGCATAACTTGTTTGTTTTTTTATTTCTGGATAAAATGTACTAAGTACCTACTAGGTACTACCTAATCAATCAAACCTATACTTCGGTTCATGTTCATAAGAATATTTTTGTATGATATTTGTACATTCTAGTACCTAGATAGACAGGCAGAGCATGGAAAAAAAAAAAAAAACGCTAATAAAATTAGCTTCGCTAAAACTCTATTTTGGGTTTTGTTGACTTAGTAAAAAACTAAAGTTCAATTTTGATTTTTGTGGATTTATCAACCTACCTAAGCGCTTTTGATGCCGCTTCACAAGTGAGTTAACTATAGTTACTTGCACCGAGACTGGTAGGTGATGCGCTGCCCATGTTCAACCAGTACCATGGATGGACACATGTGAAAGCAGGAAGACGCAGCCAATGATGTTCAGACACATCAAGGTGTACTTCATTTGGATTTTAAACGTTAGACCAGTGTGTCTCAATGTGTTAAATATGCATCAATCATCAATCAAACAATGCAAGTTTAATCTATCAATCATAGAGATGCCTGGATTTTCAATCCCTGCTGAAAAATCCTGGTAAGATCTTGCAAAATCTTGCCAAGATCTTGCACGATCATCGCTACATCTTGCCAAGTTCTTGTAAGAATTAGAATGTTTTTGCAGCAGGGATTATAGCATAACCACGTATCTACCAGTTCATGTAAAGTCAGTTCAATTTGAATTGTGTTCATAGTTTGCACGAGCTTCTTTTGTATTATCAACAATGTAAAAAAGTATATTTTCGGCCATTTTGGGTAGGTACATCTGTCAAGAAGTCGATTTAAACTAATTATTATTGGTTAGTCGAAGATATAGTTTTTAATTAGTGGTTGGTTATTATCTTTTGCAGCCTACAATTGCACAGGAAACCATTTATCAAAATTATACTGAAAAACAGATTGACAACGGTTCTGACATGTTACACCAAGATGGCCGCACAACAATGAGATGATGTCACGTGCCTTACTATGAGTTGTCCACTTGAGCGGATTGCGTTAAAATTTAGGGATGCCCTACGAATTACATGTAAAAGTTAATCAAATCTCATCGTGATCCGAGGAACAGTGCAAATGAATCCTCGCCGATCACTGCCCGTGTGTCTGACCTCCTGATCACTCAGTATGATGAGAGCCGTTGATTGTGAGAGCGCAGGGTGCAGCAGGTGTTGTGACCTTGAACGATCAGCTGGGAGCCTCCAATAATAGCCACACACTCGCCCAACGCCTGGCCTTTCATTGCGTCCGCCAGATCAGACATCCTGGGTTCATGCCTCGGTTCATGCAGACTCTCCAACATAACATTCGTTTAGGTAAAGGGGTGTGACACGAAAGTTTTATAGCAAACATAAAATCCTGACTTGACACCCATCCATTTCAATTTCAGCGAACGAAACAAACTGTTTTTAATTGATAACACAATCTGGCACGAACTAAAAAGACGATTTTTAAAAAATTATCAACTGTCTCGATAATTGGTAGTACATAAAAACGTAATTCAACCGCCAGATACCTGATAAATGGGTGATATTTTAACTGGTCAATAAATAACAAAAAGAGCACTACCTACTAGAGGGGTGTGTCTTAATTAATTATTATTCAGGTGTTGTCTTGCCACTGCCAAAACGCCTCAGTCAAGAATGGAGAACAATCGCAGTCACACCATTTTGTTTTACTGTTCTGCTGTAACAGACTAACTGCTAAGGATGAATGATTATGATGATGATAGAGAGATGATGAAGAACTTGTTGGAATCATCGAGCTTGAATAAAGTAAGGGGCTGTGCATAAAGGACGTCACGCTTCAGGGGGGGAGGGGGGGTTCACCAGTATAGGACACAGTGTGACAGGGGGGAGGGGGGGTATTGGAGGCAGTAGGACGTCACGTTTTGATATAGATATTTTCAAGCATTTTAAATTTCAGTTGATACGTCAGGACCGAAAATTTCGCTAAAAACGAGAAATTCTGATACATTTTACAGTCAAAATATTTTATTTAAGGGGGGGGGGTAGAGATAGATTTGTGACGTCCTTTTAGGGGGGGGGGGGGGAGTCTCGAAAAGTGTGACACAGCGTGACAGGGGGGAGGGGGGGGTGTCAAAATATCCAATTTTTAGCGTGACGTCCTTTATGCACAGCCCCTAAGCTAGGATTAACGACGGTAAAGTTTCTGTAACTTTGACAGAAACTTTGACAGTGTTATAGTGGTTTTTCGTCTAGAAGGCTTGTTGTAATGTTATTTCTTATGGCACTACGCCCCCTAGATGAGCATCAGAGATAACCCAACCGCTTTGTGAACAAGGGCCCAAGGGCAATTCCCATTTGCCTCTCGACACAGAAAACCACTGCACTGCAATCAGACTTGTGGCTGGAACTCCTGTGTTTCAGGATGTCACTGGAGCCGTGTTTGGGAAATCATTAAAAATGTAATTACTCCTGGGAAATGAAAGCACGTCGCTAATCACTGAATTACCTGTTCTGCGTTGGGGGGGGGGGGGGGGGGGGGGGGGGGTGACGCCGGCGGATGGAGGGTGGAGGGAGGGGGTAATTTCCTGGCTGCTCATCCTGATTCAATGGGGCTGTACAGGATCCAGTCGGCTACAAGGAAACGATGCTAATATTACAGTTTTCAAACTTCTATCCTCTTCTATCCTACGAACATTGATTTCAGAATTACCTACCTATTCATAATTTTCAAAAAATCGTAATTTTCGCATCAAAAGAATATAGGTATCGGCGTTTCGGGCATAACAATACAAAACAGTAATATGAACATTTAAAACGGGCAAGGGCGTATTCAGGGGGGGGGGGGGCCGAGGGGGCCCATGGCGCCCCCCCCCCCCCGAAATCAGGGTTTCATCTAAGAAAATAAGCACATTGAAAATAATATGTGAAAAATCCTTATATAAATAGACAGATTATGTCAAAAACGTTCCAAAATGGTTAAAATTGAGTTAAAATTCCCCAAAAAATTCATTTTTTGATATATTGTAATTTATAATTTCCCAAAATAGCTATACACTGCGATTCAAAATTGCACCTAAATGAATGACCATTATCCAAAATTTTCTCGGGGGCTGTGCCCCCGAACCCCTTGTTTTCCACTGTGATTTTTCGAAATATTAGTAATGTCCGCCCCCCCCCCCCCCTCGAAATTTAATCCTGGATACGCCCTTGAACGGGACAAACTTTTCCAGTACCACATACGCACGAAACAATAGGTAAAGGGAGGTCATTACATACATTTTCATCTCCTATTTTCGACAACTTTGACATTTCCCCAGCATTATGTAATGTTTTCTTTAAATGTAATTATTGTGCCTCACACCAGTGCTGCTGAAAAATCTTACCAAAATCTAAAAGAAAAGTTTCTTTCACTATCTGCCAAGTTAACAAGATAATGCAAATCTTGCCAAGATTTGTAAGCAGAGAGGAACATCCTAGATAATAATATCTATCCCATTGAAATTCCAGAAAAAGTTATTCCGCTAAAGTTTGAAGATTCGGAGCGGCCAGTTAGGGGGGAGGGGGCAAACGAAAATTGTTGAAGGGTGGAACCGACCCAGAAAACACGGTCCATCAGCTATGCCTGAGGGCTCAAGTCACCGATGACCCTCTGCCTTTATTTTGAACACAAGAAAAAAATGAGGGGCGTTACAATTGCCTTTTATCTGATACGTTTTTTTAAAACCTAGATCCTATATTCTTGTGGGGTTGATTCATTCTGCATTTTGTGAATCAATTCAATTTCAAAGTGCAAGTGTCAGTGAGCCCCCCCCCCCCCCTGTCCGTCTCATGTTGATCCGTGGTATCGACATTGACCTTGTGTGTGACGCAATGGCAAGGTTTCGCCGGCCGGCAATGAGCTCGCTAGCGCGCGCACTGCCCGCTCTGATCGCTCGATATCTCGCAGTCATTCAAGCAGCAGGCAAGGCAGTTGTATCGCCGCAGTGATCTAGCCATGTCACACGCGTAGGACACACCGGTGAGTGCATTTACACACCCTACATGCGTTACAACTCGCATGTTACTTCGGTAACAACACACACAAGGGCTAGGGCAGTAGATCGCGCTAAATCTTCCAGTTTTACAGATTCCAAAGACGTAATCAGTATCAAAACAATAAGAGTATTATATCGTACCTACGTCACATAACTCACTCACAGTTTAGTATCTTTGCTCTCCGTGCACGTTATACTAATGCATCTGAGGAGGTATCCGTATAATAGTAACATTTGTATGCACATCATAACATACTGAGGCATTGCGCGCCAAATCTGACAGTTGTCAACGCAAGACGAAAGTACCCACACATTTTTTTAATCAACACTACCTACCCCATTTGATTGAAAATGTAATTTAATGTTTAACTTAAGACATCATATTTATAGCTATACTTGAACAGTTGAAACACATAAACTTGTCAGTATTAGTTACTTGACTTGGTATATAGTAAAATAGTTTTATGGCTAGAAATAATGTTTCGAAACATGATAGAGTATAGAGTGTTTTCATATGAAGAAAAGTGTCCAATTTGACGGCTCACTAGTTTGCTGGAATTACATTTCATAATTAATTTCGAGTAGTTATGCTTTTGTAGTGTTGATATGTTTGAAACACTGTACATAGATCGATAGAAATGTGTGCTAGGTGTTGCCAAATAATTATGAGAAGCAGCTGTATGTTTCATTAAATTTTCAGATTATGTTGTGTATCGTGCTAGAAGAAAGCAAACTTGAATGATTCAGCCATCGATTTCCCGATCAGCTGTTTTGAAAAATGAACTCCAACCCTCCCTTTTCTTGTGACCTTATTGGCATTGCTTGTCATTGTTTGAGCTCATAATACTCGCATAAAAAGAAGATAAGAGAAGCAGAGCTCAATAGATTATAGGATGATTGCAGTACGTCACTAAATATTTACTGCAAATCATCGAAAATCATGACATTCTCTGGATTATTGTTTTGAAAACGAGACGATCTGTGACGGAAATACCATGTCACATTACGCGCGCGTGATTGCACGTGTGTGCCCTGGCCAGCAGGTGTTGTCCCCATGTGGCAACAGCGCGCGCGAGCCGGCAACGCTGCGCCGCTCTCGGCGTTCTATCTGTGTCTGTCGTGCGTGTACTACCCGGCCGGAAAACATCGACCGTCGTCTGCAGCCGCGTAGAAAGCAGAAAAGCAAGACATTATCAGCAGAGAGGATTCTGGTTGACGTCTAACGAGCTAATAATAAAACCGAGCCGTGCTCAATACAGTTTGTCCAATTTGCACGCATAGCCAAATTTTCAGTGTCCTTTTAAATCGGTTATTAATTAACAGTTGATTAGTATAATCTCATGGCAACAACCAATGACTTCCATCAATTACCACTTTAACAGTTTGTTAGTTAATCAATACTTTAACAGCTAGTTGTAGAGTCAGAGGACGGAAAACTACTATTCAACTAAAGTTATGCAAATTTTAAACGTGCATTCCCCATGGTTCAATGATATTCTTTGCATTCCCAAGTGCACACGTAACGTACAGTGCATTGTAGCCTACTACTGTAAAGAACAGGCCACAATGGTCAGAACATAATGAAACTGTATTTCATATGCACATCACAATTCAGTAACAAGATACACTTTTAGATTCTTACAACTAGCGGTACAGTTATTTTCTACCAGAACTATTGAAAAAAATAGCAGAAAGCTGTTATGTCAATTGTATTCGATTTCGATTGTATTCCACAATTAATTTCTTTTAGTTTTTACCCATTTTCATACTAGTAAAAAAAGCATCAACGAGGATGCGTTTTTATTTAAACCCCAAGTGGCGAAAGTTGGCTGAAACTACTGAGCCAATGATTTTTAAATTGCCCATTGTTCCATCCAGCTAACTAATCCAATAGTTGGGTTGGTGTAAAAACCATGGAAATATTTCTAGGACCCTAATGTTTACTGCCAAGTCTCTAGAATCTCCTCTCTTATCCATAGTAACCGTTGCTATGGGGGAGAAGAGAAGATCGGGGGGGACAACGGGAGGGGGAAGAGAATGAGTTTCCACTTCCAACGTGGGGGAACAGAACAACTAGAGAGAGACGGCACGAGTGTTGAAGAGGGAGAGCGAGTGAAACAGAGAAACAACCAATAAAAATACAACCATCTCTTCGTTCCCGCATCGTCCATTTTACTAGTCATGGCGTCTGAAACGCGATGTGTATTCAACTCAGCTTGGCCGCCATGTTGGCTGCAACAATGCCCTTCTTTATACCTGGCTCTTGAAATATGAGGCTTTCAATAGAGGCTTACAGGGACCGGTCTCCGGTAGAAATATAAATGAGGTGGAGCTATTTTTATTAAACCTGCGTGAGGTAGAAAAATGTTTGGCCCAAAATAAAACAAGACTGTGAAGAAGGAATAAAGAATAGAGAACTAGGAATTAATTTTATCTTTCGACTAAGAATTAAGCTGAACTTTATCCCGATAGTGTTGAATGAAACTGGGAATATGGGGGGGATTGAGAGGGAATGACACAATGCCCCTGGACTGGAGGGTGGGAATGCAATACAGGGAGGCTAAGAGGGATCGCGCTACCCTTGAAATACCTCTCAATGATCGATAGCCCCAAGAAACTTTTCAATCCGATTTCTAAAGAACTGTCTGGACCGTAACGATAAACAAGCGTGGAAAAAATGAAAGTAGAAAATAATGGCAATAGTGTCGCAAGGACATAGAATTAAAGACGTGTATTGTTGGTATTGTAGGTGGATATTCAGAATCCAGCAACTGAATTGAGACTTGGCGCTGTTTGGTGAGCAACAGCAGCGCATTATTGACCGAGGTTGCGCGGACTGGCTTGGCGGGAGTTGAGCGCCGGATCGCCGGCATCGCGTCCTCCCGAAGCTCGGTGAAGTTCCCCCATAGACTAGCCGAGATTCCGTGCTCGCGTTTATGTCTTCAACTTTCTCTTGCCTCCCGCATAACAATTAACAATTGTTTATATTATGAAACGCAGCGTCTGATATTTGACTAGGCGTAGAAATATATTATATTTGCAGTAGCCTTATTCAGAAAAGTGTGTCAATCAGTGGCGAAAGCGAAACGAATGCGGACAACAGTCGAGGTTTTATTAATCAAACAAATGACTTTGAAAATCAACACTGCCGCGGCTGTTGCATTTAAAACAATAATGTGCTTGGTCACATAATTTATGAAAGTTAGGTGAGAATTGGCAAGACTCGCCGAGTTTCTCATGCGTCGCCATCTACAGAGATTGGAGCCGAGATTATCAGCGTAATGTGGCACATCGCCAACATGCAAGAGCATCTTCACCTCCTGCGTTTTAAAGTGCAACAACCTGAAGAAAACAAAACGGAAAACTTAGACCTACCTCAATAGTGTGTTATCCAAATTAGTTCAGCGTTCAAAGTCAATCACAATCACTTATTCACAGATATAAACGTTAGAAAAACACTTGCACACACAATTATTTTTGAATTTCTCCCGATTTTAGCGGTTTCGGTTCAATGTTCACACCGGTCAACTGTATTTGGAATTGATATTGTGTCTTGAATTCCCCCTTCACGCTCTAACCTATTTCTTATTGGTTACAATAGCACCAATAAGACATCAGAAGAAGGGAGCAAGTCCAAACTAGACAAGGGGCGGAGCCTAACAAGTCCCGTTGCTAGCTCGACAAAAAACTTGCCAGCCAAGACAAACTCAACACTGGGAATTTAAATTCAGATGTAACACATCAACAAAAATATCGTTCACGGATGTATCAGTGATTTGTGAAAAGAGTCTGGACTTATACGTAAAGTCTGGAAACACTTTATCGCTTGTATTGGAACGAAATCAATACTCCAGACCCGGAAAATCCACCAAAATTAGAACCACACAATTTCACTACGTAAATGCTTCACTCGGTAACAACACTCGACTGGCGAGTTTCCCTAAGCGCAGGCTCGCTCACAATCGACCAATCACAACGTTCGTTACAAAGCGAGCGCGCTCATTGGTCCGCTCAAGGGAAACATTCGAAAAGCGATTTCACCTGCGGAGAGGGAAACGGCATCATACGTTGACTGGCTTGGTGAACATTTACACAGTACTATTGTGCGCAGTTTGATGCGCATGTTTTGATTTGTCCACAGTCCTCTCTGAGGGATTCTCAAATCTCTTCGACTCTTTTATATTTTCTCCCTCTGCCTCCAGATTCCAGATAGAGTTCAATCATCTCACATCTCACATCAAATGACGGGAAAACCGTACCAATCTAGGAATACTGTTTGGCGTCACAATATATTTAACTTTCACTATTATTGTTCTATTCGCTGAAAAATTATAATCAATCGATCAACAGTCAGTCACTCATAATTTAAATTATTCTTGTCTATGTTCTTTCGATGATCATCACTGTTAACTGTACTTTTCTAATCTAATCACACTTTACAAAATTCCTGGAGTCCCAACCTGGAATGTCAGACTTTTTAGTACCTTACACAATTATCCTTTGCATCATGAAACTTACACAAAGCAGATCATGTCGTCCTCTTACTAAATGAACCGAACAATCCTTGGAAACCTAGTTGTACTTGAAGCTTTTCCACACAACAAAAAATGTGAAATAATAGGTAATTTTTTCTGATGACCTCAGATACCTACTTCTTTGAATACCGACTGCAAATTGAAACGATTTCCTCCTCTGGGATTCGAACCCAGGTTCCCTGAGTTGCCGGTCAAGTGCTCTGCAAACTATACTAAAGAAGATGCTATTTTTTTATAAACAGCTATGTGTCGTTATGACCTCCATATTGTAAATATAGTCCAGGATTATTGTAGATTAAACATTTAAAAAAAAAAAAAATCCAAAAGTGAAGATTGTTTTGATGACCAGATATCGTCCTAATAAGCTTGGAAGACGACTACATTTATTCTGAGATCGTAAAACCGGCATAAAAAGGCTGTAAAACGCAGTGGCGCCAAACCACTATCAACTTGGCTCTTTACAGTCTCATGAGACACGTAAACATTGTCTAAATGCATTTTACTGAAGAATGAAGTTCGTTCTCGCCTGGGACATAGGCAACCGATGGGACACCGCTGTAACGCGTGAAAACAACATCCGTCATTACCTGGTCCCTTTCCACGTGACAACAATGCAGTCGCTTAGCTCCATTGTTGTCGAAAAACATTCCAATCCAAGATGTCTTTTTAATTCCGACCATCTCTAACATGGTGGTATATAGGTTAGGTGAGTGAACCAAAGCTGAGGCAGTGGTACAAGAACGCACGCGGTTCCGCGCGCTGCCGCAGCGCGCGCTGCGATCACCCGGTCTGACGCTTGTAATGCAAGCATATGCAGGACGAGGATTTCGCTGACGGCAAAGTGTTATTTCACGCCGCGTTTAGTTATCATGACATGATATAGGATTACATTTCTACTCTTACTCATATTGTGTGTTCACAAACGATAATAATTGTTTACGTATCAATTTAAGCAATACGCTCTTTGTTATACTTATGTAAAAATACAATTAATGTTCTATCACTGTTTTCATTGATTTTTTAGTACTGTGCACTGAATGGTTGATATTTGAAATTGCACACGATAAACTATTTCAAACTGAAATGTTACTATTACTAATTAAGTAATTAACACATAGGTAGGCAATTAAAATTATGTTTTACGATGTCGTTAATTTTGATAACTTTTTCTTGGTTTGATTTCACTTCAGAGACATTGTTGTTTGTTTGCAATGTTGTCGCATTCTTTAGTTTAAATGTAGTTATGAATAATCAACATCATCTTTGTGAGCACACGAAAAAATTAATTTCCCTTTGTCCAAATACACTGTTCAATGATTCTTCATAACAATCTGGGCTCATTAAGTTCCCGTGATGGAGGCACTTCTGGCAAGATGGCTATTATCAGTCCACAGATAAAACATATTTTTCATTACCTTTAATTTGTAAGATATTATCTATAGTCTTGACTTTGTGACATCTACATTCATTGTGATCTCAGGGTGAACATAATTTTTCGCCATTTGGTATGCACAAACAGTGTTGCATCATGGCATCCTTGAAGGGGGGGGGGGGAGCCGAACATTTTACAAACCCTACTTTTTCCCTACTTTGACACCTTTTGCACTGTCAAACTTGTCATTATAGACCTCCATTATATTGCAGATATGACAGACCCAACATGCTCTATAAGTTAATTTGAAACTAATCTAAGATAGTCAGTTATAAAAAATTTCGCCGCGCGGCAGTTTTCTGGGTGTCAAGAACCCATTGAGCCCGCCTATACCACTTATTTTTGCAAAATCTGTTTGCCCCCCTCCCCCCTCCCCCTCCCAACGGGCTAAATTGTTGGAATTCATTCAACACTGTGCATAAAAGTATGATTTTAATTAATAATAATATCGGACAATGCGTAGACACGTCACGTTCATATTTATTGGCATAAGTCGATATCGTATTACTATTATCATATTAATATTATCATTAATTACAATTATGTTTTCCACAGACAGTTAATTATGTGACATATTGTCCAGTCTTTCATGTGTTGCTTTGCTATCTATACCTATACTTTCATTGTGATCTTGTGAAATATCATTTATCTATATGTATACCTTCGCCGCGTGAGATACGTAAGGACATAATGTCATACTTATATCATATTATCATAATAAAACAAATGTATTTTTATGCAGAAAACCCTGAAGAAGCTAGGAATCAGCTGATCAACATGATGTCATTCTTTATTCTAATTGGCTGAATGGCTGTAAAGGAAGGCGGGGTCTACGCCGCGTGAGTCGAGCCGAGGCGGCCGCGATCTGAGGCAAATGTATTTGAAAATTTGTGTAGACGAAACTATTCAATATTTTTGCATGCCGTTTCTTTTGTTATGGCAGTCGAGAAGTTGGGAATGTTACGAAAAAATGGCAACTGCTTGGTTTGTATATTCTTGCCGGAATTGAGTGTTATGTTTTCAATTTGGCGGAATTTTAATCAAGTCGAAATAAAAAAATAATTTTGACCATTATATGTTGACATTTTGACCATACATGCAGCGACAAATATGTTCATGACATTGCCAGCTATATTATGTTTTTTTAAGATTTGTTTTAGCTCGTCTAGTTTGGGGCATAGAGCTGATTTTATGAATAAGGGTAGTTATCCCCGTTTTTGTTGAATTTAAGGGTGAAGGAGTCAAACCACAACTTGCCAACGGTTCTTTTTGGATTCAGCGCGTCAAAATACATAGGAATATCGACGTTGGCAACTTTTAACAGACCTTCCCGCCAAGTTGTGATGTTTTACTTCTGTTCCGCGACTATCAGCCCGCCGTGCATCAGACCGGGTGACGCTCACGCGCCTGGCGGTGGAACTGTGAACAGCGTGCCTTTTGAGACCGCGCGGGCACTGGGGAACGAGATAGGGCGTTCTCTCACCTAACCTATATACCACCATGATCTCTAATGAGCTCTAATCAGTCTCTCTTTGCTCACGCCTACTTGGTATGCGCGCGGCGATCGTGAAACGTGATTCCATTTCCCCCCGCGGAGAATGTCTGTCTGAAATCTGATTAGCCGACCTACTGCGCATGACAATGACGTCAGATATCTGCTCTCACGTTCCAAGTACAGACGAACAAAGAAAAAGTACACATTTGAAGTTACATGGGCAAAAAATTGTTTACTTATTTTATTTGAAGAAATTAGTGTATATTATCTTGGGTGTGTGTGAATTGAACTTGAAGATATTTAGATAATATTCCAGTACGTCACTTATGAAAGATATTTGTGAAATGCGTGTGTGCTGGAATGCTTTACGAGAGTGCTGTACTTGTAGATGTTGCTTGGCTGGTTTAGGGTGGATAAATTGAGTGGGGAGGGGTGGGGTGGCAGGGAGATAGTAATTGGGTTGTTTCATGCAAGGGAGGGCCGGGGAGAGGGGGGTTATTAGTTGCACGCGAGAGTTACACGTCCATTACTCGTGCGTCGTGCATTAGTGGCGTCTCATTGGCTGCCTCGACTTATTCGGAGCTTATTAGAGGAATAAGTCGGTTGTTTATGAAGAGGGGGGAATCTTCATGAAACATGCTTTATATTCGTTGCACCTTGGGTCACTTTCAGTATTATTTTGTTTGTCCATTTACTAGGTATATTTATAGAACAAATAATATCTGGAGTATAGGTGTAAGATTCGATAGGTAGATTTGAAGTCGTCGGTTTCCTGTCTTCTCACACTGTCAAGTAAAAGCAGAGAGCTGAGTGAAGAGCAGCTCTCTCATTGGCTGACAGCTGTCACGTGAAAAGCAGAGGAACTTGACAGTGTGTCCCGGTTTTAAGTCAATTAGGCTCCTTAACCCCCCTCCCCCCCTCCCACCCCCACCCTGTCGACAACAGTAATTAAATTGTGATGCACATTTGAATTACATATTTGACGTGGAATGACGGAGGGGGGGGGGGGTCTGATGTGGGAGTTGCGGGGGGGGGGGGGTTGAAGTGCAACTGACTATCTCTCTCTTTCTCCCACCCCCTCTCCCTCTCTAGGTTAGTTAGCAAAATCTCTAAGCCAAATCGTTTCTCTGATGACGCTGAAATTTGGCAGCCATGTCTATAAGCAAACAGAACAACAGGCTACTTTGACATTGATGTATAACCTAATCTTGAAAGAAATGTTTTAGAACCAAGTCCAGATTAGATCTGGATTGACTACATTCTAGACAGATCTCTGACACCTTATCTGTTATCTCTAAAAGATTGAAAATACTATAGTTGTTGTTCTAAAGTCATTTGTCTTTGCATGCAAAATATTTGGTAAGGTGTTGAGTCGTAACGACACCCGGATATCATGGGTTCGATTCCTGATGCCGACCTTGCCGACTTACGGTCCTCCCCCCCCCCCCTCCCCCTCCCCCCCGCAATGAATGGCAAAACCTTCCAATTTACAGCGATGATTCCATGGATATATCGCCCCCTCTCCCCCGCCCTCTCGCCCCTCTCGAGCCTGGAGTCATCATAAGATTCCATTTTTCTTTTTCTTCTCTGAAAGGAATTGCATGGGTTGCTTTGCATGGCACATTATTTAGAACTGGGAAGAAATCCATGGTGAGAGCAATGTTCATATTCCATATCCAAATTTTAGAGTTCTAAATGAAGAAATTTCATTCAAATATCATCTCGAAAACACTATAGAAACTATTTACATCCATTTTGGACATTACACATTTTCCCGGGAAGCAGCATTCTGGTTTGGACATTAATTGTGCTCTCCCCAATGTTTGATCCCCCCCCAGGAAAGAATTGTCTGCAATCATTGCATCCTCATCCTCACAAGACTCCAGCAGCCAACAGTCAAATCGTAAACAACAATAATGAAAAAGTATTTTACAAAGAAAAGATCATTCCGAGAATCCCTTGAGCTGAAACCAATAACATTTATGGCACATTTCGTTCCATATTGTTCCCTTGTGCATAGCTAACTATAACTTTTAAACAGTTGGAAGCAACCTGGGGGGTCATTCTGAATGTTGTTGTATGGGCGTCCGCAGATTTCTGCTAAGAAGGGGGGGGGGGGGGGGCACATTGCCATAGTTTAATGTGGGGGGGGGGGGGGTATGGGAGGAGGTCCCTCATCATGCATGCAGGCAGGTCCGGACCGCGTATGGCCACGGGAAATATTTGGTAACTGTTGGTATCCGTTTTGGGAAATTGGGAACAGAAAAAAAGCCTAAAATTTTTATATTTTTCCGATTTGAGCAATATTTTTCAACATTTTTAGAATCATGAACAATTCAGAAATTACCGAAAATATTACTTTCCTCAAAAATAGTCAAACTAAACATAATGCATATCTTTTTCGAGTAGGTATTTTACTGAATGTTTGGTTGTTGGGGAAATCCAAAGGCGCCAGTGCCCCCCCCCCCCCCACTCCCCCGCGCTGAGGACGCCCATGGTTATTGCCACGTAAAAACTCGATTTCAGCGTAATTTTTTTTATTCTTCTTTAATTTAATTGTGTGAACGACATTCTTTGTCTTGTTGATCAACGTGCTATATCATTGAAATTGTTTAACCATTCATCCACTCAAACCGATTAAAAACGGTACTTTGCACAAAACGGTTTGGCTGCTGGTCAGGTTCCTTGACAATCAATCCGTGTTTCCTATTATGAATGAAATTAGAGCTCACCTACTAAAGTTAGATAATGCAATGGCCCAGGCTTATGGGATTATGCCATCAAACCTTACCATATTTATGACACTCCTTTTCTTTCGAGGTATTCCATGTATATTTGTTCGAGTGTACCTCAAAGGTAGAATACTCAATGTCTATTTTCTTGATTTCTCGCTGCACTTTTGGAATGATGTCAATAATTATTAGAGTTTTGAAGTGGTATTCTCTTACAATGACTCATTTCACCAAAACAAATAAATGATTGGATGAAGACAGAATTACTGGTTTATGAGCTCATCTC
The DNA here is from genome assembly GCA_934045905.1 of Leuctra nigra. Taxonomy (NCBI): domain Eukaryota; kingdom Metazoa; phylum Arthropoda; class Insecta; order Plecoptera; family Leuctridae; genus Leuctra; species Leuctra nigra. Next base: position 10,990,453 of record OW203766.1, on the reverse strand, counting down.
AAGAATCATTGAAATGGACTTCCGGTCTACTACCTCTGAGTTATACACAGTTATAAATGAGTCAAACTGTCTTATGATTATCACAACTTAACTTGAAATTATAACGAACTTTCGATAAATCGTTGCTTGCGATCTGTGTAGATATGGTTTTGTTTTGTCAAATATTTGATATGGCACTGTAATTTATTAAAATATCCAAGGAAAGCAAGGGCGTAAACAGGGGGGGGGGGGGGGCGAGAGGACAATGGCCTCCCCCCCCCCCCCCGAAATCAGGGTTTCATCTAAGAATTTAAGCACATTTAAAATCATGTGTGAAAAAACTCATAAATAGACAGATCATGTCAAAAACGTTCCAAAATGGTTAAAATTGAGTTAAAATTAATTATTATTATTAATTATTTTGTAATTTATAATTTTCCAAATAGCTATACACTGCGATTCAAAATTGCACCTAAATGAATGACCTCGATCAAAAATTTTATCGGGGGCTGCGCCCCCGAACCCCCTGTTTTTCCCTGTGATTTTTCAAAATATTAGTAATGTCCGCCCCCCGCCCGAAATTTAATCCTGGATACGCCTTTGAAGGAAAGGAATCACTTAATGATGAACTTCATAAAGCCTTCGCAATGACTCGATTAGGTACCTATTTATTTTTATGTCGATAAAATGTCACCCCAGTTGTGACAGTTTTAGAAGTCGAATTAAAATATACGTCCGATGGAAATATAAAAGGTTAGGACATAAAAATGCAACTATGCATTAAATCCTAGATTAAAACAGCAGAGATAAAACGTGACCTTGCATCGTCCTACACCTGTTGATTTACGTCGAGACAGAGATGAAGATACAGATTGAAGATGAGGAATCACCCACCTGGAGGCGGTTGGCTGCAACTCTTGTCGCCTTCTGTGTAGAACACTGTCCTCTGTTGCGACATTGCATGGGAAGTGTTGACATTATTAGTTACGTGGATATCTCATTGGATGTGGTCAGAATCACCACAAGGCAGGCGGTTTCTTCCTGAGCCATATCTTCCGAGTTGCATCATACTTTTGTCAGACAGATATATGGACATCCGTCAATTTGAAAGAAAAATATATGTTGCAGGTGGCAATTGTGTTCAACAATGTAAAAACAAGTTGCCAAAAGAGGGTGAATCAAAAACAGCTCGGTGTTTTCCTGAAATATGCTAGCCAAAACGGCTTAATGGAAATAATAAACATTTTACTCACAATTTTGGGTCTGTTTCAGGAAAAAAGTGACCTAAAATACCTGAGGCTGTTTTTAATCCATCCTGTTTTGGCTGTTTGTTTTTATAGTGCTCGTTGCTTGTAAACAAAGAAATTGAAATTTGTGAGACAAGTAGAAAATCTGACGTGTTTAAAATAATTTCCATAATGGAAAACTTTTCATCTGCATTTCGCAAAATAATGTGTATTTCCTAATTCTAAATTTATTACAACTTTACGAATTATGAAAAGTTTTAATTGAATGCCCCAATAATCATACATTCCTTCATTCGTTCCTTCCTACCTATAATATATAATTCAAAGCTATAGATGGGTGGCATTGAAGGGAAAAACTTGTAAGGTAGAATGTATAGTGAAGTTTTAAGAAACCTGTAAAAAAAGTTGATTCAGGAAACTTGATGAAAGAAACATCCATTCTAATCTTCTCTTCTTTTTAATCCTTTTAATTTAACTTTGAATATTAAATATACTTTAAATGATTATTAAATATTATAAACAGTGTATATTCAAAACCTTTTTTTGTTTGTTTCCTTTTGTTAATTTGTACTCCAATGCAAATAAATTTTTATGGCGACAGCCAATTTTGAAACTTCGAAATAAGAAGAAAACATTGTTTGTTCATCTCATGTAGATCGAAGAATGTTGCCAAGAATTAGTCAAACTCTGAGCTGCGGTTCGCGGCAGAAAGACGCGCTGCTATTGGCCGGCAGTTTGAAATGCTCGCCGCTGATTGGTCGCAGCCTCGCCGGCTCGCCAGATGGTCATGTGGCGAGATCGAATGCACCGGACAACAATGGAATCAATCAATTCCTCTCATTGGCCGGACATGCGACAAGACCACACGCCATTGGCTGCGATGTCAAAAGGTCAGTACAATTATGGATCATTATTTACTATTAGTCACAGTCGATGTGACGTTTGTAGCCTTAGGGTCAGTTTTTCGATGCTGCCTCTGCTCTCGAATGCCAAGGCAACACGTGGTTTTATCATGGAGGTAAATAAGCTGTTGCACCTAATTAACCTCCATGGTTTTATAACAGATCATTGAAAAACAGGTGGTTACAGGGGGGGGGGGGGGGGCAATAAAGGCGCTTGAAAACATACAATTTGTGTGGTGTTTTACGTATACAATTTCATTTTGTAAACCAAAAAACTAAAAAAAAAAAAAATCTTTCACAGTTTCAAAAAACAAAAAAAATCCGGGACAAGGTGGGGGCATGCCCTCCATCACCCCAGTTGTTAAATTTTAAACAATATTTAATATATTGACTGAGAGTCTGGGAGCCGTTGCAGTTATTAGATGTCGATTCTTCGGTAGAAGCTCCTTGAGTTGTTTGTGGTTTTGGCCCTAAAAAGGACCGTTTGCCACAACGTGGCAAACGAAATCTCGTGGCAAACGGCCCTTTTTAGGGCCAAAAAACCACAAACAACTCAAGGAGCTTCTACCGAAGAACCGACATCTAACAATATTTAATATTTCAACAAAAAATGATTTCAAAGTGTCAAACATCAAAAAAGCCTTCAGGCTGGTTGGGGGGCGCCCCCCCCCTCCCCCCTTAACCCGGGGTTGGCAATCCAATAGTTAATTTAATAGTTGTATAAGTACACACAAAATTTTCAAGTTGTGCCAAAATGCTGTAGTTTCTAGGAATTAATCGCTTATATATTTTTATTAAGATATAATATGTTATGTATTTTTTTTATCAACTCCGCAAAGCTTGCATGAAATACGCAAGGGAAGATGAACGAGGCAGTCAACCCTCCCCTCTCCCCCTATAAGAAATCCCCCACACAAATGTGAAAAATAATCTGCTTCCTCAGCCCAGCTAGTAAAATATCTTGACGTCTAAAACGAGTGCTCTAAAGTGACATCGGAAATTATAAAATAAATCTTGGGTCAGTTAGCCACGGACCCCGCATGACAGGGGGGAGGGAGACCCCCCACGACCCCCACACATTTTTCTTTCGCTATCGCATTTCCTTGGCAAAATATAATTGAGACTCATGGTCGATTTGTACTCCACTGCATCATGTTTAAAGTCGTTATAACGCTGCGTTTCCATCGATGATTTATAATTTAAATTCGTACTTCATACTCAATTTTCAGCACCAAAAGCGCCATCAAAATGTTCTTCTACAGACTTTTCCATGTGTTCCTGCCAGATCATTGACAAACACTTCTTTGTTCGGGATTCGCAAGTCTGTCGTCGATGTATGCTGACAAAGCACGCCGCTTCGTTCTTACGTATAGACCAAGGTCAAATTCTTCACCCATCCATCTGAGATCGTCTTACATTTCACCAGATTGCAGGGAAACCTGACAACAATATCCTTCTGTTCTATAATCGTATATTATAATATACACATGATCTAATCGTCAGAGTTGGGTAGTAACTTAACGAAAGTAACTAGTTACTGGTAACTAGTTACTTTTTAGGTAACTTTTGGGGTAGCTAGTTACTTTTATTCCTAAGTAACTTTGGGAGTAACTAAGTTACTATTTTACAGGAACTTGTAACTTATTTTCGTTACTTTTAAAGTTACTTTTAGGTGAAAAAATTTGACAAAAATATAATATTTTCACAGTCTACAAACTCCCTATCTATCTCTTAAGGAAAATCAAGAACCCAGACAACAAATCACAGGAAATGAAATGTGTGTCCTTCCTTCCCATTGATCTCTTTCCTTCCACAAGTCATTAGCAGGTAGTTGGGCTGGGGGATGACTGCAGGCGCGCTGCAAGTTTTTCCGAGAATCATACCTATATCCAAAGTGGATATCGCGGGCCCCTCGGGCCGGCCTCCCCCCTCGAGATGGTGATCCCCCTGAAATCGAGTCCCACCGGCCCGAAGCTCTCCACCCCCCGGTCTGTCCCCATTCTGACCTGGTTTTCCCACCAGTTTCAGACTCCCCCAGATCGGGCCCGTTAGGTCGACCCCTCCCGATGTCCCCCACTTAGTTCAACAAAGTTAAAAGTTAAAATTAATGTGCGCAATATAACCTCGTCGTTGACGCGCCGTTAAACTCTAATAATCAATCAAATCCAAAGTGGAAACAAATATGACGTCATTTATTTCAAGCCAATAAGGGTCGCTTTTACATAAAATCTATAACCAATCGATAGTCGTTCACAAATCAAGGCGATAGTTACATAGATGTACCATTTAAAGAAGTGAAGTGAAGAGGTGCGTGCAATAATATTTACCAGTTACCGCGAGTACAATTTACATTTATTTTTTATTTGTACTTTGACTGAGCGCACAATGACTGTGAGTAGGTAAATACAAATAATATTGCTTTGCTCGGCAATTAGCGGAGTTCGACCATGTTTGTTTTCGACCTATTTTTTTCGAAAATATATCCGAAAAGTAACTTTAAAGTAACTTAAAAGTAACTTTTTTTTTGGTAACTACTCAGTTACTTTTTAAATCAAGTAACTTACCAAGTAACTTAGTTCCTTTTGAGATCAGGTAACTTACAGAGTAACTAGTTCCTTTTTATAAGTAACTTACCCAACTCTGCTAATCGTAAACAGGAGTGATAATGTCTTGATAAAGCCTGCAGAATATGGTGTAAAATTGCAGTCTTTGACATCGACAAAAGTATTCAAAGCTGCCGTTATAATATAGCAGAAACGAATCTCGTATTGCGGATGTCAATGGTCTATTTTCGAGATCGTTCAAGACGAATTGCATACGGATTCACGTTAGCCCTGACGTCAAACCAAACAGAATTGTCAGATTGAATGCTTTTTCGTTCGGAAGGACGTCACTTTGACATCACACTCGAATATACGAGCACTCGAACAATCCCGAAAATAGGGGTTCAGATGATTCGCTTGAAATCGAGTTCTCCGCCACTGTAAGGCGTGGGGCGGGGGGGAGGGGGGGGAGATGGCCGCTCTAACCACTGCTCCTGCCTCAGTGTCCGCCGCCTCCACACCAGCCCCGTGACGCATGAAGTGGAGCTGACGTCAGTGCGATACCCCGTGCGACGCGGCGCCTACGCGACGCTGACCGACGCCGACGTCGACGCCTTCATCGCCATCCTCGGGAAGGATCGCGTCGTGACGGACGCCGCCGACGTCGCCCCCCACAACGTGGACTGGATCAAGATGGTGCGAGGTGAGGCGGGTTATCTCACCACCTTCATTGTCCCTTGCTTCCTCAGCCGCTTGCTTCCTTGTTCAGTGCTTCCTCGCCACAATGCCTTTGTACGTCGCTCAGGCACAAAGACGGTCGAGTCACGGCTCTTTATTATTCTGATAACGAAAAACCACAAAACCTTCTCCTTCTTTGCGATTTAAGAGACAAGAGCCATTTCCTCCTGCTTTTGGCCACTCTTCTCTGTGCGTAAAAACAACAGACATTATTATGAAGAGTCATGGTCACTCAGTGTAGGGGAAACTGAAACCATTACAATAGCATCTATGGTTTAAAAAAAAACGAATTAAATATCAAATTCTTCAACCAAACTGGACCAATTTGTCATACTTATACTTATTACGAAATTAAAATTATACCTAGGTACCTAATAGATAGTATTATTTCAATGGTTTTATCCAAGGGGTTTTTAACCGTAAGTAGGACTTCATTTGACTATCAAGTAAAATCACCCGATAGGCTCTTTAAATGACTATTGTTGATTTATGCAGGTGCTTTAGCAATGTCACATAATTCACAACGAATTAGTGGCGGACCCATGGCGAGGGGGGGGGGGGGCAATGGGGGCTTATGATCACCCCACTAAAAATCCTAAAAATCGTCGAATTTTAGAAATTTAATATTTTACCATTGCTGTTTATACCTATAGTTTCTTCAATTAACCCCCCGACGGCTGTCACCTTATCGCGGTGGTGGGGTTTGTGTTGGCCAATGATCCATTGCAGCTACGCCGGCGAGCTTATGCTCATGTGTAAGGGTTACCCATGCCGGACAGATCAGTGGTGAGGCCCAGACCAAGAGCAGCCAGGGTCGGCCTAACCATGCCCTCCCTTGAATTTGCGGTCCCCTCGGGCCGGCCTTCCCCCTCGAGATGGTGATCCCCCTGAAATCGGGTTCAGCCGGCCCGAATCCTCACACCCCCCGGTCCGTCCCCATTCCGTCCTGGCCTTCCCACCAGTGCTGGCCTCCCCCGGATCGGGCCCGTTAGGTCGACCCCCTCCCATTGCCCTCCAATTATGATCAACAACGTTAAATGTAACAAATAATGTGCGCAATATAACCTCGTTGTTGACGCGCCATTAAACAAAACTAATCTAATCTAATCTTCTTCAATTAATTATGGACATTTGCCCATCTGAGAAATAAATCTGGATCCGCCACTGCAGAAAATTCTCCTCTATTATTCTTAAACATATTCTCAACATTTCATTCTATAAAAGCTGATTTTGTGTTTGTGTGTGTCATTTCTTCTCCTTCTTCTTTTCTCTCCCTCTCCTCTAAAGAGGACCAAAGAGGAAGTCGGAACAGCGAGATTGGAGCATAGTTGGAGTTACTAATTGGGTATAGTTTCATCCAACATGGCTGCCAATTACCATAGCAACGCAGTTGAAACAAACAATCTGACAGAAGGAGTGTCACATCACATGTTAGTCGATTAGTTGTGCAAGAAAGATTTAAGTAGCTGTAGAGCGTGTACAGGGAGGGGGGCGCTTGCCACCCTGGATGGCAGGAAAACTTAAAATGTGTGCGGTGTTTTACGTTATAGTACTCTCAACGTCTCAAAATCGATTTCAAAGGGTCCAAAAGCCAAAAATCGCCCTGCGGGGCTGGGTGGAGGGCCACTCCCCTTTACCCCGAGGAAAATTGTTTTCCTTACTCTGCCCCCCCCCCCTCCCCGCGGCTGAAATCCCGAGTTGGGTAAGTTACTTGTAAAAAGGAACTAGTTACTCTGTACGTTACCCGATCTCAAAAGGAACTAAGTTACTTGGTAAGAATTACTTCATTTGAAAAGTAACTGAGTAGTTACCATAATATGAAAGTTACTTTTCAACTTTTCAATAATACTAAACGTCCGATATAAATGCAAAATAAAAAAAAACTTGAATTTGGATTTGCTGTCAAGAGACAGAAAGGGAGTTTGATGACTGTAAAATTCCACCAAAATATTATATATGTCGAAGTAATATTTCACCTAAAAGTAACTTTAAAAGTAACGAAATTAAGTTACAAGTTACTCTAAAATTGTAACTTAGTTACTCACAAAGTTACTGAGGATGAAAAGTAACTATAGTTACCACAAAAGTTACCCAGAAAGTAACTAGTTACTGGTAACTAGTTACTTTCGTTGAGTTACTACCCAACTACGCTGAAATCCCGCGGACGACCATGGATTTACTATCAGATAAACATAGGAGATTGTATTTCCTAAATAAATATTGCAATAACGTTTGAACAATTCAAGTTATGAAGTGAAAAACAATTAGCTTTAATTTTTATTCAACCATAGCATGAACGTGTATAAACAATACCTATGTTTGTTAAAACTCGTGGAATATCTAAAAAAAAAAAAAAAAAGAGAGATAGACATTTCAGATTTCCACTTGTTAGGGCACAAATACTTATTGATAAGATGGTGTTTAAATTGCTAAGGTCGACTCAAAAGTTAGCTACACTAATTATTTATCAAATTTTTCGTATATTGAACGGTAAAAAAGTTATTTCGATATTTAGGAAACATTATCTCCAATGTTTGAATCTTACAATGGAGATAGAGAGAGAGAATAAATATGTGTGAAGGAGAGAGAAAGACGTGGTGGGAGATAGTGGATATTGCTCTGCTTACATCTGTAGTATTACAATTGGTGGCTGTGGTGGGTCGAGGTCTAATAGGCCACCTACTCCATTACACTTCTTTGTTTACATCACCAATACCAAGGGCTTGTTTTTCTTGAGGGCAGCCATTAGGGATAGATACACATTTGACAGGTCAGACTTAACTTTAGATGGATCTTTTGCTTTTTAAATATTTAAATACGTAGTCTCATTTTGAATTTTTAATAGAGTCAATACGTCCGTTTTAGTTCGTATTCCGTTAATATAATTCACATAATTTTGCAGATTTGTTTAATGTAACACAAAAAATTGCGATCATTAATATTTTGACATTTCTTATTGTTGATTTCAAATTCAAATGTGATTTTAGTGATTTTAAAAGATACAACCTGGTACAATCTAGCAGAAATAAAAAAAATAAGTAGGAAGTAGGAGTGTGCTAAAGTAGAAATATTAAATTTGTAATATATCTTCTTATTTTTAAATTAATTATTGTAATTTCTTCTAATTATAATTGCAATGTTTTTTAATAAACCTCCAATGCATCAAATGGCATGAAGGAAGAAAGGGTTTCAAATATTCTTATTTGATTAATATTTGATTTATTCGTAAGGAAAAATAAGGAATTTAAGAAATTCATTCAAAATCTTTCCAATCTTCCGTCAGACCCCAGCTAATCGTGTGTTTTATCGTTGTTCTAGGCGCCAGCAAGATCGTGCTTCGTCCGCGCTGCACCGAGGAGGTAAGCGCCATCCTGCGTCACTGCTCGGTGCGTCGTCTGGCCGTGTGCCCTCAAGGCGGCAACACGGGCCTTGTGGGCGGCTCGGTGCCGGTGTTTGACGAGGTGATCATCTCCATGGCCCTCATGAACAAGATCATCTCGGTCGACGAGCTGGCGGGTCAGTCATGTTTGTGATCGATGTTCCATTTGGGAAAACGATCAATGTTCCATCTGGGAATACGATCTACATCAATATGGGCTATTTGAGTATTTATGTATTTTCACCTGTTCTATGATGGCAGAAGGCCACTAGAAGGGAAGAAAATCAACCATTTCGATTTTCAAACTTCAAGGATTACAAAAATTAAGTTGCATCACAAAATCCTTAAAAAATGAGTCATCACTCATCAGTCATCAAAAATCGAGTAAAGCGCATACAAGTGCTAGGTATCTCAAGATATGGAACCCATTGATGTACATAATATATTATTCTTTCCCTTGCCTCAAGGTAATACAGATTGATACAGATTGGTAACTTGGTTGCAAAAAAGTTGACCATTCAAGTTTATTGGAGTTGATAGTATCATTATAACAAGTTAAAGATATTAAAACACACCCAAAACATTGAGCCTTTTTATGTGAATTCCATTCGTCTTCTCTTGTGGTCAGAGCAGACTAAAGTGAAAGGGCTCATGATACAGAGTAAAGAGAAAAATGTTTGTAAAATGAGTAAAAATACCTGTGAGTATGAAAAATGTTCCGTAAATATTAAAAAAGGCTTGTGATCGATTCAGCCGTTCTTAAGTCACCTCGGATGCACGTGTTCGGAGGGTTGCGTTGACAGGCGATGTGTTCCAGGCGTTGCGGTCTGCGAGGCTGGATGCATCCTGGAGGTCCTGGAGAAGCACCTGAACGACCTTGGCATGATGATGCCGCTGGACTTGGGCAGCTGTCAGATCGGAGGGTTGCGTTGACAGGCGATGTGTTCCAGGCGTTGCGGTCTGCGAGGCTGGATGCATCCTGGAGGTCCTGGAGAAGCACCTGAACGACCTTGGCATGATGATGCCGCTGGACTTGGGCAGCTGTCAGATCGGAGGGTTGCGTTGACAGGCGATGTGTTCCAGGCGTTGCGGTCTGCGAGGCTGGATGCATCCTGGAGAAGCACCTGAACGACCTTGGCATGATGATGCCGCTGGACTTGGGCAGCTGTCAGATCGGAGGGTTGCGTTGACAGGCGATGTGTTCCAGGCGTTGCGGTCTGCGAGGCTGGATGCATCCTGGAGAAGCACCTGAACGACCTTGGCATGATGATGCCTCTGGACTTGGGCAGCTGTCAGATCGGAGGGTTGCGTTGACAGGCGATGTGTTCCAGGCGTTGCGGTCTGCAAGGCTGGATGCATCCTGGAGAAGCACCTGAACGACCTTGGAATGCTGATGCCGCTGGACTTGGGCAGCTGTCAGATCGGAGGGTTGCGTTGACAGGCGATGTGTTCCAGGCGTTGCGGTCTGCGAGGCTGGATGCATCCTGGAGGTCCTGGAGAAGCACCTGAACGACCTTGGCATGATGATGCCGCTGGACTTGGGCAGCTGTCAGATCGGAGGGTTGCGTTGACAGGCGATGTGTTCCAGGCGTTGCGGTCTGCGAGGCTGGATGCATCCTGGAGAAGCACCTGAACGACCTTGGCATGATGATGCCGCTGGACTTGGGCAGCTGTCAGATCGGAGGGTTGCGTTGACAGGCGATGTGTTCCAGGCGTTGCGGTCTGCGAGGCTGGATGCATCCTGGAGAAGCACCTGAACGACCTTGGCATGATGATGCCGCTGGACTTGGGCAGCTGTCAGATCGGAGGGTTGCGTTGACAGGCGATGTGTTCCAGGCGTTGCGGTCTGCAAGGCTGGATGCATCCTGGAGAAGCACCTGAACGACCTTGGCATGATGATGCCGCTGGACTTGGGCAGCTGTCAGATCGGAGGGTTGCGTTGACTGGCGATGTGTTCCAGGCGTTGCTGTCTGCGAGGCTGGATGCATCCTGGAGAAGCACCTGAACGACCTTGGCATGATGATGCCGCTGGACTTGGGCAGCTGTCAGATCGGAGGGTTGCGTTGACAGGCGATGTGTTCCAGGCGTTGCGGTCTGCAAGGCTGGATGCATCCTGGAGAAGCACCTGAACGACCTTGGCATGATGATGCCGCTGGACTTGGGCAGCTGTCAGATCGGAGGGTTGCGTTGACAGGCGATGTGTTCCAGGCGTTGCGGTCTGCAAGGCTGGATGCATCCTGGAGAAGCACCTGAACGGACCTTGGCATGATGATGCCGCTGGACTTGGGCAGCTGTCAGATCGGAGGGTTGCGTTGACAGGCGATGTGTTCCAGGCGTTGCGGTCTGCGAGGCTGGATGCATCCTGGAGAAGCACCTGAACGACCTTGGCATGATGATGCCGCTGGACTTGGGCAGCTGTCAGATCGGAGGGTTGCGTTGACAGGCGATGTGTTCCAGGCGTTGCGGTCTGCGAGGCTGGATGCATCCTGGAGAAGCACCTGAACGACCTTGGCATGATGATGCCGCTGGACTTGGGCAGCTGTCAGATCGGAGGGTTGCGTTGACAGGCGATGTGTTCCAGGCGTTGCGGTCTGCGAGGCTGGATGCATCCTGGAGAAGCACCTGAACGATCTTGGCATGATGATGCCGCTGGACTTGGGCAGCTGTCAGATGGGAGGGTTGCGTTGACAGGCGATGTGTTCCAGGCGTTGCGGTCTGCGAGGCTGGATGCATCCTGGAGAAGCACCTGAACGACCTTGGCATGATGATGCCGCTGGACTTGGGCAGCTGTCAGATCGGAGGGTTGCGTTGACAGGCGATGTGTTCCAGGCGTTGCGGTCTGCAAGGCTGGATGCATCCTGGAGAAGCACCTGAACGACCTTGGCATGATGATGCCGCTGGACTTGGGCAGCTGTCAGATCGGAGGGTTGCGTTGACTGGCTATGTGTTCCAGGCGTTGCTGTCTGCGAGGCTGGATGCATCCTGGAGAAGCACCTGAACGACCTTGGCATGATGATGCCGCTGGACTTGGGCAGCTGTCAGATCGGAGGGTTGCGTTGACAGGTGATGTGTTCCAGGCGTTGCGGTCTGCAAGGCTGGATGCATCCTGGAGAAGCACCTGAACGACCTTGGCATAATGATGCCTCTGGACTTGGGCAGCTGTCAGATCGGAGGGTTGCGTTGACAGGCGATGTGTTCCAGGCGTTGCTGTCTGCGAGGCTGGATGCATCCTGGAGAAGCACCTGAACGACCTTGGCATGATGATGCCGCTGGACTTGGGCAGCTGTCAGATCGGAGGGTTGCGTTGACAGGCGATGTGTTCCAGGCGTTGCTGTCTGCGAGGCTGGATGCATCCTGGAGGTCCTGGAGAAGCACCTGAACGACCTTGGCATGATGATGCCGCTGGACTTGGGCAGCTGTCAGATCGGAGGGTTGCGTTGACAGGCGATGTGTTCCAGGCGTTGCGGTCTGCAAGGCTGGATGCATCCTGGAGAAGCACCTGAACGACCTTGGCATGATGAATGCCTCTGGACTTGGGCAGCTGTCAGATCGGAGGGTTGCGTTGACAGGCGATGTGTTCCAGGCGTTGCGGTCTGCGAGGCTGGATGCATCCTGGAGGTCCTGGAGAAGCACCTGAACGACCTTGGCATGATGATGCCACTGGACTTGGGAGCGAAGGGCAGCTGTCAGATCGGAGGGAACGTGTCTACTAACGCCGGCGGCATCAGGCTACTGAGATATGGGAGTTTACAGGGATCAGTGCTCGGCATTGAAGCAGTAAGTTCAAGTCTATACACTTTCAGAAGGTTCTTGGTTCTCTTGCTTTGACCAAGAAACGTTTTCTAAAGGAAATACTTCATTCAAAATCAAATGTTTGTAAATCATTATAATGAGGGTGAAAAGAATATTGTGAAGTACACATTTTTTCCGCACATTTGAATGTGATTTATTATGAATAAACGAAAACAATAACATTTCAATTTCATTGTTTATTTATTATAATATATTTTTTGACTAAATGTATTATCATTACTATATTGGTTACATTTAGGCATTTGTGATTATGTTATGAATTAATTTCTTTCTGAGTTGTGATGCAATGATAAATGTATAGGGGATGCAAGTGCATTCAATTGATTGATTATTTGAAAAATCAGTCCGAAATAATTTCTTTGGATTAAAATTATTTATTTAATTTTGGTGTAAATGGTATTATTTTCTTCCTAAGCACCTGACAAGATTTTAAGAAAATGTTCTACGAGCCCATTTTCAATGACCTGTTGAAAACAGGAGTTAAGTTTAATCAGTCATTCAAGTTATCTGTCATTGGTTGCCATGGCAATATTATAGTCCAATCAACTGTTTAAAATTTATCAGAGCTTTGAAAAACTGGGCCTAAAGCTTGATTTACACGGGTCAATGTATTGATCAATACATTGACCCGTGTAAATCAAGCTTTAGTTACAACTCAAACCATTGTTGTGCAACATGTTTGTGATGTTCTGACAATTTTAGATTATGCTTTTCGTCTGCGAATGGTCAAGACAGAACATAATTACATAATTACATAACATAATTAATTACAAACAGTCTTGAACAAACTATATCCCACCTAGTGACATGAACTGATGACCTGGACTCTTACAGGTGACAGCTAACGGCGACGTCATCGACTGTCTCAGCACGCTGAAGAAAGACAACACGGGCTATCATCTGAAACACTTGTTCATCGGCTCCGAGGGAACTCTCGGCATCGTCACCAAGGTTGCCATTCAGTGTCCCATCAGTCCCAAGACAGTCAATGTGGCCTTCCTAGGTAAGTAAGGTGGCATCAGGCTTTGCTGTTCACACAGAAAATAGACATGAGATCAAAAGTATTGATTAATTGATCCGCCAATATGGCGTAAAATGTTTTGAAATAATTTTTTTGATGTTGGTTCAAAATATTTAGATTCTTTCAGTAGGTACCTAAGTAATTGATGCTTCTTTTAAATTACAATATTGTCTTATGAAATTGTTATCATTTTAATTTTTTAAATACATTTTATATCATGAAGCAATGTCTTGTCACAGAATTTGAGCTCAACTTATGATTAATTTAGAACATGTTCTAATTTAGACTTAATACCTACCTTCCTCAGAGTTAGCAACAAAAATAATCAAAATAATCTCTGAAATTACATTTCAAACAAATCCATTTGTGGTCATGTAACAAAGCATTTTCAGAGTTTATTTTATCAATTCAAATCAAATTATAAAGCACTGCATTATGCTTTGCTGACAAACTAAATAAATGTTTGGTTTTTGGAGCTGGATGGCTTCTGAAAATAATAAGTAATTCATTTTCTAAATAAAGATATTTTCAAAAAAATACAAATTTTATTTTTCCAAATAATTTTAATTTATACTATGGAGGAGTCAAGTGCTGATGGTTACAATGTGAACTGGTACATTTCTGCCAGGATTGAACCGGTTCGAAGACGTGCTGGCCACATTCCGCCTGGCCAAGCACTCGCTGGGTGAGATTCTGTCGAGCTGCGAGATGATGGACCTCTCCAGCCTCCAGGCCGCCACACTCAACCTCAACCTGCGCTGCCCTCTCGGCGACCATCCCTTCTACATGCTCGTGGAGACCTCGGGCAGCGACGCCGCTCACGACCAGGCCAAGCTCGATGCCTTCCTGGAGGCGGCCATGGGGGCGGGGCATGTGGTGGACGGCACGGCGGTCAGCGAGCCATCCAGGATCAAGGTACCAAGCAAACACGTGTCATTCACTCTGGTTCCATTAAATTTGTTTGGCCCGTAATTGTGTAATATTTATGTACTAAAGTGATAATGTATAATATCCAGGAAAACATTCCTGTGCTGAACAATTAATAATACTAAATCATAACAATGATCACATGGAATAGAACAATTTAGGTGGAATATAAATATTTTTATCATCGATTAACAGTTTAAATGTTCCCTTTTTCATCGGTGGAGACCTATTTTAAGTAAATAGTAAGTAATCGAATTGTTTCAAAAGCGTACGTATCATCACGATTCATGATACAACAACATCTAAAGTTTTTCATTATTTCGCGGATTGGAGGAAACCGAAAGAATATTGCCTTCTCCTTGAGACGAGACAATGAATGTAGTTTTAAGTGTGAAAAAAACTAAGAGGAACCGAAATAGATTCACCCTCTGTTCGGCTAAGAATGACCTTGACAATAAGTCACTTCTAGCAACGTATGCTCTGCCCAACGATATTTTGCCATTTCGTGTTGGGGGCGTTGTGTTACCACCAATGACCTATTATACTCTAGACAAATTCAGTTGCGCGGGAAGTGAAGCCTCGCGTAAGTCACGTGATGGCTGGACTGCTGCAAAGCGAATAGCCCAGCAAACACAGAATTAAAATCGGCGTTTGTTACATCGGTCTTATAATCAGCTGAAAATTTACACACTTATTCTAAACCATGTTACCACTTCACCAAAGTTTTTTCAACAAGAAACTTTTTCCGGAAGTTGGTAAAAAAAATAAAAAGAATGACAATTTATCAAAACAATAAAATTTACAATATACAATTGATTTACTTTGAAAGTACGCATCATAAAATTATAAAATAAAAACGGGTTAAAGGTAGTAGATTAATAAAAAGGTATATACAAAAGTGAAGTCCCAAAACTGTTCAATTTTAATTTTGTAGTCATATAAAGTAAAAAATTATCAGAATAGTCCAAAAACGTTTCGGAGACCTTTCCGAAAATGTTAAAGCAACAACCCCCCATTTTTATTCACTTACTATCAAGAACACAGTACCAGGATGTTTTACATACTTTTGTCAAGTTTATTGGAGCAAAATAAAGGTGTCAAACTGAATTGCAGAGCTATGTATTACAAAGCGCGCGTCTTCTGTTGGCCGGTCATCGCGTGGTACAGCGCATATCTCTGTCTCTGTCTGACTCACGGCATCTGTCTCACTCACAAGCCAGCTGGCCGGCTTCACTCGCTCCCGTGTACTGGTATTATATTGCGCCGTCTACTGAAAGTATTAATAGGTCATTGGTTACCACCTCTAATATGAAACTCGCGGAAAGACGTAGTTATGAAAATCATCACATTTTGAATGATTGGAGAACTAACTCTTACCTCTGCAGTGCCTGTGGGAGATCAGGGAACGCATCCCGGAAGGCTTAATGGCCGACGGACACTTCATGATGTGGGACGTGTCACTCCCTCTCGCTCACTTCTACTCCATCGTCCCGCTGATGTGCGATCGCGTTGCCAACACCGCGGCCATCCGCTGCTGCGGCTTCGGCCACCTTGGTAAGCACCATAACCTCACTTCTCACCCGGCGCTCGCTTGCAGGCCGTCTGGGCGCTGAGGGAACGCATCACCGAGGGTCTGCTGCACGACGGATACGTCTACAAGTACGACGTCAGTCTGCCTATGGAAAAGTTCTACGAGATTGTCAACGAGATGAAGGAGAGGGTGGCGGGGGGCGGCGTGGTGCGGTGTTGTGGTTATGGGCATTTGGGTGAGTTGCAAGTTGACAAGGTCGTCGGTGAAGCTTACAGCTTATTGCATGCTTTGACCGCTTCAATGAATTCTTTATGTTGATGACTGAATAACAATCGCTTTAAATTGCATTTTTTAATGTTGCTGAGTTTCTATTAGTTTTCATGTGTTTCTGATCAGACTTGGTAACAAGATAGTAAAGAGCAATGGTTGATTTCATGAAATCTAGCTAGTTCTGTGAAAAATTTCAATCTTGTGAAATATGTAGGATTTTCAAACATTATCCCAAAACTTGATATAAATTTCTCAGATTCCATTTCAAATTGTTCAGCTCCCATCAGTATAATATAGAAATAAGAAATATTCACATTATTTTAGAAGAACTAAATTTTGTACGAGGGATGTAGATAGGGGAGAGTGCGGTAACTGTAGACGGCAGGTTCCTCTGGACAGGTTGAATTTTAAGTGATGGGCATGGGCTCAACAAGGCCCCAAAATTATGTAGGCGTTTGGTCATCCATCTGGTTTATAAACAAAACACCATCGTAATTTGGCTCATACTCTATAAATTTCACCTGCACGGAGGTGCCTGTCGACCATGGTAGCTATGAACCAAATCTGTGAGAGGCTCATGGGCAGTGTTGAATTCAGACTTTTTTGTGCTATTGACATTCTTGGGGGTGCACACCTTGTATGAGCAGTGGCTTGCGGTGGATTTTTGTAGTGGACGCAGAAAGTATAGTGTTTTACAAGACATCAATGGGGGTCTGGGGGGGAGGGCCCCCCAGCTACCCGTGGGTCCGGGCCGCGTAGGCCCGGAAAAATTTTCAATTTCGCAATTGCATATAGTGCATTTTTACGCGGTTTAGACTAATCTTTTTCGTAATGACATATCATCATGACATAATGACATGATGTTAAAAAAATCACTGAAAACTAAACTGCGCCCCTGTGTATTCTTTTGCAACACACGAGTGTGTTGCAAAAGAATACTTTAACTGCAGAGAGCAATTCAATTATAAAAAAAAAAACAGTTCAAATGACATTTAAAAATTATTAATTTTAATAATCGATTAGAGATGTATCTTCATATATATATATTGTATGTTCATATTGTGTGATTATTTATGTAATATTTCTTTTTGATCTTATTATTCTTAAGTTATTTTTATTAAGTAATTCTGTTTTTTTATGTTCTCTTTAAGCTCCTAAAACATATCTGTTCTTTCTTTTCATATTGTCTTTCCCCACAGATTAGCTCCCTGAGCTTTGTGGATTGTGTGATGCTTGTGTACTATGTTGTATTAAATAATAAAGGAGTTAAAAAAAAATCTAAATCATTTGAATCAGACACGAGAATTCAACCAACTGGCTCGAAATAACATTTTGAAGAAAAATATATTAAATTATTTATTTAAAATTTTTGATGTTTTGTAAAATGCTTGTTTATTTTTTGATTTGAGGAAAATTTGCCCCGGGGGGGCGATGGCGTACCTGCGGGGGGCTTCGCCCCCCCCCCCCCCCCCTTCCACGCAGGTATGCCTGGATTCAACACTGCTCATGGGGCATTTCTCTGAAACTATCAGTTTTGATTTATATTTTAAAATTATCCTGCGGACCAAAATATTTTACAACTCTTTTGGAAAAGCTATTCTGGTTAACTTATTGTCTCTAAAGAAAAATTGAGATGTATTAATTATTCAATACTATTAATTTTAAAATAAACAGTTTGAAACAACATCTATTATTCACAAAGTTGTTCAGAATTGTAGTTCAAGGCTTTAATAATGTTTGTCTTGCCATATGCGCAGGCGACGGCAACTTGCACCTGAATGTCACATCCAAGGAGTTCGACCACAGCCTTCTCGACCTCATCGAACCGTTCGTGTACGAGTGGACGTCGAACTTGCGCGGCAGCGTCAGCGCCGAGCACGGGATCGGATTCAAGAAGACGCAGTTCATCCACTTCTCCAAGAGCGCCAGCTCGTTGGCACTAATGGGCGACATCAAGAAACTGATGGACCCGCTCGGCATTCTCAACCCGTACAAAGTTCTGCCGCAGTGAGATAGTTAAGTTACTACTCGACTCTCATATATGATATGTTTTTAACATCGGAAGATTTTGAAAGTATGACAAATCTTTTAATGTTTAAGTAGTTTTGTTTTTTACAGAGAGTACGTGAGAGTTTCCACAGATAGTAAAGAGAGTTTTCTACAGAGAGTAAAGAGAGTTTTCCACTGGCCGCACTGGGCCGCACTAGTTCTGCACTCAGTTTGAAATTTGCATTGAGTTTGTATGGTGACGTCAATTTTTAGCAATCCTAGTGCGGCCTGTGGAAAACAATGTGTTGACAATTGAGATACAAGAATTTGTCATTTTTGTGAAAAAGTGTCTTGGAGCATAAAAGTATTACTTAATATGGTTGGTGACAGGCAAAGATGAACCCCACTAGCATGGGCCAGCCTATACCTGGCAATGCTAAACTGGGTTCATCTTTGCCTGTCACCGACCTTAGTAGGAATATTTTAAAAGAAATGTATGGACATTTTATTCCAAAAGTATGTTGAGTCTAGAAATAATGAGGAATTCGAGAAATATGTGAAGAATGATGTTAAAAATTATATGTTTTTTTGATAAAAGCTACGTTCTAAGTTGTCAAATTCCGAGATGAAGTCATCCCACGAAGTTTTACATTAGAACACTCGATGTCGTGGTATCAAGCAGACAGGTTGTCAGTATTTCCCCATGTTTTTGTAGGCAATTATTGATTTACCATAATTCTTAGTACAAACAATTCAGGATATAATTTTATTATAATTTATTTTTATTACACAATAGGGAACTTTCTCAAGTTGTAGAATAAAATAGAAATGTCAAGTATTGAAATATATCTAGGATGTAGACAAACACAAATTAGTAATGGAATCTTTATTCAATGTCTGAATAAAATTAGTAAAATGAATGAAAACGCGCGAGAACTGCCCAATGGACTTCTGACGTCAAGTGGCAGTTATAAACACATGATTGTTAAATCATGATAACTCTCAGTGGCGGTCTGGCCTGGGGTGCCGGGGTGCGATCGCATGCCGGGCCCCTGTCGTTTATGGGCCATTTCCCATATTACGGTTCCCTAAATACATTTTACTGTTGTTTTTCATATTTAACCAGCATTTTTACTCATTTTACATTTTGTCAATCTCTACTTTGTTTTACGGGCCCTGTCACATGTTTATTATCCGGGCCCTTAGCCTCATTGCATCCCGTCGCAAATAACTGGTCACAACCAACATTTCTGTCTACATCCTCAGGCCAGGGCCGGCTTAAGGCATAAGCGACGTACGCGACCGCGTACGGCGGCACATAGGATAGGCGGCACTTTCAGCATTTTTCTAAAATTTATTATTTTGTGCCATCATGTTATTTGGCCAATATTCAAGCTCGGGAGAAATAAAATAATTTTTGGGGAAACGACTGATGTTTTGTTACGTCTTCAAACAAATCTCGTTCATAATAATATGTTAATATACCTTCTGTTCCTGAACTTTTTGTTTGCGTATGAAAAATTACCTAGAAAAATTGATTTCAATTTTGCAGTAATTTTACCAGAAACGCGTAGATTTACTTCAAAATGACCATGAAGTGTAAAAAATTCGGGAGCGTCCTCCCCGAAATCAGAGCATTATCTAAGAAAAATATTATGTGAACAAAAAAATAAAAGAAAGAGGCAGATAATGTCAAAAACTTACTAAAATGATTGAATTTATTTGTGTACATTGGTACTAATTTATATTTCCCGAAAATAACTAATCTGGATTCAAAATTGAACCAATTCGAATGACCTTGAACCAAAAAATTCTCGGGGGCTGTGCCCCCGAACCCCCCTGTTTGACCGTAGTCTTGCAAATTATTAGGAATGTCCGCCCCCCCCCCCCCCCCCCCCCCCCCCTCCCATAGAAATGTCATCCTGCGTACACCTTTGATAGGCGGCATTATCATTTTTCGCGTACATCAAGAATGTACCTTAAGCCGGCCCTGCCTCAGGCAGTCAAACTCACACTGTGTTTCCCGCCAAAATGCTAGTTACAGAGCCATGACAGTGCTATGATTGAAAATGTCGGACTAAAAAATAAAACAAATGTTTATATTGATTATTTGGGATCTAGTTTTAAAATATTTTTTTTAGAGAGTTGCCTATTGTGCTTTACTTTTCTTCGTGTTGCTTTTCACATTGATGTGACTGCATAAGAGGAAAGTAATACAAATAATAATTAGGTGAAGGCATTATGTTTGTGACGTCATCATCGAAGTAACGGTAATGGAACTGTGATAGTCTTGTTGTAAATATTAGGTAATTGAGCGAGCGTAGCGAGCGTCACCACGGTACTCTTATGGCACTTTCTCTGTGTGTTTTTTTTTTTTTGTTTGTTTGTTTGTTTGTTTGTTTGTTTTTTTGCCTGCACTGCCCAGGTCAAACCGCACAACCAATCGATCTGAAATTTTGTACACATACTAACGTATTCTATGCGATCCCTGGGATCTTTTCTGAACGAGATCCTGTGATTGGTTCAAATTTTAAAAAAATTATCTTTCGATTGGTTGGTTCGATCAATTTGAAATTTAGCAAAGTCATTGCAACCAACATTGTACCCAATCAAAAAAAATTTCAGTCAAATCCTCCAATTGGTTCAAATTTGAAACCATTTTTCCTGTGATTTTTGAAATTTAAACTGGAACCGATTGACCGACCAAATAAAAACTTCGCATGGTCATTGGTACCAACATTTATGGTATTTTTGCCAATTTTCACTCTAATCTGTCGTTATTTTCAAAAGTTTTTGTCATTTTAGGGACATTTTGCGTGTTGGCTGTCAAATTCACGGCGACTTCGAATCTTTAGTTCAAGGCAAGGTAGTTAGAGCAGAAAGTTTTAAACGATATGAAACTAATAATGACCGTTCAACAGATTGATCTGATATTGTGTACACACACTACATATCATATTATATGAGTGGTCCCAGGTATATTTTTTGAACGAGATCCTGTGATTTTCGAAAATTAACAAGGAACCGTTCAATCATAAAGGTTTAATCGATCAACTTAAAACTTAGCAAGGATTGGCACCAATATTTTTGGAGATTTTGGTGATTTTTATACAAGTCTGTGACGAAACTAAAGAATTGTTGGCTTTTAATGACATTCGATAGACATAATTTCGGTTCGAGGTGTTGCGTGTATCCGTGCTCGCTCATCAACGCGTTTCACAGAGCGTTTTCCTAGTTAAATCATACGTTACAGAGGTGTAGCACATTGTCTTCATATGTATTTGTAATGTCTTGTAAATAAAACGATATATATTATTATAATATTCAAAGGTATTGTTTTTAATTCCATCTTCCATTCCAACTGTGCATGGCATACAAGGTCCGTGAACTTGCCCCCCCCCCAATGAACGCACTAATTCTGAAATTCTCAATATAATAAGTGTATGGCACTGGGATTTTAGTGTACAAAGTTTCAGAATTAGTGCGTCACTACTTTTAAAGAAAATCGAAAAACCGAAAAATTGAAATGGGGGGGGGGGGGCAAGTTCACGCAGCCCCCCCCCCCCCCCCATGCGAGCAAAATGTCTGAAACTATCAATATAATTAGTGTATGACACTGGGATTTAGTGTACAAAGTTTCAGAATTAGTGCGTCACTACTTTCGGAGTAAATCGAAAAACAACGGCTGATTTTGGGGGGGGCCAAGTTCACGCAGCCCCCCCCCCCCCCACCTGCGAGCAAAATTTCTGAAATTCTCAATATAATTAGTGTATGGCACTGGGATTTAGTGTACCAAGTTTCAGAATTAGTGCGTCACTACTTTTGGAGAAAAACGAAAAACTATGTCCGATTTTGGGGGGGGTGGGGGCCAAGTTCACGCAGTCCCCCCCCCCCATGCAAGCAAAAATTCTGAATTTCTCAATATATTTAGTGTATGGCACTTGGATTTAGTGTACCAAGTTTCAGAATTAGTGCGTCACTACTTTTTGAGGAAATCGAAAAACTAAAAGTGAAAAATGGGCGGGACCAAATTCACGAAGCCCCGCCCATGCGAGCTAAAATTCTGACACTCTCCAGAAGGTTGATCCGGCACCTCCACATCTCCTGGAGCTTGATCCGGCACCTCCACATGTCCTGGAGGTTGATCCGGCACCTCCACATGTCCTGGAGCTTGATCCGGCACCTCCACATGTCCTGGAACTTTATCCGGCACCTCCACATGTCCTGGAGGTTGACCCGGCACCTCCACATCTCCTGGAGCTTGATCCGGCACCTCCACATGTCCTGGAGCTTGATCCGGTACCTCCACATGTCCTGGAGGTTGATCCGGCACCTCCACATGTCCTGGAGGTTGATCCGGCACCTCCACATCACCTGGAGCTTGATCCGGCACCTCAACATCTGCTGGATAGTTAGTGAACACTGGGATTAAGTGTATTAAGTTGCAGAATTAGTGCGTCACTCTACTCATGAAGAAAATTGAAAACAACAATGTTTTTGTGATGGGGGGGGGGGGGGGGGCTGATACACGCAGTTCCCATCCCCCCTTGCCCTCTGCGGTATAAAATGCAATAATAAGAAACGTTTGGTATACACACACCTACACAGGTCAAGTAATTGGTACAAAACTACGCTGGTCAAGCAGCTTATTAAGAGGCTAGTGGAACTCAACTCCACTGGTCAAGTAGTTGATTCAGAGGTCAGTGGTACACAACTACACTGGTCAAGTAGATGATTCTGAGGTCAGTGGTACACAACTACACTGGTCAAGTAGTTGATTCATATGCGTGTGTAACACAACTACACTGGTCAACTAGTTTACAACTACACTGGTCAAGTAGTATATTCAGAGGTCAGTGGTACACAACTACACTGGTCAAGTAGTTGATTCAGAAGTCAGTGGTACACAACTACACTGGTCAAGTAGTTGATTCAGAAGTCAGTGGTATACAACTACACTGGTCAAATAGTTTGACCAGTGTAGTT
>OW203766.1:10372618-10966928 GCA_934045905.1 Leuctra nigra | reverse complement strand
CCCTATCGTAAAATCCTAAAAGTGTCAAAACATACCTCAGCTGTGGAATGCTCTCTGTATCAACTCTGCCGCAGAACCAATAGACCCTCAAATGTGTCTACATTTTCACCCACTCAAGGTCCATTTCTTTGGAACGGATTTTTACAACCCTTAGAGGGCTAAGAGTAACAAGGTTGTAAACGACATCGAACAAGGGACGGACAATAAATGGTTGAGGATACAATGAGAGTAAATGATTTTACGATACATTATAAACGAGAACAATGAGTGTCTCTAGGTCTGAGACGAACCATAGTGTACTATGCCATTTCAAATTATGTGTACAATTTTGAATATTATAACTGAATCGATAGGTAGTTTGTTTTATGATGTCATACCTTTGAAAGGTACTTCAAAATGATACATTTCGTATAAAATTGCCTGAAATTCAGCAAGTCATTTCTCTCTTCGTCCTTTTAGTACACCGATAGACATTTTTAATCATTTGAAACATAGCTATAGACTGATATTATTTCTGACATGTAAATTATGGGAAATTGTATTTTGCTGAAAAACTGTTTCATGGCGAGCAATCAAAATAGAGCCTCGTACCTTGCGAGACGAATAAACACCGTTATTAATACCCTCCCCCCCCCCCCCCCCCCCCCCCTCATTCACAGATCAACCCACAGTTATTGCTTCGAGTTTTCTCTGACTTCTGGCGACACACGGAGTACAAAGCTGAGTGGCGCACGCAATTCCCGACGCGTTAGTGATAGAGTCGTGTGACTGTAATACACGAATTAAATCTCATGTTTAGCTGAATATTGAGAGAGATTCGTATCTTTGGGTCGTGTAGAATGTAAAGTATTTAGTTCGCCAGCTCCCCCCTCCCCTCGCTCCACCCCACAAAGCAAATATTTTGCATACAACGGAAACCGACACATTTTCTAAAAAATTAAAGTAGTGAATTAGTCGTGTTCACTTTTCAACATTTCTTGGTCAAATTTGTATCATACAGGTTGAATTCAGAACTCGGAAGACAATGGAGTATTCATTGTTTACAACAGAGAAAATGTAATAATTGTATTTGATACCAAAAATTCCAAAATGAACACCATATTCTTGTATTGTAACCATAGCAATACTATTGGAAGACGAAGTAAAACCTGAAACAGATTCGTTGTGATTCCGAACAGTTTATACAGAACATGTCCCTGGTCCATGGTTTGTCCAAACATTTGACTCGAATGATGAAACGAAGACGGACAGATGTTGGGGTCTGCAGTTCGACACCAGTTCAGCTATAGTAGAGTACAGGACGTCAATCCGGTATTTTCAAATATCTTCATCGTACTAACTTATCGTACCCAGGTATACGATTAGATTATAACCAGATTTTTGAGAGGATCAAAAAAGCTTATTCCACTCCTACGAGTATTGTATTACTTATTGCTATAAATAACTAAATAAATCAAAATATTTCAATAACTACGAATTGCTCCTAATGTAGATGATTACGATTTACGAAACTTTCTTAATCAATCAAAACTAACAGAACAAAACGGTATTTGAAATTTTTTACAAAATGCATACCAAAACAGCGAAATTGTTCTCGAGTGCCAATGAAAGGACTTATAGTCTTAACATGTAGGTATCTTGGTCAAATTTGTTTTTGAATTACGGAATTGTGGATTGTGGGTCCCTATCACTTTTTAAATTAAACGAATGAAATTCATCATACAATAGGAAGTACTGCAATCGATAGAGCTACTTATCATTTAAGTATGCAAAAGCAATAGCTATAGACCATGAGCCAGCCGTAGTGGACCCTCCCCCCCCCCCCCTCCCCCCCTGCTCCATGAGGTCTGAAAGTGGTTTTGTTGGGTACCTCAAGGTACGCACATTACACTTTCACTTGTTTGACATCGCCAGCTAACCTCCCCCCCCCCCCCCCCGCTCTACCCCACAAAGAAACTATTTTGCATACAACGGAAAACATACATATTTTCTATACAAATTGAAGTAGTGATAATAAGTCGTTTTCCCTTTTCAACATTTCTTTTGGTCAAACTTGTTGTTGATCATACAGGTTGAATTCAGAATTCGGATGACAATGGAGTAATCATTGTTTACAACAGAGAAAAAGTAATAATTGTATTTGATACCAAAAATACCAAAAATGCCATATTCTTATATTGTAACCATAGCAATACTATTGGAAGACTAACTAAAACCTAAAACTGATTCGTTGTGATTCGGCACAGTTATAAGGAACATCGACATGTCGCTGGTCCATGGTTTGTCCAAACATTTGACTCGAGTAATAAAACGAAGAGGACACTTGTTGGGAGAGTCAGATTCCATTTAAGAAGCTGCAGTTCGACACCAGTTCAGTCCCTAGAGTACAGGACGTCAATCCAGTAGTATTCACTCAATAGATAGTGTTACCATTTAAGTAGGATAATTACGTGATGATCTATGCAAAACCAATAGCTAGGTTCATTTTAAAAGTCTCTACTGTCTTTGATGCTTCACATTTATCATTTTGAAGGCTTCATTCATGCAAAATTCAGTCACAATGTTAGTAGTGTAGCTTTGGGAATCGTAACGTGGGTGAAATTTATCACAACTACAGTTTGAAAAGCCTCACAAAATTTGTAGCTTAGCCCATTCTCCCATTTAAAGTGGATGGACAGTTAGTTGCATTTCAAATTGTTGTATATCTGTTATCTGGTCATTCAGGCGCGTAGGAACTAATTTTGCCAGGAGGGAATAATATCGTAAAAGAACTTGAACGGGAGATAAGTGTCTACAAAGACAAGGGGGGTCTGGGGGAGGGCCCCCAGGAAAATGCGGGTCCGGGGTTCATAGCCCCGGAAATGTTTGGAATTTCAGGCATGAATTTAGGCCATTTCTACGCGATTTTATTACTTTTTAAGCATATTTTTATCTTGACATATAAATGTACACACGGAACAGGTTGGGTGAGTGGTTAACGCTCTCAGCTTGTATTCCGGAGGCCCGGGTTCGATTCCCGCGGCCGTCCTTCCTGACTGGGGTTTTTTCGTGGTTTTCCCTCAGTCTTCAGGCAAATGCTGGGAAGGTACCCTACTAATAGGCCACGACCGCCTCCTTCTCACCTTCCATCCTTACCTACTCTTCACCATCATTTCCCAATCATCATCATAATCATCCATCCGTCGCCATTAGCCTCGCTGCAGAACAGTGCGACGTTAAGCCCCAGACAAAAAAAAAAAAAAAAATATAAATGTACAAGAGCATAGGGAGGGGAATAGAATCAGAAGGGGTGGGGGGGGGGTGGGGCGGAATTCCCCCATTCCCCCCTTCCTACGCGCCTGTGGTCATTGTTACAACAAAGAAGGTGCACGACAAAGTATAAGATGTAATGATCGCCATGTAACTATAACAACGAAATCGGAAATAAAATATCACAGTCAAATGTTTGAAGCGATATGAAAAAGCGGTCGTATGATAAGATTTGAACATCTTTACAGAAGCCATCACGCCTCAGCTACACATTGGACACAGAATGATGGAGATGGATTGCTGACACAAGTGAAGACAATCTGAGATTCAAGAGTCCACACTTCAACACCAGTTCAGTGTCTAGATTAGAACGTCAATCCGGCATTTCAAAATATCTTAATCGAACTAAAAGAAAATGTTCACAGATTCTTCAGCTGTCACTACACTTAATGGACCAATGAAACTGCACCTGCACTTCTAACCAATTTCCATCACAGGGTGAACCAGTGGAATAACAGTTTCCCCGCAACACGAACGTCAAACAAATTTACTCACTCGAGCTCATGCTTCTGCCAAAACAAAGTTCTTGGTGGTCTTGCTTTCTTATTGAATTAAAGATAATATTTTAGATATATTGAATTGTGTTTTATTGAAGTGCATGCCCAAAAACACTATTAAATTTAAACAAACAGTGAATGAAATAACAGGAAATAACAAAATGTGTCTCCATTGTTCCAGGTATGATCCTGGTTGGTCAACTGCTGCTTCAGGACAGCGGGTCGAATCCCTGCAGTGTCCCGCCTCTAATCCTCGATGGTCGTCACATCCTGGTGTTTCTCCTCTTCCAGATGTTGTCCCGTCTTGTTACTTCGCAGTACCGTAAGCTGTCTGATCGTTGCAGTCAACAACGCTGTTGTTAGAACCGTAGCTTTTCGACTGCACGATGAACACGATGTCAGTGGAGTGTGTTGATAATACGGTGGCGCAGAGTCTACAGCTCTGTTGTTTGAACCGTAGCTTTTTGACTGCACGATGAACACGATGTCAGTGGAGTGTGTTGATAATACGGTGCCACAGTGTAGTCACTTGGCCTTCTTCCCTTGTGACTGTCACAAATCGTGACCCCCCCCCCCCCCCCTGAACAACACTGTTGTTAGAACCGTAGCTTTTCGACTGCACGATGAACACGATGTCAGTGGAGTGTGTTGATAATACGGTGGCGCAGAGTCTACAGCTCTGTTGTTTGAACCGTAGCTTTTTGACTGCACGATGAACACGATGTCAGTGGAGTGTGTTGATAATACGGTGCCACAGTGTAGTCACTTGGCCTTCTTCCCCTGTGACTGTCACAAATCGTGACCCCCCCCCCCTTCTGAACAACACTGTTGTTAGAACCGTAGCTTTTCGACTGCACGATGAACACGATGTCAGTGGAGTGTGTTGATAATACGGTGCCACAGTGTAGTCACTTGGCCTTCTTCCCTTGTGACTGTCACAAATCGTGACCCCCCCCCCCCCCCCCCCTGAACAACGCTGTTGTTAGAACCGTAGCTTTTCGACTGCACGATGAACACGATGTCAGTGGAGTGTGTTGATAATACGGTGGCGCAGAGTCTACAGCTCTGTTGTTTGAACCGTAGCTTTTTGACTGCACGATGAACACGATGTCAGTGGAGTGTGTTGATAATACGGTGGCGCAGTGTAGTCACTTGGCCTTCTTCCCTTGTGACTGTCACAAATCGTGACTTCCCCCCCCCCCCCTGAACAACACTGTTGTTAGAACCGTAGCTTTTCGACTGCACGATGAACACGATGTCAGTGGAGTGTGTTGATAATACGGTGGCGCAGAGTCTACAGCTCTGTTGTTTGAACCGTAGCTTTTCGACTGCACGATGAACACGATGTCAGTGGAGTGTGTTGATTATACGGTGCCACAGTGTAGTCACTTGGCCTTCTTCCCTTGTGACTGTCACAAATCGTGACCCCCCCCCCCCCCCCCACCTGAACAACACTGTTGTTAGAACCGTAGCTTTTCGACTGCACGATTAACACGATGTCAGTGGAGTGTGTTGATAATACGGTGGCGCAGAGTCTACAGCTCTGTTGTTTGAACCGTAGCTTTTTGACTGCACGATGAACACGATGTCAGTGGAGTGTGTTGATAATACGGTGCCACAGTGTAGTCACTTGGCCTTCTTCCCTTGTGACTGTCACAAATCGTGACCCCCCCCCCCCCCCTGAACAACACTGTTGTTAGAACCGTAGCTTTTCGAGTTCGACTGCACGATGAACACGATGTCAGTGGAGTGTGTTGATAATACGGTGGCGCAGAGTCTACGGTTCTTTTTTTTGAACCGTAGCTTTTTGACTGCACGATGAACACGATGTCAGTGGAGTGTGTTGATAATACGGTGCCACAGTGTAGTCACTTGGCCTTCTTCCCTTGTGACTGTCACAAATCGTGACCCCCCCCCCCCCCTGAACAACGCTGTTGTTAGAACCGTAGCTTTTCGACTGCACGATGAACACGATGTCAGTGGAGTGTGTTGATAATACGGTGGCGCAGAGTCTACAGCTCTGTTGTTTGAACCGTAGCTTTTCGACTGCACGATGAACACGATGTCAGTGGAGTGTGTTGATAATACGGTGCCACAGTGTAGTCACTTGGCCTTCTTCCCTTGTGACTGTCACAAATCGTGACCCCCCCCCCCCTGAACAACACTGTTGTTAGAACCGTAGCTTTTCGACTGCACGATGAACACGATGTCAGTGGAGTGTGTTGATAATACGGTGGCGCAGAGTCTACAGCTCTGTTGTTTGAACCGTAGCTTTTTGACTGCACGATGAACACGATGTCAGTGGAGTGTTTTGATAATACGGTGGCGCAGAGTCTACAGCTCTGTTGTTTGAACCGTAGCTTTTCGACTGCACGATGAACACGATGTCAGTGGAGTGTGTTGATAATACGGTGGCGCAGAGTCTACAGCTCTGTTGTTTGAACCGTAGCTTTTTGACTGCACGATGAACACGATGTCAGTGGAGTGTGTTGATAATACGGTGCCACAGTGTAGTCACTTGGCCTTCTTCCCTTGTGACTGTCACAAATCGTGACCCCCCCCCCCCCTGAACAACGCTGTTGTTAGAACCGTAGCTTTTCGACTGCACGATGAACACAATGTCAGTGGAGTGTGTTGATAATACGGTGGCGCAGAGTCTACAGCTCTGTTGTTTGAACCGTAGCTTTTCGACTGCACGATGAACACGATGTCAGTGGAGGTGTTGATAATACGGTGCCACAGTGTAGTCACTTGGCCTTCTTCCCTTGTGACTGTCACAAATCGTGACCCCCCCCCCCCCCCTGAACAACACTGTTGTTAGAACCGTAGCTTTTCGACTGCACGATGAACACGATGTCAGTGGAGTGTGTTGATAATACGGTGGCGCAGAGTCTACAGCTCTGTTGTTTGAACCGTAGCTTTTTGACTGCACGATGAACACGATGTCAGTGGAGTGTGTTGATAATACGGTGCCACAGTGTAGTCACTTGGCCTTCTTCCCCTGTGACTGTCACAAATCGTGACCCCCCCCCCCCCCCTGAACAACGCTGTTGTTAGAACCGTAGCTTTTCGACTGCACGATGAACACGATGTCAGTGGAGTGTGTTGATAATACGGTGCCACAGTGTAGTCACTTGGCCTTCTTCCCTTGTGACTGTCACAAATCGTGACCCCCCCCCCCCCCCCCCCCCCTGAACAACACTGTTGTTAGAACCGTAGCTTTTCGACTGCACGATGAACACGATGTCAGTGGAGTGTGTTGATAATACGGTGCCACAGTGTAGTCACTTGGCCTTCTTCCCTTGTGACTGTCACAAATCGTGACCCCCCCCCCCTGAACAACGCTGTTGTTAGAACCGTAGCTTTTCGACTGCACGATGAACACGATGTCAGTGGAGTGTGTTGATAATACGGTGCCACAGTGTAGTCACTTGGCCTTCTTCCCTTGTGACTGTCACAAATCGTGACCCCCCCCCCCTCCCCCTGAACAACGCTGTTGTTAGAACCGTAGCTTTTCGACTGCACGATGAACACGATGTCAGTGGAGTGTGTTGATAATACGGTGCCACAGAGTAGTCACTTGGCCTTCTTCCCTTGTGACTGTCACAAATCGTGACCCCCCCCCCCCCCTGAACAACGCTGTTGTTAGAACCGTAGCTTTTCGACTGCACGATGAACACGATGTCAGTGGAGTGTGTTGATAATACGGTGGCGCAGAGTCTACAGCTCTGTTGTTTGAACCGTAGCTTTTTGACTGCACGATGAACACGATGTCAGTGGAGTGTGTTGATAATACGGTGCCACAGTGTAGTCACTTGGCCTTCTTCCCCTGTGACTGTCACAAATCGTGACCCCCCCCCCCCCCCCTGAACAACACTGTTGTTAGATCCGTAGCTTTTCGACTGCACGATGAACACGATGTCAGTGGAGTGTGTTGATAATACGGTGGCGCAGAGTCTACAGCTCTGTTGTTTGAACCGTAGCTTTTTGACTGCACGATGAACACGATGTCAGTGGAGTGTGTTGATAATACGGTGCCACAGTGTAGTCACTTGGCCTTCTTCCCCTGTGACTGTCACAAATCGTGACCTCCCCCCCCCCCCCCCCCCCCCCCTGAACAACGCTGTTGTTAGAACCGTAGCTTTTCGACTGCACGATGAACACGATGTCAGTGGAGTGTGTTGATAATACGGTGCCACAGTGTAGTCACTTGGCCTTCTTCCCTTGTGACTGTCACAAATCGTGACCCCCCCCCCCCCCCTGAACAACACTGTTGTTAGAACCGTAGCTTTTCGACTGCACGATGAACACGATGTCAGTGGAGTGTGTTGATAATACGGTGCCACAGTGTAGTCACTTGGCCTTCTTCCCTTGTGACTGTCACAAATCGTGACCCCCCCCCTGAACAACGCTGTTGTTAGAACCGTAGCTTTTCGACTGCACGATGAACACGATGTCAGTGGAGTGTGTTGATAATACGGTGCCACAGTGTAGTCACTTGGCCTTCTTCCCTTGTGACTGTCACAAATCGTGACCCCCCCCCCCCCCCCCTGAACAACGCTGTTGTTAGAACCGTAGCTTTTCGACTGCACGATGAACACGATGTCAGTGGAGTGTGTTGATAATACGGTGCCACAGAGTAGTCACTTGGCCTTCTTCCCTTGTGACTGTCACAAATCGTGACCCCCCCCCCCCCTGAACAACGCTGTTGTTAGAACCGTAGCTTTTCGACTGCACGATGAACACGATGTCAGTGGAGTGTGTTGATAATACGGTGCCACAGTGTAGTCACTTGGCTTTCTTCCCTTGTGACTGTCACAAATCGTGACCCCCCCCCCCCCCCTGAACAACGCTGTTGTTAGAACCGTAGCTTTTCGACTGCACGATGAACACGATGTCAGTGGAGTGTGTTGATAATACGGTGCCACAGTGTAGTCACTTGGCCTTCTTCCCTTGTGACTGTCACAAATCGTGACCCCCCTCCCCTGAACAACACTGTTGTTAGAACCGTAGCTTTTCGACTGCACGATGTACACATTGCAGCTCTTCATATGACCGTGTTGTTGTTTATTTTGATAAATAGAACAAGATATTTAATGCCGCTTTTTGAGCGAATTTTGTTCTTGCTGGCTGACTGGTGTTGATACTCACACGCTGTTTCCCGAGTTTCGATATTTTTGCAGATCAACTACTTTCCTTCCAATATTTTCACCGGGTATTATGTTTTGGAACTTTTCAACATCATACTTTTGGGCATCGACTTCATCATGTATATAATTTCTCTCTTTGTTAATTTTCTTTTTATTTCGAAAGGATTTCACACGGACATGACTTCTCTTCACTGCTGCAATTTTCTCATAGCTTATTGTACAACAGATTCATACGCTTGATATAAACGTGTTTATTGATGTATCTGTTTCATACACATTGTTGAAGTGAAGGAGGCTGTATTTCCTGACAGGCGTCTTTGCTGCTCTTTTCGACGTCAAGCGTCTGGGCGTCGAGCAACGTCGTCAGCGTGTTAAGCTGAAAAATTACTTTGAACGTTTACTTTAAACGATACAAATAAGCAGCTTAGATGATACTTGAAATTGTATATAAGTGATGAAAATAAAATGAATTTTGTCTCCAATTTTCCTGTCTTCGCTTTTAATTGATGGTTTGTAATATTTTAGTCATGACTAAGCTCCCAACAAGAGTTGCCGTTTGTCAACTAAGCGTCGTTCTTTCTTAGATAAAGAAGATGGCCGCGGTAAAGACGTGCCTTACGGATCGCGCAGAGTATTTATCTAGAAAAAGTGATCTCCTGCAGTGTATAAAATATAAGGAGGTGCTTGACAGAAAAAACAGTTATCATGTCAATCATGAATACATAATTCATGACGATAGAAGACAGAAATCGAACGCAGTTAGCCAAACCATAGTGTCACCACGCCGCCTCTACAAGAACATGCGGGCCACGGCAGAAAAACTGCATCAGAACACAGCAGAAGCACTGCATCGGCTACAGACACAGAAATACCAGGCAGGTATCAGCATACAAGGTGAGCTGGATAATACGACAAGAATTCCAGAGGAAACTAATGCCAGGATTAGGGAGTTAAAGAGTAAAAACGGTGAAAGAGTTGCGAAAACTGCTTTATCGGCGCGAATGTCTCAATGGCGGAAACCGTTACCGACCGAACCCACACCGCAAACTGCTTTACCGGCGCGGTATTCATCGACCGAGCCACCGCCACGGCAGCAACAATTACCGGCCGATCTACCACTACAAGTTCTCGTACAACAACAGAGGAAGAACACAGTGTCACCAACGGTAACAAAACAAATCCAGAACGTCAAAATACTTGCCGACAGTCATGGGCGTGGCATGTGGCTCACGAGCAGAAATGAAGCAAGAATCCAGACAAAAATAAAGTGCACAAGCTTCTTCAAACCGAGTGCACCGTTTGAAGAAGTAGCCATGGAACTCCACAGTGGAAACTCCACAGAGGAAGGTGAAAAAAACATTATAATACTCATAGGAGGAACAAACAATTTCTCAACAAATTCAGAGAATAACATTAAAACATCTCTTGATAAGATAGCAAATTCTAACCCCAAACACTGCATCATGATCACGAACATTCTACAAAGATATGATATCGAAGGAACAGAACAGAGAAATAATAACATTAACATCACAAATGAAAATATCAAGCTACAAATAGAGAACTACAATAATCCATTCATAAAGTTCATTACGACAGATAACATCACTCGGAGAGACTACACAGGACAAGGCCTGCATTTGAACAAACGAGGAAAAACAAAACTAGCAAAAAGTATAATTAAACATGTTCAAGAATACAAAAAAAACTCAAACTCTCCTGCTCCTCCCCCTCCTCCTCCCCCTCCTCCTCCTCCTCCACCTCAAACAACTCACAGTAGCCAGACCTCCAGCCCTGCACAATCACAAATCACCTGCTGGTTGACGAGGCCTGGTAAAATGATTGAATTGATATGTGCACTTGAAAAAATGAAGCTTCCCCCACCACTTCCACCCTACAACAAGGAGGCACCGACAACACTGTCGTCAAATACCTCCCCAGACACATCTCTATTATACGTTGAGCTAACGAGCGAGCCTGCAGCGAGTAGGATCTGCAGCGTCGAAGTCGCTACCCAGACGATATCACTGTCTCCGACAGTCGTCCAATGTCACTGTCTCTGGACGACTCCGTACACCAGCGGCCTTAATGACTCTGCTGCGGCGAGTGAGTGGACGACTGCGGACATCAGAGGCCTCAGTGACCCCGTCGAGACAGTTCAGACTCCAGACACCGCAGAGGAGCCCGTCCTAGAAACCGTCCAGACTCCGGGCTCAACCACAACCGAAGAGGAGCCCGCTGTAGCAGACAAGCAGCCGACTAACCAAGGACGAAGACGCCAACCTTTGCGGTCGTCTAAATCAAAACACAATCTAGTATCCACTCATAAAAAAAAAATTCAACCTGTAAAGCCAATTACCAAAAAAAAAATTTGACCAACCCCCCACAAATCACACAACCTACCAATAACGACACAACCAAAAAAAACAACAAAAAAGCAAGGCAACACAAGTAATAATAAAAACGTAAAAGTAAACCATCAAAATTTAAATATAATACATCAAAACATTCAAGGACTTTCGAGCTCAAGAGATAGTTTAGAGGTATTCTTAGATAGAGAAGTAAGAGCTAATCAGAAAATTGATTTAGTGTGCCTATCGGAACACTGGCTGCGAAAACTAGAATTAGAATCCGTTAACATATGCAATTTCTCATTAATATCATCCTTTTGTAGAACTAAACTCAGACATGGAGGCGTAGCAATATTCAGTAATAATGATATCAAATCAAAACTAAAACCAAGAACAGACATAGAAAATTTTAGTAGGGAAAAGCACATAGAAATTACTGGTGTAGAAATTGAAATACCAAAGTTACCAAAAACTGTAAAAAATACAAAGAACAGTGACCATGTCATAGGAGTTACCCTGTACCGAACACCAACAGGCAATATAGATATATTTATGGAAACAATGGACAGGGTACTACAAACACTAACCAATGAAAACAAACAAATAATAATCCTTGGAGACTTTAATATTGACTTTAGCAAAAACTCGAAGAATACAATCCAAATTACTAATCTCCTTGCTGTATACAATTTCAAAATTACTATCAAAGAACCAACAAGAATAAATCAAACGCATAATACCTCAACTACAATTGATAATATTGCCACCAACATACCAACAGAACATTTCTCAACATGCGTAATTAATAACTGTCTTTCGGATCATTTCGCACAAAAAATTTCACTAAATAGGGAAACCATTGTAAGTACCCCTAAAATTATAACTAGGAGAAAATACAGTGAGGAGGGCATTAAAGACTTCAACAAAACACTAATGGAAGTGGACTGGAGCAAAGTTTATGAGGCCTCCACATCTGATGAAAAATATGAGGAATTTGAAAAAAAATTCAAACTTAAACACGATGACTTCTTCCCACTAAAAACAATAAAAATAAAATCAAAACAGAAACGACCCAATTGGATAACATCAGGAATAAAGACCTCGAGCAAAAATCTTAAATCACTCTTCCAGATGAATAAATACTCCAGCAACACATTTACTAAATTGTACTATAGATCGTACAAGAGAATATACAAAAAAG
Organism: Leuctra nigra; assembly: GCA_934045905.1. Lineage (NCBI taxonomy): Eukaryota > Metazoa > Arthropoda > Insecta > Plecoptera > Leuctridae > Leuctra > Leuctra nigra. The sequence continues at coordinate 10,954,420 of OW203766.1, read as the reverse complement.
TACTCGCTGCAGCGAAGAACTTAGATATTCAAAGGAAAATTCAAATGTGTGATGAGAGAGAAAAATCAAAAAAAATATGGGAAATAATTAATAATGAAACAAACAAATTTAAAAAAAACACAAGTGAAAACATAAAAATCATTGATAAAAGTAGCAACGCCACCCTTACAAATTACCATCAAATTGCTAACACTTTCAATATAGAATACTCGAACACGGCAGAAAATCTTACAAAACATCTAAGACCAGCCCAATCAGATGATAACACATTTCTCAAACACTTAAGAGAGACAAAGTATAGCGAAAGAACAATATACCTGACAGAAACAAGTAGAAAGGAGATAATCGACATTGCAAAAAAGCTAAAAAACAAACACTCCAGTGGAATAGATGAAATTCCGGTTTCTTTGATCAAGAAATGCATTATTGCAATAGCTTCTCCCCTTGCTGATATCTATAACAATTCTATTACAAGTGGCACATTCCCACATAAACTCAAAATATCTAAAATAAAGCCAATATACAAAAAAAAGGAGACAAGAATCAAGTCTGTAACTATAGGCCCATTTCATTATTACCGGCAATATCAAAAATCTTAGAAAAAATAATTCATACCCGATTAACCTCTTTCCTGGAAAAGGAGGGAATCCTCTCGGATAAACAGAATGGATTTAGAAATAAAAAAGGTACCACAGACACAATTAATAACTTTATCAGTAATGCAGTTAGAGGAATAGAAGAACAAGAGCAAGTCCTAGGAGTATTCTGTGACCTATCCAAAGCCTTCGACTGCATAGATCATAGAATACTCCTGGCCAAGCTACAACACTACGGTATAAGAGGTATAGCATTCGATTTAATAAAATCATACTTGTCAAATCGCATCCAACTTGTAGAAATAGTGGCCTTTAATAACAGAAATCAAGAAGAAAGGTACCTATCTGAACCAGAATTGGTCACTGCCGGGGTACCTCAAGGGTCAATTCTAGGACCCCTCCTCTTTATCGCTTATATCAATGACCTTCCTGAAGTAATAGAAAATGCTGAATTGTACGCCGATGACACGAACATCATAGTTAAAGGGAAAAATGGAGATGAGTTGAAGGAAAGGGCAGAAAATGTCTTATCTGAGGCCACAATGTGGTTCAACGATAACAAACTAATACTTAATGACACAAAAACAACATTCATACACTTACACAACCCCTCACCACTCATCACAAACATTACACAACTACACAATAAAGTTAACAACACAAAAATAGAAAAAGTAAAAGAAACTAAATTCCTGGGCATCACAATTGACGAAAAATTAAGCTGGAACAAGCACTCTGAAACACTTGCTAAGAAACTAAGCTCAGCGTGTTTTGCCTTGAAATCCATAAAGCTACTTACGAATATAAAAACGGCAAAATTAGCCTACTTCGCCAATTTTGATTCCCACATGCGCTATGGTATTGAATTTTGGGGCAACAGCACTAGAATAGAACAAATATTCAAAATTCAGAAAAGGGCAATTAGAATCATTCTCGGACTAAAAAACAAAACTAAAGATACTTTTATAAAACCACACTGCAGACCCCATTTCAAGAAACATAAAATCCTCACAATATATAGCTTGTACATTCACGAATCATGCATTAGCATAAAAAAGGACATTCACAATCAAAATTTGAATAAAGATGTACACACACATGATACAAGAAGGAAGGAAGATATACATGTAACTAACCATAGAACAAAAAAAATTCAAAAAAACTCAAATTACGAAAAACTTAAATTATACAATAACCTCCCTGAGATCATAAAAAACACATCTGACATAGATTGTTTTAAACATAAGTTAAAATTATTTCTAACAAAGGAGGCATTCTACTCCATTGAAGAATATTTGACATACAAGTGAGATATACCTACTAATAGTACCTAATAGGTAAACTACGCATTTATTGTATCAATGTAATTTATTGTTAAATGTACCCACCTATAGATACAATTTAATGAAGCACACCAGCTTGACTGTCTTAAAAATGTAATAGTATGACCTGCTAAGTTAGATGATAGATAATTCTAACCTTGTTTTACTATCATTTTTACTATTATTATTGTACTGTTAATTTAGATGATAAATAATTATAACCTAGTTTCTCTATTATCTGAATAGGTAACACTTATCTAATATAACTATTATTAATATTACTATGTACTATTATTATTATTATTAATATAACTATTATATTTATTAATATTCCTTCCTTATAGGAAGGAATCTTTTCCTTATACCCTCATTACTGGAGTCCTCCAGGAGGGTCACTGTCAACATGTAAATGTATGATGAATGGAAAATAAATCAATCAATCAAATTAGTATATAAAAAACAGTGATCATTACGCTTAAATCTAGCATAAATCATGTCACAACGTCCCTGATTTCCTTATTTTTCCTCCTCACAGCTGCTCAACCAAACTCAAATCACTGCTATCATTTCCAATCTCCATATTCTAAAATAAGACCTGATACCTCCTTGTCTTATACTCCAGTCACTTTATCTTTGACCCCAAACTAATTATTTATAACAATGTTTTTTGACGATATTATTGAAGTCTACTCACATAACTCATAAACGAAAGTTTACCCAATTTTGGGCCGCCATTTTGTTTTTATCAAGCGTTTTGTCAAAATCACCATTTAATGGTGGTCATATCGCCACATGTGTTTCGGGGTCGTCGACCTTGCCAAGATAGAAGTCCTCGACGTCAGGATTGTCCTTCAAGCGCTTGTTCCCGGCCTCCATAGGGATGAACTCAACAGGTGTGTTATACTGAGTCAGAGCCTCCTGGACCGATGAGGATGCCTGCGCGTTGCAGATCACGATCTGTGCCTTGATCGTATCGATCAAGTGAAGCATGTCGCCTAAGAGTTTTAAACACCCTCAATTTAATGCAAACATCTTCCAAATGAGATAGAACAGAGTATTATGCAATGTTTATGTGTGACTTTTAAAAGTTTTCATCTTAAGTTCTTGTCTTCAAAAAACGAGCTTACTCTTGTCAAATGCCGGATTGACTGGCGCCAGTGCTGCTCCGACGAACAATGCGCCCACCATGATGGGTGCAAACTCCAGAGTGTTTCCGCAGCACAGCATCACCGTGTCTCCGGATCCAAGGCCATGCTGTCGCAGGAGACCAGCCACAACCTTCCCGTGACGCAGCAGCTCCGAGTACGTCACAATCACTTCCACGCCATCTACCTGGAGACAACACACACTACATCACCGTGTCTCCGGATCCAAGGCCATGCTGTCGCAGGGGACCAGCCACAACCTTCCCGTGACGCAGCAGCTCCGAGTACGTCACAGTCACTTCCACGCCATCTACCTGGAGACAACACACACTACATCACCGTGTCTCCGGATCCAAGGCCATGCTGTCGCAGGGGACCAGCCACAACCTTCCCGTGACGCAGCAGCTCCGAGTACGTCACACTCACTTCCACGCCATCTACCTGGAGACAACACACACTACATCACCGTGTCTCCGGATCCAAGGCCATGCTGTCGCAGGGGACCAGCCACAACCTTCCCGTGACGCAGCAGCTCCGAGTACGTCACACTCACTTCCACGCCATCTACCTGGAGACAACACACACTTCACGGAGACAAGTTCACGGACCTTGGCATACAACCATCTTATTGACCATCTTATTGACCTTATTGATTATTGACCATTATTGACCAATATTTTTGTGTCTTGATTTGATTTTATGTATTTTACGCATTCTCATAACTTTAGTTTCAAATAAAATGAAGTAGGTAGTACCTAAGTATAATAATATTCCGTTGTTTTAATTGCTCGAGTCTGGGGGGGGGGGGGGGGGAGACAAAGTTTCCGATTTTTTTTATCAATCCATTTGTTTTAGTGTTATTCTGGGTCATTTGAAAAGTTTCAAGAAAATTCACATTTCATCAAAAAAATTAATTGTCGATGTTATAAACACAACTTGGTTTAAATCTACATTAATAGATGCAACTGTTACTTGTGGTATTTTATTGAAAAAATGTGTCACAGAATGTAGACAGAATGAGAATTGATCTACGGATTTTTTTTTTTTTAATTCATTGAAATCATGTACAGGAAAATAAGTAATTTCTCTCCCCTATAAGATAATTACCTGTGTCGGGGAGTTATATGCTGAAGTAATAAATTATAGTATTAAAAAGTTTCAGTTGAAACAGTTGTCAAAAACATGAGAATAATCTAGACAATCTAAATTTAAAACTAAATCTAAAACATAATAATATACAGTTACATTTTAACTATTTAAAAATATTGAGAGTTGACAGATATTTAAGTACATGAGATTGTCAATGTACATGAGTTTGTTTCACCTGTAGTGCGATTTTATTCATTTTACCAGACTTGTATTAAAATAAATTTTAAAAAAACTGTAATTTAACAGTTTTTATTAATTTATTTGAGTAGGTATTGGTTAACACATTGCCCTCCTCCCACTGTGGTAACGCCAATAAACTGTACACATAATTGCATTACATGCCTAGCTTGGCATTAAATATACAAACTAAATAAAGTTGATTTCTACAATTAACATTTAAAATGCACCTTGAAAAGTGAACTCATGAAAAGAAATGCATTCCGTTTTTGAGCATGCTCATTTGCCGAAAGCCGTCATGCAGACCGAATGAGTTAAGGGCCAATGCCCCCCTTCCCCCCCCCCCCCCCTCACCACGGCCCCAGGAATAAGGGTGTTGTAAATCTGCCTCTAAGCTTCCTCATTTGTGACAGAAAGAAAGATAACTTAAGTTACGACAACAATGACACGACTGTTTGACATTGGGTTGTGCAATCTTCATTACCACGTCAGAACCATTGCATCTTCAGGTATAAGTCAAAGAACTGCTACAACTTATCAGTACTGCCGGAGATTACACAACTATTTATTCTAAAATTAGTCTGGGAATTAATTAATAATAGTTTCTTCAAATATAGAAATAGTCTTGTAATTTTGTTAAACGGGCTTGATTTATTGGTAGGTATTCGCAATAGTATGTACACTTCCGTGCAAGAGAATGGGAACACAATAATGTATAGTTAGTTCTAGTTAGTCGTTAGTTAGATTTTCAACAAACTTTCTGAAAGCCGGTTTTTCAATGTCCTGTTAAATCAGTTGTTATGTTTAACTGTCAATTAGGACTTGCGATGGAAATAGCCAATGACATACTTGAATATATGACATACTATTAGGCAGTCTATTTTGTAATGAATACTTTAAAATAAAATAAAATAAATAATATCTGACAATACTTTACCTTAAAATAAATCAATTTTAAACTATTTCACTGTCATCATAAGACAAATTTAATTTTCGCTATCGTTATGTTCCCAGCAAATTACAATTGTATCAGATTTTGGTGAAATTGTTCAATAACAGAGCCAAATTAAATGGAAAGTGTTTAATAAATGGTAAAATCATAAAATGGTATTTATGGTATACAGGGGTTATAAGGGCAAAACGATACAAAGATATTTTTGAAGAAAATTAGAAACATACTTAAAATATTCTCTCGGTTTGTGAGAAATATTGAGTAAATTCCTTAAAATAAGCATTCAAACGCACCGCCGTTCCATTCTCGTCGTTTTCCCTGTAGTAAGTATACATTCTTTTGATTATAATTTCTTGCATCAGTATCTATCTTTATAAAAGCAATATTTGACTTACTATGTTGTAATATTGTGTCCATCACTAGGTCAGTCCAGAGGGTTCTAAACAGTATAACGACTTAATTTCATTTAAATGGGCAATATAAGTCAACGCGATGTGCAATATTCGCATTATCAGCACTGTACGTCTCAACTCTTCTTTCTCTGCACAGACATTGCTTAAGAGACACACAATGGAGCGCGATAATGGAGACACAATGCGTGGCTGACGGGGGTAGGAGGGCGTCGGCAAGGACTGGAGGGTCGTCACACATTCTTCATCTCCGCTGGACCAGTCGGTCACAGACAACAGAAGCGGAGGTCGCTGAGCTGCAGGTTGGTCAACAGGTCTCATTTAGTAGGTACAGGAATAGTTCAACACTTTTTAATTTAGAACATTAGGTGAACATGCCCATTCAAAACCTTCATATCATATCCATATTTTGTTTAAGTGATGCGAGTTATACTATCTAAAGCATGATGGTTGATGGTTTTATGATTCATGATGCTTTTTAGTGTCGAGTTTAGGCACAATATTTCTCGTGTCTTTCTTTCATTTCTCTGTCTTTTATTTCTTAACAAAATTTTATTCAGATCGGATGCAGATATTCAAACTATTTCTCTCACTGAAATAGATACATTTAAATTGTTTGAAAGTTACGACGATAAGAAACATTATCGCAAGAGTAATAACGGATACAGAAAATTATTACAAATTCGTTAAAAATGCCATTTTGTCAGTGAATCTACAAACTCTCAAGTGATATTTCCAAGGATTCTTGATTGGCGATCAAGAATCCAATCGCCAATCGCCCATCGCCCTTGATCGGCGATCTTGATTCTTGACTTTGCCTAAACTATCGATATACCTATTTCAAAACAATACTGACAAAGATTGGTCTTCATTATAATGAAATAAAATTTTAGTAAACTTTCCCTCAATAATTCTGAAAGTAACCAAATTGTGTAGGATGATTTGGGTTCGACTGTACGCAGAGGGATTTTAAAACAATTTGTTTCTTTTTATTGTGATATTCTTCACATTGTATCATTAATTACGTGTTTGATAACCCCTCCCTTTCTTGGGCCAAAAAAAACACATTGACTAATAGAACGTATTTTCTCGCAAATTTTTCAGAAACGCGTTCCACCTTCTTCAACAGTTTGAAAATACATTCACATATCATATCCGACAACTTTGACCAACTCTTCGGACAAAATGTGTCACCGTGTTCGCGTAGCCGCGTGAATCAAGCAACGACAATGTGGAGCTCGCCGGAGAGCCGCTACTTCGACCTCGTCGACTATGTGGTCTTCGGGTTCATGCTGCTCTGCTCGGCCCTCATCGGCGTCTACTTCGCCTTCTGCGCCAAGCAGAAGCAGGATACCACTGCCGAGTATCTCTTGGGGGGCAAGACCATGGGCATCTTCCCCATCTCCATGTCCCTTATTGCCAGGTAGGTAGTGCTCGTCCGACAAGCAGGACAAATAGTGATGTTTTGAAGCAACGAAAACTTTCAATTTGGGGCTGTTCATAAAGTATGGCACGCAAAATAGGCCAGTTTTTTCCTCCCCCTCTTCCCTCATTGTCACAAGTTGTCAAACTTTTTGCACTCCCCCCCCCCCCTCCCCACCCCCCCTAAAAAGTAGGTCACACCTGAAGCACCCTACCCCCATACAAAAAGCATAAATTTAAGTTTGGGTTTATTGCAAAGAAAAAAGAATGAGAAAACACACAACTTTTTATTGATTTATTGCATAATATTTTATTCAAAGAACAAAAAAATATAATTATATTATACTACATAATACTTGTAGTACCTATTATCCCAAAGAGAGGGAAAATTCTAATCTCAGTTGAGAATAATAAATGTGACATTTCTTTTTGCTGAAACATAGGTACAAATTATCACAAAATAAATACAACAAACTGTGACGTCACGTTGGCCACCCTCCCCTCTCCCCCTGTTATAGATTGTCACATTATAACAGACACCCCCTCCCCCCACCCCCCCTGAGGCGTGACATACTATATGAACAGGCTTTTTATACAGATCGTTAAGAAAAATGTCACACATAATCTTTTGTACAGATTAGAGTATAAATTGTGACACGTTCTTCGTATTTTCATTGTCATTTGACACTTAGTTATTTATAACGTTACATCTTAGTAAATATTAAAAATAAATAACATAATCACGGTCATATTTATTTTGTTGGTTCAGGCAGTCGCTCTGACCTTGTACTCGGATTGTACCGAGTTCGATTTCCTGACCAAGGGGATGATTTTATCACCATGATTCAAGCTGCTTCAGACGATCTCGGACGTCTCGGGGTGAAGATTAAATAACGAAGTAATTAAACTGTTTATAGGACTCCTGAGATGCGAGGTATATTTACACTTCCCGTGTCGATAGGCAAAATGTTGGGGAGGTTGCCTACTAGCCCGCCGGTAGTCACCTGTCATTTTGTAACGCGAGTATAGTCACCTGGGGTCTGACAGACCCCATTTACTATTGACTCCCATGTACATTTGGAAGGTATTTTGATGTGTCCATTTATTTTTATTGTCATTGTTGATGTATTAATCTAATACCTGACCACAAATATTGCAATATTAATTTTGATCTATATATTTTTTATTGATTTTAATGAAAAACGGGAAAAATACGAAATTTTAGAGGATCCTTCCTATTATTTTAAAAAAATATATATTTAAATCGGTTAATTTAATCATATTATATTTTTATTTTTATACTCGACGCATACGTTGATCCTATTATAGGAAAATATAAACAATTAATAAGTAGCATGAATGTTTCCATGGCCATTGAATTATACGTATTTTCCAATGCATTTAGCATAGGGAAACATTTTATTCCCAAAAAGCACATTCTTAGAAAACCCGTTAAAGTCGTCGCCAAAACTTAAAATGAATAATGCTTAATCGATATATCAAAACATTAATGTTATTACTAAGAAAAATGTATTAGTTGTATAAATAAACAAAAAACAGAGAAATATTTTTTTTGATAATTGTGTAAAAATAGTGACGGGAGTAGTCACCTGGGGTCTGACAGGTCCACCAAAACTTTGAAGCCCTGCTGTTTGTCACACGATTCTTTTCAGATGTGCAACATTGTCTGTCAGTGAGTTCAGTGTCTAACTTCAAGGTACTGATAAGGAAAAAATCATAGTGCAGCTATCCTTAAAGAAACAGGAGAAATGGCAAGGCTGAGGTCTGACAGACCTCAGGTGACTTCTCGATCGTGATGTTTCAGCTACATCTCCGGCATCTCGCTGCTGGGCTTGCCTGCTGAGATGTACGTGTACAGCACTCAGTACTGGATGATCGTGATGTTTCAGCTACATCTCCGGCATCTCGCTGCTGGGCTTGCCTGCTGAGATGTACGTGTACGGCACTCAGTACTGGATGATCGTGATGTTTCAGCTACATCTCCGGCATCTCGCTGCTGGGCTTGCCTGCTGAGATGTACGTGTACGGCACTCAGTACTGGAGAATCGTGATGTTTCAGCTACATCTCCGGTATCTCGCTGCTGGGCTTGCCTGATGAGATGTACGTGTACGGCACTCAGTACTGGATGATCGTGATGTTTCAGCTACATCTCCGGTATCTCGCTGCTGGGCTTGCCTGCTGAGATGTACGTGTACGGCACTCAGTACTGGAGAATCGTGATGTTTCAGCTACATCTCCGGTATCTCGCTGCTGGGCTTGCCTGATGAGATCTACGTATACGGCACTCAGTACTGGATGATCGTGATGTTTCAGCTACATCTCCGGCATCTCGCTGCTGGGCTTGCCTGCTGAGATGTACGTGTACGGCACTCAGTACTGGATGATCGTGATGTTTCAGCTACATCTCCGGTATCTCGCTGCTGGGCTTGCCTGCTGAGATGTACGTGTACGGCACTCAGTACTGGATGATCGTGATGTTTCAGCTACATCTCCGGCATCTCGCTGCTGGGCTTGCCTGCTGAGATGTACGTGTACGGCACTCAGTACTGGATGATCGTGATGTTTCAGCTACATCTCCGGTATCTCGCTGCTGGGCTTGCCTGCTGAGATGTACGTGTACGGCACTCAGTACTGGATGATCGTGATGTTTCAGCTACATCTCCGGTATCTCGCTGCTGGGCTTGCCTGCTGAGATGTACGTGTACGGCACTCAGTACTGGATGATCGTGATGTTTCAGCTACATCTCCGGCATCTCGCTGCTGGGCTTGCCTGCTGAGATGTACGTGTACGGCACTCAGTACTGGATGATCGTGATGTTTCAGCTACATCTCCGGTATCTCGCTGCTGGGCTTGCCTGCTGAGATGTACGTGTACGGCACTCAGTACTGGAGAATCGTGATGTTTCAGCTACATCTCCGGTATCTCGCTGCTGGGCTTGCCTGATGAGATCTACGTATACGGCACTCAGTACTGGATGATCGTGATGTTTCAGCTACATCTCCGGCATCTCGCTGCTGGGCTTGCCTGCTGAGATGTACGTGTACGGCACTCAGTACTGGATGATCGTGATGTTTCAGCTACATCTCCGGTATCTCGCTGCTGGGCTTGCCTGCTGAGATGTACGTGTACGGCACTCAGTACTGGATGATCGTGATGTTTCAGCTACATCTCCGGCATCTCGCTGCTGGGCTTGCCTGCTGAGATGTACGTGTACGGCACTCAGTACTGGATGATCGTGATGTTTCAGCTACATCTCCGGCATCTCGCTGCTGGGCTTGCCTGCTGAGATGTACGTGTACGGCACTCAGTACTGGATGATCGTGGTGTTTCAGCTACATCTCCGGCATCTCTCTGCTGGGCTTGCCTGCTGAGATGTACGTGTACGGCACTCAGTACTGGATGATCGTGATGTTTCAGCTACATCTCCGGTATCTCGCTGCTGGGCTTGCCTGCTGAGATGTACGTGTACGGCACTCAGTACTGGATGATCGTGGTGTTTCAGCTACATCTCCGGCATCTCGCTGCTGGGCTTGCCTGCTGAGATGTACGTGTACGGCACTCAGTACTGAATGATCGTGATGTTTCAGCTACATCTCCGGCATCTCGCTGCTGGGCTTGCCTGCTGAGATGTACGTGTACGGCACTCAGTACTGGATGATCGTGATGTTTCAGCTACATCTCCTGCATCTCGCTGCTGGGCTTGCCTGCTGAGATGTACGTGTACGGCACTCAGTACTGGATGATCGTGATGTTTCAGCTACATCTCCGGCATCTCGCTGCTGGGCTTGCCTGCTGAGATGTACGTGTACGGCACTCAGTACTGGATGATCGTGATGTTTCAGCTACATCTCCGGTATCTCGCTGCTGGGCTTGCCTGCTGAGATGTACGTGTACGGCACTCAGTACTGGATGATCGTGATGTTTCAGCTACATCTCCGGCATCTCGCTCCTGGGCTTGCCTGCTGAGATGTACGTGTACGGCACTCAGTACTGGATGATCGTGATGTTTCAGCTACATCTCCGGCATCTCGCTGCTGGGCTTGCCTGCTGAGATGTACGTGTACGGCACTCAGTACTGGATGATCGTGATGTTTCAGCTACATCTCCGGCATCTCGCTGCTGGGCTTGCCTGCTGAGATGTACGTGTACGGCACTCAGTACTGGATGATCGTGGTGTTTCAGCTACATCTCCGGCATCTCGCTGCTGGGCTTGCCTGCTGAGATGTACGTGTACGGCACTCAGTACTGGATGATCGTGATGTTTCAGCTACATCTCCGGCATCTCGCTGCTGGGCTTGCCTGCTGAGATGTACGTGTACGGCACTCAGTACTGGATGATCGTGATGTTTCAGCTACATCTCCGGCATCTCGCTGCTGGGCTTGCCTGCTGAGATGTACGTGTACGGCACTCAGTACTGGATGATCGTGATGTTTCAGCTTCATCTCCGGCATCTCGCTGCTGGGCTTGCCTGCTGAGATGTACGTGTACGGCACTCAGTACTGGATGATCGTGATGTTTCAGCTACATCTCCGGCATCTCGCTGCTGGGCTTGCCTGCTGAGATGTAAGTGTACGGCACTCAGTACTGGATGATCGTGATGTTTCAGCTACATCTCCGGCATCTCGCTGCTGGGCTTGCCTGCTGAGATGTACGTGTACGGCACTCAGTACTGGATGATCGTGGTGTTTCAGCTACATCTCCGGCATCTCGCTGCTGGGCTTGCCTGCTGAGATGTACGTGTACGGCACTCAGTACTGGATGATCGTGATGTTTCAGCTACATCTCCGGTATCTCGCTGCTGGGCTTGCCTGCTGAGATGTACGTGTACGGCACTCAGTACTGGATGATCGTGATGTTTCAGCTACATCTCCGGCATCTCGCTGCTGGGCTTGCCTGCTGAGATGTACGTGTACGGCACTCAGTACTGGATGATCGTGATGTTTCAGCTACATCTCCGGTATCTCGCTGCTGGGCTTGCCTGCTGAGATGTACGTGTACGGCACTCAGTACTGGATGATCGTGATGTTTCAGCTACATCTCCGGCATCTCGCTGCTGGGCTTGCCTGCTGAGATGTACGTGTACGGCACTCAGTACTGGATGATCGTGATGTTTCAGCTACATCTCCGGTATCTCGCTGCTGGGCTTGCCTGCTGAGATGTACGTGTACGGCACTCAGTACTGGATGATCGTGATGTTTCAGCTACATCTCCGGTATCTCGCTGCTGGGCTTGCCTGCTGAGATGTACGTGTACGGCACTCAGTACTGGATGATCGTGATGTTTCAGCTACATCTCCGGCATCTCGCTGCTGGGCTTGCCTGCTGAGATGTACGTGTACGGCACTCAGTACTGGATGATCGTGATGTTTCAGCTACATCTCCGGTATCTCGCTGCTGGGCTTGCCTGCTGAGATGTACGTGTACGGCACTCAGTACTGGAGAATCGTGATGTTTCAGCTACATCTCCGGTATCTCGCTGCTGGGCTTGCCTGATGAGATCTACGTATACGGCACTCAGTACTGGATGATCGTGATGTTTCAGCTACATCTCCGGCATCTCGCTGCTGGGCTTGCCTGCTGAGATGTACGTGTACGGCACTCAGTACTGGATGATCGTGATGTTTCAGCTACATCTCCGGTATCTCGCTGCTGGGCTTGCCTGCTGAGATGTACGTGTACGGCACTCAGTACTGGATGATCGTGATGTTTCAGCTACATCTCCGGCATCTCGCTGCTGGGCTTGCCTGCTGAGATGTACGTGTACGGCACTCAGTACTGGATGATCGTGATGTTTCAGCTACATCTCCGGCATCTCGCTGCTGGGCTTGCCTGCTGAGATGTACGTGTACGGCACTCAGTACTGGATGATCGTGGTGTTTCAGCTACATCTCCGGCATCTCTCTGCTGGGCTTGCCTGCTGAGATGTACGTGTACGGCACTCAGTACTGGATGATCGTGATGTTTCAGCTACATCTCCGGTATCTCGCTGCTGGGCTTGCCTGCTGAGATGTACGTGTACGGCACTCAGTACTGGATGATCGTGGTGTTTCAGCTACATCTCCGGCATCTCGCTGCTGGGCTTGCCTGCTGAGATGTACGTGTACGGCACTCAGTACTGAATGATCGTGATGTTTCAGCTACATCTCCGGCATCTCGCTGCTGGGCTTGCCTGCTGAGATGTACGTGTACGGCACTCAGTACTGGATGATCGTGATGTTTCAGCTACATCTCCTGCATCTCGCTGCTGGGCTTGCCTGCTGAGATGTACGTGTACGGCACTCAGTACTGGATGATCGTGATGTTTCAGCTACATCTCCGGCATCTCGCTGCTGGGCTTGCCTGCTGAGATGTACGTGTACGGCACTCAGTACTGGATGATCGTGATGTTTCAGCTACATCTCCGGTATCTCGCTGCTGGGCTTGCCTGCTGAGATGTACGTGTACGGCACTCAGTACTGGATGATCGTGATGTTTCAGCTACATCTCCGGCATCTCGCTGCTGGGCTTGCCTGCTGAGATGTACGTGTACGGCACTCAGTACTGGATGATCGTGATGTTTCAGCTACATCTCCGGCATCTCGCTGCTGGGCTTGCCTGCTGAGATGTACGTGTACGGCACTCAGTACTGGATGATCGTGATGTTTCAGCTACATCTCCGGCATCTCGCTGCTGGGCTTGCCTGCTGAGATGTACGTGTACGGCACTCAGTACTGGATGATCGTGGTGTTTCAGCTACATCTCCGGCATCTCGCTGCTGGGCTTGCCTGCTGAGATGTACGTGTACGGCACTCAGTACTGGATGATCGTGATGTTTCAGCTACATCTCCGGCATCTCGCTGCTGGGCTTGCCTGCTGAGATGTACGTGTACGGCACTCAGTACTGGATGATCGTGATGTTTCAGCTACATCTCCGGCATCTCGCTGCTGGGCTTGCCTGCTGAGATGTACGTGTACGGCACTCAGTACTGGATGATCGTGATGTTTCAGCTTCATCTCCGGCATCTCGCTGCTGGGCTTGCCTGCTGAGATGTACGTGTACGGCACTCAGTACTGGATGATCGTGATGTTTCAGCTACATCTCCGGCATCTCGCTGCTGGGCTTGCCTGCTGAGATGTAAGTGTACGGCACTCAGTACTGGATGATCGTGATGTTTCAGCTACATCTCCGGCATCTCGCTGCTGGGCTTGCCTGCTGAGATGTACGTGTACGGCACTCAGTACTGGATGATCGTGGTGTTTCAGCTACATCTCCGGCATCTCGCTGCTGGGCTTGCCTGCTGAGATGTACGTGTACGGCACTCAGTACTGGATGATCGTGATGTTTCAGCTACATCTCCGGTATCTCGCTGCTGGGCTTGCCTGCTGAGATGTACGTGTACGGCACTCAGTACTGGATGATCGTGATGTTTCAGCTACATCTCCGGCATCTCGCTGCTGGGCTTGCCTGCTGAGATGTACGTGTACGGCACTCAGTACTGGATGATCGTGATGTTTCAGCTACATCTCCGGCATCTCGCTGCTGGGCTTGCCTGCTGAGATGTACGTGTACGGCACTCAGTACTGGATGATCGTGATGTTTCAGCTACATCTCCGGCATCTCGCTGCTGGGCTTGCCTGCTGAGATGTACGTGTACGGCACTCAGTACTGGATGATCGTGATGTTTCAGCTACATCTCCGGCATCTCGCTGCTGGGCTTGCCTGCTGAGATGTACGTGTACGGCACTCAGTACTGGATGATCGTGATGTTTCAGCTACATCTCCGGCATCTCGCTGCTGGGCTTGCCTGCTGAGATGTACGTGTACGGCACTCAGTACTGGATGATCGTGATGTTTCAGCTACATCTCCGGCATCTCGCTGCTGGGCTTGCCTGCTGAGATGTACGTGTACGGCACTCAGTACTGGATGATCGTGATGTTTCAGCTACATCTCCGGCATCTCGCTGCTGGGCTTGCCTGCTGAGATGTACGTGTACGGCACTCAGTACTGGATGATCGTGATGTTTCAGCTACATCTCCGGCATCTCGCTGCTGGGCTTGCCTGCTGAGATGTACGTGTACGGCACTCAGTACTGGATGATCGTGATGTTTCAGCTACATCTCCGGCATCTCGCTGCTGGGCTTGCCTGCTGAGATGTACGTGTACGGCACTCAGTACTGGATGATCGTGATGTTTCAGCTACATCTCCGGCATCTCGCTGCTGGGCTTGCCTGCTGAGATGTACGTGTACGGCACTCAGTACTGGATGATCGTGATGTTTCAGCTACATCTCCGGTATCTCGCTGCTGGGCTTGCCTGCTGAGATGTACGTGTACGGCACTCAGTACTGGATGATCGTGATGTTTCAGCTACATCTCCGGCATCTCGCTGCTGGGCTTGCCTGCTGAGATGTACGTGTACGGCACTCAGTACTGGATGATCGTGGTGTTTCAGCTACATCTCCGGCATCTCGCTGCTGGGCTTGCCTGCTGAGATGTACGTGTACGGCACTCAGTACTGGATGATCGTGATGTTTTAGCTACATCTCCGGCATCTCGCTGCTGGGCTTGCCTGCTGAGATGTACGTGTACGGCACTCAGTACTGGATGATCGTGATGTTTCAGCTACATCTCCGGCATCTCGCTGCTGGGCTTGCCTGCTGAGATGTACGTGTACGGCACTCAGTACTGGATGATCGTGATGTTTCAGCTACATCTCCGGCATCTCGCTGCTGGGCTTGCCTGCTGAGATGTACGTGTACGGCACTCAGTACTGGATGATCGTGATGTTTCAGCTACATCTCCGGCATCTCGCTGCTGGGCTTGCCTGCTGAGATGTACGTGTACGGCACTCAGTACTGGATGATCGTGGTGTTTCAGCTACATCTCCGGCATCTCGCTGCTGGGCTTGCCTGCTGAGATGTACGTGTACGGCACTCAGTACTGGATGATCGTGATGTTTCAGCTACATCTCCGGCATCTCGCTGCTGGGCTTGCCTGCTGAGATGTACGTGTACGGCACTCAGTACTGGATGATCGTGGTGTTTCAGCTACATCTCCGGCATCTCGCTGCTGGGCTTGCCTGCTGAGATGTACGTGTACGGCACTCAGTACTGGATGATCGTGATGTTTCAGCTACATCTCCGGCATCTCGCTGCTGGGCTTGCCTGCTGAGATGTACGTGTACGGCACTCTTTACTGGATGATCGTGGTGTCAGAGTTCCTCGTCAGCGTCACCATGGCGCTGGTGTACCTCCCAGTCTTCTACACGCTGCAGATCACGTCGTCGTACGAGGTAGGTCAAGGTTACACTCACCGCTGTCCTGATAGTTGCCTGTATACTCATCACCCTCTTGACGGCGACCTCAACATTCACCACCCTCTTGATGCTATCATAAAACCCACCACTTTCCTACGTCACCCTCTTGACGGCGACCTCAATATTCGCCACCCTCTTACCGCCATCACGACACCAACAATGTCCGTTCACCCTCTTGACAGCGACCTCAACATCCACCACCCTCTTGATGCCATCATAGCAACCGCCACTGTCCTATTTCACCCTCTTGACAACAACTGCTACACTTGCCACCCTCTTGACGCCATCACGACACCAACAATGTCCTGTCACCCTCTTGACGGCGAACTCATAATTCGCCGTCCACTTGAAGCCATCATAACAATTACCACTGAAATTCTTCACCTTCTTGACAACAACCACAACATTCGCCACTCTCTTGACGCCTTCACAGCAACCACCATTGTCCTGTCATCCCTCTTGACGGCTACCTTAATATTCACCACCCTCTTGACGGCGACCTCAACTTGAGCTGTTTCCGATAACTTGAGCACATTGACTATCTCTTTTAATTCACAGCTACACGATTCCAGCCAAATGAAATGTAGTAATAAAGCGTATTTCTACTTCCAGTACCTGAAATTACGCTTCAACCACTCGGTCCGGCTTTTGGGCTCTGTGATATTCATAATCAAAATGGTAAGTACCTACTCCCAATTCAATACTTACAGTATTTCTTGTTTGCTTTAAGATCTCAAAGATCTCTCATTCTCAAAACATTTTAAAAGATCGAAGTTCTCTAATGAAAACGGTTCTCCAGATTTAGGGTTTGGTATTCATCCATTCCCACAGATGACATTTCAAAATAAAAATATCCAGTGTTGAATTCAGACTATTTTGTGCGGGGGGGCTATTGACATTCTCGGGGGTGCACACCATGTAACTGCAGGAGAGCAACAATTATAAAAAGCAGTTCAAACAAATGTCATTTAAAAATTATTTATTTTAATAATCGATTCGAGATATATCTAAATCATTTGAATCAGACGCGGGAATAAACGATGGGATAGGGAGAAGAACAAAACAAAGAGTTAAAACTTTCACTCACCCATTACATATTAAGAACGTTTTCTTATTATCACGTCTTTTAGATTAATCAACTAACTGGCTCGAAATAACATTTTGAAGAAAAATATATTAAATTATTTATTTAAATTATTTGATATTTTGTAAAATGCTTAGTTTATTTTTTGATATGAGGAAAATTTGCCCCGGGGGGGCGATGGCCTACCTGCGGGGGGCTTGGCCCCCCCGCAGGTATGCCTGGATTCAACACTGAAAATATCTTAAGCCCCATTTACACGGTGCAATTTCTTGAACAACTTCTGTGCCACAGAGGTTCTGCTCGTGCGCAGTATCACTTTTGAGATGATAAAGGGAATCTGCACATGTGCAGAACTTCTGTGACACAGAAGTTGTTCAAGAAATTGCACCGTGTAAATGGGGCTTTACAGTTATTCGAAAATCTTTGGAAAATAAATGACGTAAAAATATAAAAGAAGTGATTTTGTCAAGAGATACTAAACATTACACCTGAACAAATAAAAGTGCATTGATTAGAAGTTTATCTTGGGGTTTGCTCGCTTCTTATCTTCCCCTTACATACAGTCCACTTATCTTCTCCCTGCACTTTGTTTTCAGTTACTTTATATTCCCCTGGTAATCTACGTGCCAGCTCTCGCATTTAGCCAAGGTAAGAGCACACACATCCATGTTCATCTGCTTCGTAACCATGGAAACCTGCATCTGATCTGTTGATTCCATGTTGCAGTGACAGGCATCAACATCCATCTCATCACGCCAGTCGTATGCGTTGTCTGCATCTTCTACACCACGCTGGTAGGTGATCCTTCTTACTTCCGTGTACTGCGGGGTGCATATTCCACACCACGCTGGTAGGTGACCCTTCTTACACAAGTGTACTGCAGGTTGCATCTTCTACAAATCTAATCCACGCTGGTAGGTGACCCTTCTTACACAAGTGTACTGCAGGTTGCATCTTCTACAAATCTAATCCACGCTGGTAGGTGACCCTTCTTACTTCCGTGTACTGCGGGGTGCATATTCCACATCACGCTGGTAGGTGACCCTTCTTACTCCCGTGTACTGCGGGGTGCTTCTTCTACAAATCTACACCACGCTGGTAGGTGACCCTTCTTACACCAGTGTACTGCGGGGTGCATATTCCACACCACGCTGGTAGGGGACCCTTCTTACTTCCCTGTACTGCGGGGTGCATCTTCTACATCCACACGTGTATGGGCATCCTGCATGAGAAAATGTTAACTCGTTGCCATGGCAACATGATTCAATATGGCCGCTTCCAGGGTAACATTTTGAGCTGTCAAGACTTTAACATCAAATCGTAATATATTTTAAATTAAACCATGAAAATACGAAGTGTTCACAAACGTATGCTAATTGTATTAACATTCATTACTATCTTTATGTCTTTATAACACTTATGATAGTTACTAAAAATATTTGTTGACATTTTACACGGACGTTTTCAATGTAAACATTAGTATGACAGTTCAAAATGTTACCCTGGAAGCGGCCATTATTGAATCATGTTGCCATGGGATTGGGAACGAGGTTAATAACTTTCATATTATGCAGGTTGCCTATTTTACAATACTAAAACTACATTTTCTTCGGTTGAATTCTACATGAAAGGTGACGACGGAAGTTGTTTGAGGAAGGTAACGGGTTATAAAGTGATGCAAGTGGTTCCACAAAGCGTTTTTCACTTTTGTCTTCACACTATAATTTTTTTAAATCGAGAGTTGAGTAAAACTCAATCTTATCATGATTCCTCAGTTAAATGGGAACACGCTCAGTGTAAAAGCTTAGTCTAAGGTAAAAGTAAAGCGTTGATAAGCGAGCTCCGACCCAATATTATGCTATGTATTGCAAATTTGAAAGACATCTATATACTCTGGAGGCACAAAGTGATCAAGTGATCATAAGGTAGTACATAGGTATTTTATAAACATTTCCTTGAAGATTGGTTGCTAGGATATTTTGCATGCAACCTTACTTGATAAACTACATAAATAAATTTTCCGGTGAAACCAAGGTACCGATCTTGCTAAAAATAATTAGGTCACCGATCAAGATAGTAATGAATGTTCTGTGAATAAATTGGCCTGAACCGTTTCTTCGTTCGACCTGTACTGCTAGAAGAGCATACAGACAGACTGGCAGAAAAGCGAAAACAACAACAGAGATTCGAGCCATAAGTATTAAGTTTCAAGTGGATGTGACATAACGCCATGTGTATCTTGCAGGGTGGACTGAAGGCTGTGGTGTGGACGGACACGCTCCAGACCATCCTCATGTTCGGCGGAGTCGTAGTTGTCATGGTGCTTGGAACGATCAAGGTCGGTGGAGTGTCAGAGGTGTTTGCACACGCCCGAGATGCCGACAGGCTGGAGTTCTTCAAGTAAGTGTGAAGACAAGAGAGTGTCCCAGGGCTCCGTGATATGTCCTGTTTTGTTTAATTTATGTCGACAAATGTGGATGGAAAAAGTGTATTTGATTTCTATTTTCACTTTCTTCTCTTTCAGTCCGTGTCTTGCACAGGCACAGGTCATATCATTCTTCACATCATGTCCATATTTCACAAAAGATTATGTAAATTCAATAATCCTGTAATTAACTCTTTTATCAAAGTTAATTCAACTGAATAAATAGAGGACATGGAAAGTTAAAGTTTGTTTAGTTTAAAAATTCAGTCATGCCCACGCAAACACGGACAAGGGACATAGATGCCAAGCATGGAATGTCCCTGGGATGGCCCATAGGAAGGTTTAATGTTTATGGCCGCCATGGTCCACTGCAAAATAAATACTATTTTTACAGTGATCCAACTTTATTATACATAACATCATCCCATCTGAGATTGTCATAAAATTTCTACATTTCAACATTTATTAATCATCTCTACGGAACTTTGTCAAATTCAATAATGTATATAGAAACAAGACATCTGGTGTGCCATTGATCCGAGCTGTGATGGAAATTTCAAACAATGTAATGTCTGTTGACAGCTTCAACCTCGACCCTACAATACGTCACACCTTCTGGTCGGTGGTGGTCGGCAACTACTTCAACTGGCTAGCCTCGTGTTCCATCAACCAAGCCATGGTGCAGAGATGTCTCGCCATGCCGACCCTGCGCAAGGCTAACATGTGAGTTTGTGTTAACAGTTTCAACCCCGACCCGACTATACGTCACACCTTTTGGTCGTTGCTATTCGGAAACTTCTTCAGCTGTCTAGCCACGAATTCAATCAATCAGGCTATGGTGCAGAGATGTCTAGCCATGTCGACTCTGCGCAAGGCTAACATGTGAGTGTAAGGGCCCATCAGGTATACTGACTTTCAAAAGTTGCTTTGAATATGATATGGGAAACTGGTTAACAACTTCTGAATGCCAATATACCACACAGGCGCGTAGGAACTAAAATTGTAAGAGGGTGGTGGGGGGCAGAATATTGCAAACTATAGCTGAAGATACTATTGGCCACGAAGACAATGGGGAGTTTGGGGGGAGGCCCCCCAGTGATATTTGGTCCGGTGAGCTCAGCTTCGAAAATATTTTGAATTCTTGGCAGGAATTTGGTGCATTTCTACGCGATTTTAACACTTTTTGTAAGCATATTTTTATCTTTACATATAAATGTATAAAATCATAGGGAGAGGAATTGAATCAGAGAGGGGGGGGGGGGATTTCCCCTTAGTCCCCCCCCCCTCTCTTACACGCCTGATACCACATCACTCGATCTTGTGGTCAAAATTATATGATTTATGCCCCCCTCTTATGCTCATGGATTAAATGAAGCAATTTGTATCTTATAAGAAGGAAGGTAGGTAGCAACTCTTCCTGATCTACTCTCTAAATGTTAATCCGGACATTGCCATAAACAAGTCTTCACAAGGTCGGAACAACATGTACCTGTACATAATGCTTGCCCCTGATTGTCACAGCACTGTGTTCATCCTGGCTGGAGGGATCCTCTGCATCGTGTCCATGAGCTGTTACACCGGCCTCGTCATCTTCTCCATGTTCCGTGACTGCGATCCGGTCTCCACCAAGGTAGGAGTTACCTGTTGCTTACTTCAACACAGCGGCGGGCGAAGTCGATACAATATTCATTTCTTGGATGGGTGACCTGCCGTTGGGCCGGAGAGACTGGGGTGGTTGGTGGTTAGTGTTAGTGTGACGACCTCACTCCATCTGTTATCAGTCTCTCGACGGCGCGAGATGTGAAGGCTCGTGCTGTGTGTCGCCCTTCCGAACGAAATAGCATTCAATATGTCACGTCAGTTTATTATTTTGTGTGGTCTGACATCGGGCGGCCGTGAATCAGTATAAAACTTGTCTTGGACGATCTCGAAAATAGGTAGATACACAACCCTTGCCTGTTGCAACCTATGTATTCGGACTTTGTAACGAAGACTGAAATGAGACTAAAGATATAAATGTAATTATTCTTCAGGTAATCGGGAGGCCGGATCAGCTGTTGCCATACTTCGTGATGGAGATCTCGCAACACATTCCAGGGTTGCCAGGTCTCTTCGTCGCCGGGGTCTTCAGCGCGGCGCTCAGGTCAGTCACACCTTCTCTTGTCTCTGCACAGACGGACTGGGCATGACGTTCAGACCGACTCCATGTTCATGTTATGTGTAGAGATTCCTTCTCGTGACAGTTGACATAACCTGACTTAGTGACAAATCTGAAGAACAAAGAGAATGCTTAATAATAATGGCCGTAGAGTGTACACCCACCTCCAAGTGTTCCTACCGTTTTATAACATTGTGCTCTTATGAGAAACACAGTACGAACACTTGGAGGTGGGTGTACATGAACGTATACGTAAATAAGTAACGAAGGAAACAATTATTGAGCGAGCGAAGCGAGCGACTCCATTTGGCTCTTTTAGCACGGACCTCTGTTTTTTTTTTTGTTTTTTTTTTGTTTTTGTTTTTGTATGCTAAAGGAAGCAATGGAAGTCGCACCGTTTCACCGATCGACCTGAAATTTTGCACACATGTAAAGACAACCTTCTCTGTTTGCAGACCCAATTTTTTTTTGAAATCCATCCATTGGTTCATTGTTAAAATAAGTATCTCCTGATAGCCTAAAAAATGAAAATGGTCTTCGAGAAATGTGATCAAACTCATATTTAGCATGGTCAGTAAGACCAACAATGTCACTTATTTTACAAATTTTCAGCCGAATCTGTCAAGAAAGTATGCACTTATTGACATTTTTAATAGCTGTCAGAAATGAAACATTGAAAATGAATGTCTTTCCAATGCAACTGAATCTGATTTGCTTTAGGTACAAGAGTGTTTTGATGGTATGTACAGTTTTTTAGTGAAAAGCAGATATTTTTATGTTTATTGAGTTGATCAAATTTGAATAATTCAATTTGGATCATAGTTTCCAACAAATCATTTCGAGTTTTTAAGGACCTTGATTGTCTTTTCGTCAATTCGTAGTTCTAATGGCCGTGCCTCCCGTGTTTCTACTTGGCTGATTTTGCATCCAGGAGGGATTAGAAACATAAGCTCACATTTCAATAATATCATTGAGTGGCGTTTGTTCTCTTCTAGCGTTCACACGTCATTCCAAATCTCTCCTGCATTTTGCTTCTTTTCGTTGATAATTTTGGCAATTTGGTGTACTTTGTGAAGGTATTAGTAAAATTGAATCGCTTTTAAAGCATAGATATTAGGTAGGATCTACAGTTTTTGTCCAGGGGATTGATTATTTCAAATTATTTTCTTCTTGGAAACGTTGGATTTATTCCGTTTCTGAGCTTCTGTCTAGCCTGACATTTCCTTGAAGGTTGCTATTTTTTTTTGAAAGTTTTGATTCATTCAGTTCAAAACATTACGTTGTCTTATTTTAATTGTGGAACGTTGGATTCATTCCGTTTCTAAACTAGGTAGTTACTATTTTACCTGATCCGTTTTTTGTGTGGAACTTTGATTCCTTTCGCTTATTAGTTGAAAGGTGATTACTTTATTTTCATATTTGCGAAGTTTTGTTCAAGATTCATTTCGTAACATTACGACATTGAATACATTACGTCTTTGAGCACACATTTCGTGCATTTCAAACATTGATCACACAAATATTATTGTACTTTAATTAGGTAGGTACTCTACTTCTTACTTTTTCATTACCTATCTTATCCCTATTTAAACATGCCGAAAAATGGAAAGACTTCTGCTAGAATGAAAGCCATAAAGGCGAAAAAGCGTCTGCGTGAAATTGAAGATCAAGAAACTGACGAAGCTAAATCTAAAAGGTTGAAACAAAATGTCGTTAATAATAAAGCATCAAGGAGCAAAGAGACCCCCGACCAGACTGCTGCAAGGAGATACTCAAACAATCAACGCAATACCCGCTCTCGTGCAGCGGGTTTTGCCGATTGACCGACCAACTAAAAACTTCGCATGGTAATTGGTAGCAACATTTAAGGTATTTTTGCCAATTTTCAGTCTAATTTGTAGTTATTTTCAAAAGTTTTTGTAATTTTAGGGACATTTTGTGTGTTGGCTGTCAAATTCACGGCGACATCGAATCTTTAGTTCAAGGCAAGGTAGTTAGAGCAGAAAGTTTCAAACGAAATGAAACTAATAATGACCGTTTAACAGATTGATCTGATATTGTGTCCACAGTAATATCATATCATATGAGTGGGCCCAGGTATATTGTTTGAAAGATATCCTGTGATTTTTGAAACTTAACAAGGAACCGTTCAATCAAAGGTTTAATCGATCAACTTAAAACTTAGCAAGGTTATTGGGACCAATATTTTTGGAAATTTTGGAGATATTTATACAAGTCTGTGACGAAATTCAAGAATTATTGGCTTTTAATGACATTTTCGATAAACATAATTTCGGTTCGAGGTGTTGCGTGTATCCGTGCTCGCTCATCAACGCATTACTCAGAGCGTTTTCCTAGTATTCATTGGACGATCTCTCATTCTTTCTGCTTCCTATTGTGGATTTTAATTTTCTTTCATTCTCAAAGGGAGTTTTAAAAGTATAGGTAAAAACGGGACGTGCTCCTTCCTCTGATCATTTTATTCCTATCCATCAACGTTGTGTTTGTGTTTTGTACAATATGTACATTAAAACTACATTTCCTGTTGTCAAAAGTATGGAGCCCTTTCCTTCCTTCTTTCTTTCTAAAGAAGGTCTGGGCAAACTTTTTGGCTGAAGGGCCGCATTGAGACATTAAATATTATAGCGGGCCGCAAAAAATACGATTTTCCGGAGCGGAATTATTGGAAGGGAGATGGGTCAACGGGCCCCATTAAGGAATAGTGGGTCTCCTTCTCCAGAGAAGGAAATAGGGCGCAGTTCCGGGGCTTAGCCCTGGAAAAAATTGTTTTTTCTTGATTGATTGGTTTGGTGTACATTTATTCGTTGTCGCACCGATTTTTATCTTCATTTTGATTTGAAATGAAGATGTATTATGTTGCTGTTTATATGTAGGTCTGTTGAACGTATTGTTCTTGGAATAATTTTGGGGAGCAATAAATTTAGGAATTTTATTACAAGTATACCTGAAGAGAGGGGGTTGGTGCAAGCCCCTGATAAAAGTTTCTGTCTCATACATCTCATACTCATACATTTTTGAGACTCATCATGTCCAGAATTTAAAAAGATCCCTTCTTCAGGTAAAAAACAAATACAATATAAATTAACAACAATAAAATCTCACATATGCCACCATTTGTAAAATAGATGAAATTTCGCATTTCTCTTCCATAGCTTGCTACTTATTCAAAGACAAAACTGGCGGTCCGCAGCGAAGAACGTCGAGGGCCGTAGTTGACGAGGAGGCCAATTGTCTTGAAACTTACGCCTTCAGGACGCAAACGCTCTCGGACGACAATAAGTCCTATTTACTGTAAGAGTGATCGACATTGAAACATAAAGTCAAGCCACTTATTTGATTGTCATCCAGCAATCTATTGCAAACAATTTATTAACATTATAATTATTATTACAGATATTATACAGTCATAAAACCTTATTCAAAATTAAGCTAAACAGTTGAAGGTGGATTCAAGGTCATAATTCTTACAGTGAATGGGACTTTATGACGTCCGAGAGCGTTTGCGTCCTGAAAGCGTAAGTTTCAAGACTTGACCTCCTGGCTTGTTCTAAAGTGACTATTATAGAGCGTTCTTTGTAAAGAGAGGCGTCCTGTCTTTGCCGTCTAGCCTCTAACACATAGCCTCTAACCTGAACGTCTGTGATCGCCCCCAGCTCCATGTCGACGGGTCTGAACTCCATGACGGGCGTCATCTTCGAGGACCTGATCCGGCCGACGCTGCGCACGCCGATGAGCGAGGCGACGGCGAGCACCGTGATGAAGGTGATCGTGGTCGTGATCGGCGCCGTCTGCGTCGCCCTCGTCTTCCTCGTCGAGCACATGGGGACGCTGGTCCTGCAGATCGGCAAGAGTCTGTCGGGAATCACGGCGGGGTCGCTGCTCGGCATCTTCTCACTAGGGATGTTCTTCCCGTGGGCTAATTCGAAGGTACGTAAACTTGGCCATGTAAAAACAGTATTTGAATGTAACGGATTGGCTGATACAGATTTGATGGCAATGTCATGTAGTCAATGCTAACGCGTTATCTAGCTCTATAGTAATGAGCTCTGAATTTTGGTTAAGAAACCTGACCAGCAGCCAATCTGGTTCCTTCAAATACTACCGTTTTTACATTGGCTAAGTGTATGTCTTTTACATCATCGACACAAAATGAGCTGTCTTGCGTACTTTTATACGTTGTTAAGCGAGCGTTCAAATTGTAGGCAAATTATAATGTACAGTCTGAGAGTTGCTGCTTTACAGACCTTATAAACAGCTGTCAATCATTTTTAGTGATCAAGGTGCAGTGAAATTTTCTTTCACGATCAAACAAATTTGACAAAATGTATCAACCTTGAAATGTCAATAATTTCTTGTGCATAAATTCATGAAATGTTGGTTCCGACGGCGATGCAAAACATGTACTTTATCCGAAAAGCTGTTCATTTTCGTTTTCAACCAATCGAAGAAATACTAAAAACTATGGTTTGGCCAAACCATAGGTTTGGCTTTGGTTTGATAATTTCAATTTGATTTGATTTGATTTGATTTGAATTTGATATGATTTGATATGACTTGATTTAATTTGATAATTTGATTTGATTTGATTTGATAATGGATTTGATAATTTGTCTATGGTTTGATAATAGTTTGTTCGTAAAATTTCAGATCGAGTATGATCGGTGTGACCTGGGAAGTGAAGGCTTAAAGAGGGTAGACCATATTCGAACAAATAAGCGATACGTGACAGACAGGACTTCTGACAGGAAATTTTTTAGATGCACTTCTTTTATTGAGAGTTCGTGCTTCCATACGGCAGTGAAAAAGGAGAAACAATTGAATTTTTGATTTAGTTACAAGTTTACTTTTTCAGCCATAACAAACAACTTAAAGCAAATATAATATATTTTATTTATATAAATATCCCCCTATGTAACCTCCATTATGCACCCTATCTCTAGTACCAAAGAATCCACCAGAGGTCAGTCGTGTTCCTTGTTTTCTCGAATTGTGTATCTGTATTCTGATCAAGCTGAATGGTGGTTCCAGGGAGCACTGGCAGGAGGTATCGTGAGTGTATCTCTGGTGGGGTGGATCTCACTGGGAACCCAGGCGGCCGTGGCGCGGGGACTCGTCAGGTTCCCCAAGAAGGCCGTGTCTGTGGAAGGTTGTCCCGCGGACTTGTTGAATCAGACGGTATTCCGTCAACCTATCATACCATCGTGAGTACATGGAATATCTTTTAAGACAAGATCACACTTTTAAAATAAGAATCGAATTTATGTGGAAAGAGCTAGGGTGGGGGTCTCTGAGATATATCTGCCCTTTCAAGAGCCTCTATTACGAGTGCACAGATTCAAATCAAAGAAAGTATTCGTCGCCAGACCTCTATGAAATCTTGCTTATTCACAATTTAAGATGCTGAAAGCGAGAGGGATTATCCTTCGTTTTGCAGGCACTTTTGGATACTATTGGAGACGAAATGGGTTAACGATTTTTTTTTTCAATCACAGCATACTTTATTATATATAAAGCACCTTTCCAAACATTTTATGGAGTAGGATAAATTGCTAAACAATATTTGAAATATTTGAAATTTTAATTACGATTAGATAAAAGATAAACTAGGGCTATCACTTAGTAAATTTTGAATTTTTCTTTCGTTAATTAGTAATAATTAGTTGGTTTTTGGTGAAAACTCGCTATTTTCTTGTACTGGGTGCCGTATACAATTTCTGATTTTAAATTCTGAATTCTGATTTTGAATTTCTTTTTAATTTCTCTGTTCAGGGAGTCGCCATTCGTGCTCTACACACTGTCCTATCTGTGGTACACCCTCCTCGGCATGGCCACGGCGATCATCGTCGGCCTCCTCGTCAGTTTCCTCACCGGCCCACGAGACCCTCGACACGTGGACCGCGATCTGCTGACTCCCGTCATATACCGCTTCCTGCCCAAGAAGCAGGAGGCACAGAAATCAGAGGAAGTCTGTCTCAAGGCCGTCGGACAGGAGGACGGCGTCAAGGAGTTGCACGTGGACCGCGATCACCTGACTCCCGTAATACACCGCTTCCTGTCCAAGAATCAAGAAGACGAGAAGTCAGAGGAGGTTTTTCTTAACTCTGTGGGGAAGAAGGGAGACTTCTAGGAGGACGTAGAGGGGTGACTTTGGACCGCGCAGTTCGCCGACATCAGGAGGTAGTCAAGAAGGGACACTTCGAGCTTCGAGGAGGTCGCTCAAATTGATCGGGTTGACTGAGCCCCGTATTCAGGAGGTGGTGAAGAAGAGAGACTTCTTGGAGGTCGTCGAGAGGTGACCTGTGGACCGGGTTGACTGAACCCCGTCTTCAGGAGGTATAGAGGTGGAGACTTTTAGGATGTCGTCAAGGGGTGACTTGTGGACCGCGCAGTTCGCCGACATCAAGAGGGGGTCAAGAAGGGACACTTCAAGGAGGTCGTCGAGGATTGACTTGTGGATTCCGCTGTTCACCGGCGTGAGGAGACCGTCGAAGAGAGGCATCAAGGAAATCGTCAAGGAGGTTTGCGGAAATTATGACTGAAGAGATTATTTTTGTATTAACAAGTTCCTGATATCATTGTTCATGTATGCCTTAAATTATATCGGAATTAAAAGTGTAATGAAATGTATCAAATAATTGTTCTGGATTTATGATTCCCATTAAAACACTCCGTGTAAAAATAGCAACCACTATTCAACTAAAAGAGATTAGAATGTAGGTTTCTGTGGAAAACTTCCATGGAGTCATGGAGTCATTTCTCATCATTCGAGCTGAAAAGCAACTCGTTAAGTCGAGTAAAAGAGGGTTGCGCACGCAAGTGCAAAGAGACATGGTGACAGTTTCGTTACCGATGGTCTGATAGCTTGTAATGTCCAATCATTACCTTCATTCCATTCTCCTAGGAGATCTCTAACCCTCATCAGTGCGTTGTGTCAAATGTCCGTCCGTCCGATCGGGTAGCTCAGTTGGTAGAGCTCTCGCCCGGCAAGTGAGAGGTCCCGGGTTCGAGCCCCGGTTCGGTCGGATATTTTTCACAACGCACATCCCTTCATAAAAGAGATTGGTACATGAAATCTAAAATTCAGCACTGAAAAGTATAATGATATCAAAAAAGGGCCAAGTCAATGTAAAAAATACTTGGCACATCGTGTATAAAATAATAGTAGTATACCCACTTAGTAAGTGTAGTTATAGTCTAGGAATCAAAATTTCAAAAATAAAGGCAAAGTAAAAGCAATACACATCAATGCGCCAATTATTTTTTATGATTTAAATTAATGTATTGACTTGATATTGAGAGGTGTTCATAAAATTACCGGGGCTCTGCGCCCCGGACGCGAGAATTGAATTGCAGTTAAGTTCGTAAATGGAGTTATTTTTCAGCCAAGGAGTAAGGGTGGTAAAACGTCACTCACAATCATGATGTCGATCTTGCTCAGCTGATCAGCTGTTATGAAATGTCATTGTCTTTGCTCAGCTGTTTAATTTGATTAATGAAATGCCATTGCCTTCCCTGTCAATTTTCTTTCAGTTGATGTTATATGAAGATAGTGTATATTTAAATAATTGAAATGGAGTTAAGCACAAGCGAATTAAGTGACCTAGAGGTGTGGAAGCATTTTACATTTTATTAAGTATGATAGCGGTCGACTGCACTCGTTTCTCATTGGTTAATTTTTAACCCCATTTACGAACTTAACTGCAATTCAATTCTCGCGCCCCGGACTCTCATACTTTTGGGGAGAACCTCCTCCCAGCCACCCAAAATAGTTATTGCAAAATTATTCATTCGGATCTGACTCGGATTTTACAAAATGTCGACACTCCTCATCTCTTGGCGGCGCTCTCGTACGCTATACCATAAAGTAAGGCTATACCTTACTCACCACCTCTGTTAGGATTAGTTAGCAACAAGTGGTTGTCAACAGAAAGAACTCTCCAGATTTTCAAGCAACACAATCACGGTTTTATTGTTTACAAATACAAATATAATATTTAAAATATGACAAAGAGATCGGAAATAATACTCAATTACTCTAATGATGAATGGTATGATGGTAACAGGGATTGAGTTCAGCACATAAGCTATACGAAGTGGAGAATTGTCCAAGATCTTGGCACATTGAAAATGTTGTCAGGTAATTAAACTTTGACACTTACATTTAAAATATTTGACACATAAAACACGTATCACACTTGAGTTACTATCTGACAAGACATCGGCAAAAACCACGCAGAGAAAAACATTTCCATTAATTAATCAAATGAGCCGCAGAAAAATACATTTAGGGCCGGTCTTTCACTACTCTGCTAACTTTTAACCCGTTGATTAGTACTGTATTATCATGGCAACATCCTTACAACAACCAATTACACACCTAGAATGACTGTATTAACTTAATTACTGGTTTTAGCAGAGTATTGAAAAACTGGACCTTACATTTGTATTTCTCAATAAAAAAAAACAATGAACTGTGTGCATTTAACGTCATACAAATAAGGCACTCTATGCACTTTATGCATTTAATACGCTTGATGTATACTTACTGCACTTTTATGCACATTACATCTTTACAAAATATATACGTAGGTACAACATTACGTAAGTACATTTATCTTTATAGCACAAACAAGCAGGTACATTTATAAAAATAGAACTAAATGTTCATAAGTGGTTTTTTTCCTAGCGAGAACTATTATAATACAAAATGGCATTCCTATAATTGATATCTACAATGTATGAATACATTGAAGAAAACAGAACCCGGAGTTCACAACATTGTAAAATTGTAAAATTATTTTCGACGTCATTCTTCAATATTCTACTTAAATATTTTGAGATAATTCCGCAGATTTCTATCAAAATATTCAATCTTCTTGCATCAGTGTAGTTTGTAGACACACTACAATACTCCCTTTCTTTTCAATCAAAATACATTCAGACGCGCAGGAACTAAATGTATTTGAAAATAAGAGACGATGACAATGCGCGTAGCCCCCGAAAAAATATGAGTTTCAAGAATGAATTTGGTGCACTTCTACGCAATAAGAAAACTAATTTGAAAGGCAAATTATATCTTGACGTCCTAAATAGATAAAAACAGGGTGGTGAGATGCATCACAGGGGGGTGGAGGATTTCCATCATTAGCCCCACCCCCTTACGCGCCTAAAACATTCTAACGTTATGTCTATCGAGAAATTATGTCACCATAATTTTATACATTCATTATGACAATATCATTATACGTTCAATCTTATAAAAAATATATATTTAACAAAATAAATACATGCGTTACTGCAACATGTAAAGTCACGCAATAGCTCCTAACAGTATTTTACCATGTTGGCATTACGCTAATAGGTCGAAAATATCATGCTAAATTAAAATTCACCATTACAGCGAAATAGCTATTAGGGGCAAGAAACTAAAAGAACATGTTTCACTGTGATCTTAACCTAACCCGATGGTGCGACTGCTCGCCACCGGCGTGTTCATGTTGTCCATCTCCAGAGAACTGCTCTTGGTAGCCAGTGACTTGTGATCTGAACCTAACCCGATGGTGCGACTGCTCGCCACTGGCCGCGCTGCAGAGTCCGTAGTGTTCATGTTGTCCATCTCCAGAGAACTTCTCTTGGTAGCCAGTGACTTGTGATCTGAACCTAACCCGATGGTGCGACTGCTCGTCACTGGCCGCGCTGCTGAGTCCGTAGTGTTCATGTTGTCCATCTCCAGAGAACTGCTCTTGGTAGCCAGTGACTTGTGATCTGAACCTAACCCGATGGTGCGACTGCTCGCCACTGGCCGCGCTGCTGAGTCCGTAGTGTTCATGTTGTCCATCTCCAGAGAACTGCTCTTGGTAGCCAGTGACTTGTGATCTGAACCTAACCCGATGGTGCGACTGCTCGCCACTGGCCGCGCTGCTGAGTCCGTAGTGTTCATGTTGTCCATCTCCAGAGAACTGCTCTTGGTAGCCAGTGACTTGTGATCTGAACCTAACCCGATGGTGCGACTGGTCGCCACTGGCCGCGCTGCTGAGTCCGTAGTGTTCATGTTGTCCATCTCCAGAGAACTGCTCTTGGTAGCCAGTGACTTGTGATCTGAACCTAACCCGATGGTGCGACTGCTCGCCACTGGCCGCGCTGCTGAGTCCGTAGTGTTCATGTTGTCCATCTCCAGAGAACTTCTCTTGGTAGCCAGTGACTTGTGATCTGAACCTAACCCGATGGTGCGACTGCTCGCCACTGGCCGCGCTGCTGAGTCCGTAGTGTTCATGTTGTCCATCTCCAGAGAACTGCTCTTGGTAGCCAGTGACTTGTGATCTGAACCTAACCCGATGGTGCGACTGCTCGCCACTGGCCGTGCTGCTGAGTCCGTAGTGTTCATGTTGTCCATCTCCAGAGAACTGCTCTTGGTAGCCAGTGACTTGTGATCTGAACCTAACCCGATGGTGCGACTGCTCGCCACTGGCCGCGCTGCTGAGTCCGTAGTGTTCATGTTGTCCATCTCCAGAGAACTGCTCTTGGTAGCCAGTGACTTGTGATCTGAACCTAACCCGATGGTGCGACTGCTCGCCACTGGCCGTGCTGCTGAGTCCGTAGTGTTCATGTTGTCCATCTCCAGAGAACTGCTCTTGGTAGCCAGTGACTTGTGATCTGAACCTAACCCGATGGTGCGACTGCTCGCCACTGGCCGCGCTGCTGAGTCCGTAGTGTTCATGTTGTCCATCTCCAGAGAACTGCTCTTGGTAGCCAGTGACTTGTGATCTGAACCTAACCCGATGGTGCGACTGCTCGCCACTGGCCGCGCTGCTGAGTCCGTAGTGTTCATGTTGTCCATCTCCAGAGAACTGCTCTTGGTAGCCAGTGACTTGTGATCTGAACCTAACCCGATGGTGCGACTGCTCGCCACTGGCCGCGCTGCTGAGTCCGTAGTGTTCATGTTG
This sequence comes from Leuctra nigra, assembly GCA_934045905.1. Lineage (NCBI taxonomy): Eukaryota > Metazoa > Arthropoda > Insecta > Plecoptera > Leuctridae > Leuctra > Leuctra nigra. The sequence goes on along the minus strand of OW203766.1, from coordinate 10,921,297 downwards.
TCCATCTCCAGAGAACTGCTCTTGGTAGCCAGTGACTTGTGATCTGAACCTAACCCGATGGTGCGACTGCTCGCCACTGGCCGCGCTGCTGAGTCCGTAGTGTTCATGTTGTCCATCTCCAGAGAACTGCTCTTGGTAGCCAGTGACTTGTGATCTGAACCTAACCCGATGGTGCGACTGCTCGCCACCGGCCGCGCTGCTGAGTCCGTAGTGTTCATGTTGTCCATCTCCAGAGAACTGCTCTTGGTAGCCAGTGACTTGTGATCTGAACCTAACCCGATGGTGCGACTGCTCGCCACTGGCCGTGCTGCTGAGTCCGTAGTGTTCATGTTGTCCATCTCCAGAGAACTGCTCTTGGTAGCCAGTGACTTGTGATCTGAACCTAACCCGATGGTGCGACTGCTCGCCACTGGCCGTGCTGCTGAGTCCGTAGTGTTCATGTTGTCCATCTCCAGAGAACTGCTCTTGGTAGCCAGTGACTTGTGATCTGAACCTAACCCGATGGTGCGACTGCTCGCCACTGGCCGTGCTGCTGAGTCCGTAGTGTTCATGTTGTCCATCTCCAGAGAACTGCTCTTGGTAGCCAGTGACTTGTGATCTGAACCTAACCCGATGGTGCGACTGCTTGCCACTGGCCGCGCTGCTGAGTCCGTAGTGTTCATGTTGTCCATCTCCAGAGAACTGCTCTTGGTAGCCAGTGACTTGTGATCTGAACCTAACCCGATGGTGTGACTGCTCGCCACTGGCCGCGCTGCTGAGTCCGTAGTGTTCATGTTGTCCATCTCCAGAGAACTGCTCTTGGTAGCCAGTGACTTGTGATCTGAACCTAACCTGATGGTGCGACTGCTCGCCACTGGCCGCGCTGCTGAGTCCGTAGTGTTCATGTTGTCCATCTCCAGAGAACTGCTCTTGGTAGCCAGTGACTTGTGATCTGAACCTAACCCGATGGTGTGACTGCTCGCCACTGGCCGCGCTGCTGAGTCCGTAGTGTTCATGTTGTCCATCTCCAGAGAACTGCTCTTGGTAGCCAGTGACTTGTGATCTGAACCTAACCCGATGGTGCGACTGCTCGCCACTGGCCGTGCTGCTGAGTCCGTAGTGTTCATGTTGTCCATCTCCAGAGAACTGCTCTTGGTAGCCAGTGACTTGTGATCTGAACCTAACCCGATGGTGCGACTGCTCGCCACTGGCCGCGCTGCTGAGTCCGTAGTGTTCATGTTGTCCATCTCCAGAGAACTGCTCTTGGTAGCCAGTGACTTGTGATCTGAACCTAACCCGATGGTGCGACTGCTCGCCACTGGCCGCGCTGCTGAGTCCGTAGTGTTCATGTTGTCCATCTCCAGAGAACTGCTCTTGGTAGCCAGTGACTTGTGATCTGAACCTAACCCGATGGTGCGACTGCTCGCCACTGGCCGCGCTGCTGAGTCCGTAGTGTTCATGTTGTCCATCTCCAGAGAACTGCTCTTGGTAGCCAGTGACTTGTGATCTGAACCTAACCCGATGGTGCGACTGCTCGCCACTGGCCGCGCTGCTGAGTCCGTAGTGTTCATGTTGTCCATCTCCAGAGAACTGCTCTTGGTAGCCAGTGACTTGTGATCTGAACCTAACCCGATGGTGCGACTGCTCGCCACTGGCCGCGCTGCTGAGTCCGTAGTGTTCATGTTGTCCATCTCCAGAGAACTGCTCTTGGTAGCCAGTGACTTGTGATCTGAACCTAACCCGATGGTGCGACTGCTCGCCACTGGCCGCGCTGCTGAGTCCGTAGTGTTCATGTTGTCCATCTCCAGAGAACTGCTCTTGGTAGCCAGTGACTTGTGATCTGAACCTAACCCGATGGTGCGACTGCTCGCCACCGGCGTGTTCATGTTGTCCATCTCCAGAGAACTGCTCTTGGTAGCCAGTGACTTGTGATCTGAACCTAACCCGATGGTGCGACTGCTCGCCACTGGCCGTGCTGCTGAGTCCGTAGTGTTCATGTTGTCCATCTCCAGAGAACTGCTCTTGGTAGCCAGTGACTTGTGATCTGAACCTAACCCGATGGTGCGACTGCTCGCCACTGGCCGCGCTGCTGAGTCCGTAGTGTTCATGTTGTCCATCTCCAGAGAACTGCTCTTGGTAGCCAGTGACTTGTGATCTGAACCTAACCCGATGGTGCGACTGCTCGCCACTGGCCGCGCTGCTGAGTCCGTAGTGTTCATGTTGTCCATCTCCAGAGAACTGCTCTTGGTAGCCAGTGACTTGTGATCTGAACCTAACCCGATGGTGCGACTGCTCGCCACGGCCGCGCTGCTGAGTCCGTAGTGTTCATGTTGTCCATCTCCAGAGAACTGCTCTTGGTAGCCAGTGACTTGTGATCTGAACCTAACCCGATGGTGCGACTGCTCGCCACTGGCCGCGCTGCTGAGTCCGTAGTGTTCATGTTGTCCATCTCCAGAGAACTGCTCTTGGTAGCCAGTGACTTGTGATCTGAACCTAACCCGATGGTGCGACTGCTCGCCACTGGCCGTGCTGCTGAGTCCGTAGTGTTCATGTTGTCCATCTCCAGAGAACTGCTCTTGGTAGCCAGTGACTTGTGATCTGAACCTAACCCGATGGTGCGACTGCTCGCCACTGGCCGCGCTGCTGAGTCCGTAGTGTTCATGTTGTCCATCTCCAGAGAACTGCTCTTGGTAGCCAGTGACTTGTGATCTGAACCTAACCCGATGGTGCGACTGCTCGCCACTGGCCGCGCTGCTGAGTCCGTAGTGTTCATGTTGTCCATCTCCAGAGAACTGCTCTTGGTAGCCAGTGACTTGTGATCTGAACCTAACCCGATGGTGCGACTGCTCGCCACTGGCCGCGCTGCTGAGTCCGTAGTGTTCATGTTGTCCATCTCCAGAGAACTGCTCTTGGTAGCCAGTGACTTGTGATCTGAACCTAACCCGATGGTGCGACTGCTCGCCACTGGCCGCGCTGCTGAGTCCGTAGTGTTCATGTTGTCCATCTCCAGAGAACTGCTCTTGGTAGCCAGTGACTTGTGATCTGAACCTAACCCGATGGTGCGACTGCTCGCCACCGGCCGCGCTGCTGAGTCCGTAGTGTTCATGTTGTCCATCTCCAGAGAACTGCTCTTGGTAGCCAGTGACTTGTGATCTGAACCTAACCCGATGGTGCGACTGCTCGCCACTGGCCGTGCTGCTGAGTCCGTAGTGTTCATGTTGTCCATCTCCAGAGAACTGCTCTTGGTAGCCAGTGACTTGTGATCTGAACCTAACCCGATGGTGCGACTGCTCGCCACTGGCCGTGCTGCTGAGTCCGTAGTGTTCATGTTGTCCATCTCCAGAGAACTGCTCTTGGTAGCCAGTGACTTGTGATCTGAACCTAACCCGATGGTGCGACTGCTCGCCACTGGCCGTGCTGCTGAGTCCGTAGTGTTCATGTTGTCCATCTCCAGAGAACTGCTCTTGGTAGCCAGTGACTTGTGATCTGAACCTAACCCGATGGTGCGACTGCTTGCCACTGGCCGCGCTGCTGAGTCCGTAGTGTTCATGTTGTCCATCTCCAGAGAACTGCTCTTGGTAGCCAGTGACTTGTGATCTGAACCTAACCCGATGGTGTGACTGCTCGCCACTGGCCGCGCTGCTGAGTCCGTAGTGTTCATGTTGTCCATCTCCAGAGAACTGCTCTTGGTAGCCAGTGACTTGTGATCTGAACCTAACCTGATGGTGCGACTGCTCGCCACTGGCCGCGCTGCTGAGTCCGTAGTGTTCATGTTGTCCATCTCCAGAGAACTGCTCTTGGTAGCCAGTGACTTGTGATCTGAACCTAACCCGATGGTGTGACTGCTCGCCACTGGCCGCGCTGCTGAGTCCGTAGTGTTCATGTTGTCCATCTCCAGAGAACTGCTCTTGGTAGCCAGTGACTTGTGATCTGAACCTAACCCGATGGTGCGACTGCTCGCCACTGGCCGTGCTGCTGAGTCCGTAGTGTTCATGTTGTCCATCTCCAGAGAACTGCTCTTGGTAGCCAGTGACTTGTGATCTGAACCTAACCCGATGGTGCGACTGCTCGCCACTGGCCGCGCTGCTGAGTCCGTAGTGTTCATGTTGTCCATCTCCAGAGAACTGCTCTTGGTAGCCAGTGACTTGTGATCTGAACCTAACCCGATGGTGCGACTGCTCGCCACTGGCCGCGCTGCTGAGTCCGTAGTGTTCATGTTGTCCATCTCCAGAGAACTGCTCTTGGTAGCCAGTGACTTGTGATCTGAACCTAACCCGATGGTGCGACTGCTCGCCACTGGCCGCGCTGCTGAGTCCGTAGTGTTCATGTTGTCCATCTCCAGAGAACTGCTCTTGGTAGCCAGTGACTTGTGATCTGAACCTAACCCGATGGTGCGACTGCTCGCCACTGGCCGCGCTGCTGAGTCCGTAGTGTTCATGTTGTCCATCTCCAGAGAACTGCTCTTGGTAGCCAGTGACTTGTGATCTGAACCTAACCCGATGGTGCGACTGCTCGCCACTGGCCGCGCTGCTGAGTCCGTAGTGTTCATGTTGTCCATCTCCAGAGAACTGCTCTTGGTAGCCAGTGACTTGTGATCTGAACCTAACCCGATGGTGCGACTGCTCGCCACTGGCCGCGCTGCTGAGTCCGTAGTGTTCATGTTGTCCATCTCCAGAGAACTGCTCTTGGTAGCCAGTGACTTGTGATCTGAACCTAACCCGATGGTGCGACTGCTCGCCACCGGCGTGTTCATGTTGTCCATCTCCAGAGAACTGCTCTTGGTAGCCAGTGACTTGTGATCTGAACCTAACCCGATGGTGCGACTGCTCGCCACTGGCCGTGCTGCTGAGTCCGTAGTGTTCATGTTGTCCATCTCCAGAGAACTGCTCTTGGTAGCCAGTGACTTGTGATCTGAACCTAACCCGATGGTGCGACTGCTCGCCACTGGCCGCGCTGCTGAGTCCGTAGTGTTCATGTTGTCCATCTCCAGAGAACTGCTCTTGGTAGCCAGTGACTTGTGATCTGAACCTAACCCGATGGTGCGACTGCTCGCCACTGGCCGCGCTGCTGAGTCCGTAGTGTTCATGTTGTCCATCTCCAGAGAACTGCTCTTGGTAGCCAGTGACTTGTGATCTGAACCTAACCCGATGGTGCGACTGCTCGCCACGGCCGCGCTGCTGAGTCCGTAGTGTTCATGTTGTCCATCTCCAGAGAACTGCTCTTGGTAGCCAGTGACTTGTGATCTGAACCTAACCCGATGGTGCGACTGCTCGCCACTGGCCGCGCTGCTGAGTCCGTAGTGTTCATGTTTTCCATCTCCAGAGAACTGCTCTTGGTAGCCAGTGACTTGTGATCTGAACCTAGCCCGATGGTGCGACTGCTCGCCACTGGCCGCGCTGCTGAGTCCGTAGTGTTCATGTTGTCCATCTCCAGAGAACTGCTCTTGGTAGCCAGTGACTTGTGATCTGAACCTAACCCGATGGTGCGACTGCTCGCCACTGGCCGCGCTGCTGAGTCCGTAGTGTCCATGTTGTCCATCTCCAGAGAACTGCTCTTGGTAGCCAGTGACTTGTGATCTGAACCTAACCCGATGGTGCGACTGCTCGCCACTGGCCGCGCTGCTGAGTCCGTAGTGTTCATGTTGTCCATCTCCAGAGAACTGCTCTTGGTAGCCAGTGACTTGTGATCTGAACCTAACCCGATGGTGCGACTGCTCGCCACTGGCCGTGCTGCTGAGTCCGTAGTGTTCATGTTGTCCATCTCCAGAGAACTGCTCTTGGTAGCCAGTGACTTGTGATCTGAACCTAACCCGATGGTGCGACTGCTCGCCACTGGCCGCGCTGCTGAGTCCGTAGTGTTCATGTTGTCCATCTCCAGAGAACTGCTCTTGGTAGCCAGTGACTTGTGATCTGAACCTAACCCGATGGTGCGACTGCTCGCCACTGGCCGTGCTGCAGAGTCCGTAGTGTTCATGTTGTCCATCTCCAGAGAACTGCTCTTGGTAGCCAGTGACTTGTGATCTGAACCTAACCCGATGGTGCGACTGCTCGCCACTGGCCGTGCTGCTGAGTCCGTAGTGTTCATGTTGTCCATCTCCAGAGAACTGCTCTTGGTAGCCAGTGACTTGTGATCTGAACCTAACCCGATGGTGCGACTGCTCGCCACTGGCCGCGCTGCTGAGTCCGTAGTGTTCATGTTGTCCATCTCCAGAGAACTGCTCTTGGTAGCCAGTGACTTGTGATCTGAACCTAACCCGATGGTGCGACTGCTCGCCACTGGCCGTGCTGCTGAGTCCGTAGTGTTCATGTTGTCCATCTCCAGAGAACTGCTCTTGGTAGCCAGTGACTTGTGATCTGAACCTAACCCGATGGTGCGACTGCTCGCCACTGGCCGCGCTGCTGAGTCCGTAGTGTTCATGTTGTCCATCTCCAGAGAACTGCTCTTGGTAGCCAGTGACTTGTGATCTGAACCTAACCCGATGGTGCGACTGCTCGCCACTGGCCGCGCTGCTGAGTCCGTAGTGTTCATGTTGTCCATCTCCAGAGAACTGCTCTTGGTAGCCAGTGACTTGTGATCTGAACCTAACCCGATGGTGCGACTGCTCGCCACTGGCCGTGCTGCAGAGTCCGTAGTGTTCATGTTGTCCATCTCCAGAGAACTGCTCTTGGTAGCCAGTGACTTGTGATCTGAACCTAACCCGATGGTGCGACTGCTCGCCACTGGCCGCGCTGCTGAGTCCGTAGTGTTCATGTTGTCCATCTCCAGAGAACTGCTCTTGGTAGCCAGTGACTTGTGATCTGAACCTATAACCCGATGGTGCGACTGCTCGCCACTGGCCGCGCTGCTGAGTCCGTAGTGTTCATGTTGTCCATCTCCAGAGAACTGCTCTTGGTAGCCAGTGACTTGTGATCTGAACCTAACCCGATGGTGCGACTGCTCGCCACTGGCCGTGCTGCTGAGTCCGTAGTGTTCATGTTGTCCATCTCCAGAGAACTGCTCTTGGTAGCCAGTGACTTGTGATCTGAACCTAACCCGATGGTGCGACTGCTCGCCACTGGCCGTGCTGCTGAGTCCGTAGTGTTCATGTTGGCCATCTCCAGAGAACTGCTCTTGGTAGCCAGTGACTTGTGATCTGAACCTAACCCGATGGTGCGACTGCTCGCCACTGGCCGTGCTGCTGAGTCCGTAGTGTTCATGTTGTCCATCTCCAGAGAACTGCTCTTGGTAGCCAGTGACTTGTGATCTGAACCTAACCCGATGGTGCGACTGCTCGTCACTGGCCGCGCTGCTGAGTCCGTAGTGTTCATGTTGTCCATCTCCAGAGAACTGCTCTTGGTAGCCAGTGACTTGTGATCTGAACCTAACCTGATGGTGCGACTGCTCGCCACTGGCCGCGCTGCTGAGTCCGTAGTGTTCATGTTGTCCATCTCCAGAGAACTGCTCTTGGTAGCCAGTGACTTGTGATCTGAACCTAACCCGATGGTGCGACTGCTCGCCACTGGCCGCGCTGCTGAGTCCGTAGTGTTCATGTTGTCCATCTCCAGAGAACTTCTCTTGGTAGCCAGTGACTTGTGATCTGAACCTAACCCGATGGTGCGACTGCGTTGCTCGCCACTGGCCGTGCTGCTGAGTCCGTAGTGTTCATGTTGTCCATCTCCAGAGAACTGCTCTTGGTAGCCAGTGACTTGTGATCTGAACCTAACCCGATGGTGCGACTGCTCGCCACTGGCCGCGCTGCTGAGTCCGTAGTGTTCATGTTGTCCATCTCCAGAGAACTGCTCTTGGTAGCCAGTGACTTGTGATCTGAACCTAACCCGATGGTGCGACTGCTCGCCACTGGCCGCGCTGCTGAGTCCGTAGTGTTCATGTTGTCCATCTCCAGAGAACTGCTCTTGGTAGCCAGTGACTTGTGATCTGAACCTAACCCGATGGTGCGACTGCTCGCCACTGGCCGCGCTGCTGAGTCCGTAGTGTTCATGTTGTCCATCTCCAGAGAACTGCTCTTGGTAGCCAGTGACTTGTGATCTGAACCTAACCCGATGGTGCGACTGCTCGCCACTGGCCGCGCTGCTGAGTCCGTAGTGTTCATGTTGTCCATCTCCAGAGAACTGCTCTTGGTAGCCAGTGACTTGTGATCTGAACCTAACCCGATGGTGCGACTGCTCGCCACTGGCCGCGCTGCTGAGTCCGTAGTGTTCATGTTGTCCATCTCCAGAGAACTGCTCTTGGTAGCCAGTGACTTGTGATCTGAACCTAACCCGATGGTGCGACTGCTCGCCACTGGCCGTGCTGCTGAGTCCGTAGTGTTCATGTTGTCCATCTCCAGAGAACTGCTCTTGGTAGCCAGTGACTTGTGATCTGAACCTAACCCGATGGTGCGACTGCTCGTCACTGGCCGCGCTGCTGAGTCCGTAGTGTTCATGTTGTCCATCTCCAGAGAACTGCTCTTGGTAGCCAGTGACTTGTGATCTGAACCTAACCCGATGGTGCGACTGCTCGCCACTGGCCGTGCTGCTGAGTCCGTAGTGTTCATGTTGTCCATCTCCAGAGAACTGCTCTTGGTAGCCAGTGACTTGTGATCTGAACCTAACCCGATGGTGCGACTGCTCGCCACCGGCCGTGCTGCTGAGTCCGTAGTGTTCATGTTGTCCATCTCCAGAGAACTGCTCTTGGTAGCCAGTGACTTGTGATCTGAACCTAACCCGATGGTGCGACTGCTCGCCACTGGCCGCGCTGCTGAGTCCGTAGTGTTCATGTTGTCCATCTCCAGAGAACTGCTCTTGGTAGCCAGTGACTTGTGATCTGAACCTAACCCGATGGTGCGACTGCTCGTCACTGGCCGCGCTGCTGAGTCCGTAGTGTTCACGTTGTCCATCTCCAGAGAACTGCTCTTGGTAGCCAGTGACTTGTGATCTGAACCTAACCCGATGGTGCGACTGCGTTGCTCGCCACTGGCCGCGCTGCTGAGTCCGTAGTGTTCATGTTGTCCATCTCCAGAGAACTGCTCTTGGTAGCCAGTGACTTGTGATCTGAACCTAACCCGATGGTGCGACTGCTCGCCACCGGCCGTGCTGCTGAGTCCGTAGTGTTCATGTTGTCCATCTCCAGAGAACTGCTCTTGGTAGCCAGTGACTTGTGATCTGAACCTAACCTGATGGTGCGACTGCTCGCCACTGGCCGCGCTGCTGAGTCCGTAGTGTTCATGTTGTCCATCTCCAGAGAACTGCTCTTGGTAGCCAGTGACTTGTGATCTGAACCTAACCCGATGGTGCGACTGCTCGCCACTGGCCGCGCTGCTGAGTCCGTAGTGTTCATGTTGTCCATCTCCAGAGAACTGCTCTTGGTAGCCAGTGACTTGTGATCTGAACCTAACCCGATGGTGCGACTGCTCGCCACTGGCCGCGCTGCTGAGTCCGTAGTGTTCATGTTGTCCATCTCCAGAGAACTGCTCTTGGTAGCCAGTGACTTGTGATCTGAACCTAACCCGATGGTGCGACTGCTCGCCACTGGCCGCGCTGCTGAGTCCGTAGTGTTCATGTTGTCCATCTCCAGAGAACTGCTCTTGGTAGCCAGTGACTTGTGATCTGAACCTAACCCGATGGTGCGACTGCTCGTCACTGGCCGCGCTGCTGAGTCCGTAGTGTTCATGTTGTCCATCTCCAGAGAACTGCTCTTGGTAGCCAGTGACTTGTGATCTGAACCTAACCCGATGGTGCGACTGCTCGTCACTGGCCGCGCTGCTGAGTCCGTAGTGTTCATGTTGTCCATCTCCAGAGAACTGCTCTTGGTAGCCAGTGACTTGTGATCTGAACCTAACCCGATGTTGCGACTGCTCGTCACTGGCCGCGCTGCTGAGTCCGTAGTGTTCACGTTGTCCATCTCCAGAGAACTGCTCTTGGTAGCCAGTGACTTGTGATCTGAACCTAACCCGATGGTGCGACTGCTCGCCACTGGCCGCGCTGCTGAGTCCGTAGTGTTCATGTTGTCCATCTCCAGAGAACTGCTCTTGGTAGCCAGTGACTTGTGATCTGAACCTAACCCGATGGTGCGACTGCTCGCCACTGGCCGCGCTGCTGAGTCCGTAGTGTTCATGTTGTCCATCTCCAGAGAACTGCTCTTGGTAGCCAGTGACTTGTGATCTGAACCTAACCCGATGGTGCGACTGCTCGCCACTGGCCGCGCTGCTGAGTCCGTAGTGTTCATGTTGTCCATCTCCAGAGAACTGCTCTTGGTAGCCAGTGACTTGTGATCTGAACCTAACCCGATGGTGTGACTGCTCGCCACTGGCCGCGCTGCTGAGTCCGTAGTGTTCATGTTGTCCATCTCCAGAGAACTGCTCTTGGTAGCCAGTGACTTGTGATCTGAACCTAACCCGATGGTGCGACTGCTCGCCACTGGCCGCGCTGCTGAGTCCGTAGTGTTCATGTTGTCCATCTCCAGAGAACTGCTCTTGGTAGCCAGTGACTTGTGATCTGAACCTAACCCGATGGTGCGACTGCTCGCCACTGGCCGCGCTGCTGAGTCCGTAGTGTTCATGTTGTCCATCTCCAGAGAACTGCACTTGGTAGCCAGTGACTTGTGATCTGAACCTAACCCGATGGTGCGACTGGTCGCCACTGGCCGCGCTGCTGAGTCCGTAGTGTTCATGTTGTCCATCTCCAGGGAACTGCTCTTGGTAGCCAGTGACTTGTGATCTGAACCTAACCCGATGGTGCGACTGCTCGCCACTGGCCGCGCTGCTGAGTCCGTAGTGTTCATGTTGTCCATCTCCAGAGAACTGCTCTTGGTAGCCAGTGACTTGTGATCTGAACCTAACCCGATGGTGTGACTGCTCGCCACTGGCCGCGCTGCTGAGTCCGTAGTGTTCATGTTGTCCATCTCCAGAGAACTGCTCTTGGTAGCCAGTGACTCTTGATCTGAACCTAACCCGATGGTGCGACTGCTCGCCACTGGCCGTGCTGCTGAGTCCGTAGTGTTCATGTTGTCCATCTCCAGAGAACTGCTCTTGGTAGCCAGTGACTTGTGATCTGAACCTAACCCGATGGTGCGACTGCTCGCCACTGGCCGTGCTGCTGAGTCCGTAGTGTTCATGTTGTCCATCTCCAGAGAACTGCTCTTGGTAGCCAGTGACTTGTGATCTGAACCTAACCCGATGGTGCGACTGCTCGCCACCGGCGTGTTCATGTTGTCCATCTCCAGAGAACTGCTCTTGGTAGCCAGTGACTCTTGATCTGAACCTAACCCGATGGTGCGACTGCTCGCCACCGGCGTGTTCATGTTGTCCATCTCCAGAGAACTGCTCTTGGTAGCCAGTGACTCTTCATCTGAACCTAACCCGATGGTGCGACTCCTCGCCACCGGCGTGTTCATGTTGTCCATCTCCAGAGAACTGCTCTTGGTAGCCAGTGACTTGTGATCTGAACCTAACCCGATGGTGCGACTGCTCGCCACCGGCGTGTTCATGTTGTCCATCTCCAGAGAACTGCTCTTGGTAGCCAGTGACTCTTGATCTGAACCTAACCCGATGGTGCGACTGCTCGCCACCGGCGTGTTCATGTTGTCCATCTCCAGAGAACTGCTCTTGGTAGCCAGTGACTTGTGATCTGAACCTAACCCGATGGTGCGACTGCTCGCCACTGGCCGCGCTGCTGAGTCCGTAGTGTTCATGTTGTCCATCTCCAGAGAACTGCTCTTGGTAGCCAGTGACTTGTGATCTGAACCTAACCCGATGGTGCGACTGCTCGCCACTGGCCGCGCTGCTGAGTCCGTAGTGTTCATGTTGTCCATCTCCAGAGAACTGCTCTTGGTAGCCAGTGACTTGTGATCTGAACCTAACCCGATGGTGCGACTGCGTTGCTCGCCACTGGCCGCGCTGCTGAGTCCGTAGTGTTCATGTTGTCCATCTCCAGAGAACTGCTCTTGGTAGCCAGTGACTTGTGATCTGAACCTAACCCGATGGTGCGACTGCTCGCCACTGGCCGTGCTGCTGAGTCCGTAGTGTTCATGTTGTCCATCTCCAGAGAACTGCTCTTGGTAGCCAGTGACTTGTGATCTGAACCTAACCCGATGGTGCGACTGCTCGCCACTGGCCGCGCTGCTGAGTCCGTAGTGTTCATGTTGTCCATCTCCAGAGAACTGCTCTTGGTAGCCAGTGACTTGTGATCTGAACCTAACCCGATGGTGCGACTGCTCGCCACTGGCCGCGCTGCTGAGTCCGTAGTGTTCATGTTGTCCATCTCCAGAGAACTGCTCTTGGTAGCCAGTGACTTGTGATCTGAACCTAACCCGATGGTGCGACTGCTCGCCACTGGCCGCGCTGCTGAGTCCGTAGTGTTCATGTTGTCCATCTCCAGAGAACTGCTCTTGGTAGCCAGTGACTTGTGATCTGAACCTAACCCGATGGTGCGACTGCTCGCCACTGGCCGCGCTGCTGAGTCCGTAGTGTTCATGTTGTCCATCTCCAGAGAACTGCTCTTGGTAGCCAGTGACTTGTGATCTGAACCTAACCCGATGTTGCGACTGCTCGTCACTGGCCGCGCTGCTGAGTCCGTAGTGTTCATGTTGTCCATCTCCAGAGAACTGCTCTTGGTAGCCAGTGACTTGTGATCTGAACCTAACCCGATGGTGCGACTGCTCGCCACTGGCCGCGCTGCTGAGTCCGTAGTGTTCATGTTGTCCATCTCCAGAGAACTGCTCTTGGTAGCCAGTGACTTGTGATCTGAACCTAACCCGATGGTGCGACTGCTCGCCACTGGCCGCGCTGCTGAGTCCGTAGTGTTCATGTTGTCCATCTCCAGAGAACTGCTCTTGGTAGCCAGTGACTTGTGATCTGAACCTAACCCGATGGTGCGACTGCTCGTCACTGGCCGCGCTGCTGAGTCCGTAGTGTTCATGTTGTCCATCTCCAGAGAACTGCTCTTGGTAGCCAGTGACTTGTGATCTGAACCTAACCCGATGGTGCGACTGCTCGTCACTGGCCGCGCTGCTGAGTCCGTAGTGTTCATGTTGTCCATCTCCAGAGAACTGCTCTTGGTAGCCAGTGACTTGTGATCTGAACCTAACCCGATGGTGCGACTGCTCGCCACTGGCCGCGCTGCTGAGTCCGTAGTGTTCATGTTGTCCATCTCCAGAGAACTGCTCTTGGTAGCCAGTGACTTGTGATCTGAACCTAACCCGATGGTGCGACTGCTCGTCACTGGCCGCGCTGCTGAGTCCGTAGTGTTCATGTTGTCCATCTCCAGAGAACTGCTCTTGGTAGCCAGTGACTTGTGATCTGAACCTAACCCGATGGTGCGACTGCTTGCCACTGGCCGCGCTGCTGAGTCCGTAGTGTTCATGTTGTCCATCTCCAGAGAACTGCTCTTGGTAGCCAGTGACTTGTGATCTGAACCTAACCCGATGGTGCGACTGCTCGCCACTGGCCGCGCTGCTGAGTCCGTAGTGTTCATGTTGTCCATCTCCAGAGAACTGCTCTTGGTAGCCAGTGACTTGTGATCTGAACCTAACCCGATGGTGCGACTGCTCGCCACTGGCCGCGCTGCTGAGTCCGTAGTGTTCATGTTGTCCATCTCCAGAGAACTGCTCTTGGTAGCCAGTGACTTGTGATCTGAACCTAACCCGATGGTGCGACTGCTCGCCACTGGCCGCGCTGCTGAGTCCGTAGTGTTCATGTTGTCCATCTCCAGAGAACTGCTCTTGGTAGCCAGTGACTTGTGATCTGAACCTAACCCGATGGTGCGACTGCTCGCCACTGGCCGTGCTGCTGAGTCCGTAGTGTTCATGTTGTCCATCTCCAGAGAACTGCTCTTGGTAGCCAGTGACTTGTGATCTGAACCTAACCCGATGGTGCGACTGCTCGCCACTGGCCGCGCTGCTGAGTCCGTAGTGTTCATGTTGTCCATCTCCAGAGAACTGCTCTTGGTAGCCAGTGACTTGTGATCTGAACCTAACCTGATGGTGCGACTGCTCGCCACTGGCCGCGCTGCTGAGTCCGTAGTGTTCATGTTGTCCATCTCCAGAGAACTGCTCTTGGTAGCCAGTGACTTGTGATCTGAACCTAACCCGATGGTGCGACTGCTCGCCACTGGCCGCGCTGCTGAGTCCGTAGTGTTCATGTTGTCCATCTCCAGAGAACTGCTCTTGGTAGCCAGTGACTTGTGATCTGAACCTAACCCGATGGTGCGACTGCGTTGCTCGCCACTGGCCGCGCTGCTGAGTCCGTAGTGTTCATGTTGTCCATCTCCAGAGAACTGCTCTTGGTAGCCAGTGACTTGTGATCTGAACCTAACCCGATGGTGCGACTGCTCGCCACTGGCCGCGCTGCTGAGTCCGTAGTGTTCATGTTGTCCATCTCCAGAGAACTGCTCTTGGTAGCCAGTGACTTGCTCTCGTCGCTGAGATCGAGGCCTACTCTGGTGGCGATGTGGCGAACCTTGTCACGGACCAGGTTGTAGACAGTGCGGTTGCAACAGAAGATGATGAATATGAAGACGCCCTCTAGCAGGTTGATGACGTCGGTGAAGACCCAGGCCCACACGGAGCCGCCGAGGGCGAGGCCCATGATCTCGGTCACCCAGGACAGGCCCATCAGGCAGAACAGCTTGGTGAAGATCAGGAAGCTGTAACGTCACAGGAGGAAATTACGTCATTCCTTTTCTCAATCTCAAGAAAATCTGATATATTTTTTATTATGTCAGAATAAAGATCAACATAATTGTATGGATGACGAGAGTTTAGTTATCTATGTAAGGTCGACATTTTTCAGAGAAACCCAAGTTTCAGATATTGCAACTCTAAAGTGACCCATATACACGGTCAATCTTGCATGACAAACTTCTTGACAAGCCTGGAAGTTTGATCAAGTGTGGGGCTTTCAGTGAAGCGTGAAGAAATTGAAACACGAACAGAAATCTTTCATGCCAAGGTCACCCTGCTTGACATGCAAGTCGTCAAGTAAGATTGACCGTGTATGGGCACTTAACGGGCCATATGGGGATCTGTATGCCGTTGGAGTCAGGTAATTCGGAAATCCGGACAATGTTTCCAACTGTCCTGATAAACTCTGTAGGCTGGGAATAATACGAGTCACACGTCCAGATTGTCCAACAGAAGTTATGATATTAAGAATATAGTGGAGGGCAAGACGAGGTTTAGAGGACTTGTGATCAGAATGACGAAGTGGTACAGCAACGTGGTGGAGAGGAATGGGGTGGAGAGAGTTCACATTTTCAAAATGGTCAAGCTTAGGGAATCTAGTTCAAAGAATAGGAGGTTGAGCAACAGGTGGAGAAGATGATGGTGAAGGGAACAAAGAGATCATGGTGAAGAAGATGGTTCTCGTCACTGAGGAAGACTCACTTCTTCTTGTTCCTGCTGTTGTTGCTGGATTCCGCGTCGCTCAAGATGGCGGTCTGTCGCTTGACGATCAGGATGCGCACCGACGTGTACACGAACAGCACGCAGTTGACCAGCAGGATCAGGCCGATGGGGCCGTACAGGAACAGCCAGCGAGCAGCGGGATCTGCACAGCACATCCACGTTTATACCAGGCACTGTCACGACATCTCCAAGTGTACACATCCACATTATACCAGACACTTCCTGGAGGCCAATTCTTGGGTTTTCGCGTTTTGAAACCATTTACGTTTGCATTGTATAAAAAGTCTTGAAACAGTAGACAACTATTGCTTCGCTTTCAGCTTTTCAACGTTTTATAAACTGTACACGGTTGAAAAAAGTGAATCTCAAGAATTGGCCCCCTAGCCTTTGTTTTTATCCTGCTGTACCCAGTCATTGCTATAAGTTCATGTTTGTGTGGATTGGAAAAATGTTTCTTTACCTAGTCTCAATAGTTCTGAATATATATACTTTATGGAACTTCAGTAGTGATGGTCGAATGAAAAGATTATAGATGAATGGGCTCCTCTACACAGTACCTACTCTACTAGAACGCGGCCTAGTGAAGGAGGAAGGTGAAGTCCATTTGATCCTCTTTGGAGGAAGTGCTAGGGACTTGCTTCGGTTATTTTAGTGGTATTTAACGTCGCACTGTTCTGCAACCAGGCTAATGGCGACGGATGAATGACTATGATGATGTACTGATGAATACTTGCAAGGGTAGAGGAACCGGAAGTATTGCTCTATGATCTTACTGTTGAAGAAGCAATGTGCTGTGCCAAACATCGGCTTCAAGACAGTGATGCTCGGCGAGAACTCGAACACCGCCATGATGCATGTGACAGCGAGAGTGCTGCCCCACGAGTACAACGCAAACCACATGTACTTGCGCATAGTGCTGCGCGCAGAGCTGCGGTTCTGCTGCAGGCCGCTGCAAGAACATAGCGCTATGACACAACACAACATGTGCTGCCCACGAGTACAGCGCGAACCACATGTACTTGCGCATAGTGCTGCGCGCAGAGCTGCGGTTCTGCTGCAAGCCGCTGCAAGAACAACAACACACCGCCATGACACAACACAACACGTGCTGCCCACGAGTACAGCGCGAACCACATGTACTTGTGCATAGTGCTGCGCGCAGAGCTGCGGTTCCGCTGCAGGCCGCTGAAAGAACATAGCGCTATGACACAACACAACATGTGCTGCCCACGAGTACAGCGCGAACCACATGTACTTGCGCATAGTGCTGCGCGCAGAGCTGCGGTTCCGCTGCAGGCCGCTGCAAGAACAACAACACACCGCCATGACACAACACAACACGTGCTGCCCACGAGTACAGCGCGAACCACATGTACTTGCGCATAGTGCTGCGCGCAGAGCTGCGGTTCTGCTGCAGGCCGCTGCAAGAACAACAACACACCGCCATGACACAACACAACACGTGCTGCGCGCAGAGCTGCGGTTCCGCTGCAGGCCGCTGCAAGAACATAACGCCTGAGAGGTAGGTGACACTTCATACTCCTCTGTACACGTGGTTGCCTACCAGCAAGCTAACAACCATACTCACAGAGATCTGACAGAGTTGTAACAGCATATTTCAGCAGATAAACATTTTAATAATTATCAAAAATAATGTTTTAGAATATTTGGGATGAACTTCAAGCTCTTATGTACGATTTCCAGGACTTGTCTTTCTAATCAGAGAAAAAGTATACTTACTAAAAAATAAGTAAGTCATTTGGCGCTCATAATACAACTTCTCACTTCAGGAAAAGCAGCCCAGGAGGGTTATTCTAAATTTCCTTGTCGTCTTGTATCAATTGATACGGCGTCACTACCATGTTAAATAGTTAGCAGTGTGACCGTATCAAGTGAAACGTGACGATAAGGGAATTTAGAATAACCCTCCTGGGGACCTATTTTCGAGATCGTTCGAGCGCTCGCATAATCGAGCGTGACGTCAAAGTGACGTTCGTCCGAAGGAAATAGCATCCAATAAGCCGAATCAGTTTATTGTTTTGTTTCGTCTGACGTCAGGCGGCCGTGAATCCGTATGATATGACGTCAGACAAAACAAAACTATAAACTGCAGTTTATAGTTTTGTTTTGAATAAGCCAAATCATGATTTGGCTTATTGGATGATATTTCCTTCGGACGGACGTCACTTTGACGTCACGCTCGATTTTGCGAGCGCTCGAACGATCTCGAAAATAGGTCCCCAGGAGGGCTATTCTAAATTCCCGTGTCGTCTCGTTTCACGTGATACGGGCTCACTGCACACTGGAGTGCTATCTATTTAAGATGGTAGTGACACCGTATCAATTGATACGAGACGACACGGGAATTTAGAATAGTCCCCCTGGGACTAACTTGATATGATGTACAATGTGATGTATTACATTGATGTAAGATACAATGTCTATGATGTAAGGGAGGCGAATAAGTTACCTGAACACCCAGGTGATGTCGATGCACATGGAGTTGAGCCAGAAGAACGTCGCGAGAAGAGAGATCTGAATCACGAAGCCTGGCAAAACAGAGACACAGATTAGCAGAACACAGTGACCTGTTGCGCATTGCAACACCATAGTTTATTTTCTAGATATTCAAAATCGGCAACAGGAATTACATTTTGTAGTAAACCAAAGTAGTGTTTATACTAAAAATGAAAAAAATCATGTTTGAGGATTGTGTAGTGTAGTAAATCTGATAATTTCTGAACACTACAAGAAACACAGTCCATATAGCATGCGTTGGATCAAATAGTTGAATATTATTATTAAATTTCACATTTATCGGAATTAAAGTTTTTATCTTCAATGACTGTAAAAAAACTCAATGTAAATGCTCTTCCTATAGCCCTAAAGTCCCTTGCACGATTGACGCAGACGGACGACGCGTCGTCCGGAGACGGATACAATGTTTAGGTATGACAAATTCACTCTGCTGTTCACAATTCGGACGCGGACGGACGACGTAGACGGATACAATTTTAAAGTCGTCGCCCGTCCGCGTCCGATTGTGTACAGCCAGAGTGAATGTCATACCTAAACATCGTATCCGTCTCCGTCATCCGTCCGCGTAGTCCGTCCGCGTCAATTGTGCATCGGCCTTAAACATCGTATCCGTCTCCGTCGTCGTCCGCGTCGTCGGTCTGCGTCAATTGTGTATCGGCCTTGAAATGTTTTTTTCCGTCCGCGTCAATCGTGTAAGTGCCGTCATGTAACTTTGTCTCGACTCACTCGTGACTCTGCACGTGGTCAGGCCGAAGCCCTCTTCGCTCCACTGTCCGACGCCGACCGTGCCGTTGCCGATGAGGAGCATGATGTTGTGCGACAGCGCCATGCGCTGATGCAGAGTCTGTCGGAGCTCCGGCAGCCAGAGCGTCAAGAAGATCGTGAGCAGCAGGGCGAGCGCGCCGATCAGAAAGATGGTGGCGTAGAACCGATACCACCAGTTGAGAGCGCTGTCGGGAGGCGCGCAGAACTGCAGAACCTCGCCGTAGTTGACGTCGTAGTCGGCGCAGTAGTTGTCGACGGGGAACACGCGGTTGTCGCTCAAAGACTGAACACAGAGATTTCATTGACACTGCAATGACACACAGGAGGCCAAGTCTTGAAACTTATACGCTTTCAGGACGCAAACGCTCTCGGACGTCAATAAGTACCGTTCACTGTAAGAATTACGACCTTGAAATCTACTGGCAAGAAAAAATAAAAAATAAAAATAAAAAAATCTCAGTAAAATAAAAAAATCTCAGAAAAAAATTATGTGGCCCAAAGTCCATTGTCTGTAACTACGCTAAGGACGAGTAATAAATGAATGATGAACAAGAGTTGATGAAGGATGATTTGAAGTCTAACGTGACGACGACGCCTGGATCGAACCCGGGCCTCCGGAGTGCGAGTCCAGATGTTACTGCCTGAACATGAGAGAAGTTGCATGAGTCAGGAACTCGGGAAATTACCTTTATGCTGAAGTTGCTGAGCAGCACGAGGTTCCTGGATACGTTTTTCTCGCCCTGACTCTTGTATATTTTAAGAGCTCGATGTTTTGGCTCACATAGCGGATCCTTGTTAGCCATGCGGTAGTACACCAACTCAGCATCCTGTAACCATAGCAACCAGTGTAAGCAGTGTTACGTATTCCTGGAAAAAAACTATGGGTATACGCTAAAAAATGACATGCGAAAGAAAGCTGAATTTTTGCACACATGTACGGACCATTTCTGGGCGTTGCAGACACTAATTTGTTTTGAAATCCGTTCATTGGTTAATATTTAAATAAATATCTCCTGATAGGTTGAAAAATAAAACTGTTCTTCGATAAAGCTGTTCATGCTCATATTTTGCATGGTCATTAGACCTATGATTAGACCAACATTGTCTCTTATTTTTTTTTACGAATTTCATCCCAATCAGTTAATAACGTGTGAAATTACTGACATTTTTAATAGCTGTCAGAAATGAAATATCGAAATGAATGTTTTTCCACTGCAACTGAATCTGCTTTGCTTTAAAGGCACCTTGAGTGTATAGATGCTATATTTTCAAGTTTCAATGAAAAGCATGTACTTTCATGTTGATTAAGTGGATCATACCTATTTCAATTCAATATGGATGTATGTTTTCTGTGGAATTCCGATTCGAGAATTTGCAAGTACCCGTGCTCGCTCACCAACGCGTTACACTGAGCGTTTTCCTGTAGGTCTACACGGCGTATTACCCGTATACAAAATTGCATGAAAGTATCAAGTCTGTCGAGGACAGAGGCAATGACGGCGATCTACTCACCTTCCTCTCCTCTAGGACGGGCACCCAGTATTTGATCTTCTTATCGGCGACCTCCACACACCCCCCGCCCCCATTCGTCTCATTGAACGCGCTCCCATCGGGACAACACTTCCGCACGCAGCCGACCGCGGCACAGGGGCAGATGACGGCGATGTAGAAGTCGTCGGGGCCGACGTCGACGCAGAAGGTGGAGGCGTTGAACACGGTGGGGTGTTCGACGTCGTCGTGATGGCGGGCCTCATACTTTGGCACCGTCATCACGAAGTCGCCGGCGTTGACGCTGAGGTTGAACTCGATGAAGGGGTATTCGATGGAGAGGTCCCGACTCTGGTAGAGGATGTCTCGGGAGTCGACGTGGCATTTGGGGATCTCGTAGGTGATTTTCGACTGGAGGCGAAAAAGTGAAACATTATCAATTATCATCTACGACGGGAGGCGAAAAGTTCGCGAAATGAAAGGGTGGAGTTTTATGTGCGCAAAGATCGAATGTGTGACTTATTTCTGTACAGATTATTGTATTTACCATTGATTAGGAGTTCAAACTCAGTTTGCTTCCCAAAACATAGCCATGATTTTTCCAGCCGATTGCGACACCTTGAATCTAGTTTTAGAAGATGTGTATTCGACGATATCGTTGCCGATATTGAAACCCGTTCATTTTCAGCAATCAAAACTGCACTGCTTTACTACCTACTTGTGTGGAAGCCAATGGTGAAAAGTGGAGACAGGTGAACATACCTATTTATACCTAGACGTCATCTCATTGTTACCATCCATCTTGATGGCACAATTTAGAATAGAGCTATTCTAAATGGTGTCATCAAGATGGATGGTAACAATGCACAGCTCTGTGATTTTTGCGATATTTGATAGACTCACTCACGTCACGTTACAAAAATACATCAAAAGAATTTTGTGCAAGCTATGAATTGGTATGAAACATTTGAAATGTACAATGAACTAATGTATCTGAAGATACATGCAGTGTTGAATCCAGACATTTTTCTCGGGAGGGGCACTTGAATAGTTGGGGGTGGCATTTTTGGGGGTACTTTTTTGATGTTGGGGGGGGGGGGGGGGGGAGGGGAGTTAATTTATGAATATGCTTGTAGTTGTACAAAAAGCCCCCGAGAAAATTTTTGATCAAGGTCATTCGTTTAGGTACAATTTTGAATCACAGTGTATAGCTATTTTGGGGAATTATAAATTGAAAAATATCCAAAAAATGGTCTAAGAGATTTAATAATAGGTAAATTTATTGAACTTATCAGGATATGCATGTCCGGGGCGCATAGCCCCGGAAAATTTTTGGAATTTTAACTCAATTCTAACCGTTTTGGAAGGTTTTTGACATGATCCGTCTATTTTTACGTGTTTTTTTCACATATTATTTTGAAGGTATTTTGAATAGGTATTTGTGCCGGGGGGGGGCACATGCATACCTCGGGGGGGGGGGGCACTGCCCCCCCCCCCGAGGTATGCCTGGATTCAACACTGGATACATGTCTGAAGATACTGCCTGACTGTTGAAGATATGTATATCTAGATAGTGCCGAGTGCCCATGTCCCATCAGACATAACGTCATATCGCTACACGACGTCCTGGCAACCCAGGGTATGTACTGATAATCAGAACGTTGCTATACTCTGAATGTTTTATCTCCCCAAGTGCGACCACTTCGCTGTTGTTTGTTGATACCGTGGAATCACTCAAGAGTAAAGAGAAGCACTGTGCGAATGTTTTTTCTGCTTCTAAAATGACGGTTGTTCAAAAACATTATCAGTCTGATTGTTTATAGTAGTATTTTTATTTTTGCTTCGTGCAGTGTCAAAGACGCCCAGTTTTGCATCAAAACCGCGCAAATATATGCTTAATCGGAAACTATTGGAGATCAAACCTGTAAACTAATTGATGTCAAGTTTTAATAAAATGTTTATCATGGATATATCCGGTGGATTTTTACTTGGCACATATTTGAAGTCATTGTTATAAGACGACCAGCAAGAAGAGAAAATATACAATTCGCATCCCAGAAAGTATAATATACAACAAACAGCAAAAATGTAAATCTTCAAATATCGGAACTAATGAGCACCCTCTTAAATGAAGGGTATACAGGGGAAGAACGCTATAAGTCACATTCGGATAAAACTGAGATAAACGAAGTTTATGTTGAAACTTGTATTGATCTTCCATCGATATTTCAATTGCTTTTTTCAAGACTTCGTAGTAATACTTTCTAAACTCCGAGTACTAGAAACTCTTTGCTCCGAGGGAATATTCTGAAAGCTCATAAAATCACTGCAAGAAGACAATTAATTTCTTTTAAAATGGCCTGACATCGTTCTTCCCCTGTACCCTCCTATGTCATGTGAGCTGTCCACGAGCATCCACGCGCCTGATTGTCATCTTCACTCATGGGCGTCCGCAGGATTTCTGCTAGTTGGGGGGTGGGGGGGGGGCAAGCCTAGGAAAGCAATTTTCCACGAGTTAAGGGGGGTGTGGGGGGGGGCGTCCCTCACCCTACCCCGTAGGATGGGGGACTGGTTTTTGGACACATTGAAATCCATTTTGAGACGTTTTGAGGTGTATTTTGTTGATATATCAGTATTTTTTTTAAACTTGACACTTAAGCCGCGTTTACAACAAAATTAACGTTCGAAAATTAAGAAAATTAACTCAATTTCAATTTTCAAGCCCATGTAAACTTATGGATTCGTTCACAACAAAATTTTGTAAATTAACGTACGCCAATTTCACCTCAAAGTAGACTCACTTTCAACTTTCAAGTCGAACGTTAAGTGGAGGAAGTGGCGCATGCGCACGGACACTTCTCTCACATCTTACTCACAGCTGTTCGCGCGGGTCGGCGCCATATTGTTTTACGTGTGTGTTATTTTTCCTAAGTGGTTGTGAACGAAAGTGGAATTGCGTTAATTTTACAACGTTAATTATCGAACGTTAAGTTGTTGTAAACGCGGCTTTAGGTGTGGCGGAGGGCATGACCCACCTTGCCCCGCAGGGCATTTTCGGTATTTTGAAACTTTATAATGATTTTTTTTTTTGTTAACAAAATTAAACTATACGTAAATACCACAAAAAATTATGTCATCTTGACATCTATAGGGGGTAAGGACAAGCGTCCCCTAAGAGCCCCCCCCCCCTCCTGTGACGCCCATGTCTGCACTGACCTTGTCTAAGCGTTGAGCGTCATCACGCACGTCATCGGGCAGCCAACCCCACTGGGTCTCGCTCGCCGTGTCGTTGCAGCTGGGGTTGTTGTACTCGTCGATCACCAGGCTCTGGTTCATGGGACAGCACTTCTTCAAGCCTCCCCTGTGACGCCCATGTCTGCACTGACCTTGTCTAAGCGTTGAGCGTCATCACGCACGTCATCGGGCAGCCAACCCCACTGGGTCTCGCTCGCCGTGTCGTTGCAGCTGGGGTTGTTGTACTCGTCGATCACCAGGCTCTGGTTCATGGGACAGCACTTCTTCAAGCCTCCCCTGTGACGCCTATGTCTGCACTGACCTTGTCTAAGCGTTGAGCGTCATCACGCACGTCATCGGGCAGCCAACCCCACTGGGTCTCGCTCGCCGTGTCGTTGCAGCTGGGGTTGTTGTACTCGTCGATCACCAGGCTCTGGTTCATGGGACAGCACTTCTTCAAGCCTCCCCTGTGACGCCCATGTCTGCACTGACCTTGTCTAAGCGTTGAGCGTCATCACGCACGTCATCGGGCAGCCAACCCCACTGGGTCTCGCTCGCCGTGTCGTTGCAGCTGGGGTTGTTGTACTCGTCGATCACCAGGCTCTGGTTCATGGGACAGCACTTCTTCAAGCCTCCCCTGTGACGCCTATGTCTGCACTGACCTTGTCTAAGCGTTGAGCGTCATCACGCACGTCATCGGGCAGCCAACCCCACTGGGTCTCGCTCGCCGTGTCGTTGCAGCTGGGGTTGTTGTACTCGTCGATCACCAGGCTCTGGTTCATGGGACAGCACTTCTTCAAGCCTCCCCTGTGACGCCTATGTCTGCACTGACCTTGTCTAAGCGTTGAGCGTCATCACGCACGTCATCGGGCAGCCAACCCCACTGGGTCTCGCTCGCCGTGTCGTTGCAGCTGGGGTTGTTGTACTCGTCGATCACCAGGCTCTGGTTCATGGGACAGCACTTCTTCAAGCCTCCCCTGTGACGCCGGTGTCTGCACTGACCTTGTCTAAGCGTTGAGCGTCATCACGCACGTCATCGGGCAGCCAACCCCACTGGGTCTCGCTCGCCGTGTCGTTGCAGCTGGGGTTGTTGTACTCGTCGATCACCAGGCTCTGGTTCATGGGACAGCACTTCTTCAAGCCTCCCCTGTGACGCCCATGTCTGCACTGACCTTGTCTAAGCGTTGAGCGTCATCACGCACGTCATCGGGCAGCCAACCCCACTGGGTCTCGCTCGCCGTGTCGTTGCAGCTGGGGTTGTTGTACTCGTCGATCACCAGGCTCTGGTTCATGGGACAGCACTTCTTCAAGCCTCCCCTGTGACGCCTATGTCTGCACTGACCTTGTCTAAGCGTTGAGCGTCATCACGCACGTCATCGGGCAGCCAACCCCACTGGGTCTCGCTCGCCGTGTCGTTGCAGCTGGGGTTGTTGTACTCGTCGATCACCAGGCTCTGGTTCATGGGACAGCACTTCTTCAAGCCGAGACCTGGCGACACATCAACATACAATCTTCAGTCACACTTTCAGAGCAACATATTTTCATGTATTCAAAGCTCGTTTTTAAAAGTTATCTTAAATATTTTCAGATTGTGTGGATACATTCTTACCTGATCTGGACCCTTATTCCATATCTATTTTTGTTCTCGTTTCAGCACGAAGATCAAAAATAGTTATAGAATGAAGCCCCAGGGCTATCTTGAAAATGGATCCTACCACTGTCACCAACGTAATACAAGTCCAAGTTTCAAATAGTAGCTAAAGTATAATTAACAGTTCAGAAGAATTAGAGATCATTGTGCTACAAATTTGTTTAGGTTGATGTAAAAATGCTGTTTTTAATTTAATTACTGTACAGTCACATTCAGAAGTTCCCCGTCCCGTATATCACCACGGGAATTTCGTAAACACCTTCTGAATGTGACCGCACACGCACCAATTCATAGTTTGCACGTGACATCATCTCATTGTTGCCACTTTCTTGATGGCGCCATTCTGAATAGCTGTGATCCTGTGCCTTTTGTCTTTATAACCTGAGCAAATTGGAGGCTCTTAATATGAAGAGCAATTACATTGCAAAAATACATCGATTTACCTCCAATTATAAGTTAAAGCTGACTTGACAACGTGCCAACATAATGTCCGTCCTTGGGGAAAATTTCAATTTCTTGCTTTGCTGATTAAAAATATGTTGTACAAAAACAAAAACTTGTATATAGACTGCCAAGCACCTTTCCCCCTAAAAGGATTGCGATCTAAAAGAAGGTCCCAGCAATAATATATTGTTGAAACATTTTCGCACTTAAAATTCGTGAAATCATTTCGCCCAGTTACTGCCGCCAAGCACGACATTATAAACCAAACATTGTGCCCAAATTTAAGATTGAGAAAATCTCTATGTGAACCATCATAGTATAAACTTTAAAACAATTATAATCATTTAAAACGAAAAATAGAAAGTATTCAAATTTTAAAAACGTTAACAAAATCAATTTAAAAACATTTTTTTTACATAACTTAAAATACAAATAAAATAAATATTTAAAATTAAATTAAAAAAAAATTAAAAGTAAAAAAAAAAAAAAAAGCTTGGCGCATTGTGTCAAGGAGGGGGCAACATAAAAAAAAAGATGTCGACCAAGGAGACGACGATAGAAAGAAGGAAGAAGAAGATGATGAAGGAGAAGAAGGAAGAAGTCAACATGACGGTGCAAAAACAATGCGCCAAGCTTTATTTTTATTTTTTTTACTTTTAATTTTTTTTTAATTTAATTTTAAATATTTATTTTATTTGTATTTTAAGTTATGTAAAAAAAATGTTTTTAAATTGATTTTGTTAACGTTTTTAAAATTTGAATACTTTCTATTTTTCGTTTTAAATGATTATAATTGTTTTAAAGTTTATACTATGATGGTTCACATAGAGATTTTCTCAATCTTAAATTTGGGCACAATGTTTGGTTTATAATGTCGTGCTTGGCGGCAGTAACTGGGCGAAATGATTTCACGAATTTTAAGTGCGAAAATGTTTCAACAATATATTATTGCTGGGACCTTCTTTTAGATCGCAATCCTTTTAGGGGGAAAGGTGCTTGGCAGTCTATATACAAGTTTTTGTTTTTGTACAACATGTCACATGAGGTAAAAGTTTATAGCAGCTTTCATTGATGATTGAGTGTTACCTGTCATTGCATTGTTAACGCCAACATTGTCACTTCTTGTCTAAAGTTTTCTGTTTTTCTTCCAATAGTTCCAAAGATAGTATAACGAAAGGGTCAATTTCTTTTGGTTGAATATGAGTTATCTCAACTTTTAAATTGTTAAAAGTTCAAAACTTTGAGTCATGTGAATAACGTAAATTGTAGGTGTATTGTTCCGGTGTAGACCGGAATTTGTGCGTCATCTCGTACTACGCATATTTGTTGCCAATTGGTAAACTGAAAGGTTCACGAAAGGATTGTAAATGCGTTTTCCTCAATTTTAAATTCTTCCAGGTTCACTTTTTTATGTCATATAACTCAATTGGTAAAGCGTGCAGATGTTTACAACACATTTTAAATAAAATCAGAATGGTTTTTGGAAGGCAATGTAACTTAAAAGAACCAAATTACTAAACTTTCCAGTTCCTGGAAACTTTCCAGGGACCCTATTCTAGAACTTTTAAATTCCCAATTCCACTGGAATTCGATTCCATGCAATGTTAATCCCTATGGCCGAGGCCGGATTCCATCAGAATGGAATTGGGAAATTGTTATAGAATAGGCCTCCAGGTAACTTTCTAGTTCTTTATTTGAACGGAACTAGGAACTGAAACTAGTTCCTTTTTGTTCAATGGAACTGGAACAAGTTCCTTGTTTGAGGAACTTACCCAACACTGCTGTTTAGTTATAGTCCCACCATGGATTATACCTCAATTTCTTCATCCAGCAGTTTGAAAACGTACCAAAAATGGGTGTATGCAGAATATTATGTATATTTAATTTTCTATTACATAGGGGTGGTTTCTTAAAATTTGGGGATGTTTGCGTAAGGGTGTAAGTACCGTACGGTATGGGTTATTTCAAATAGAATGTGTATATCAAATTTTGTTTGAGATCGGTCAAAGGGTGTATATGGAGTATATAAGAAAGAACGTTCATACCAAGGAGCGTTTTCCTAGTTTATACATCGAGACACTTATACTTATTTTAAAGGAATTACGGCAAAGGATGTGGCCATTTGATACTGCCTTGTTGTGAAAATTGATTTTGAAGATTTCAACCTAGAATTCCTTTAAGATTAACTATCTGAGCCACCTGGTGTTTATAGTGCTGGTGGGAAGGAGTAGGACGAATATCATTAACACAAAACACACCAACACACGAACAAACCAACAAAGAACGGTCAACCTGAATATACTGACTGATTGCCATGATACCAGAGAAGCTAAAGCACTATTTTTGCCGGAGAACAGTCACACAATCCTAGATCACACGCTTATAAATTCCCTAAGGTGTCGACCGCTTCCATCGGTAGTATGTAATTAAATAAAAATCAATGAACCTACACATATTTTGTTTAAATCTCACTAAACGACAATTAACATTAAAAAATCTCTATTGATTTAAAAAAATATATATGATAACAATGAGAAAAAGTAGTAACACGAATCGTTTTTTTATCTCCTCGGTCCCATTCAGTGCGTACCTATACATTTAAAAAAAACTGTTGCTATTCAAGACTCAAGTGAAAAAAACATTGTTTAGGTAATAAAATATCACTTTATCCATTCTTAAGGAAAACACATGTCATATACAAGCAAATGTTCAATTTCTTTTAAAATGTACCAAATATAGTTATGAATGTAATTTATGAATAAGATTTTTCTAAATTTATTTTGAATGAAATAGCTTTAAAGAAAAGTCCTTTACGAATACTAATTTTACCCTGGGGAAGTCTTCTTCGAACGGGTTGTGTGCTTACTCATTATCTTGAAGTATAAAATTTTACAATAAATAGTGTGAAAATAAGTTATTTGAAAATACAATTGTGCTAGAAGACAGCCTCCTACTGCAGCAGAATCTATTATTCTATTATGTTACATTCCAAAACAAGTGTCATCTACGTACATTTGTATTTCTTTTGTGTCAAGACAACATAGGAAACCAAACCTCTGATAATCACAACACAACCCCCACCCCTTATCCACCAGCCACTGAATGTTTATCTCTAGATCTGAATGTGCTTTGTGTATTTTCCAAGCAATGGATTCACGATATTAATTGACCTTTTATTATTTGTTTATTGATTATGGTGTGTGTGTGGGGGGGGGGGGGGTGTTTATGTGTTTATTACGCATAGATCATACAATCAATTAGTCTACCGGTCCTTATTCCTGATGATGATGGCGTATTGTTGATACATCTAATTGATTTATTGTTTGCGTTTCGATATTTTAGACAGAATGAATTATTTCGTGCATTTAGGTAGGTATTCTTTTAAAAATGCCATTACATATTGTTGACAATGTTTGTAAACTCACAGACGGAAGATTCCGCGTGAGGCAATCGATTGGCGTCAGAATACAATACTATTGTTCATTGTGCGTAGTTAACCTATTATTCTTTATTCTACACAAAACGAAGTTTCCATACTCTCGAAACTGAAATAAATTTAGACATTATAATATTCATAGGTACGTGAAGTAGTAGAACTAAAGATTTCATTATGAAACGGAATCGATGTCTGTTATTCGTTTGTTGTCTCAATACTTGGATATCCATAATAACTATCCAAACGAGTTTTCTCAAATGGTTGATACTACGTCATATTCTGTCGTCATATTGAGGTATATTTGAGGTTTGAATCTTTCAATGTGACAAAATTATGAAGTTCACCTAGAATTCTACGAGCGGCTAGAGACAGAAGGTGCTCCAGGCGGCGTAGGGCGCGCGCGTAAGTTTTACTGGGCAGCCTAAGGAATAAAACTCTCTATGGGTATAGACAAAGTCGAACTGGCGAAAATTAAAACTGGGCAGGCAACTTAAAAAAATTACTCTATGGTTAGGCAGAATTAAAACTTGTAAAAATTTCTAATAAAAAAGGACCACCCCGGCCGGAATCGAACCGGCGACCCCTAACACCGTAAGCCAATGCACTGTCCATTGCGCCACCAGGACGGCGATACTGAGAGCCGTTCGTAACCACTAAACTAGCAAATGGGCGAAGATTTCAACAAGACGCAATGTCGCTCGTCATACCTGCAGCATTACCTACGAACCTGATACTATCTGTGATCGCGATGGCAATCGGCGTGCCGCGATGGCGATGTTTCGGGTTATTGATGATCTACACAGCATCCCTCGACCTCTCATTTGAATATATATACTGGAAGGTATCATCGCTTACACAAATTAAAAAAGGATGATGTGAAAAAAAAGTTTTTCTAGGATCGGGAATCGAACCCGTTATGCAGGAACACAAGCCAGCTGCCTCCGATAATTCAGCTATTCAGGCCGACAGGGTATGGAGTTGACAGCGAAGCTGCTGTGTTGGTAGATGAAGGGGAAGAGCGGAACGCTTAATATTGATAATTTTTCCACTTCCGGTTTGAAAATTTTGTTTTTTCTTGAAGTGGAGTGTCTAGCAATACATTGTCTTTAATGTTGCCAAATTTCAAAACGGTCGATGGACCCGTTTGACTTTTGAAAAAAATTAAAATTTAAAATTGGATGAAATTCACTTCCGGTCAAAATATTTCAGATTTTCTTTCAGAAGTAGGCGTGAGAAGGGGGACTCTATGTGTCTACCAAATTTCAACTCTCTAGACCAAACCGTGCAATCTGTAGAAAAGGGCAAGCAAATCGACGTGCCTAGCTAGCTAACTAGCCAGCCAGCCAGCCAGCCAGCATGAAAGTCAATCCTTGCATGTTTGAGGCCCAAAATTCACCCCGAAGGGATGAACGCAGCACTTTGATATTTGGTTAGGTGTTGTCAGGTGGCTAAATAGACCCGATAACCATGATTTTCAACTTTCATTTCTCACTGCATGTATGCCTGTCGACACCTCGTTTCGACCACTTAAGCCGTTGCGGTATAAGTCTCTGGTAGTAGCTCGCACGTTGTATTAGAGCGGTGCTTGGCAGCGTCGAGCTAGCGCCCGACTAGATAGGAAAACGCTCTGTGTAACGCGTTGACAATCGAGCCTTTGTATTGCATGCGAATAATATGCGTTATAGAAAGTTTCTGCTCTTGAAACCTTGGAAAGAGCCAAAACTATAAGTGCTTCAAGGGAGCAGTGATAAATTATCTGATATATTCAAGAAATTTGACAGATATTTCCAAAAACGCTTAAAATGTCCGTAAAATGTCGATAACTCTGGACAGATTAGCCTGAAAATTTACACACAAAAACACCTAAAAAGTTGGCCCCGAAGACCACGCAAAATTTTAAGTTGATCAGTCAAACGGTCCCCGTATTAAAAAATTACAATATCTTGTCCAAAATCTATACACGAGACCACTCAGATATGTGTGCAAAATTTCGGATCGATTGGTTGAACGGTTTGACCTAGGCACTGCTGGCAAAAACGCCCACTACGATGTAGAAAAAGGACCGCCATCTATAAAATATAAGGTGAAAACTCTTCGCTGTATCACCATTGAAATCTTTGAATACGAATTACGGGTAGAGGTTCGCTCGCGTATAACACAGCCCGCGTCTAAATCACTAGCGCTTTCTCGAGGAACTAAAGTTATCAAGGTCTATCGATTGACTAGTTTTTAATGATTTAAGAGTGTTTTAAGAATGTTATAAGAATGTTTTAATGTTTTAAGAATGTTTTGAATGTTTGAAGAGTGTATTAATGTGCATTAGAATGTTTTAGAATGCATAACTAGTTTGCAACATGAGCCCTAGCGCTAGTGAGCGTTACGCGATGGGCATCTACAGACCTTGATATTCGGGCTATTGGAACTGATATCGCGGAAAGACTCGAAGAGTTTCCACCTTATATTTTAAAGATGGCGGTCCTTTTTCTACGCCGTGCGCCCACACACAAAAAGTTAAACAAATAATAAGAAGTTCGTGCAGGCTATGAATGAAAGTTACCTCGTGCTGCTTGCACCTGATCCAGTAGGCAGTGAGTGAGCAGCAAACACGTGACTGCAAGTAGAGCCATCTCGGACTAATGGAAGCCGAGCGCTGGCGATGTGCGGCGACGTCCAACTGAGGTGATAATTCCTACGACATACCAACAGATATGATTACCTCTTGTAGTACATAAGTCTGAGATGTCGATGCAGTGAAGAGGACATGTTTGGGAAGTCCGATGATAGGTAGCAAGTGGAGGTGAGATAATCAGGAATGCAAATAAGTTGAAGTCAAGGTTATTCCATCTGATCTACACACAGTCTTCCGTCACAGTTAAAAATAGTCAATAGAATGGGGATTCCCAACCTGAACTGAAGCGTGAAATCTTAGAGTTGGTGAAAGGTAGAAGTTTCTAGGTTATAAGGGCGGTTCAGGCTATACCGTTTGATCGGTCAAACGGTTAAATTTTAAATTTTCAACCAATCACAGGATCTCGTTCTAAAACTGTACACCTGGGGACGCACTTATGACATTAGTGTGTGTTCTATATTTCAGATCGATTGATTGAGCCTACAAAAACACACATTTACAAAAAATGGCAACAGAGAAAGTGCCATAAAGAGTACGGTAGTGGCACTCGCTAATGGGGCACGGTACAGATTTTCAAATTACTTTTGAATCCGGAGTTGTAGAGCGGAGTTATTTTGTGCGTTTGAGACCCCAGCCGGGTAGTTCAGTTGGTACAGCACTCGCCCAGCAAGCGAGAAAACCCGGTTCCAAAAAATATCCAACACAACAATATTATTTAATTTTCTCGTTGTCCTTTAAAATGCTGACCATGACCGGTTGACCAAGTAGCTCCTGTTTACCTATACAAATTTCCTTTGGAAATAACTTCTCTCATATTTACAGTTTACTTCACATTTAATTAAATAATTACATTTAATTTAATTAAACAAACAATATTGATTGTTTTTATAAAACATTCTAACCTAACCTCGCGTGCTGTTTTTCTTTCATGTTGTAATTGATGTTGATGTTGAATTTGATGTTGTAATTATAGTTAGGATATAAAAATATTAATTTCGCACTAATGTAATGAACCAACAAAGAGCTATTCAGCGAATTGCCAAATATACTTTCGACTTCTACTAACTCGATGAATATTCTCGGAATCATGATGAACAAGTGCACGGATGTGTGTGTGCCATGTCTATAGATGGGGGAGGGGTGGGGGAGGGGGCCACATATGATATTTGCTACACTATCAACTCACCGCACTTTCCTCCTTCATTTCAATGATAATGTGTTTCCTCTGACGTCAGTTCTGACGCTAACTGACACAAACACCGCGTGCGTTGTTGATAGGGGGCTGCATGGGTCACTCCAGGGACTTACTCCAAAAGCTTTTACACCAATTAATTTTTTTTAATGAACCCCAAGTCATAAACGTGTTCAAACATGAATGCATCTTTTTGCTGACATGGGAAAGCATCTGTGAAAGAGTCGATAAATGATAGGCCCCACGAAATGAAACAGTTTTTCTTTCATGTCCATCCCTATCAGTAAATTAGAGTATAAATTATTAATCAATTTTCTGGTGAAACCAAGCGAGCGATCTTGCTAGAAATCAATATATAGAAAAACATGAATCTTTTGTGAAAAAATTACCTGATCCATTACTTCTTTTGTATAATATTGTGTACTTTCGTAGTTCTTTTGTATCATATTATGAATTGTAACGTAAAAAACACACACAACGCAAAGATTTCAAACCAAATTTTTAAATAGCTTCTTAATGTTTCAGAACACATCATTATTAGATAAAATAAACAGTACGGTATGAGTTCTAAGTATTTAATTTGAGCGACGTTTCAAGTGAACTGTGTCACCCCTCATCAGGCTCGGATTTTTAACATGTTTTGTATTTTCACTATTGTTTTTACTCAGCAGACTTATTGTTCTGACCTCTTCGAAGGGATATTTTCTTGAGACATTGCTCGAGCATATGACCTGGTGAAGGTGTTAAGAGTCTTGACCTTTGACCTCTACACGCTGTGATTTGGTCAGAGAGTCGCGATGTTTCGCAAAGTGAATCCTCGGCGAGATTGCGTCAGTAACTACATGATTGCGCCTCATCACCATCAAGCAGTCAATCCTCACTTGCTTGGAGATTATGTCACGTGACACCAGTGGCGTGCCAAGCGACTGCTCCAGGGGACAACAAACCGTTCAACCAGTCATTAACGATGAGGGTGAAAGTAAAAACTTAAATTATTTATTGTGGGAAAGTGGGAAGCTTAGCTCATCACTTATTAAAAGTTGAAACACGAAGTCCCATCTAGCTATTCATTCCAAATCATGGGACAAGTTTGATTTTATTTTATCCATTTCCATAAGTTGTCACATCAAAATGGAATAATAGTTATTTTATTTAAGTTGAGATGTTGCTGAACACAGATATAGTATTATTTTTGTTGTGGGACAAGTAGTTTTCGAGAAATTCAGTAACAAAGTTTGATAATTTTCTTACAATTTTAAAACAGCAAAATTGACAATGACATCACAATCCTCTATATTGCCATAGCAACAAAGGAATCACCATGGCAACACATTGTTGGAGACTTGGAAATGACATCACAATCCTGATTCTCGTTGCATGCCGTTTTTCCCGCCAAAATATCCCATGACATTTGAATTTGATTTTTATCAATGAAAATGTTAAAATTCACTGGTGATATGTGTGTTTGTCATTGTTTTTTGTGTTGATATTTACAAATAAACAAGAAAAAAATTTCACGTGACTTCCCTATTGGAGTCTCTGGAGGAAGACCCTTGGCTTATGAGGATCTGGGACTTATCCCCGATAAAATTCGAATGTATTACATTGATTTGAAAGGTTTCACCTGTAATCGACATAAAAATGAGTTCAAATTTCCTCAGTAAAAGTAAAATATTTGGCCAATAAAAAAATATGCTTCACTACAAATTTAATAGTAGGTAAATTAGTACATTTACAAAAATTAAATTTAAAATGTTTGTTGTGAATTTTCATACTAGTAATAATATATCAAGTAGATCACAAAGACTACGTAGATGTGATATAATTGGCTAAACACTGGTTGGTGATGGGTGGACAGTGTTGCGTAACATCATGATTTCAAACAAATAAATAGTGTTAATGAAGCCACCTTCTCGCCTCTTCCAAAGAATTTTACACGAAGGAAGAAATAACTTCGTTTGGTCCGACTTACCTAAATATAACTTCCACGTTGAGACTCAAGAAACTCTTCAATCAAGTTTGATCTAAAATTATACATAACAAACAAACATGGCACGGAATGTCGTATTTGTGTGTGTTTGAAATTATAAGGGAGACGAAGTAACGCATCAGGCCAATTGTGACACATAATATTCATTACTATCCAGTTCTACTGCATATTGACTTCTAGAATCACAATTTATGTTTCACAGGAAAATTGATTCACAGTTTAGGTATACTTCGCTTTACTGAAGACAATCCGAGAAAAACACTCTAGCCTTCGTATTGCATATAAATTCATATGCGTTTGCAAGTTTATACACTACAGACCTTGGAAATAGCCGAAATGCGTTAAAGTAGCAGTGAAAAAACATCTTAATTTTCCTTCAAGAAATTTGATTTTGAAGTTAACACTATAAGATTTGGCTGAAAATTGCCAAGAACATCTAAAATATTGTTCCCGATGACATGCAAAATTTGAAGTTGATCGGTGAAACGGTTCCATGAGACCGTTCCATGAGAAGGTTCCAGACCCATAGTCCGCTCTTGTATAATAGGGATGTGTTTACAATATTTCAGATCGATTGGTTGAACGTTTTGACTTGGGCATTGCCTAAAAAAACATACAAAAAACAGAGAAAGATGGCAAAAGAGTCCCGTGGCTACGCTCGCTTAATTATTTCTGTGCATTTCGAATGCTCGCTTATCAAGAGCGTTTTGTTCCTATAGCTTGAAGATGGACAATCTCTCCGACGACGCCACTGGACACTGACCCCCCCCCCCCCCCCCCCACACACATGTCGTCTTAATCCGACTGATGGAATTGTCCTTGAAACGTTATGTAAATCTCTGTAAGTTATGCTAATCATGTTCTCGATTTCACTGCGGACTTATCGCTATTCACGCAATGTGTTAGATTCCTCCCGCGGCTGTCGCGCCGTTGTCGCGTCGTTGTGGCTGAACCACGTGACGTGTTAGATTCCTCCCGCGGCTGTCGCGTCGTTGTGGACGTGTTAGGTTCATCCCGTCGTTGTCGCGTTGTTAGGATTGCAAACCACTTTGGAAAACATGAGACATAAAAATAATGTGATATTTCCTACAATGCTAACCGTCGTGAGAAATTATATATGCTAAACAACGAAAATTATTGAGAAATTATAGATGATAAACAAAGAAAATTCATGAGAAATTATATATTATTAATACTGTTAAGCTATTAAAATTTATGAGAAATTATAGATGAATAGTGCTAAGCTACGAAAATTCATGAGAAATTATACACCTATTAATACTGTTAAGCTATTACAAATTTATGAGAAATTATAGATGAATAGTGCTAATCTACGAAAATTCATGAGAAATTATAGATTAATTGTATTAGGTTATGAAATTTCATGAGAAATTATAGATGAATGCAGGTGCTAAGCTACGAAAATTCATGAAATTATAGAAAATAGTGCTAGGTAGGTATAAATAGAACCAGAAAAAAACACTCCGTGTAAAAAAGGCAGCCAAGTCTCTTTACTTAAAAAAAAATCAACACCGAAAAGGAGTGATATCAAAAAAGGAGCCAAGTCAATGACATTTCCAAATATTTAATCGTATCTTTGAAATAAAAGTATAAACACCGAGAAATACTTTACAAAAGGACTTGGCGCATCGTTTTTTTAAAGACATCATTCTATCCTAAAAGTGGAAAGATTATTAACAAGTAGGTACATATTCCTCTTTTTATTTGAGCCAGTATCTATGAATCAAGCTACTTTTGGTAATGGCTATTTTATAATTTTGTAATGGCGATAGAAGAAAGATGTCATGCTGTAATAGAAGTAATAATAAGGGAGGTAGAATTAAATAACAAGGAAGTGGGCTCATCTGTCCAGAGGTGGACAGAGGTGGGAACCTCTGTCCACCCGCAGAAACAAAGCCCTCATGTGCGGTATGTACAAAGCCGTAACAAACCACCCAGGCTGGGCGGATCTGCGGAGTCATCTACCATTGCCACAACGCACTGGGGGCAGACAGGATCACCATTACAAGATTGGTTTGCCGAGATACGTCACCACTCCAGGTCTTCATTCCCTTCTTGGCAGGGGCATCCGCATATGGAACTCGATGCCATTAAAAAATCTTCCGGATTCAATATTAGAATTCAAAGCAATGTTAGAAGTACTCATGGAAAAGGATGATGATAAAACTGACTCCAATTGCTCCATTGAGCAGATACTTTTCGAAGACCTTCAACCCAAGGAACTTAAAGAACAGCTAGAAAGAAGAAATCTGTCAACCACAGGCGACAAAATCACCACCACAATCAAACTAGCTGCTGCAATGATTAAAGAAAAGAAAAATATTTCCAAGTTTAAATTTATTATTAGGAGGTATTCATAATGATTAGTTGTCTATCATTTTATCTATCTATCTGTTTATGTCTATTTATCTGAAAGCATAGGTATTTCCGTAGTTTTAAGGTGTCATAGAACATTCGCATTTATCTATCCATTTATGGTGTTGTAACTCTGTCAGAGATGTCAGAATATGTCATAGATATACTCGCATCTATCCGTTTGATATTATTGTAACTCTGTCAAATTGTATTGTATTGTCACTGTAATGTATGACAATTATGTACGACGAATTGATATGAAGTGTTGTTTGCCACCAAATGTAAATTTAAAGCAGACCAATAAATTGAATTGAAATATTCTTATAGCACTGTTAATATGGTGATATTAGAAGGATATCTTTTCATAATTTGATCATGACTGAAGGAAATCATGAAAAGTTGTCAAATAATTACTAACTATTTATAGAACACTATTATATTATGGCAGTAAATTATTATGGTATATATTATACCATTATATGGTATATATTATTATGGTTTTAATAGTTGTTCAATGTGACTTCACTGTGTACTTTGTGAAATGTATTGTTATAAAATGTGGATTAATAGAAATGTATTTCATTGTGAGAAGGTATAACGCATGAGACTTAATTATGTTGACCACGAAACAATAATATGAAGATAACTATTGTATATTTATTACAAATATAGGCAACAAGTTTCATCGCGTACATATTCAAATAGAAAATATTTTACAGTAGGTATGTAGGTATAATATGTAATTGAAAGTTGTGTCCCTATTATTCTAAAATTTCTAAATTACGGTTGTATATAAATGGCATATGCTTATGAATAGAAAAATGTCTTTAAAAAAACGATGCGCCAAGTCCTTTTGTAAAGTATTTCTCGGTGTTTATACTTTTATTTCAAAGATACGATTAAATATTTGGAAATGTCATTGACTTGGCTCCTTTTTTGATATCACTCCTTTTCGGTGTTGATTTTTTTTTAAGTAAAGAGACTTGGCTGCCTTTTTTACACGGAGTGTTTTTTTCTGGGATATCACTTCTTTTGTTAGTTTATTCATACAGCTTGTAGCACATGTCCGAGCAAGGACTAATTTCTTTAAAAAAATACGCCTCAACCGATTAGGATAGGTACTAAGAAATTACAATCGGTCCAGCCGTTTTCGATATATTATAACGTCCCTTCCGGTTTTGAAATGGCGGCCGAAAATAATGTCGTCTTGAATTCATAATTATTAGTCATACTATTTCCAAAATTTGGTTGCAATCGGTACAGCCGCTTTCGATAATGACGTCACTTCGGTTTTAACAATGGCGGCCGAAAATAATGTCGTCTTTAATTCATAATTATTAGTCCTACACATTTCCAAAATTTGGTTGCAATTGGTACAGCCGTTTTCGATATATGACGTCACTTCCGGTTTTGACAATGGCGGCCGAAAATAATGTCGTCTTTAGTTCATAATTATATTAGTCCGACATAATTCTAAAATTTGGTTGCAATCGGTACATCCGTTTTCGATATATGACGTCACTTCCGGTTTTAACAATGGCGGCCGAAATTAATGTCGTATTGAATTCATAATTATAAGTCCTACACAATTCCAAAATTTAGTTGCAATCGGTACAGCCGTTTTCGTTATATGACGTCACTTCCGGTTTTAGAAAATGGCGGCCGAGAGCACTGCAACCTTGAATTTATAATTATTTACAATGTATGTTTACTAAATATCTATTTAAAAGTATAAAGTGGTGAATTTAGTGTCCTTTAGAATATTAATGACGTCATTTAGCATTTTTATGACGTCATTTCCGGTATAGGTAATAAGAAAACAATTTAGTTTTATCTAGTTGATACTTCATGAATGACCTTCTGAATTCAATAGCGCTAATTTCCGTCAAATCGCTCATGCCGTTTTCAATATATGACGTCACTTCCGGTTTCATTTAGTGGTTCCTGCCGCCATTTCCGGTACCGTTAATTTGTATATTCATTTATCCCAATTGATTTTTCAAATAGATTGCAGAATGAATATACAGGAGCTAGTTCAGTGGCAATCGGTACAGGCGTTTTCGATGTATGACGTCACTTCCGGTTTCAGGAATGGCGGCCGAGAACACTGTGTATTGAAATTATAATTTTGTATTGTCTTTGTTACAATGTAAGATAATGATATGTGTATTTAAAGTATAATTTGATGAAATAAGCTAAATATTGCAAATTTATGACGCCACTTCCGGTTTAGAATATAAGAAAATTATATTTTTAAGTAACATACTTCATATAGATGACCATCTCAACCGAATGGCGCTAATTTCGTTCTAATCGGTCCAGCCGTTTTTCATATATGACGTCACTTCCGGTTTAAAAATGGCGGCACAAAAAATCACAAGAGGCAAGGTATCATCAGACGCCAAAAGTGCATATGTGGTAAAAATTTCAGGTTGATCGGTTCAGCTGTTTAGGCTGTGGCGGTGATAGCAACGTTTCCTGATATCATCATCAGAATCAGAAAGTGATGTAATTTCACTGTTTTCTCGGTCCTCTAGCGCGCAAATGGCATAACCTATTGTTCCCAAATTTGGTATATGTAGTGGGGTGGGCCATAGCTCGAAATTAAGATATTTCGCAACAATGTGAGATTTACCAATTTTGAGATCCAGTAGGCCGAAAATGCCATGTTGTTGCTTACAGTAAAAGTAGTTGGTCTGCTCCTCAGTTTATATAGGCATTTACGGTATGTTGAGATACTGTGAGTATACGGTACGACTTGGCTGTGTGGAGCGACCGCTCCACTAGATGTCACGCGAAATTATAGATAGAAATTAAAATAATACAAAATAAAAGAATTTTAAAAGAGTTATATAAATTATTTCATTGCTAAACTATTAAAGACATGATAAATTATAGTTGCATAATACCCAAGTCGTAGACAATAAAAATTGTCACGAAAAATGAAGATTTCTTTATTCTAAACTTTGAAGGTCATGTGAAACTATTACGTAAAACTAAGTTTTACGACTGTGGTATTATAAATAAATAATATATCAATATGTAATTGAGCAAATGCGTCGTAAAAATCACGTGGCAGGTATTTACTATCCAAAGATCCTGAGTTCGATACCACTTCACAGGACCTCCAGCAGAATGCTGGGATAGTTCCAATGTACAAGCCGACACAACACAATCAAGATGACCTGGTGCCGGTATCGAGCCCCGCGTCTCGGTCGTGTTTGCAACACGTGTCGCAATGTCACCCTGGGACTGGGGCCGGACCCCAGGGGCGCTGCAGACGAGCCCCAGGGGTCTGCGTGCGTGCAGAATACCGACAGATGGTTGAGTTGTGATATTGCACCGACTGCATGGAGGCAGTGGAGCAGTGGTCAGCACACGCAAGTCCCGTGTACAATCATAGTCGTTATCTCTAGACAACATTCACGTTCAGACTATCGTATTTTGGAATGAAATAGAGTACAATTCTGTACTAGGATTGTAGCACGAGATGCCCCGGACGAACCGTTTTAATGATTATATTGAGGAAAAAACAGTAATATATCTTTCGTCCAATCTTATTTGTAATGGAAATACCCATAGTTTGAAAGTGATTACTTTAATTTAACTGTAATTGTGAACTTTAGACCATTTGCAATTGCAAAAGTGAGCAATGCAAAATCGAGAAAGTGGACTTCGGGCCTTTTGCTTCTGATACACATAATTACCTAAGTCTATGAAACGATGATTCCATTTTTTGAAGAAAAAAATATATATCCTAAACGTCATATATACGAAAAATGTGTATGTTTTAATTTTTAATTTTCTAAACCCGACCATTAAGTGATATTGAAATTTTAATATTTTTCGTTTAAATCGTCCACGCAAGTTGTTGACTTGAACACCCAAGCATGGGACCTGTTGCACGGGCCAACACGCTGTGTCACGTGATCTCTTAGCGTGCTCGTATTAATTAGCACAGTGATTCACCGCATGTCTTGTTTACAGCCGGGCAGTGACGTCCCAAGCGGGAGTGGCGTTGTTGTTGTTGTTGTTGTTGTTGTTGTTGTTGTTGTTGTTGCAAGGTCCGAGGAGACAAGAGACTGTCATGTCAGGATGATGTCAAGTCCCTTATCTTCTAATAAGTAATAACTGAATCACTACTACGCTTGCGGGACAAGTCTTGGACTAGAACAAATGCACTTGAGGAACGAAGTTATTAGGATAGGTTCCAATATGTTTGTACGGTCGGAGTCGAGATGAAATTCAACCGAGGATTATAAAAGAAGATTAGTTATGAAGGACTGTTACATGATAGGACCCAATGAAACTCCGCCGAGTATTGCCATAGTCT
Source organism: Leuctra nigra (assembly GCA_934045905.1). Classification (NCBI taxonomy): domain Eukaryota; kingdom Metazoa; phylum Arthropoda; class Insecta; order Plecoptera; family Leuctridae; genus Leuctra; species Leuctra nigra. The sequence continues at coordinate 10,879,864 of OW203766.1, read as the reverse complement.
CTGCACATGAGGAGAGATTTAAAATTCCACAAGAGATGAATACAAAGTGGACAGAGCGACAACCTCAAAATAAGAATCAAGTCTGCTAACTTGTTTTCTGAGCCCATACTTTGGCAGTACAGCCAAAATATGTCTCAGAGGTAAAAGGTAACCTGGTAACTCTCTAAACTTGTATTCCAGAAGTCCGGGATTCGATTCCCGTGACTACCTTCCTGACTGAGTTTTTTTGTGCTAATCCCTCAGTCGATGGGCAAATGCTGGGAAGGTGCCCTACAATAGGCCACGTCCTATCCACGTATAACAGATTATACGAAGTATATTGGTTGGTGGTTGAAGACCATAAGAAACGGGAGGGGATTTGAAAACGGTTTCGAGGCTCTAAACTCGACAGGGAAACGATGCGAGGATGTTAGTCAGCCATCTCGATAACAAATAGCCACCTTGATACCCGTGATAATTGCATGTTTACTCGCCCGTCATGATCGTAATTTCTGAGTCACAGTCTGCTGTTTCTCTACATTCTCACCTCACGAATCTTGCCTTGGACAAGCAGGAACTGTACAGTCTGTCCGCTTAGCCTTTGGCCCGTGGGATAATCTCATATTCCATCTTCAGTTGAAGAAGTTATTCAGAATAATTGGATTAAAATTGGCAAAATCGGGCGGAATGGAATATATAATATACATATGTATATCCGCACACAAGTTTTGACATCGTTTATTGGTACTAGCATGCTTCTTTTGAGAATTGAACGCAAAATTGAGACAAGAGCCTTTCGCGGAACTCTCACGAACCGAAAATTTCCTCTGAGTTACAGAAATATTTTTGTATGACAGCTTGGAATGGTTGATTCTAGCTCTTCTTCAATAGGATGATGGCTTCATGGGCATATCATGGAACACGGAAGGGCTCGAAGCGAGAAAGCAAAGCAATAGCCCCTGGAAACGATCGCCAATCCTTCCAGCACATCGACATAATATGACTGATATCATATCTCAATAATGTGAATAATGTAATCATAGACGGTAACTTCATTCACGAGCCGACCGCTCAGGGAACCGACTATATCTCCCTGACATTGGAGAACTATTTATTCACCTATTCAAGCTTGACATTACGAGTCATGCGCTAAACGACATAATTGTCACTGTTCATTTTATTCACGAGCCGACAGCTCAGCGAACCGACTATATCTCACTGACATTGGAGAACTATTTATTCACCTATTCAAGCTTGACATTATTATTATTATTATTTATTGAAATTAAACCTGCTCAAGGGCAGGAGGCCAGTGTAGGGCGATGTCAAGGATCGCCCTCTTTAGCCTGGTTACAATAATTTTAATGTTTCTACATATTACGTGCTAGTCGGTAGTTTAAATGTAGTAAGTAAGTACATGGTACACAGTGCTATATTACGTTATAACAGTACACAAGTGCATGCATCCAACAAGTGGAGTGTCAGTAGAAAACAAGGTTAATTAAGAGACATAAAATTTCACAGGGCATAGAATCGCTATTAGTGAGACAAATGAGAGATATGTGTCTATAATAGTAGTTCATTATCGATACAGCTGTAACATGACCGATATGCACAAAAAATAAGAAAAAAAAACAATTAAAAGTAATAGTAAAAAGCGAGTAAAATAAAAAAATAACACTTCACACACACAAGTAGATAAAAATACGAAGAAACAAAAAGCGCAACACACGGTGGTTGAAGCGGGGCTTTGTTTATGATCGTTCTGGTTGGTAAGATCGATGTGATGAGATGATGATGATGGTCAGTGTGTCAGTGCGTGGGGAGGGTAGGGGTATTTGAATTTTGGTTTTTGAGGGAAAGTAATTACTGTAGAGAGGAGGTTGGAAAGTTCCTCTCTATTGTTGTTGGCGAGTCGATTGACGTAGGCGTCGGCGAGTGCGGAGAGACGCTCTGCCAGTGGAGCCATCCCCGTTGCAACGTAGACGTCCTCGTTACGAGTCATAGGGTGGAGGCGAGCGATGCGGCGGAGTATTCGACGTTCTAGTGAGGAGTAGCGGGCCAGGTGTTGTGCCTGGACGGGCGCTAGTGCGGGGGCGGCGTATTCAAATAGGGGGCGGATGAACATCTTGTAGGTATGTCGGAGGGTGGAGAAGCTACATCCCTGCAGTCGACCGCGAAGCATGACAAGCAGGTTGAGACGCTTGCGCGCCCGACAGATGACGTCGTCGAGGTGTTCCGACCAGCTCAGGATGTTGTTGAGCGTGACGCCGAGGTATCGGGCCGAACTGCTGGGGTACACGCGGTCACCCCACAGGGAGATGTAATGGAGGAGAGGGCGTTGAGAGATACGCTGCGATTTATGCCGGTGGTGAAACAGAACTAACTGGGTCTTTCATGCGCTAAACGACATAATTGTCACTGTTCATTTCATTCACGAGCCGACCGCTCAGCGAACCGACTACCTATATCTCACTGACATTGGAGAACTATTTATTCACCTATTCAAGCTTGACATTACGAGTCATGCGCTAAACGACATTATTGTCACTGTTCATTTCATTCACGAGCCGACAGCTCAGCGAACCGACTATATCTCACTGACATTGGAGAACTATTTATTCACCTATTCAAGCTTGACATTACGAGTCATGCGCTGAACGACATAATTGTCACTGTTCACTTCATTCACGAGCCGACCGCTCAGCGAACCGACTATATCTCACTGACATTGGAGAACTATTTATTCACCTATTCAAGCTTGACATTACAAGTCATGCGCTAAACGACATAATTGTCACTGTTCATTTCATTCACGAGCCGACAGCTCAGCGAACCGACTATATCTCACTGACATTGGAGAACTATTTATTCACCTATTCAAGCTTGAAATTACGAGTCATGCGCTGAACGACATAATTGTCACTGTTCACTTCATTCACGAGCCGACCGCTCAGCGAACCGACTATATCTCACTGACATTGGAGAACTATTTATTCACCTATTCAAGCTTGACATTACGAGTCATGCGCTGAACGACATAATTGTCACTGTTCACTTCATTTACGAGCCGACCGCTCAGCGAACCGACTATATCTCACTGACATTGGAGAACTATTTATTCACCTATTCAAGCTTGACATTACGAGTCATGCGCTAAACGACATAATTGTCACTGTTCATTTCATTCACGAGCCGACAGCTCAGCGAACCGACTATATCTCACTGACATTGGAGAACTATTTATTCACCTATTCAAGCTTGACATTACGAGTCATGCGCTAAACGACATAATTGTCACTGTTCATTTCATTCACGAGCCGACAGCTCAGCGAACCGACTATATCTCACTGACATTGGAGAACTATTTATTCACCTATTCAAGCTTGACATTACGAGTCATGCGCTAAACGACATTATTGTCACTGTTCATTTCATTCACGAGCCGACAGCTCAGCGAACCGACTATATCTCACTGACATTGGAGAACTATTTATTCACCTATTCAAGCTTGACATTACGAGTCATGCGCTGAACGACATAATTGTCACTGTTCACTTCATTCACGAGCCGACCGCTCAGCGAACCGACTATATCTCACTGACATTGGAGAACTATTTATTCACCTATTCAAGCTTGACATTACGAGTCATGCGCTAAACGACATAATTGTCACTGTTCATTTCATTCACGAGCCGACAGCTCAGCGAACCGACTATATCTCACTGACATTGGAGAACTATTTATTCACCTATTCAAGCTTGACATTACGAGTCATGCGCTGAACGACATAATTGTCACTGTTCACTTCATTCACGAGCCGACCGCTCAGCGAACCGACTATATCTCACTGACATTGGAGAACTATTTATTCACCTATTCAAGCTTGACATTAAGAGTCATGCGCTAAACGACATAATTGTCACTGTTCACTTCATTCACGAGCCGACAGCTCAGCGAACCGACTATATCTCACTGACATTGGAGAACTATTTATTCACCTATTCAAGCTTGACATTAAGAGTCATGCGCTAAACGACATAATTGTCACTGTTCACTTCATTCACGAGCCGACAGCTCAGCGAACCGACTATATCTCACTGACATTGGAGAACTATTTATTCACCTATTCAAGCTTGACATTAAGAGTCATGCGCTAAACGACATAATTGTCACTGTTCACTTCATTCACGAGCCGTCCGCTCAGCGAACCGACTATATCTCACTGACATTGGAGAACTATTTATTCACCTATTCAAGCTTGACATTACGAGTCATGCGCTAAACGACATAATTGCCACTGTTCATTTCATTCACGAGCCGACCGCTCAGCGAACCGACTATATCTCACTGACATTGGAGAACTATTTATTCACCTATTCAAGCTTGACATTACGAGTCATGCGCTAAACGACATAATTGCCACTGTTCATTTCATTCACGAGCCGACCGCTCAGCGAACCGACTATATCTCACTGACATTGGAGAACTATTTATTCACCTATTCAAGCTTGACATTACGAGTCATGCGCTAAACGACATAATTGTCACTGTTCACTTCATTCACGAGCCGACCGCTCAGCGAACCGACTATATCTCACTGACATTGGAGAACTATTTATTCACCTATTCAAGCTTGACATTACGAGTCATGCGCTGAACGACATAATTGTCACTGTTCATTTCCTCGCCACTTGTCTTGCTTGGTTTGACAAAGCAATAACTTGGTCTCCAACTCGAGCAACTGGCTAATGGCGGCAGATGATATGAACGATATGATCATTGATATGGACGATTATGGTCATTGATCATCAGCCGCGTAGGAACTACATTTGCAAGGGAGGGGGGGGGGGATAATATTGTAAAAGAACTTGATCTGGAGATACTAGTGTCTACGAAGACAATAGGGGGGGGGGGATCCGGGGGGAGGGCCCCCCAGCGAAATGCGGGTCCGGGGCGCAGAGCCCCGGAAATATTTTGATTTCTGAGATCAATTTGGTGCATATCTACGCGATTTTAACACTTTTTAAGCATATTATTTATCTTGATATATAAATGTATACAAGAACTTAGGGAGGGGAATTGAATCAGGGGGGGGGATTTCCCCCCCCCCCCCACTCTTCCTGAGCGCCGGTTGATGAATGGACGATGGGAATGAGGAGGTCGTCTCGCAGGGAACCTTCCCATCATTCCCTGAACTAAATTTGAACTAAAGTATGAGTTTGTAATAAAGTCTGAACTCTATACGAAATCATTTGATCTGGTTTAATCCGATGACTTACATCGGACCTGGAGCCCAAGTCTTGAAAAAAGCGTTTTGAAACCGTCTGGCGTTTTGATCAATGAAAACGCCAGACGGTTTCAAAACGCTTTTTTCAAGACTTGGGCTCCTGTAGGGTCAAGGGTCAGATATGCATCATGTCAAGAGATCGCAAACAGACTGGTGTCGTCAACAAACCGACTGTAATTGATATTGCAATCATCACTGGTTTGTTTCTTATTGATACCAGAAACTTGTGCCGAGAACTATTAGACGAGCGTCATATACGAGTACCAAGGTTATAAAGTATCTACTGCATCAGAATTGATAAATGTATGGACAGCGGAATCAATGCTATTCTAAAGTTGCTGCAGCTATAGTTTTCTTGAAGTTGCATCGTGTGAAAGAGGTCTAATAGGTGAATTGAACATTTTGCTTCGGCCAAAACCGTCAACGATGCTTTTACCAGCAACAACGCATTTCAGTCATGGAAATATATTCGGTAAACGCTCCTTTCACCCCCCACCACATTCAAAGAAATGAGCCAGTGTTACGGGTCGAGCGAGGGGATGGAGTTAAAACCAACGTATGAATGGAAAAGGAGAAGGAGGTTTACCAAATATATTTCCATGACTATACATACAGCACATGTATGTACAGGAATGTACAGCAATATTCCAGCAGCCAGCTGAATCTCTGACCTGTTTTTAGTAAGCGCCCATTGAGCATGTGGTTAATGTTGAGTTCAGACTGAAAACTGAAGTATGTTTTCCTAATCAATAGGCTGTTATAGAAATAAGAAGACGGGTTTATGCCACTGACCGATTGAGGTATGAGGTATTTGACGTTTGAGGTATTTGTCGTTCGCCTGCAGTTGTCAGCATTCGGAATCGTGTTAAATTAAGACAATTCGTATGTGTTGACTCTTCGACGAAACGAACCCCGACGTCCAGGCAAATAACAAATCATCTGACCAAGTATTCCAAATATTAGCCAACGCAAATAGGATAGCTTTTTTAGATTCAATTTTATTTTATATTCAATTTTATTTGTAAGTAAAACATAATAGTTTCATAATTTGTCCGATTGATTTCAATAATATTTTAACCCAAAAATATGTTTTATTTTGGACAATTGCAATTTATATTTCCCAAAAATAGCTACACACTGATGCGATTAAAAGCTGCACCAAAACGAATGACCTTGACCCAAAAACCCTTCTGTTTGCACTGTAATTTTTCAAAATATCACTAATGTCATCCCCCCCCCTCGAAATTTCATCCTTGATACACCCTTAAATTGAATGGTACAAAAGGGACGACAAGAATTATGTAAGATCATCTCCATCCAATGTTTACCTTTTACTGAAGCCAAATCGTAAGATTGTCGTGAATTCTGAAGACAGCCGCAGAAGAAATAAATTCAACTCATCCTCTAAAACGCGTGACGTATCAAGGCAAACCAGCACGTGCCAGAACTAACAAACCAAATACCTTTATATAAAGTATAAGTGTCACTGACAGCATCTCTATCACACACCATGCAGTTATTTCACACAAAACACCACAAAAACAATTCACACCTACCAGTTAAATCAGAGAAGACTCGAATTGTTGCAAAAAGCGAAGTGAATCGAGCAGGAAAAGTGCAAGCGCCTGGCAGCGCCTTGCGTGAGAGGCAACTGGTTGTTGTTGCCCCGGGGCGGTTGTACGCTGCATTCAGTATGAGAATGCGCGGACATCGGCTATGTAGTCGGCGTTATCGCGTCCCTGGGGCACGAGCAGCCTCCAGACACGCATGTGAGCGCCGCTGAGGGGAGTGGTCGGGAACAGCGGGAGTCTGCTAGAGTGGAGGCGTTGTACAGACAGTGTGGTCCGAGCACTCCGGGTTCGGTTCCCGATGACAGTGTACTACATCCAGACACGCATGTGAGTGCCGCTGCGGCTGAGGGGACCAGTGGGAGTCTGCTAGAGTGGAGGCGTTGTACAGACAGTGTGGTCAGAGCACTCCGGGTTCGGTCCCCGATGAACGTGTCAGTCAGAGGCAAATGACCCCATTTGCCAATCTACCCCAATCTACCCCAATCTACCCCATGAAATGGGGTAGATGCCCTTCTAATAGGCCAAGACAGAATCCGGTCGAAATTTCGGTGGGGGGGGGGGGGGGGGGGCAGGACATTATTGATGTTATGAAAAATATGCTGTTAAAACTGGGGGGTTCGGGGGAAAAGGAGAAATGTTTGATTCAAGGCAATTGTAATTTACTGTTATTTTGAATTTCCCCTGACCCATTAAATTGGAACCAGGGATGGATTATTATTATTATTTGAATTTTTGGCATAATTTTAATTTAAAATATCAATAGTTCACGTAACTTCTGCTAGCTTCAGTCTAGAAATCTCAGCAATTATAATAATTTTTTTCTTATTTATGTGTAATTTTATTCCAACATTTAGTTGTTTTTCAGATAATATTTTAGCTGTGCTATTTTTCTAGATGAATGTCTTATTTCGGAGGAGCCCCTCCCAAAAATAAAAATACACCCTTGATCCTCCCCTTGGGATCGTGGTTTACCTCGGTCAGAGGCAAATTATGGGAAGGTTCCCTACTAATAAGCCAATCCCACTGTCCATCCTTGCTTCAACATCATCATCATCATCATCATCATCATCATCATCATCATCATCGCAATCATGCATCCCAAGCAATCAGTCTAATTGACTAATTGCAAAGAGGTAATAGCATTTAAGGAATCAATGGTAATAGCCTAACTATCATCGCTAACGGCATTTCCTTCTGTAGGACGCTCGTGGGAATAAAGCCCGGGACGACGTTTGTCAAAAATTACTTAATTACTAAATTATCAAAATTTACTTCAGCATGTGCTACTATTTAGTACAGTGACCTTGAAATATGCGTTATACTCCTTAATTTTTTCAAAGTTCTGTTATTACGAAGAAAAACTTAAAACACTTTGGAGAACCGCGCGCTTCCTTTAACCTTGCCCGGGCCTCGGCTTGCTGTCTTGACTATAGCTATCCAACATCTAAAAAGACAAGCAACTCATGCTCAGCATAGCATATCCAAGGTGGTTATAAATAAAACCATATTATTTCCTTCTTGAGCATATCGCATGCACGACAACGACTATAACGCAATGATGATTTCATTTATTTTCATAAACGGGTGCAAAAATCTTAGGATGGGCAAAGCAAATACGCAAAAAGATACTAAGTATAGGGATGTTCTAATATGTATGAACAACAGGACATGATATATATTTCCACCCCCACATACCACATAATTATACAATAAATAAAAGTGGGACCGGGGCTCATAGCCCCGGTCGCACTCCATTGCGACCACTTAGCAATTATTTCAATGCTAATCCTTATGGAAGAAATTGCTAAGCGGCCGCAATGGAGTTATTCGAGAAAATAAGGAACACAACTTACATCTGGTGGATTTTGTGGGTACTAGGTAAATGGCGGCTATCAAGGGCGCATTTGCATAAATATAAATACAAATATTTGATATAGTTGTTCGTTATGGCCAAGAAAGTAAATTTATAGCTAAATATCAATTTCATTTGTTTTTTGTTTTTTCACTTCTTTATGGAAACACGAAATGTAAAAACAAACAAATTAATATGTGGACCTGATAGTAGCCATCTTGCCAGAAGTGGCTCCATCACGTATCACTTATTTGTGGGAATAGAATCCCACCTGCGGGAAATTTTTGAATGTCTTCTTATTTACACAATTTGCAACTTTATTTTACAACTCTCCAAGGGGGGTCTAGAGGGGATTTACCTCCCCTCGGGTATGCCTGGAATCACTAACGTCTTACATGATGACTCAGATCTAGGTTATCCGCTGCACCTGGTAATGGCCGTCCCACTACACGCTACTGGTATATAAGACACGGCCTTCTGAACTGGCTGTCAGTGTTGCGTGATCACAGCCTCACAGATACACCAGACAGCAAGACATGAACCTGGGATTACTTGTGCTCGGCCTGGTGGCGATCTTCTCGCCACAGCTGGTCAGGGCTGACGGCAAAGTCGTCTGTTTCTATGACAGTCGCTCATACTACAGGCATGGTGAGTACGAGGGGATGATTTCAGACATGTTTACCAGGGGATGGCAAATCAAAACTAGGGGAGGGCACTGAGGAATGTCCAATACAGAATTGTATAATCTGAAAATTGACAACTTGAAAACTTTTCGTCAGAGAAAGCATCAGTGGGAGTTGGGTGGTAGTGGAACCTGCGGATCTGGGGCGTTGGAATTTCCGAAATGGATTGAAAGGGTTTTTAAGTATTTTAGGCATGATATTTTATACTGTTTCTTCAGAAGAGCTCTAAATTTTGTTCAGAAACTCTTTAAAAGTAAAAAAAATTCTGTGGATATTATAGTTTTTTTTTCTGACATTTCGAAATATCTTAAAAAGCTATACTTTCAGATTCACTTCTTAATACAATTTCGTTCAAGTGGGAAAGAAAACATTGATTATTGATGATTATTGACTCTGAGCTCGGCGGGGGGGGGGGGGGGGGGGGGGGAGGGGTAAATCATCACTGAAGAGAATATCGATGACAGATTCAATAATTATTGAGAAGTAAAAACATCGCACCATGATCACTTACAAATGATTGGGGTTTCTTGTCTCACCAGAGTATGAGACAGTACTAATTTACAAAGAAAATCAATCACTTCAGATATAAATGTATAAGTTATGGCAAAGATATAATGATTGGTTATGCCTTCAATTTACTTGTTAGAGAATTACTGGTCGTCGTGTTTCACAAACCGATGCTCTCATCTTCTCATCGACAACTTACATAGAGTGTTTCCATTGTTTTAATTGAACCTGAAGGTAGTTAAAAACGTACTATGAGTCACTGAGCATTATCTGGTTATCAAATTATTTAAACGAGTTCTCAGAGTTCTCCTAATTAGCGAATGCAAATGTTAGGCTTCGCATTTCTCGGGGGAAAAACATCGGACTCAAATGGTTTGAGGATTATTTGTTCTGAACTGAATAGTAATAATTGTGATTTGTGCTTTACATCATTTTAAACTTAATAACTATAGATTTATAATAATTAATAATATAATAACACTAGTGTTATTATGATCTTGGAAACAAGATCGCCGCACTCTGCCTCTCTCTGACTCATTTCATAAACATGTTTTTATATGGAGCAGAGAGAGATAGAGTACAAACAACTTATGTCCACGCTTGTACATGATACTGATATGATACTAACACTGCTTATAGTGTAATTATGTGGTGTTTTTATGTAACCTGAAAAAGAAACAAATATGCTTTGAAATTAAATTAATTGTGGGTCGGCAATTAGGCAACCTTGGAACTCATATTAAGGCTTATCTTCACCCCGCGTGGTTTCCACGAAATACGCGCCGTGTTTATTAAGTTGCCAACCTCGAATAAAGAATAGGTAGTACTAATATTTTAATGTTTTTCTTGTGTCGAATTAAATCATTATATTTGTAGAAATATAGTATAAAAAATATGAGCTATATATTATATATATATATATTATTACCTATTCGAAATAAGAAATAATTCGGCATGTTCTGTACGTTTATTACCTAGTTCTCTCAAAGCTTCCATGAAAATAAGCGCTTTTCCTTTTTCGATATAAATTTACTTGCATCGATTCATGTACAGGTATATGAAAGCAATGTTCTTTAGAATGCGTTTTCAATACGTGTGAACTTACATGATCGAAACAAAAAGTTGAAAATAATGAAAAAAATATTGTGGAAGTAATACAATTATAATGAAATTCGTTATCAACTTGAAACAATTATCATAATGTTAAAATCAAGAACGTTATCCTATTTCAGATTTACGCAAATTTTGTTGCTCCTTCAGAAAAATGTTGAAGTCAAAGTCTGGTTTCCAATACCTGTCATTCTGTTTTCTTATTGTCGTTTCAGATCAAATTCTAATTTGCACACAATGACTTGTTGTCTAATCTAATTAGAACGATCATGGTCTATAGTCAATGTTGTTTTTCCTTATAAATTCGATCTTTCTTACAAGGACACACCGCAAACGTCAACAAGTCTCCGTGAACGATTTTGTCAACGGATCAACAAACAAACCATAGTGTGGTTGATTAAGAACAAACTATCAATTTTTAACTCCGTAGCCGATTTCATATACAAATGTGAACAATCAATATAGATAGTAGACCTGAGAGCCAACTTGCTCCGTCTAAATATGGGGTAATAGGCTAATAGCTCATGCGATGGGGGAGGGACAATTCTGAATCTCGGTCCCAACAAACTGGTTTATATATACAATGTGAAAAACTTGGTCTGGCAAACTGGGCCTCAAAATGAAATCAACTTGCCAAACTGGGCAAGTAGAAAAACTATGGACATGTAAAAAATGGGTTCCAACACTAAAAGCAAAGTGGGTCTTATAGAAACTGGGACTGGGCAAAGTATAGATCTCAGAACAGAATGTGAAGTGGTTCTGAGAAAACTCGGTATTAGAAAAGCGATTTACCCACTTGCGTCGAGTACACGTTGTGTCCGAACTGGTACATTGAAGAGGGCAAGACCCGGATGGGTCGAGCCCAGGTGCGTAGGAAGGGGGGATGGGGGATTGGGATGGGGGATGGCCGATGGCTGCCACCTTAGCGCGGTGGTGGGGTTTGCGTTGGCTATAATGATCCATTGCAGCTACGCCGGCGAGCATATGCTCATGTGTAAGGGTTACCCATGAGCATATGCTCATGTGTAAGGGTTACCCATGCCGGACAGATCAGTGGTGAGGTCCAGACAAAGAGCAGCCAGGGTCGGCCTAACCATGTCCTCCCTTGAATTTGCGGTCCCCTCCCCTCTCCTCGGGCCGGCCTTCCCCCTCGAGATGGTGATCCCCCTGAAATCGGGTTCCGCCGGCCCGAATCCTCACACCCCCCGGACCGTCCCCATTCCGGCCTGGCCTCCCCACCAGTGTTGGACTCCCCCGGATCGGGCCCGTTAGGACGACCCCTCCCCATGTCCACCACTTATATCAACAAAGTTAAATGCAAAAATGCAAAAATTAATGTGCGCAATATAACCTCGTAGTTGACGCGCCGTTAAACCACAATAATCTAATCTAATCTAAAACAAACGCCCTGCGGGGTAAATACAGGGAGTTATTTGTTGTAATTTGAGCAGAATCAATTTTTAAATGTTTATATTCGAAAAAGTGCCATGCGGGGTAACAATTGGAGGGTTTTTTGCTTCAGTTTGTGCTGCGGGGCTAAAACATGGGGGATTCGACCCCAGACTTTCCTCCTGGCTGTCGCAATCCCCCCATGATGAAAGTCGTTCCTGCGCGCCTGGTCCAGCCACACTATGACCACTCTAACCTCCCTCTCTGCTCATATCAGGCACTGGCAAGATGGAGGTGCCCGACATCAACAGCGCCCTGCAGTACTGCACGCATCTCGTGTACGGCTACGCCCGCCTCGACGCCTCCAGCTTCCACATGAAGCCGCTGGACGAGAGTCTGGACTCTGTCGGCGGGCACGACAACTACCACGCGGTCACCAACTTCAAGAGCCAGCACCTGGGTCTCAAGGTGCTGCTCTCTGTCGGCGGATATGCGGACACGGAGGACACCAAGAAGTACTTGACGCTGGTGAGTGCAACCTCTGACTTAACCCCAGTACAGTGGAACCTCTTTAGTACGTTTTTGAAGAGTCCTGGATAAAAAAAACGTACTAAAGTGAAAAACTTTCTACCTATAGAAACAAATTAACATGTGTTCCTATGGGCTGAGGAACCTTTAAAAAAGCGTAGTAGAGTGAAACTCGTATTAAGGAGAAACGTACTAAGGAGGTTCCAATGTAGTAGAGTAGTCATCAAACACCAGTAGACGTGGGCGTACGCAGGATTTCTGTCAGGGGAGGGCACAAGTTGTCAAAGTTCAATGTGGGGGTCTTGGCGGAGAGCCCCAAGCACACGCGGGTCCGGGGCGCATTGCCCCAGAAAAAAATTTAGTAATCTTTTACTCAATTCTGAGCATTTTGGTTCGTTTTGGACCAGAAAATAGCTTAAAAATGGTGTTTTCTTCCAATGTTAGCAATATTTCTCAATAATTTTAGAATCATGAACATACGATCATTAATAAATTACCGAAAATATCAGAAGCGGGGCTAAGTATTTACTTTCCTCTGAAAAGGTCAAGCAAAACTAACTGCATTAATCTTATTCAAGCATTTTCTTTCGTTTTTCGGTTTTTTGGGGATTTCCTGGCGGGGGGATGGGGAGCAGCACCTAAAATGACCAAACTAAAGGCACCTAAAGCAAGTCACCCCTGTTATATGAAAATTACAATGAAAATTGGAGTGCCTGTAACAGTCGTACTAAAAAGGGTAACCTAAAATCGAGCATGAACTGCCCTCTCTACTCGCCTCGCTCATCGCGTGTATTGCGTGTATTGCGCACGTATTGCTTGTATTGTGCACGTATTGTGTGTATTGTAAAGCATTCTATTGCCTGTACAGCTGGAGAGCGCCGACAACCGCGCCAACTTCATCACGTCAGCCAAGGCTCTGGTCAAGCAATACGGTTTCGACGGCCTTGACCTCGCCTGGCAGTTCCCTCAGACCAAGGTCGTCAAGGACAGAGGCACCATCGTCAACGGACTCCGTGAGTACCTCAAAGACATAGACAGAATTTAAAAAAATCAATCGGATATTAGCGACAATGCCACACTATGGAGTACTTTATGACCTTTGGTATGACCTGAAAGTGTTTAATACGATTATTTTACGATAAATATAGTAAAATTCTATTTTTTTAATATAAAATATAGCATTTAACACTTTCAGGTCATACCAGAGGTCATACAATACTCCAGTGTGTGACATTATTTAAGAGTCGACAGGACTCGCAGAAAATTTCGATTCCGATGTAATTTTTTTTTCAAAAATGCATAAAAATGCATTAGCTCTAGGTTGTACGTGACATTTGTGACATTTAATCGTGTGTTGCATGTTGCATATACTGCTGTGAAGTAAGTTATTTTAATTCAAATATTGAAAACCACAAAAAACCATAAAAAGGCGGCCCCTACTTTTTTCTTCACGGCTTGACCGATTGTTTTCAAAATTTTACAGCATATAGATAAAGAGTAAATCTGTGTCTCTAGTGATCGAAAAAAATAATAAAAAATGTTTTTTCTCGTTTTGAGGAAGTGCTAACATGGGCAATATATGAGTCTTTTTGGCACCTCTGCCCTGAAATAACAAAACAAAAAATTAAACTTTGGGGCCACTAGAGACACAGATCTACTCTTTATCTATAACCTGTGAAAATTTGAAGACAATCGGTAAAGCCGTTTAGAAAAAAGTAGGGGCCGCCTTTTTGTGTTTTATTAAATGTCAATAAAACGCTTTGAAGAACCGTGCGCGTCCCGTTCCCTTACGCAGGCCTCTGAAGCCCTACCCGCAGTACAGGGGAGTTGAAACCATGGAGTTTTAGGCGAGGGAAGGGAGGTAGGAATAGTTACCAACCCCCCCATAAGAATGTCAGTCGCCTCTTCACCTACGTCATCAGCCTACCAAAGAGGATATTGAGGTAGCGACGATGTCCGGTCTCGTCGTAAAAATTGTCATGTCCTTTATGACAAATCATTCTTCCGCCACTTTGACCACCAAATTCCAACTGAACTGATAATGTCAAAGGTAGGACGTTTGTGGTTATGCTAAGTGTTTTCGATAAAGTTTCAAATAATCGAACTGTAACGCACAATTCACGCTCCTAAATAAATCTGTACCTGAGAGGTAAAAGACCAGAAGTCCATTTTCTCGATTTTGCGTTTCACACTTTTGGAATGATGTTTGACTGATGTCAAAAAAATACAGTTTTATTGAAGTATTACGTTACACAATGACTCATGTCTGATTGGATGAAAGCAGAATACTACTGGTTTTTGAGCTCAACTCACTCACGAATCGTTGAAATTGACATCCGGCCTTCTACCTGTGAGGTACAGGAGTAATGTCGCACACTAGAGCACATTGCGACATCTGAAATCCAAGCGTCTGCGAGATTTTTTAAAACTTTATTACTGAAGACAAAACTAAACATTTAAATCTCTTTCAGTTCATCTTTCATTGTTCATTAATCTCAATGTTTTCCCCAGTTACATTCCATTTATTCCATGACGTTGCATTGATGCATCCACAATGGTTTCATGTTAGCCCAGTAATTTAAAGCAAAAAAGAGCTGAACCCACCACTAATTGCAACAGAAGGTTTCAATGTATGAATCGATTCAGAAAAATGCCCTCTACCACATATCCAAAATCCTCCCGAATCCGAGTGTCAGAAGTACTTTTTAATCACATGTAACTCCGATTTTGACGAAACTTGACACCATCCTAAATGATTACCAATAGCTCTCTTAGCGTTTTCCTCTAAATCTCATCGTTTGGGAAATATGGACCTCGCAAAACGTCAAATTGCACTCAAAGTGACCTAAAACGTCGAAAACTGACTAAAATATTACTTTTCAAAGGGCCATATTTACCAAACAATGAGATTTAGAGGAAAACGCTAAGAGAGGTTTCCAAAGGTTTCCAAAGAAACCTACATTCTCATCATTCGAGCTGAAAAGCAACTCGTTCAGTCGAGTAAAAGAGGGTTGCGCACGCAAGTGCAAAGAGACATGGTGACAGCATCGTCACCGGTGGTATGGCAGTTCGTAGAAGCATTCTCTACCTTCATTCCATTCTCCTCGGAGATCTCAAACCCTCATCAGTGTGTTGTGTCTAGTGTCCGTCGGTCCGACCGGGTAGCTCAGTTGGTAGAGCTCTCGCCCGGCAAGTGAGAGGTCCCGGGTTCGAGCCCCGGTTCGGTCGGATATTTTTCACAACACACATCCCTTCATATCATCCTGACTCCATGGAAGTTTTTCAAAGAAACCTACATTCTCAGAGCTATTTGTGTTCATTTAGGATGGTAAACAATTCTGCCAAGTTTCGTCATAATCGGAGTTACATGAATTTTTTTATTTTTTTTAAGATGGAATTAACATGGGAAATTAATTTAAAAATGGATTAAAAAGTACTTCCGGCACTCGGATTCGGGAGGATTTTGGATATGTTGTAGAGGGCATTTTTCTGAATCGATTCATGTATTGAAACCTTCTGTTGCAATTAGTGGTGGGTATAATCACAAAATTACTGGGCTATGTAGCCTACTAAATAGTCCAAAGTGGTACGTGTAAGACAGGGCCCAGTGGATTAGAAGAAGTCATGGAGGCTTCTGGGTCTTCTTTTGGGGGTGTACACTGGCGGCATTATGTTGTTTGTACTCTATCTCTCTCTGCTCCATATCAAAACATGTTTATGATATGGGTCAGAGAGAGACAGAATGCAAGGATCATATTGCCGCCACTGTACTCCCGAGTGTGCCCAAAAGTTGTGTAATATGTTAATAATGAGTGAGTGAAATACCCCCCCCCCCCCCCCCCCCCCCCAATAAGGACAGCTTACGCATTGTCATATTGGGACAGCACCTGGAAAGGGACGAGTCTGAACTGAAGGGTGCGAGGTTTTATGAAGGTGGTTTCACTTTCAATTGAAATCCAAGTACGTTTCTATCATTTTCGTGTTGATGATTGATTGTGTCGATTAGAATTTGTTTAGAATGTTGACATTAGTTGAACAAGATAATTCTCAAGCTAGGAATAAGTTTGAATGAACTCAACGAGATCTTGGCAAAGCTCCAAACACTTGCTTGAAGCAGGACTTTGTTACGCCGTCATTTTATTTAGTGCAATTACTCTAATTATTACTTCCGTGAATACACGCTTTTATTTTCCATTCAATGCTTTGCAGTTACAAATATATCTAGATGACCAACCCTCGATTCTCTTCAATAACAATATTTTTATTTTGAATCCAACATTCAGAGCAATCTATATGCTATGTAATCGCCAAAGTCAATGGCCTGTCATTCATGTGGTCATTATTCAAGTCTTTCTTCTGATAGGAATCTCAAATTTAAATCGATCTGTTATACTCCTTTTTCACTTCTAACCAATGATAGGACAATTAGCAAATACTTCGCTATCACTTATCCAAGAATTCCTAAAAAACGGGTCTTACTTGGTCACACCCAAGGTCTCTATATACAAGTGTTTGACACATGTTCCTAAAATATCGTCAGCTGTCGACACATCAATTCTTTTTCACGTCTTTCTTCCGATAGGAATCTTAAATTGAAATCGTTCTGTTTTACTCCTTTTTATTTCTAACCAATGATAGGACAATTAGCAAATACTTCGTTATCCAAGAATTCCTACAAGTAGGTACAAAACGGGTCTTACTTGGTCACACCCAAGGGGTTGACACATATTCCTAAATATCGTCAGCTGTTGAAACATAAGTAATTGTTTACAATGTTAAAAATATTTTACTTTTCTTGAGTCAACTAAAAAATATTGATTTTGACTCCTAAAAATACAATGATTGCTTCCAAACTCGACGCAAATGTTTAAACATTCAATTTAATTTATCATTATTGCTACAAAAAGGAGGCATTCAACATTGTTGGTAAACTTCCATGTGATGTGACCGCAAGTAATAGCTTAGAAATAAATCATAGAAGTTTAGAGAGAAGTTCCACGCCAAGATCGTTTGCTTGCTGTGTTTCTGTCAATATCAGTGAATAAAAGTACTTATCAGACGTGAATGTACCGGACTTCTGACCTGAACACGATAACGCCCTGCATCGCACATCAACACTCACCCGACAGGTCAGATGTCAGCTGACCTCAGCAACACTTGCGAACTCCGTCACAGCACTCGATGAAGTGAAGAGAAGACCGCACGAGTAGGAAGTACAAACCGCTATATCCCGGCTCACTGACATCATGCAAAACCATCGTCAGATCGAGCTACGTGGTGCTAGCAAGGAATTATAAGTTGTGGTTCGTCCTCAGAAATAATGCCGACGAGGTCGCCTCCTGCTCATGCAGCTACACATCATGTACCAAACCACTGATAGTCGTCAAAAACCATTCTTCGTGTCACCCACAGTCTATTTGCATAGTAACCTGGTTTTCGTCGCAACGCCTTCGAAATGACAGTGTCAGTGCAGCACTGTGGTTGGAGCCTAAATATCGTCAAAACATTTGAACCATCCAAATAATAAAATTTGGGAAACATAAAAAATACCGCTATTTTTAATCTACATCAATATAAACATCAACACGAACACAATATTTGTGACCATAACTTGAGATAATTTATTTATAACAGAAATAGCTATCTTAATTATTTTATACATTTTACTTCTCTGACTAGTTCAAAAGTTATGATTCAGATATTAATTAAATATTATCTCCAATGTTTACCTTCGAGTTCAGCCTACTCTTTGACTGAAACCTTCCTTAGTTCGTATACTTTAGAAATTAAATCTTCTCAGCGACACAATTATAACTTAGAGAGAACATCTTAGGCCGGTTTTACATAACACGCGTTTCGCGTTTTGCGTTTTCGCGTTTTTCTTTTTTTAAAACGCCTAGAAGAGGCCGTCGAGAACAGAATGTTGATATAAATTTATTATTCTAGTTAGTAACAATGTGGGTGTTATTAGATATTATTAATTTTCGGCGGTTTTGATGGGTTAATAAAAAAACGCCAAACGCGAAACGCGCTTTATGTGAAAGATTTTGCCTTTCACCTTTCTTCGCCAATGTCTAGATGCAAATTGTACGGGAATTACATCTCAAATATGAAAAATGTGACAAACATGAAAGTTTCACAATCGAGCTGTAGTTTGAATCTTATAGGGAAATGCAGGGGAGGATTCCGGAAAGACGGTTGAATGAATTATTATGAAGCTTTGTTTTACAAATGTGTTAATTGCCTACTTGACTCGAGTTGGTATATTCCTGATTGACTTCATCCATGACAAAGTCAGGATGCGGCCTAGAATTGCAATATGAGATGATTGCACTTATTTGCATTTCATCATGATCAAGCCGTCGGATTTCAATATGCCATTACAACAATAACACGAGGCAAGCTGATGAGACCGCACTCTTATGACACTCATATTACATCACATGTGTCACGCGCTTCTAGAACAAACCTCCTTCAGCGAGAAACAAGGGAAAGCGAAACCACATTTTATAAAAAAATATGCTACTACCACTTCCGTTTATATTCTGATTTCTGATAATATCAATTTTGTCGAACTTACGAACTTAATAGTCCCAATCAACCTGATAAAATTGCCAATAAACATTTTTTTTTTTAAATTTAATTTATGAAATGCTATTTGCTATGTGAGTTTGATCTTTGGGAAACATAAATGAGACACCTACTATACATATATATATATATATATATATATATATATATATATATATATATATATATATATATATATATATATATATATCTACACACTAAGCCCTTGTCAGCATGTCAGAACAGCAATACCCCCCTCCCACCACATGTATACCAACACTTGGCAAAAAAGATTGTTGAACGAATTAGAATGCCGCTGGTCATGTTCCATGGCAATCAGTAATTGTTATTATCATTGAAATGAGAGGTCACTATAGAGTGAGACGAGGAGATCATATAAACTGACTTCTGAATGTGAGATTAAACAGTCATTTATTGGAAAGGAACAAACGGAACAACGGAACACAACGGAACAAACCGTCACCACTGCCATGTCATTACAAGATGGTTCCGAAAACGTCCACGACATCAGTCATTTATTGTTTTGCCCAGTGTACATAATTATGTCTTCTCCACGAATAATAATAAGCTATAGTAGAATTGAAGCTCATGAATGTAGGACATAGAATCCAGAAATATGTAATTCTGTACATCAGAGGTAGAAGGCCGGAAGTACATTTCAATATTTCTTCATGTGAGTTCAAAAACCAGCAATTCTGCCTTCATCCAATCATTGTATTGGTGACATGAGTCATTGTGTAAGAGAATACTTCAATATCAGTTTATTTATTGACATCAGTCAAATGGCTATTGTTAGAGCTTGATTACATCATTCCAAAAGTGTGCACCGTAAAATAGAGAAAATGGGCATAGATCCTCCTACCTCTGATAAGGTACAAATTTCTGCAAAACTGAACTACGTCTCCAAACTCCAATTTTGAGAGATATTTTGTAAACGCCCACCAGCAGTTGTCTAGTTTTGTTATTATGACTGCTTGTTGGTTCCAGGCACTGCATGGCAGGGACTGAAGAGTGGACTCCGGAAGGCCGGGAGCGCTCTGGGCATCGCCAGGGACAAGGACGAGAAGGCTCTGGAACATCGCAACGGCTTCTCCGAGCTGTGCAAGGAGCTCAAGGACTCCTTCGAGCATGAGGGCCTGCTCTTGACGGCCACCATGCTGCCCAACACCAACACCTCGGTGAGACCAGTTCAACAGTCGGGTTCACATAAACCAGACGATAAGATCCTGTTCCGCACAGGCGATGCTATCTAACATTATCAGAGACCGCAGCTACTGACGTCAAGAAAGGGGGGAACTGAAGAAGTGGCCAAAGATTAGCATGATTTTTGGTGCTTCGCTTTTTAAGATCTCAACCATAACTATACTAGGAAAACGCTCAGTGTAACGCGTTGATGAGCGAGCACGGGTACGTGCAAATTCTCGAACCGGAAATGCGTACACAACGCAAAGAAAACATATATACATCCATATTTAATTGAAATATGATCACTCAATCAATAAAAAAGTATGTGCTTTTCATCGAAACTTGAAAATACATCTAAGCACCCTGGTAAATATAGCAAATCAGATTCAATACAAGTGGCACTGGAAAACATTACTTTCGATATTTCATTACTGACAGATATTAAAAATGTCAATAAGTTAATACGTTCTTATATGATTGGGATGAAAATTTGTTAAATAAGAGACAATGTTATCAGAATTATCACAATTATCGAAGACCGTTTTCATTTTTCAGCCTATCAGGAGATATTTATTTAAATTTTAACCAATGAATGGATTTCAAAAAATATTAGGTCTGCAAACAGAGAAGGTTGTCTCTACATGTGTGCAAAATTTCAGCTCGATCGAAGAAAAACTCTGACCTGTATAGCCAAAATATGAGTTTGATCTGAATTATCGAAGACCATTTTAATTTTTCAGCCTATCAGGAGATATTTATTTAAATTTTAACCAATGAATGGATTTCAAAAAAATTATGGTCTGCAAACAGAGAAAGTTGGTTTTACATGTGTGCAAAATTTCAGATCGATCGCTGAAACGGTGCAACCTGTGTATCGGTTAATAGCAGAAAAAAAAAACAACAGAAGTCCGTGCCAAAAGAGCCAAAAGGAGACGCTCGCTTCGCTCGCTCAAAAATATTTTATTGCTATGCATCAATCAATCCATACATCTCGTCATAAAGATGTTTAAATGTATAGGTACCATATCTTGAACATTTCTCCAGCCGATAAACTACCTATTTTTTAATTCATTGTTTAATGTTTAGTCATCTCATTGTTGCTCATTGTACCTATTCAGAATAGCTGTGATTCTGTACTTTTTTGCGATACATTATAGTTCAAAAATAGGCTCCGGACGGAGAGACATCGCTCACTTCACAAAATTACATCGACTAGTCAAGTTGACAACATAATGTCCGTCCTCGGAGGAAAACTTAATTTTTGTGCATTTCTGATGTAAAACAAAGAAGCTCGTGCAAGATATGAATACAGATTGAAATATGTGGACACACATTTAGTATTGCATCGAATTCCCTTCCTATAACTTGTTTTGTTCGAATTAGTTGTACGTGGACGTGAGGAAAGCCGGCATCCATCTTGACTTCATCAACATCATGGCGTTCGACTACCTGACCCCCTACAGACAGACCGACACCGCCGACTACCCCTCGGCGATGTACGCCAAGGACGGCCGACCCTCCAACGTGTCCGTCGACGAGACCTTCCAGTGGTGGCTGGACCACGACATCCGAAGTAAGATATGATCTGTGTAGTATCTGTTGGTTCTCTAAACCATAGAGATATATTACAGAGAGGGGTAACTACTGGTTAATGCTTGACTAATTTTGAAAGATCCTTTTTCTCCATATTGGAGATATTTAATAATTCACTGCCACTGAAATGGAAAATTAATTCGGAAGGCAGTGAAAAAATTACTTTGAGCTGTCAAATTTTAAACTTACTAGAAACACGTTTTTAACTTGAATCAGAAGACTATTACAATATTATATCTTGTTTTTACTGTACATTTATTTGTTCTGTGTTGTTTGTTACTGTGAAGTATGCACTGAAGGTTAGTACAAAGTAACATTCAAGTCTCTTGCCAACAACATTACAATCGAGGGGGGTGCCATTTTTAAAGTAATTTTTGAAATAATCTCCAAGATGGTGGCTGAGCATGCTCAGATCTACCCTGACAATGTAC
Source organism: Leuctra nigra (assembly GCA_934045905.1). Classification (NCBI taxonomy): domain Eukaryota; kingdom Metazoa; phylum Arthropoda; class Insecta; order Plecoptera; family Leuctridae; genus Leuctra; species Leuctra nigra. The sequence continues at coordinate 10,857,155 of OW203766.1, read as the reverse complement.
ATCGCATCATACCAAGGCTGGCTATCTACTTGCCCCTCTCTGTAAGTATATGAATCTCTATGTCTAAACAATGCAAAACACAGTGCACAAGTGCGTTATTATCATTTCCATTGGACTACTTGAAATAACAAGCGTGTATTAATTCCGAGGGAAAGGGAATGAAAAATCATTACATTTTTCAGAGTACCTAAAACAGTAGGTACCTGTGACAAAAATTTAAATAATTATTTAATTTGTATACTTAAAATTAATTGTCTTATTTTCTGGATATGATAAACTTCTGGGTGAATAAAACTCACAATACATCCAATAGATTTACACTGTTGGCAGAAGAGTAACCGAAATTATTTCTCTGAACGTGTAACGATTCTTTGCTGGTCTACTTATTATATTATGTTCAAGCTAGAGGCACAACGAGGTCCTAATGCTGGTCGTGTTACAGGCAGCAAGCTGGTCCTGGGGATCCCGACGTTCGGCCGCTCTTGGCGACAGACAGGAGACAGCTCGATCACCGGTGTTCCTCCACTGCTGGCCGACGGAGGCACAACGAGGTCCTAATGCTGGTCGTGTTACAGGCAGCAAGCTGGTGCTGGAAATCCCGACGTTCGGCCGCTCTTGGCGACTAACCGGAGACAGCTCGATCACTGGTGTACCTCCACTGCTGGCCGACGGAGGCACAACGAGGTCCTAATGCTGGTCGTGTTACAGGCAGCAAGCTGGTGCTGGGGATCCCGACGTTCGGCCGCTCTTGGCGACTGACCGGAGACAGCTCGATCACTAGTGTACCTCCACTGCTGGCCGACGGAGGCACAACGAGGTCCTAATGCTGGTCGTGTTACAGGCAGCAAGCTGGTGCTGGGGATCCCGACGTTCGGCCGCTCTTGGCGACTGACCGGAGACAGCTCGATCACCGGTGTTCCTCCACTGCTGGCCGACGGACCTGGACAGATCGGAGGCACGACGCTGTCCCAGGGACTGCTCTCCTACCCCGAGATCTGCGCGATGTCGCACTCGCCCAACACTCGCGCCACCGACCACCTGCTGCGCCGCGTCACTGACACCAGCAACTACAAGGTAACACTTGCTGGACACGCATCCGCAATCATGTTGATTGAATAACAGGTGATTCAGTCAGACAATAAGACAGACGTTCATTGAAGCGTTCGTGTTTATTATTTGTGACCACGCTAATCTCAAGGTCGGCGTTGGTCGATAGTGCGCATAGGTAGAACGCGTTTGGGCCAATCAACAGGCCCTTTCAACCAGAAGTGGGGGCTCATTTAAAAACAATATTTCTGTCTCCGTCATCGCACATCTATCTGACCAAAATGAGGACACCCATTGGGAGAAAACACGATTACGCACGAAAGCAAAGGGGCCTGCTGGGAGGGCCCCCAGCATAATGAGGATCCGGGCCCACAAGCCGGGGAAAAAGTAATTGAAGCATTTCAATGAGACTCGATCACAGTTTTCGTCAATTTGATATTTTATCACCGAAACCTGTTTCTTCAAATAAATATTGTGTTTCTTATTATTTTTTTAAAACTATAATGTTTCTGTAAATATGCATTTTAATAAGTGATCGCAGGGCTCCTGCGATCTCGACTCCAACGACTTCCACACCTTCATGTTCTAGCTCGGCACTTACGCCTTCAAGCTGCCCGAACCCGATCACGAGGGACTGTGGGTGGGCTACAACGACTTCGACACGGTCGGCTACAAGGCCAAGTACGCGAAGGACAACCATCTCGGAGACCCCGACATTAACCAGACACCCATGTTCTAGCTCGGCACTTACGCCTTCAAGCTGCCCGAACCCGATCACGAGGGACTCTGGGTGGGCTACAACGACTTCGACACGGTCGGCTACAAGGCCAAGTACGCGAAGGACAACCATCTCGGAGGCGTCGCCATCTTCGACCTCTCCCTTGACGACTTCCGCGGCAGCTGCGCCGGCGAGAGGTTCACGTTGACCAAGGCGGCCAAGTCACGCTTGACGTAGACGTCATTCGAACTTGAGCACGCGGCAGGAGATCATCTCTCCGAGACAAGATATAGAATTGTCAATCATTGAATTATTCCGCTTTATGAAGTTGTTCCTTCCAGTAGTACCTACATCATTAATTGGGTATCAATAAATAAACTTGACCCATCCACTGACTCTCTAATGATTGATCTACATTGCCCAGTCGTAACATTACAAAACATGTGTAATCATGTAAACCACCTGCGCCGTTTACCAGCTAGCAAACGGTGTGCCACAATGTATAAGACGTAAACAATTATATTATCAATAAAGTATGTAATTATCGAAATTAAGTATCGTGTTTTGTTTTAGAAACTATAGGATGACTGAAACCTGCTTATCAAGAACAATGTAAGGAGTGTAAAACTAGAAGAGTCTGATTATTGAAATCGCCATGATGCACCCAAGTGACATTTATGAATCCTGTGGTCCTATCGTTGAAATTAACAGAATGTCGTTCAAATGAAATATCCCACGTCCATTTGAAGTTTAAACTTTTGTCGAAGTTGTAATTTCAATGGTTGGTAAGGCAGAATTATAGATGCAGAGTTGCCCTTTGTCATTATACAAATGATTCATTTTGAAAATTTGAAAACGGTTAGGTAAGGTTCAAATCTGGAAATTCTCATCTGAAATAATAATACAGAATTTCGTTTTGTGTTGCATTTAAAATGCACTACGATTAGAAATGTCAGGAATGTTTTCCAACCAAAATGTGGAACTTCGACTGTAGTCTCCATTTGATTCGGTACCTCTATACTGTACCTCAGAGGTAGAATGCCGGTAGTCCACTATCTCTATTTTGCGTTGGATACTTCTGACAACTATCATTTGACTTATATCAATGACTATATTACCATTATGATTTTGGATGAGAGCAGAATTACTGGTTTATGAGCTCACCTCAAGAATCATTGAAATGGAATTCAGCTGCCTTATGAGTTATTGATAATTATTTTTGCAAACAATATATTTTATTAAAAGTTAGATAAGATGGGCAATTACATGAATTTGTTTCTTCTGAAGTTAGATTAAGCCGAAGGATGAGTTTGCGATGAAATCAGTTAGTCGACTGTTCTGATGTCGTCGGCGTCCCTCCGTCGCGAGCGGTCCACCAGCGCGGTCCAGCGAGCGACCAGCGCCGCCAGCTTGGCGTCGACGACCACCTGGTGCTTCTCGTAGAGGCGGGGGAGGGTGAAGGCGGCGAGCAGCGCGAGGAGGACGACGGTTGTTCCGTTGAACCAGGCGCCGATGTAGGTCAGCAGCCAGAGCGTCGCGGCGCAGCGCAACGACGTCCACATGCTGCGTCCCAGACACACGTCGCGCATCCTCGTCGCGCACGTCGCCAGCAGCTCGGACTAGACACATCACACATTAGTGCCGTTGAACCACGCGCCGATGTAGGTCAGCAGCGTCGCGGCACCGCGCAACGACGTCCACATGATGCGGCCCAGACACACGTCGCGCATCCTCGTCGCGCACGTCGCCAGCAGCTCGGACTAGACACATCACACATTAGTGCCGTTGAACCAGGCGCCGATGTAGGTCAGCAGCGTCGCGGCGCCGCGCAACGACGTCCTCATGCTGCGTCCCAGACACACGTCGCGCATCCTCGTCGCGCACGTCGCCAGCAGCTCGGACTAGACACATCACACACATCATGTGTGGTGTCTTCTAAAATTAAATGGCTAATGGCGACGGATGAGTGAGTATGATGATTGGGAGATGACTGAAATACGGAAAGACGGACGATGGGAAGACGTATAAGGCCACCTTCCCATCATTTGCCTCTCTGCTGAGGGAAGCTACGACAATCTCAGCCAGGAAGGACGACCACGAAAGTCGAAACAGGATCTCTAGAGTGCACGTCCAGAGGGTTCCTGCCTATAAGTCACTTGTATCGTGTTTTTTAAAGTTACTATTTACTATCAGTGGAACAAAAGGAAAATGCAACATATAACTGTTCCCTTGAACATGCATACAGAGAGAATAGAAGAAATGTGATTTTCTATTTTATTATACCTAGGTAGGTATTAAACATTTTGCCTGGATCTTATTAGGTATATTTATTTGGTTTATGGCACGATTTTCCTTCCATGTTCATTTATCAGATACTAAGGAACGTTATTGGTTGTTTCCACGGCAATCGAGACCTAACCAACTGATTTAATATTATAAACGACCCTAGATGTTAGTTTTGGTTCTCACCGTGTTCCCCGCCAGCCACTCCGCAGTCTCCTTCTTCAAGGTCAAACTGATTTTCACACCTCGCACCACAATCTTCTCCGTCTGCACGGAGAAGCCGAGGAGTCTGCACGTCATCCCCAAGCCGATGAGGACCAGCCCGAGGTAGGCGACGACGCTGATGATCGAGCACCAGGCGACGGCGAGCAGGAGAGCGACGGCGGACAGGAGGGTGGCAGCAGACACGCGGGCGTCGCGCCAGTACAGGAGCTGCTCCAGCCACCCCGGGACCGACGTCCGCAAGGACATGACGCTGGACGCCGCCGCGAGGGACGTGTTGGTGAGGAGGCGCGAGGTGGCCGTCATCACGGATGGCGTCGGCGTCAAGGGGGCTGTGCCGTCCTGGGACTGACAGATAGGAGTAAAATGCTGTTAAAATAATTTCAAAGTTTTTGTGCTAGTACGAACAAATTTATCAGATTGATACGTGATTTTTTCTTACTTCAAACTTCTTGTTTTGATATTGATTCATCAACAGGTTGCATAGAAGATCGATAGTCAATTAGGTTAAAATATTGAATTGCATTGAAAACATTGAATATTCTTGTGAAATAAAAATGCTTCTCTTGTAATATTATTGACGATAAATTCAGTACATCTGGGCTATTTATCGATTGTGGAAAATAAGTTTTAATTAAAAATAACAGAAGGGAATATTATTTCGCTGAGATGTTTCTTCGACAATATAACACTACGAGATGCCATTTCAAAATACGTCCTACCTAGATAGCATATTTTTATTTTAAACTATCACCAACACCTCTTCATCATCCTTGAACGAAGGATTACAAGATAATTTACACTGTTTTAGGAATAACATTCGCAGCATTCGGCGAAAACACAGGTACCTAATGACTGTTTTACCGCCGTGATGTTTGTCGGCATACCGCACGATGTTTTACTGACGTTCTACTTGCATTGTACTCAACAAATAGGTACACATTCCACACACCTCTTCCTTGTATGCCATTTCCTCTGAAGATTCCACTTTCTGAAGGCGATACATTAATATACAAATTGCTCAGACACAAGGGGAGCTATACATTAACAAAAAAAGTTGAATACAAGTGAAATGTCAAATTGCACCGCCTACGTGATGCAATAACATAGTACAATATATCGGTCTTGCCTGCAGTTAATAACAAACTGCACCGAAACTCGTTGAGGTTCGCGTCAAAGGAAGAGGGTGGAGGTGTGACTTACCTGGCCCACGTACAGGAAGTTAAACCACGAAGCTCGTCGAGGAGGTGCGCGTGAGCGGAAGAGGGTGGAGGTGTGACTTACCATGCCCATGAACAGGAAGTTAAACCGCGTCAACGGCGAGCTCGTTGAGGGGGTGCGCGTCAACGGAATAGGTTGGAGGTGTGACTTACTTTGCCCATGGAGTTGGCAAGAATGAGTGACTTCGACACCACGTTAACGGGAAGCTCGTCGCGGAGAGCGAAAAAGGGAGAGGATGGGGTGACGAACAACGACGTATCTTCACGGGATGGAGATGTGTAAATTCGCCCGCGTTTTGGCGAACTCTGTGTGAAAACAAGAACATTCGAAAAATCGATATTTAGGAAATAAATATATAAGATTTTTTATAAATGGCATAAAAATAAAGTCAACCTACTCCTATTATTCGCCATATTTTTCTTCTCAGTTGGTCTAAATAATCTTTTATAGGCAACATGAAAGCATTATTCTAAGATTAAACATGACACTTTTAGGATATATAAAGAGCTATTTGTATGTCTGCCATTTTCATACACTGTTTTTATTTGTATTATCCTACTCTCACTAAGTCAGAGTAAAGGAAATATACATTTAGTAATCGACTTTGGCCCATTGATGTTACATCGAGGCTGACTAAGATGTCTCACTGACTCTGGGCGAGACGGACGAACGACGTCGCTGAACCATCGCCGGCACGACGGCGTCCACCTTCCCCGGCGACTGAAACCTCGCCGCTCGCAGCACGGGGTGTTTGATGCGCACCTCCTCCGTCAACAACTTGGGCAGCGATTGCGTCACCCTCTCCGCCATCGCCTCCGTCGCGCGTTGGTCGTGGAGAGACTGGCAGACGCCGACGCGACGCCGCATGTTCGACGTCTTCGGGCGACGCTCGCCGACGTAGTCGCCGTCAACGACGGCCACGAGATCGACGCCGGACTTGTCCGACGGGAGAGTGTCGGTTTCCACGGGCGTCGCGACGTTCAGAGAGTGCTGTGATGTGTCTCTAACGGCGAACATATCTTCTAGGAGTCTGATGGGGTCGGTGTCCCAGACTCCGCTCATGGCGTGACCTTGGAATTCAAAGGAATTTCTTCAGTCTGTAAGAAAAGCTACGAACCAACGTTGATTCAGTGTCCAACCAACCGATTTGAGATGATAGCTATTTGAGAAGGAACTTACTGTCGAGTAATCGTGAGTTTTTACAGATATCTGCAGGTGTTGTCCCGAAAAAATCGAGAGAATCAAAATGTCATAATAGTAACCAAATGTCACAGAAGAATGTCCACAGAGATAGAATAATTATTGTTTTGTTTTCTTTCTGTTTATTGAACCAAGGTCTACTAGGCTACTCTTGGTAATTATTTAGAAAGCAGTGACACTAACATATTAATATGATAAGTTTCTAAGCTCCTTGCATTCAGATCAGGCGCGCTGGAATAGGTGCGGGGGGGGGGGGGGGGGAGACGGTTCAATTCCTCTCCCTATATTTGTACCCATTTTATTGTCAAGACAAAAGGAGGCTTAAAAATGTTCAAATCGCGAAGAAAAGCAATAAATTCAATACTAACTCTCAAAATATCACCATGGTGTTTTTTTTACTTCAGATGTGCATTTGTCTATGTTCAGTGAATATCTTGACAGAATTTCAAGGATTTTTGGTTCCTATCAAGATTTGTAAAATAAAATGGAAAAGTTAACACATTCAAATTGTTTATTGTATTAATACAAATTCTATAAGTACGAACATCAATAAAAAATACAAATAAAAAAAACAATATTAAAAATACAACCCTGATTTTCGACTAATAGTTTCATTGATGTAGGGTAAAAGTCAAGTTATGGGCATTCTCAGTGTTTGCTCTCGAACTTTTTGCTTTATAAAATGTACATCAAAATCTATACTATAGTTACTAGGACAACGCTCAGAATAACGCGTTGATGAGCGAGCCCGGATACGTGCAAATTCTCCAACAGGGAATGCGTACACAACGCACACAAAACATATACATCCATATTGGATTGAAATATGACATAAAAGTACATGCTTTTCATCGAAACTTGATAATAGCATATAACCACCCTGGTACATAAAGCAAATCAGATTCAATAGACAACATTCAAAATTCACTGCGCATGCGCGACGTGCCGTGATGCATGTTGGGCTTAGGATGTGAAGAGTTTGACAGCTGCCTGGTTGACAGTGCTGAGATGCATAAAGGAAGAATGTTTTTCGGTGTTTGTTATGTTATATCATCTCTGTATTTAAATGTAACTAATTTTATTGGTATTCAACATTATTTTATGAATAATACTAAGAATAGCAGATCGTACGGAACAGTGTGTTGTGTTCCATTGAGCAAAAATAACACTAAATTTAGCCGTGAAGTGTCGTTTCACTACTTTCAAGGGACATTGATTTGAAGAAAGAATGAGGCGTGTGAGGCGAATTGGATCTCAGGGAAAATGTAGTAAATGGTCCCCTATTAAGAACCACAGAATATGTGGTGCACATTTTAACAAATCTGGTTATAAGAAATATGAAGAAAAATTGCCCTGTTTTTCCCCTAACAAAATGAATAAATGAATAAACCGAAATGAATAACCAATAGGTCAGATTGATTTGTTAATTAGTTATGTATACAGGAACATACTTTGTCACATTTTGTCAGAATTTCTGACAAAAATAAGATTTTCGGCTACCTACAAATGTCCTGTTTGTTAAGAGGAAAAATAACTTGAATACCCCTGAAAGCGATAAATATGATTTCAAGCCCAGGCTAATAATATCTACAATATTGGATTTACATCTTACACTAAAAATTTTCAACAAAAACATAATTTATTGCGTCTTATCCATTCTTTCTTCAAATCAACGTCCCTTGAAAGTATTGAAACAACACTTCACGGCTAAATTTAGTGTTATTTTTGCACAATGGAACACAACACATTGTTCTGTACGATCTGCTATTCTTAATATTATTCATAATTATGTTGAATACCACTAAAATTGTTACATTTAAATACAGAGAGGATATAACATAATAAACACCGAAAAACATTCTTCCTTTATGCATCTTAGCACTGTCAACCAGGCAGCTGTCAAACTCTTCACATCCTAAACCCAGAATGCAATGTTGATAGTTGTAGATGGCGCTCGGGGTTTAAAATGTTGTCTATTCAATTGGCACTGGAAAACATTTATTTCGATACTTCATATCTGACAGATATTAAAAATGTCAATAAGTTCATAAGTTCTTAACCGAAGGCCATTTTCATTTTTCCAGCTATCAGGAGATGTTTATTTAAATTTTAACCAATGAATGAATTTCAAAAAAATTATGATCTGCAAACAGAAAAGGTTGTCTCTAATGTGTGCAAAATTTCAGCTCGATCGAAGAAAAACTCTGACCTGTATAGCCAAAATATGAGTTTGATCAGATTTATCAAAGACCATTGTCATTTTCAACCTACCATCAGGAGATGTTTATTAAAATTTTAACCAATCAACGGATTTCAAAAAAATTAGGGTCTGCAAACAGAAAAGGTTGTCTCCACATGTGTGCAAAATTTCAGCTCGACCGAAAAAAACTCTGACCTGTATACCCTCAGGTAGCAGAAAAAAAACATACAAAAAAAACGAGCTCCGTGCCAAAAGGAGACGCTCGCTCAATCAAGGATTTAATTCGCGATCTGTAGGTACTCTGGATATTCGTGCCCGCAGTTATGATTCGAACAAGTAAAACATTTTTCAATTTACAATAGGTACTATTATATTTACAATGATTTAATTTTTAATTCACTTATATTGCCAACATATTTTTAACAAGTGACAAACCATCTATTTCTGTCACGGAAACCGATTTCTGATACTCATTTAGACTTTACTTTATTCTGACTTGCAACTCATGGCAATACTAACATTTGTCATGAAACAGAACCTTTGCTAATTAATAGGCTAATAAGCTAAAAACTGCGTCAAAGAAATGAATATTCAAAACTGGGCTCATTTTTTAGCATAATTGGTCTTATTAGGTAACCATATTATCTGGGCTCATTAACCGTATGTGTTCTGTGATCGAGTTCACCACAAGTAAACTGCACACGCCGCTAGGAGCGCTGCGGACAGCGCCAGACCGACGCATGGGGCGTCGTCGCCCTTCACTTGACTTATCCACGGCTTGGACGTCGCGACGCTGGTGTAGACACCGGGGAGAGTGCAGCTGTGATGCGTCCAGGAGAAGAGGCCAGTCAGTTCGACGCCGTTGCACACCATCGGCCATCCGCGGCTCTCCTAGAACACAAACATGAGGTGGCCGTCAAGGAGGCGGCTCTCCTAGAACACAAGCAGCATGAGGTGTCCGTCAAGGAGGCGGCTCTCCTAGTACACAAGCATGAGGTGGCCGTCAAGGAGGCGGCTCTCCTAGAACACAAGCACGAGGTGGCCGTCAAGGAGGCGGCTCTCCAAGGACACAAGCGCGAGGTGTCCGTCAAGGAGGCGGCTCTCCTAGTACACAAGCATGAGGTGGCCGTCAAGGAGGCGGCTCTCCTAGGACACAAGCATGAGGTGGCCGTCAAGGAGGCGGCTCTCCTAGTACACAAGCATGAGGTGGCCGTCAAGGAGGCGGCTCTCCTAGAACACAAGCACGAGGTGGCCGTCAAGGAGGCGGCTCTCCAAGGACACAAGCGCGAGGTGTCCGTCAAGGAGGCGGCTCTCCTAGTACACAAGCATGAGGTGGCCGTCAAGGAGGCGGCTCTCCTAGGACACAAGCATGAGGTGGCCGTCAAGGAGGCGGCTCTCCTAGTACACAAGCATGAGGTGGCCGTCAAGGAGGCGGCTTTCCTAGAACACAAGCACGAGGTGGCCGTCAAGGAGGCGGCTTTCCAAGGACACAAGCGCGAGGTGTCCGTCAAGAAAGCGGCTCTCCTAGTACACAAGCATGAGGTGGCCGTCAAGGAGGCGGCTCTCCTAGAACACAAGCATGAGGTGGCCGTCAAGAGGCGGCTCTCCTAGTACACAAGCAGCATGAGGTGGCCGTCAATGAGGCGGCTCTCCAAGTACACAAGCAGCATGAGGTAGCCGTCAATGAGGCGGCTCTCCTAAAACACAAGCATGAGGTGGACGTCAAGGAGGCGGCTCTCCTAGAACATAAGCATGAGGTGGCCGTCAAGGAGGCATATCTTTTAGAACACAAGCATGAGGTGGCCGTCAAGGAGGCGGCTCTCCTAGTACACAAGCAGCATGAGGTGGCCGTCAAGGAGGCGGCTCTCCTAGAACACAAGCAGCATGAGGTGTCCGTCAAGGAGGCGGCTCTCCTAGGACACAAGCATGAGGTGGCCGTCAAGGAGGCGGCTCTCCTAGTACACAAGCATGGAGCCGTCAAGGAGGCGGCTCTCCTAGAACACAAGCAGCATGAGGTGGCCGTCAAGGAGGCGGCTCTCCTAGAACACAAGCATGAGGTGGCCGTCAAGGAGGCGGCTCTCCTAGAACACTAGCATGAGGTGTCCGTCAAGGAGGCGGCTTTCCTAGAACTCAAGCATGGAGCCGTCAAGGAGGCGGCTCTCCTAGAACACAAGCAGCATGAGCTGTCCGTCAAGGAGGCGGCTCTTCTAGAATACAAGCATGAGGGGTCCGTCAAGCGGGCGGCTCTACTAGAATACAAGCATGAGGTGGCCGTCAAGGAGGCGGCTTTTTTAGGACACAAGCATGGAGCCGTCAAGGAGGCGGCTCTCCAAGGACACAAGCGCGAGGTGTCCGTCAAGGAGGCGGCTCTCCTAGAACACAAGCAGCATGAGCTGTCCGTCAAGGAGGCGGCTCTCCAAGTACACAAGCATGAGGTGTCCGTCAAGGAGGCGGCTTTCCTAGAACATAAGCAGCATGAGCTGTCCGTCAAGGAGGCGGCTCTCCAAGTACACAAGCATGAGGTGTCCGTCAAGGGCGGCTCTTCTAGAACACAAGTATGAGGTGTCCGTCAAGGAGGCGGCTCTCCTAGGACACAAGCATGAGGTGGCCGTCAAGGAGGCGGCTCTCCTAGGACACAAGCATGAGGTGACCGTCAAGGAGGCGGCGATTCTAGAACACAAGCATGAGGTGTCCGTCAAGGAGGCGGCGATTCTAGAACACAAGCATGAGGTGTCCGTCAAAGGGGCGGCTCTCCTTGGACACAAGCATGAGGTGGCCGTCAAGGTGGCGGCTCTCCTAGGACACAAGCATGAGGTGACCGTCAAGGAGGCGGCTCTTCTAGAACACAAGCATGAGGTGTCCGTCAAGTAGGCGGCGATTCTAGAACACAAGCATGAGGTGGCCGTCAAGGAGGCGGCTCTCCTAGGACACAAGCATGAGGTGACCGTCAAGGAGGCGGCTCTCCTAGCACACAAGCATGAGGTGTCCATCAAGGAGGCGGCTTTCCTAGAACACAAGCACGAGGTGTCCGTCAAAGGGGCGGCTCTCCTAGGACACAAGCATGAGGTGACCGTCAAGGAGGCGGCTCTCCTAGGACACAAGCATGAGGTGGCCGTCAAGGAGGCGGCTCTTCTAGAACACAAGCATGAGGTGTCCGTCAAGGAAGCGGCGAGGGAAGCAGCGAGGGTCGTGTGGCGCTCACCTTGCATGACGTGGAGTTGCCGTACTCGGGCACCGCGCACACGAGGTCGTCAGTGATGGTCGGCGTCAGGAACGAGCTGTATTGCCTCATGCAGTCGTAGGACGACAGGAACGCCACAGTCTGCTCCTGCCAGCGATTGTTGCTCTGGTAACCAAGGTCACAGCAGGTCACGTCAGAAACGAGGAGATTTATTCGTATTACAAGTAACGGGACGCGCTTGGTTCGGCAAAGTGTTTTTTTAGTTTTGTATTCACATTATCTTAATATTTAAAAACACATTTCTATCTCATTGAACTAAATAAAGCCACACATATGGAGTACATTTACGACCTTCAGCATGACCATCAAGTGTTTAATTACGAGAATAAACGATACATAATCAGCCAAACGGCTGGTGTGTTGGATACCTCGGTTCTCGTTAGATCACCGAGGTTAAGCAACATTGAGCGCGGTCAGCGATTGGATGGGTGACCATTCAACTCTGCCATGCCAGGTTGCTGCCGTTGGGTCAGAGAGACTGGGGTGTTTGGGGGTCAGTGTGACGACCTTCCTCCACCTGTTATCAGTCTCTCGACGGCGCGGGTTGTGGAGGCTCGTGCTGTGAATGTTACACCGTCCTTCGGAAGGGACGTTAAGCCGTTGGTCCCCTTGGTATCTTGCGTCAGGAGTAGGCTACATGCCGGTACCGGGTTTCCTCTCCTCCCTTCTCTATATTACATTCTCACTAGTGGAGCCTGGCTCTGTTGAGAATATAGACTTAATAATAATAAAAAAATAATTATTGACCGTACAAAAAGTCCAAATATACTCCAGTTCGTATAGCATTATTTAGTGTAGAGCGATAGAATTGTGAGGTACTCCTTGATTTTTTACATACGGAGTGCTGGTATTATTTTCTGTGCCCTACAACCCCTTTATTCTTTTAAAAATCATAACTTGGTTGATAAGAATGGAATTGTTGACCAATGATGGAGATTTACTGACTCTCTCACTAAGGGCTGATGTTTAAGAGGGAATCTGCGGACTAAAAACGCGCATCCCGACAGCGGAATCGAACCCAGACCCTAGGTTCGGTTGCCATACAACTCTTGCGAGTCCGAGTATCTGACCTATACACACGAAGACCGAAGCACTTCGACTTCAATTGACATCGTGAATTAATCCCTCAGATTAAGAATGCGCTCCAGAAGCTTAAGGGTTAAAGCCAGCTGGGGGGGGGGGGGGGGGGGGGCGGTAACCCGAAGGATCTGGGTTCGATTCCCAGTCGGGGTGCGCGTTTTAATGGAATTGGCTAATCATTTTTAGGAATGGATGATGGAGTTGATGGAATGGAGTTGAGGAATGGAGTTGATGGGTGACACTCAAATGTTAAAGAGATGTACTCACATAATGCCAGCCACTGACGACACACTTGTCCCCCGTGATGACGCGGTCCTCCACCAGCTTGCTGACGGACTGCGGCGTGAAGAAGTTGTCGACGACCTCCAGTACAGCCATGTCGTGGCCGTTGTTCAGCGACACGGACAGCACCTTGGTGTACTCCTTGGTGTCGGAGAGATCGTCCTTGGGCTGGGACACACACAGCGCCTCCCTGGGGATCCTACAATACGTCCATTCTTTCCATGACCATTTCAAAGATTCTTGAGGTCAGTTCAAAAAGGAATCAAGGGGAAGAGGTAACGGCAACCAAGGGACATTTTCTACAAATTGAGAAAAGTTCAGTTTTCCATATTTCCTCGTTTTTGTTACACATTAGTTTTTATTTATTTATTTGTAGGCCTTACATTTCACTATTTTTCACTTGGATACATACATGTACAAGAATAGTTTGTAAGCTGTCTATAACATATTAAAAAAAAACATTTAGTTAAAATTTAATCAAAAGAGCAGTTAAAGAATTCATTCATATTGTAAAATGAGTATTTGATCAAAACCTGTTTTACATTGCTTTTGTAACATTCACGCTTAAACTTTTCATTGGGTTTAAGTCTATGAGGAAGGTGATTGACAATTTTAATTCCCATATTTACCGGGTCATACATAGTCTGTGATGCGGGGATTGAGAGGTTGCCGGTGGTATTGATCCCTTTGTCTGGTATTAATATTATGTACATTGCCATTCAGCGTAAAAGAAGAATAGTTGTCATACACAAACATTAAAATATCTAATATATATAGTCCAGTAAGAGTTAAAACGTTGAGCTTTGCAAATAGGTCTCTGCAAGATTCCCTGTTCTTAGAGTCCGTTAAAACTCTTATTATTCGTTTTTGTTTAATAAAAACTTTCTTTGCAGAGACAGCAGCGCCCCAAAACCTTAGACCATATTGAAGTTGGCTCTGGACATGTGCAAAGTAAACTAGTATAGCCGTATTAAAATTACAATGTTTTAGCAATGTCTTGATCATAAAATATTCAGAGCTGAGTTTTTTACAAATATTATTAATATGAGCTCCCCATTTGAGTCGGTGGTCTACTGTTAAACCTAAAAACTTTGCATTGTCATTAAATGACAGTGGCACATTTTGAAACAAAATGGGCAGCTCATTTACATAACCTTTAGCTTTGTAGCGGATAATACATGTTTTTTCACAATTTAACTTGAGCTTATTCGCAACAAACCAAGAATCTAATGCCACTATTACACATTGTATATTATTTCTGAGCTCCTCGTCAGTTCTACCTTTAATGACCAGGCTAGTGTCGTCAGCATATTGTACTACTTTAACTTTGTCAGGTACATTATTTGGCAAGTCATTTACAAATATGGAAAATAAGATGGGAGATAAGATTGCCCCTTGAGGAAGTCCATTCAGCGATTTTGTCCACTTAGAGCTAGTTGCAGACCTTTTGTCATTAATTATTATAACCTTTTGCTCCCTATATGAGAGGTATGATCTGATCCATTCCAGTGCCACGCCACTTACACCGTAATATTCCAGTTTTATAAGCAACACTTTGCTGTCAATCGTGTCAAATGCTCTTGACAAGTCACACATGACAGTGGCGGTGAACTCTTTATTATCCAAACCTGAGTTAACACCGTGGAGTAAATCGTAAGTAGCAGTGGTATCCTTTTCAAAAATAGTTTCTCAAATATTTTTGAGAATGTTGGCAATAATGCTAGTGGTCGATAGTTAGCCATACTGCTTTTACAACCTTTTTTATATAATGGTTTGATCAATGATAACTTAAGTTTACTTGGGAAAACACCCTCTTTAAAGGAAGCATTACAAATGTCCGCTAATGGATAAGCTATTAGATTACTGCTATATTTCAGAATAGAAATTGGCACTTCATCCCAGCCGGAACTTTTTTTTAATTTCATTTTACGTATAATACTAACTATCTCGCTAGGTGACGTTTCATTAAGCTCAATGTTGTCATTGGCACTCACACTCCTATTTTCCAATTTACTACGACATTCCTCAGTGGTATCAATGTTGTTATTGATTATTGATTCAGAGATAGTATTGAAGTACGTGTTGAAAGAGTCAGCAACCTCTGTCGGTTCACCGACTTTCCTGTTGTTTATCAACAGATTGATGGTTTTGTCGTTCCTTCTGCCATTGCTAGCTCCCCTAGTAGAATTAATTACATTCCACGTAGCTTTTATTTTATTTTCGGCCTTTTTAATAAAAATATCATTGAACTCTCTCTTTAGTCGGGAAGGTTTTTAACTATACTGGAGTTTGTAACAAAATTGTCATAAGGGGTTTCAATACCAATTGGACCTACAATATATTAAACAAGCGAGCGGAGCGAGCGACTCCACTTGAAATTTATGGCTCAAATCTCTTTTTCTTTTTCTTTTTATGTTTATCTTGTTTTTCGCATTACATTTTAAACGACGTAACGGACCTGGCCAATTTTTTCAAAAAAGATTCATTACTATCCAGCAAAGTCGGTCTATTAATTGAATTAATTAATTTCAATTTCAAGCTTGATTTGTAGTTTATACTTTGCTTGGCAATATGAAAGAAACTCAACTATGCGTGCCAATAAAACTGGAATCGTTTGGCCGGTCGCCACCAAATTTTGTATGGTCATTGGTACCAGCATTATAAGTGTTTTTGACAAATCTGTCAAGAACTTCAAGAGTACAATAGACATTTCACTGACATTTTTATGCTTATTTTGAAATATATGTAAAAATGTGCTTATCAAAACAGAGTTCAAACTCACTTACCCTCACCATTCAGACAAGTTTTTACATTAACCCTAAAGACGGCCCTTCAGTAATATTTTGCAATTAATAGAGCTTGATGACACGAGTACAAAAGTGCGCATCTCAGAATCGAGTAAATGGACATCGGGCCTTCCACCTCTGAATTACAGATATTCTCTACTCTAAAGACGAGAGCTACTGCATTCGATACTCCCTAGTTTCCTCAAGATCAGCAAATATGACAACTCGTAAACGACGATGCCATAGAAGTAAGAAGACATGCTTGACCAATGAAACATTGACAAACGATTCTTTGTTTGGGATTCGCAAAACTGTCACCGATGTATGCTGACAAAGCACGCCGCCTCTTTACACGTCCGGCTGAGATCGTCTTTCATTTCACCAGATTGTAGGGAATCCTGACACAGTACTCAGTACTGATCTAGTAGTATATTGAATATATGTGTATAGCCAACGCATTAAGTTGTGATAAAACTTACCCCCTATCGCGACTACCAGTCGTACACAGAAGTAGTATAAGTTGCCTAAAATACAGATATTTGTATACAGAGGGGTGATTTGCAAGACTGGTTTTATCATTGGCTTTGATCACGACTTAATGCGTTGGCTGTACATGATCTAATCGCAAACAGAAGTTATTGAGCGAGCGAAGCGAGCGTCTCCTTTTGACTCTTTTGACACAGACCTCTGTTTTTTTTTTGTATTTTTGTTTATATTTTTGGCTGCTATCTGGAGCAATGGAAGTCGCACCGTTTCACCGATCGATCTGAAATTTTGTACACATGTAGATACAACCTTTTCTGTTTGCTGACCTTAATTTTTTTTGAAATCCATTCATTGGTTAAAATTTAAATAAATATCTCCTGATAGGCTGAAAAATGAAAACGATATTCGATAATTCTGATCAAACTCATATTTTGCATGATCATTAAGACCAACAATGTCTCTTATTTTACAAAATTTCATCTCAATCAGTTAAGAACGTATGAACTTATTGACATTTTTAATATCTGTCAGTAATGAAGTATCGAAATGAATGTTTTCCAGAGCCAATAGACAACATCATAAATTATCTAGTTAGCTCTGCTTTTCAAAAAATTTCATATGCAGTACCGTGATCCAAGTATCTATTACGGTTTTTCAACAATGGATCATAACCATAATAGATACTTGGATCACGGTACTGCATATGAAAATTTTTGAAAAGCAGATCTAACTAGATAATTTATGATGTTGTCTATTGAATTGAATCTGATTTGCTATATTTACCAGGGTGCTTAGATGCTATTTTTAAGTTTCGTCGAAAAGCATACTTTTATGTTGATTGAGTGATCATACTTCAATTCAATATGGAAGTATATGTTTTCTGTGCGTTGTGTACGCATTTCCGGTTCGAGAATTTGCACGTACCCGTGCTCGCTCATCAACGCGTTACACTGAGCGTTTTCCTAATAATATATCTTTTATTAGGTGTAAAATTGCGGTCTTCGATATCTACGAAAGCATTCAGTGATGCAGCTTTAGAAGTCACGAATCCCAACGGATGTAATTGATTGAAAGCAGGAGACCTACCAGCTGATACACGAGGAAGTGGTAAGCACATGCCGGCGCCCGATGATGGCGCCTGTGCACAAGAAGTGAGGCTTGATGACCGACGGCAGAACCGACGACAACCACACGGACGCCTGGCGGGAAAACACAGAAGTTTCAGTCACGTTCTATAAACTACTCATGTAATAACGTAGATCAACGAGATATAAAAACACCAGATGAAGAGGCGTTCATTTCTCGCTGATGATTATAAAACTATACAGTTGTATTTATTTGTATTAAGTTGACTCAAAATTAAGCTATGTTTATTAAGCTTTGCATAAAAATATACCTAAAGGAACAGGTATGGCTGAGTGGTAACGCTCTGAACTTGTATTCCGGAAGCCCGGGTTCGATTCCCGCGGCCGTCCTTCCTGACTGTTTTTTTTTCGTGGTATTCCTTCAGTCGACAGGCAAATGCTGGGAAGGTACCCTACTAATAGCCACGACCGCATCCTTCCCACCTTCCATCCTAACCCACTCTTCACCATCATCTCCCAATCATTATCATAATCATCTGAACTTGTATTCATCATCATGAACATCATCATCATAATCCGTCGCCATTAGCCTCGCTGCAGGACAGTGAGACGTTAAGCCCCAGAAAAAATATATATAATGCCTAAAGGGGTTTAAAAATGTGTTAAAGACTAAATACTTTATACTTGCTACCTGTTTGAGGTCCCTCTTTGCTAATAAGAGACGACCCTCCAAGTCGGGCACGTCCTCGCCATCGGTCACCTGGGGCTGACCATCTTCGTCGGGCCCCCCAGGCTGGACCTGCTCGTCGGGCCCCTCGAGCCGACCATCCCCAACGGGCACCGCGAGCTGTTCCTCCTCAACGGGCCCCCCAATCTGGGCCTCCTCGTCGGGCACCTCGAGACGGCCCTTCTCAACGGGCACCGCGAGCTGTTCCTCCTCAACGGGCCCGCCAAGCTGGACCACATCGTCGGGCGCCTCGAGCTGGCCCTCCTCATGGGGCGCCCCCTCGTGGGGTGGGGCCCCATTACTACCAGCAACTAAAGGACAAACAAGAAATACGTTGTCACGACAAATATGCAATGTTTCACACAAATTAAAAGAAATAAGAAAGTATTTGGAAGAAAACCACATTGTCTGTTGATAATTTTCTAAAATATTATTGAGCCTTCGTATAACTCAAGATATTTTATCATAGAACCGTCAAGTGCTTTTACAAGTGCCCCCCCCCCCTACCTTGCCAATGTTGGTGCGTGTGTACCAAACGTTCAAAAATGAAAACGAGATTTAAAAAACTATGTCCTATTTTTGTAAGTTTTTGAAAGTTAATTCCATTTGCCGCGCATCACTATTGTCAAATACCTCAGTCAACACTCGCCATTGTCTAGCCATAACTTGTAAATTATATTTTGTTTTATCATACCTGTCTGTAAATCAACCAATTACCATTACCAATACTGTCTAAGATTTATGATATATGTATTATGTTTTATGTTCCATGATTCATATGTTTTATTTATATGTTCTATGTTCTATGTTTGTGACTGTTCTGTGACTTCCAAAATTGTTTCATATTATCACACATGTGGAATCCTGTATTCTGTTGTTGATAAATAAATAATAATAATAAAAAAATCTGTCTTTAAAATTTGAATTTAATTGGAAACTTCAGGATCGCTTGCGAGATTGAAAGAATATTTTGGATTTGTTCAAAACGGAAATTCGAAAATTGTGTTCTAATATAGAAATACGAAAGGTTGAAAAACTGAGCGCCTACTGACTTGAGTGATGTATACCTACCGAATGCCACCAAAGTAATATTCATCATATTGTATAAACTTACCTAAGATGATCAAGACTGTCGGCAGCAGAACAACCCGCATCGTTGACAGTTGCAAGTCGATTGCCAGTCATGAAGAGAACTTGACGAATATAGCTCTCTGTACTCGAACCGATAATCCCCGCGACAACTGATAAGCTGACAGATGGCTGAAGCATCACCACTTACACTTGCAAACATTTCATGAACACGTCAGTCAAGAGCTATTAATAGACCAGTAGTCCAGGACACCCTCGGCAGGAGGACAGACCTGTGGCGCTTTGCTGCTAGAGGCCCTCGCTCGGAGTAACGCGTTGATGAGCGAGCACGGGTACGTGCAAATTCTCGAACCGGAAATGCGTACACAACGCACAGAAAACATATGTACATCCATATTGATTTGAAATATGATCCACTGAAAGTATATGCTTTTCATCGAAACTTGAAATTAGCATCAAAGGACCCTGGAAAATATAGCAAATCAGATTCAATTCGAGAAAATAAGGAACACAACTGACCTCTGGTGGATTTTGTGGTACTAGGTAAATGGCGGCTATCAAGGGCGCATTTGCATAAATATAAATACAAATATTTGATATAGTTGTTTGTTATGGCCAAGAAAGTAAATGTATAGCTAAATATCAATTTAATTTGTTTTTTGTTTTTCACTGCTTTATGGAAACACGAAATGTAAAAACAAACAAATTAATATGTGGACCTGATAGTAGCCATCTTGCCAGAAGTGGCTCCATCACGTATCACTTATTTGTGGGAATAGACCATTTTAAATATTATCTCGGTGGCTCTGCTTTCTAAGAAAAATCATATGCAGTTTTATTTCCAGACATCTTAGTCCCTGTTTTACCTATTGTTGAAACAGGGACTAAGGTGTCTGGAAATAAAACTGCATATGATTTTTCTCGGATTTTTCTTAGAAAGCAGAGCCACCGAGATAATATTTAAAATGGTCTATTCAGTTGGCACTGGAAAACATTCATTTCGATACTTCATTTCTGACAGTTATTAATAATGTCAATAAGTTCATATGTTCTTAACTGATTGGGCAGAAAATTTGTAAAATAAGAGACAATGTTAGTCTTAATGACCATGCAAAATATGAGTTTGATCGGATTTATCGAAGACCATTTTTATTTTTCAGCCTATCAGGAGATGTTTATTTAAATTTTAACCAATGAATGGATTACAAAAAAATTAGGGTCTGCACACATAAAAGGTTGTATCTACATGTGTGCAAAATTTCAGATCTATCGGTGAAACGGTGCGACTTCTATTGCTTCAAATAGCAACCAAAAAAAAAAAAAAAAACGTGTCAAAAGGGTTAAAAGGAGTCGCTCGCTCAAATAGGATTTACAGATATTTTGAAAATGAATATATGCATGATATTTTGCTGTCTTTCAATCAATTAGGAACAACATTAGAATTAATCTAAATGACTAATGGCTTGACAGTATCTAGATTTCAAGGTCGTCATTCTTTTCATAACGCATTTTTAACCCATCACATTGCATTATTTACGCATTCATAATTCATCCTCCTAATACATTGTATTTTATAAATCCGAATACATGTCAATAACGTAGCGCATTCATAACGCATCTTGTTGCAAATTTATCGCAATCTTACGCATTTATAACGGAGTTGAAAGAACTTAATTCATAATTGGTTATCATTTCATTTCGAATGGTGACACAATTCTGATTCAGACCAACAAAAATTATATTTTATAAACAGCATGTACTTCAAAATAAGGTCATGCCGCATGCGTAGTATTTTGAGGTGTTGAAATTGTGTAGAAATTGTTGCTTTGCTCGAAATGTTAACCTGGTTTTAATGTCCATAACTCAATTTTGTTGCTAGTTTTAATTTTCGTATATATTTCAAGTTAGGAATGGAACCATGCCTGATTACCTCTTCTGTTAAATAATATTGTCCTAGTCAATATGTTGGTGTGCAAATTATCAAAAAAATACCACTGGAAATGAGAACGTGTGATAGTGTGTCAAATTTTAAGAGTAAATTTACTGATTGGAATTTGGCAGGTAATTTAGGATATTGATATTTTTATGTTGAATTTGTATGTACCTAGAAATGTGCGTGATTCTGATACTGTTTGTGTGATTGACGTAATATCGGCTACGTCTAACCACGGTCTAAATATTCCTCAGAGATAGAAGGACGGAATTCCATTTTTAATCTATTTTGTGTTGCACACTTTTGGAATGATGTAATCATCAAGTTCAATTTGACTGATGTCAATAAATACTGGAATCATGGCTCATGTCACCATTTCGAATTGGATGAAAGCAAAATAACTGGTTTTTGAGTTAACCTCAAGAATCATTGAAATGGACTTCCGGTCTTCTACTTCTGATGAACAAATAGTAATACATGTACTTTGATCAGTTAGAAAAATAGCTTATATAACCTAATCAAGAATAATGAAATAAAAAATACAAAAATGATCAACTGGTATGGTTTATTCAAAAGACGGCACGAATGACGTCACAAGCGATGTAATAGGCCTCTGATGACGTCTATGCCGTATTCTTCGGTACTTACTCAGGTTTCAGCCAAGGAATTGATTATAAATTGGAGATTAAACCCGCTCAATTAATAGCCGAATAATAGCTACCACTTTTTATACTCATATTTAGCCGATTATTGGGATCCATGCAGCAAAGAGTAGTTTGACCTTGAACGGAGATTCCATCGGGTGTAAATCAGTCGAGTTTGTGACGTCAGTAAGTCTACTGTCTGGACCAGACAGGTTATCTCGCGTCAATTACTTACGCCTTCTACAATATAACATTTTGCAAAATAGCTCTGTGTAATGCAAAATTTCAAGTTGATCGATCAAACGGTTTATTTTTAATTTTGAACTAATCAAAGGATCTTGTTCATAAAGTATGCAAGTGACCGCTCTTATGACATTAGTGTGTGTGCTAATTTTCAGATCGATTGGTTGCATATTATTTTAACGGTGCTATTTTTTAATGAAGTTCTGACCTCCCAGCCATGCATAGGCTCATGCTCCCAACATCTCGACTGAGGAAAACCACTAACATCTCAGTCAGGAGGGACGGTCGTGGTATTCGAACCCGGGACCTCGGATTGCAGGTAAAGAGCGTTACTACCTGAGCCAACTTGCACCGTCATGATGTTTGATTATTGAATGTTACTGAAAGACAGTTTGGCGCCTCTAGGCTATTTCACACGATGTGCCTGCCCCCCCCCCCCCCCCCACACACACAGAAAGGAAACAATTCCACCTTGTCTATTTCAAAAGTCGTCAACTTGCCCCGCAGGGCCTCGTTTGGATTTTTAACGCTTTTATAATGAATCTTGGATGGACTTGAAAAATTGTGCTCTTTTCTCTTAAAACACTGTAACGACGATGTAATCATAGAAACTGCCTAAATGGCGCCTTTTTTTAAATCCAAATCGCTGTTATATCTCAAGTTATGAACTTTATACCTTGCGTGGGGGGGAATCTCCATATCCCCTTAAAAAAGACTGTAGAGTAATTGAATGCTGGGCCGGAAGAACCATGAAACCAACAATTTCATTATTCTGAGTTTATTTATTTGAAAAGGGTTATTTTTCAGTACCCTTTCGATTTGTAACTTTTCCTCCGAGTTCCTCAAATACTTTTGTTGATTATCCATCCACCAGTTTTGTTTTATTCCTTTTATTTAAATGAATTAACAGTCTTAATGACACAATTGCAGTCCGCACCGTCGGCTATCTTGAATCACATTCATGGTTCTTCCATGGCAGCCAACATTCATGATCAATTTAAGTAATGTCACCATTTAAAAAATCAACATTTTAAGGTGGCAGTGGATAGACCATGCACATGCTAATTCCACTAAAAAAAAGCTATTTCGAAAAATTGTTGGTTTCATGGTTATTCCGGCCCAGCATGCAATTATTGTCTTGACACAAGTTACTACATTTACATATTACTTTGTATTCATAGTTTGTTTATGATTTAATATCTGTTTTATTATCATAATTTGGCATTTATTTGACGCTGCGGCGCCCCCCTTGCAGATGTCGCTATATAGGATACAACCTAACAAGCTTTTAGGCTATTAGATCCATTATAATGGGTAATCCGCCCCTGGAAGTGAAAAGGGCCGGATTAAAGTGTTTGGCGCCCCTAGGCCAATTCACCAAATGCGCCCCCCCCCCCCCCCCCCCCCAAAAGGAAACAATTCCACTCTGTCTATTTCAATAGCCCTCAACTCGCAAGAGGCGCAGGGCCTCGTTTGGATTTGTTAACACTTTTATAATGAATCTTGGAATTTAAAATGATGCTCTTTTCTCTTAAAATCATGTAACGACGCTATTATTACAGAAAGTGCCTAAAATGGGGTATCAAACCCGCGAGGATGAAGGCATTAGAACTTAGAAGGCTACACACGCCCCACAGGTATTTTTTTTTAGAATGTATACACTTTTTGAATGAATCTTGGGCGAGGAAATGGCGCCTTTTTTTATCCAAGTCACTGTACCACCTCAAGTTATAGGAACCCTACCATTTGCGTGGAGGGAAATCTCCATATCACCCATTCTATTAAAAATACTATGCAGTAACTTTCTTGACACAAGTAAGTTACCATACTTTCAGATTACCTACATTGTATTGATAGATTGTTTATGATTTCATATTTTTTTATCATAATTTGGCATTTATTTGACACTGCGGCGCCCCCTGGAAGATGGCGCCGCTAGGCTATAGCCTAACCAGCCTAATGGGTAATCCGCCCCTGGAAGTGAAGGTGGAAGTCTTCGGAGTTGACAACAGTAGGACATTCTGTTCATTAACGTCATGGACAACAAGCACTTTTAATCGATCAAGGCGAACAATTAAGAATTCGATTTTCTTCCTCATTTTTGTATCATAATTCATGCATAGACATTTATACTCACTGCGTTGAAAACGGTTTTGTTGGATATAGATGGTTCAACCGATAAGTCGCTTGTTGGTGACAAAGATGATTGGGTGATGATGGTGATGATGGATGGGGGGAAGGAGGTGGTCGTGTCATTCACAATGAGTTCCAGCATTACCTCTCGACTGAGAGAAATCAATCGAGTCATGAAGGACGACCGGGGATTCGAACTAGGCAAGCTATTAGCCGATTAATTATGTATACATTCTGCAAAAACATTTTGAACATCTGTCATAACTTTGATCGAAGTTATACATGGGAGATAAACAGGAGAGACCACTTTTGTGAGAATTAAATTACCATGTGGAGCAAAACGTTTCAAATCGCATCGAACCGAGATAAACACAATTTTATAAATATGAACGAGAATGGAAGAGTTACAGAAACATTTTTTACGTAATTACAGTGGTGATTAATGATTTTTACACATTTGAGTATCAGGTTGGATTTACTATTCACGTGTTTCCACCTCTAACAGAATAATGTGTCAGATTGGCACAAATGTGTAGTTTCAAAACGCAAGTTTGCATTTTTGAGCGAGCGAAGCGAGCGTCTCCTTTTGGCTCTTTTGGCACGGACCTTTTTTTCTGTTGGGTGAGGCTATACAGGTCACAGTTTTTCTTCGATCGAGCTGAAATTTTGCACACATGTAGAGACAACCTTTTCTGTTTGCAGACCCTAATGTTTTTGAAATCCATTAATTGGTTAAATTTAAATAAACATCTCCTGATAGGTTGAAAAATGAAAATGGTCTTCGATATATCTGATCAAACTCATATTTTGCATGGTCATTAAGACCAACATTGCCTCTTATTTTTAAAATGTTCATCCCAATCAGTTAAGAACGTATGAACTTATTGTCAATTTTAATATCTGTCAGAAATGAATTGTATCGAAATGAATGTTTTCCAGTTCCAATTGAATTAAATCTGATTTGCTTTCAGGGTGCTAAGATGCTATTTTCAAGTTTCGATGAAAAGGCTTGAAAAGCATATTATACTTTTATGTTGATTGAGTGGCTCATATTTCAATTCAATATGGATGTCTATGTTTTCTGTACGTTGTGTACGCATTTTCTGTTGGAGAATTTGCACGTACCCGTGCTCGCTCATCAACGCGTTTCACTGAGCGTTTTCCTAGTTACACTATTCGTCCCTATCGCTCGCAATCATATTGAATATTCGCCTCTTTGTTGGTACAATTGTGCGTGCAGCAGCAGTTATAGCGGTAATTGTTTATTAGCAAACATAATTTATAATTAAAGGACTAATAATTATATGTTATTATAATGTAAGCGGCGAACAGTAATTGAAATCGGAACAGAGCTGGAGTTCAAGACAAGATCGTCTAGAGTGGCGGACATGTCCCCCACCTGTTACACCTCTCACTGGTGGCTGTATGGAATGGAAGATACACGCAGTATTGCTGGGACATCATGGGTGTAGGAACTGCAGTGCTCGCCTGTCTGCTGGCTTCACTACCGGGTGAGTATGCGTGGATAGTTACAATATAGCGCAGTGGTGGAGACTTTTTTCAACTGCAGCATCGGAAAAGAATTACAGGCCGGAATTTTAATAACACATCAATATTATTATGTATTTATTTCATTATTAATTTCGGACAATTTTATATTTTGTATAATTCTATATAAAATCAGTTTTCTTGCAAATATATTTTATAACTGCTGTAATAATTTCCTTAGGCACTTACCAATCTGTTTATTATCGTTTTTGACACTCGGTTCAAAATTTATATTGAGTTTTGTATGGTGACGACACTTCAGTGCAAACCTAGTGCAGCCCAGTTGAAAACGCCATACGTTTAGTCGCATAAATAATGAATAAAATGAGTATTGAGTGAATATAATTATATGAAACAAATGAGAAGTGTTACACATCAAGTGAAGTGACAACATATCGGGTGAAAAGTGACATCAAATGAGTAGTGTATAACATATTATCAAGTGAGCAGTGTTACCTCATAAAGTGGACCATGTTATCCAATCAATAAACATACCATGTGCACAGTGAATTCGAAAATCACTAATCAGGTGCATAGCGTGAAATCACAACCGGTTTGCGTCGTTTTCATCGAAAGTGCACGTATTACATCTTGTAGTGGTCAGTCTGAGATCACACCATATCCCGTTCACTAATTATTACGGTTCAAGTTTTATGAGTGCCTGGAACAGTATCTATTTATATATTATATAGCGGTGTTTAACTTATGCACTGTTCTGTAGCTTGTCTACTCTTCGGGGGATGAACGATTATTAGTCCAGTAATTGTGTGATTATACCCACCACTAATTGCAACAGAAGATTTCAATAGATGAATCGATTCAGAAAAATGCCCTCTACAACATATTCAAAATCGCCCAAAATCGGTGCACCGGAAGTACTTTTTAATCATTTTTTTAAGTTAATTTCCCATGTTAATTCCATCTTGCAAAATTTGACAAAACTTGGCAGAATTGTTCACCATCCTATATGAACACAAATAGCTCTTGGAGCGATTTTCTCTAAATCTCATCGTTTGGGAAATATGACCCATTGAAAAGTAATGTTTTCGAAGATTTAGGTCACTTTTGAGGGTAATTTGACGTTTTGCGAGGTCCATATTTCCCAAACGATGAGATTTAGAGGAAATTGCTCAGAGAGCTATATTTGTGTTCATTTAGGATGGTGAACAATACTGCCAAGTTTCGTCAAAATCGGAGTTACTTACATGAAAAAATGTTTTTTTTTGCAAGATGGAATTAACATGGGAAAGGGAAATTAAATTAACTTAAAAAGTGATTAAAATGTACTTCCGGTGCACCGATTTTGGACGATTTTGGATATGTTGTGAGGGCATTTTCTGAATCGATTCATCTATTGAAACCTTAATTCTGTTGCAATTTGTGGTGGCTTCAGACCTTTTTTGCATTAAATTACTGGGCTATATGATGAATAAGTATGGATGGACGGTGGCGGTGGAAAGTAGTCGGTCGATTATCTTCCCATCGATCCCGAATTTGACCTTGATGCATTACGTTCCCAAGAGACGGCGCGCATTGCCAATACACATCGTCTACAGAGTTTCACATCCCTGAAGGAACCGTTTCCCATTGCTTCAACTACTGCAAAGGTCTTCATTTGTGACCCTAAGTCGAATGTCTTCATAAAATATCTCGAGTGCAAATCCAAGGCAGTTCGCTTTATCAATTGATCTCAACCGCTCACGATTAAGATAAGTTTATCTGCTTGCGATCGATCAAAGCGGATATGACGTGATTCAATGTTCATGTATGCGCACTTCCTTGTGTAATTTCATAAGATATGTATTTGTTGAATTATGTTTATTTCTCAACATGTGTCAGAGGAGTTACGTGTAGAGTATACAAAACTAAGTCACACCAAATGCACACGCACAATTCCATGTTCATTGAAATATGGATGTTATAAACAGGGTCAATTTCACTTTCAACAGATTCTGTAAGATCTTTATACCGGTCTTAAGCGCTCGGGAGCAATAGATTTAGTAACAGTTCTGTGCCTTTACAAGCAGAAGACCGGAGTTCAATTTTTTAGATTTTTTTGCTGCACGCATTTTGAAATAATGATAGATTCAAAACCGCCATCTAAAAAAAAATTTGATTTAGAATAGGGAGTCTCATGAAATTGTATTCCAGTAAATTTGTAAATATCTACACAAATATTAATGAAAAACACACTTATCACCCAAGATTTTTTTTCACACCAATTCAAATACCAGGGGACATTATGGCAGTGAAAACGGCACCTGACTAGAATCAGAACTGTTATGTCATTTCCAGCAATAAGTCTTCAACACTCATTGTCAATTTTCCTGTTTTAAAATTATAAGAAATTAACTTGTTTGTATAATAATTCATTGAAAATTATTCATCCCACAACAAAAATATCACACCATCTGTGTTCAGCAACGTCTCAACTTTCATAAAGTACCTAACTGTTATCTAAAATCTAATTTTCACAAGACTTCTATTCTTCCCCTGCCTTCGCTTTCCATACGTCGATTACAAATTCAAATCAAATTGGTGGCATCAAATTGACTCCACAAGTACAGCTATAGGTATTGAAGTATTTTCTTTCAATATGACTATGGAGTCACGGCATTTAAAATAAGATGGGATAAGATTGGCAGAATTACTTGTTTTAACTCACGTGAAGTAACATTGAAAGTGTCCCGACCTTGTGGTTATATGGTGCATGCGTTTATTTCTCCTGCAAAGTGCATTGGTGGAAACCAAATTCAGGGCAAAACTTACTGACCTCGAATAACTTAGACACGTCTTTTTAATATTTATTTTTAGATTCATGTACCTATATGAATAAAAATGTGGATCTAAAGTGAACATAAAATTATACATAAACCTGATTTTTAATTGTAGCAATACTTGCGTTTACAAATTTAAAAAACTATGTACCGAAACTAAAAGCATTGCGTCGTTATAGAAAGTGGCTTAATCCAATAATCTTATACCTAATGCAATAAAAGCGAACGCTCAAAAAAATTTGTTGCAGCAAAAAATTGTTAATCTTGAAAACTGTATTGAAGAGAACTAATACAGGGGTGCAGTCCTAGTAAAGTAAGTGCCAGGGCGCCGAAAACGAGCCTAATCCGTAATAACCACGACCCGCAGGGGATTTGGGGGACAAGATCTCCCCATTTGTCCCCGTCGGGAATTTGTGGGAAAATTACCTATTTTATTGATGATTTTACGTATTTTGGGCAGAGATTTATTAGGCGATTTTAAAATTCTCTGGTAACAAAAGTTGAGATGCAATTATGAAATTAATGGATTTTTGAAAAGAATGGCAAGGTGCGCCCTGTCCGGGTCCCAAAAAAAGCCAGGTCGCCGCCCTGCCTTCAAAAAAGGTCCAGGGCGCCGCCCTGGATCCCCACTGCATCCCTGGACCTATATGATGACATAGCTAATGAGGAGGCACCCCTTTGTCAAAGATTGATTTATGTTTTATTACTACACATGTTTCTGTTTTATGAACTCACGATTCCACCTTTATTTTACGACGTAATAATGTTTGATCTTTTGAGCAACAGCGCCCCTTTGCCTACGTGAGGAATTGAACGTATAGAATCAAGGGTAAACCGAGCGCAGAAGCAAACTGCATGGAAGTGGCGTGTTTTTTTTCTCTTCCGAAGATCTGGTTCTTGACGCGTGTAGAGGAACTGGTACTGGGAGGAATCTCGCTGCTGACGTCACAGCTGTAACTCACCACGTGGTTTGACGTCAGACTCTCTAGCTCGAGCTCCATTCACCTGCCGATAGCTCTCTAGCTCCATTCACGTGCTGATAGCTCTCTAGCTCCATTCACGTGCCGATAGCTCCATTCCGTGCTGATAGCTCTCTAGCTCCATTCACGTGCCGATAGCTCTCTAGCTCCATTCACGTGCCGATAGCTCTCTAGCTCCATTCACGTGCCGATAGCGCTCTAGCTCCATTCACGTGCTGATAGCTCTCTAGCTCCATTCACGTGCTGATAGCTCTCTAGCTCCATTCACGTGCTGATAGCTCTCTAGCTTCATTCACGTGCCGATAGCTCTCTAGCTCCATTCACGTGCTGATAGCTCTCTAGCTCTATTCACGTGCCGATAGCTCTCTAGCTCCATTCACGTGCCGATAGCTCTCTAGCTCCATTCACGTGCCGATAGCTCTCTAGCTCCATTCAAGTGCCGATAGCTCTCTAGCTCCATTTACGTGCCGATAGCTCTCTAGCTCCATTCACGTGCCGATAGCTCTCTAGCTCCATTCACGTGCCGATAGCTCGCTAGCTCCATTCACGTGCCGATAGCTCTATAGCTCTATTCACGTGCCGATAGCTCTCTAGCTCCATTCAGGTGCCGATAGCTCTCTAGCTCCATTCACGTGCCGATAGCTCTCTAGCTCCATTCACGTGCCGATAGCTCTCTAGCTCCATTCACGTGCCGATAGCTCTCTAGCTCCATTCACGTGCCGATAGCTCTCTAGCTCCATTCACGTGCCGATAGCTCTCTATAGCTCCATTCACGTGCCGATAGCTCTCTAGCTCCATTCACGTGCCGATAGCTCTCTAGCTCCATTCACGTGCCGATAGCTCTCTAGCTGCATTCACGTGCCGATAGCTCTCTAGCTTCATTCACGTGCCGATAGCTCTCTAGCTTCATTCACCTGCCGATAGCTCTCTAGCTCCATTCACGTGCCGATAGCTCTCTAGCTGCATTCACGTGCCGATAGCTCTCTAGCTCCATTCACGTGCTGATAGCTCTCTAGCTGCATTCACGTGCCGATAGCTCTCTAGCTCCATTCACGTGCTGATAGCTCTCTAGCTCCATTCACGTGCCGATAGCTCTCTAGCTCCATTCACGTGCTGATAGCTCTCTAGCTTCATTCACGTGCCGATAGCTCTCTAGCTCCATTCACGTGCTGATAGCTCTCTAGCTCCATTCACGTGCCGATATCTCTAGCTCCATTCACGTGCCGATAGCTCTCTAGCTCCATTCACGTGCTGATAGCTCTCTAGCTCCATTCACGTGCCGATAGCTCTCTAGCTGCATTCACGTGCCGATAGCTCTCTAGCTCCATTCACGTGCTGATAGCTCTCTAGCTCCATTCACGTAGCTCTCCTATAGCTTCCATATATTTCCTAATGACTATCTGACGAAAATGTAGCTCTAAAGTAACGGCCCAAAAATGTTTGTTTTAGGGGAAAACACGTTTACACACTAAACAATGGGGATCTAAAGGAGGCCCCCCCCCCTCCCCCCCCCCCACAGACAAATTCCGTTTCAATTACAATAATAAATTTGGACCATTTCTATGAGATGGTAATTTCTTTGTGTCTGCACTGATTTCGGCAATTTGATATTCTTTCAATTAACATTTTGTTAACTTATTACAAGTATTATTTGGCCAAGAAGCCCCTGAGAGTTCCCCAGCTTACCCCTAAGTGACGTACAGTGGCTGAACTAGGATTTCCAATCACACTGCAATCACTTGGCACAAACGAAGGTCTATTAATGGCCGTAGATAAACTTTAAAATATCTCAATGGGGGGGTGCTAGCATGTGTTTAGCACCCCCACCATTGTTTGTGCAATAGTGATTGCAGGATCCTGGCACAAACGATTTTTTAACGGCTCAATCCGGCACAAACGTAGCGCAAACGATTCAAATGGTTTAAAACACTTTTTTCCAAAAGGGAAAACCACATGAGTATATACCTAATTATTAAGCGAGTGGAGCGAGCGTCTCCACTTGAAATGATATGTAATAGTCAAGTGATGCCCCCCCCCCCCCACACCCCGGCGACCAAGGTCAAATAACTCCGCCACTGGTGACGTCATTCATTGCCACTTCATTCAGGTGATACTTGTTCTTTCTTTACGTAGCATGTTACATTTAGACATTTGATTGTAAGTCATTTTTCTTGGGTTACATTTATTGTTGCATGGTATTTTGACAGGGTTTTACGTTTTACTATATAGCTGTAGGTAAAATATTACATTTTATTTTAGTGCGTAAGATAATTTGTTTTTAATGACACTGAAGGAAATATTTTCAAGACTGCTCGTGATTTCACGTAATTTGTTTTTTGTTCTTTGTAGATTATAGCTTACGAATATCTATTACTAATTTTTAATCATTAGAGAGAATCATTTTAAGCTAAGTAATTACCGCCATTAATTACTGTCGTCCATGGAGCATTGCCTGGTTAAAATCATATGTCTATGTTCTTCTAATTGCCTAGGTAAAATAATCTATAATTTTGTTGATAACTATCAAATCAAGTTGCGTGCTGTGGATTTTTGTAGTAAGCATGCTAAAATTTGTGTTGTAAAATTAAAATATTACCTGGCGATGGAGAGAGGGCCCCCAAGGCCCCCCGTGGTCGTTTGCTGGTCCGGAAAAACATATGAAATTCGTGAAGGGATTTAGTGCACTCCGCTATCTCCGTTGATTTTATTATCTGCTGCGATTATCAAAACAAGCTCAAAATTAAAAGTACAATGATTATCAAATTTAGTTTTTATTCGCTTGGACGAATTCGCTCCAGAAGCAATCTGATCACATTTAAATAAGTCGCCCAATCTATATCCCAATCATTACTCATAAAAATGAATTTGTTTAAATAATGTTTTAGATAAAATGAAATAAAATGAAATGAATGAATTCATTATTCAATGAATGAAAAAATGAAATAAAATGTCCTCTTTGTTTTCTCTATATTATTTGAGTATTTATAATATCTAAAATTTCGGGCTTTTCCCCAACATGCAAGCTGGAGCTCTAATCTCTGCATCGATCCCAATCGATTTCAGTTTATTCATTTCACGGGGTCTTTTTTCTGGGGTCTATATCCGGGGTTTCCTATCCAGTTTTTTCGTAAGATTTATTTCCTCTAATCCTCTCATTCAGATTGTTTGCTTCATCAACATCAGGATTTCACTTCCTCGCCATCCGTCTTCGACTTGATTTCTTGTCCTGACATTGAAAAGTAGAAAGCTTATATTGACTGATGTTGCGTCATCACCTTCACTTGAAGATTTGACACATTGATAAACGTGACTTCAAATTCAATCAAATGTACAATTACAAAACAACGGTATGGAGTCACGCACAATATTGACTTATTAAAACTCTCATTGGCTGAACACTAATTTGAGTCAATTTCATCGCGACACTGAAGAAAAAAAACATACATTTTAGAACGAACGTGAGAGCAATTTAAAATACGACTTACCCAGGGATCCCGGGTTGGAATCCCGCGGCCGACCTCCAGGCAAGGTTTCTCGTATCCCTCAGTCGAGAGGAAAATGATGGGAAGGTTCCCTATGACTTCCTCCTTCCCATCGTGTATCCTTACCTATTCTGCATCATCCATCTCTGTATTGCCATTCTAGTGCCATTTACCTAGTTGCAGAAGAGTCCGTCGAACACAACTAAAATAATTAATACGATATGTCCAGCTTTTGCTTCATAGGAATTTGATGCATTTAACTGTTTATGATTTTTTATTTATTTATTTAATTGTCTTTTTATTGAGTGTACAAAACAGAAATACAAGTACAAACAATAAGGTGAGGTTTCACCCCAGTGGCTCTTCCACCTATAATCATAAATTAATATTAGAATACACATTGTATTTAATTATTAAAATTAATAAAAATAAACACAACACGAGTCACTAAAAAGCTATAAAATAAACTTCTTCAGTTTAATAGTCATATACTATTATTAATATTAATGTATTAATGTATTAATCTATTAATGTATTAATAGTCATATCACAACATACAAGAAAAAATTCACAAACATATAATGAAAACATGAATCGCACACGCTTGATGAGATTTGATCGATTGATTCAGAATCATTTAGTTAGTGTTCATGGTACAGTTCGAGCATGACAAATATAATATAATATGAAAATTAAATTCTTGAACAACTTCGCCTTGAGTAGATGTCCGTTAAAACTGATGGTTAAAATAACTTCGCCTGTATATAGTTGCTCAAGAGATTAATTAATTGCCATTGCATCAGATGTTTGATAATTGACTTCTTTCACGTTTGGTGCTATGATTTTTTAAATTGTTATACCATTTTTACAATGCCGATTTAACCTTGTGATGGTGTTCAAGTTTGCAGGCCATACATCCCATTACCTATATACATATAGCCCCCGGCTAATTGCTTGAGTGATAAAGAAGATAAAATTAAAACATGCCTGAAGTGCAGTTTATTATAGATAGCTTTATGTTTGTCAAACTTAGCGCATGCATTGATACGACGACTTACCGGGTGGCGCAAAAATGTCCTACAGAGGTGCTGAAAATGGCACATGGTTTAGAAATATAAATGCTCTAAGGTTTGTTGTGGTAACATTCGTATGAAGGAAGTTTCAGCAGTATGAATTCAGTAATGAAAGTCAATTATTGAGCGTCAAATGTTGCGCTCTTAGGGCCAGTTTTTTTCAATACTATGCGAGTGAAGTCAACATTTTCTATGTCGTCGCTGTAATAACTTTTCGGATTTATAACAAATTGTAACTTATGTAACTAAAACGTGTTCATTAACTAATAAACTAATGTCTAAAGTAATGATTGAGTTGATTCAAAGTGATTTTAGAAATGATTTAGATCGTGTAAAAGGCTGTTATAAATTGATGACCTTGAAAAGGAACATTTTATTTAATGTATTTTCGACTTCACTGGGACTAATGCTAAAGGGATTCAATGCGCAATCCACGCAACGAAGTGGAAGTACATGGAGATCAGTGGTTAGGACTAGACAATAACCAATAACCTGAACTAGGCACTGGTAGTTACTTGTGAGATTATGAAAAAAACTAAAATAATAGAAGAAAAATATTTTTAGAGTTATTTTAAGAAAATTCAGAAATTCATAGAAAATACCACTGGCTAACAAAAAAAACAATAGAAATGAAACTGCAGACTGCAAGCAACGTCAGAAAGTAAAAAGTCTAGACGGAATCCAAAAATCAATTACTCAATCGAAACGAAGAATTGTGGAATCTGTGAAACAATGTATCTCGTATACTGGAGTTCATTACTCTCTCTCTCGATCCAATCATTTGAATGTATGGGAACTGTTACACAATATGTTTGTGAAATGTTCGTATCTTGACATATTGTAGGTCTTGGTCGTTGGACGTTTTTTTGGAACGTGGGCAACTTGAGTAACACAAATGAGTAATCGATTTTTCGATTACCAAATTATTTATACTATATACTTAGTGGAATTTCTTTCCTATAAGATGTCACACTGCCTTAATCCGTCCTTGATATAGTATCTTATGTGTGCAATGGGTTGCACAACAGCGTCTGCATTGGAAGCTATATTTACCTGGTACATTTCTTTCCTATAAGATGTCACACTGCCTTAATCCGTCCTTGATATAGTATCTTATGTGTGCAATGGGTTGCACAACTGCGTCTGCATTGGAAGCTATATTTACCTGGTACATTACTTTCCTATAAGATGACACACTGCCTTAATCCGTCCTTGATATAGTATCTTATGTGTGCAATGCAATGGGTTGCACAACTGCGTCTGCATTGGAAGCTATATTTACCTCGTACATTAACAATAAATCTCCATGAAGTTTTTTTTCATTAAAAAATGTGATTTTTTTATCGAAAGAGACACTAATTTTATTAAAAATCGTGGTATTGTCCACATAAATGTCAATTATCACTCAGACAATTCGATTAATTATTTTCGATAAGTTTTGTACTACCACAATTTGACGAAATAGCAGTAAATAACATTGCAATTTAATTCTATACTATCATTGTTTGTAACTAATAGGGGCTTGGGGGACGTCACGTTAAAAATGGGTTATTTTGACACCCTCTCCCCCTTGTCACACTGTGTCACATTTTTCGAAACACTCCCCTATAAATTATAGGGGAGTGTTTATAAAGGACTCACAAAACTATCTCTTCCCCATCCCCCCTACCCTCCTAAATAGAATTTATCTGACTGCGAAAAGTATATATTTTTGTCTTTTAGCGAATTTTCAGGTCTCGACATATCAACTGAAATTTAAAATGCTTTTAAATGACTGTATCAAAACGTGACGTCCCACTGGCTCTAGACCCCCCCCCCTTCCCCCTGTCACACTGTGAAGAACAGCCCTCACAAACTGCGAGAAAAACAATATAATTTCATTTATTTTTTATTTTTGGAAAAATTAATCTTGTAAACACCTTTGATAGAGACGTGGTTGTGTACGAATGTAAACACTGTTCTGATGTTCTGCTCTTCCAGGTCCTCCTGGCTTCATGTACCACGAGGCCTACATCCAGACATTCCCCGTCTCGCGCGCCAACAAGATGTGTGACGTCATAAGTCCCAAGCTCGACGTCAGATTTCTTCTCTACACGAGGTATGGCACATGTTATGACGTAATGAGTATATGTGTACCTATATACTCCGTTTCATGGGGTCTCGAGTCCTAGATAGCATGGGCAGGTATAGGATTACCCATGTTAAACAGGACTCTAAACTCCGTTTCATGGGGTCTCGAGTCCTAGATAGCATGGGCAGGTATAGGACTACCCATGTTAAACAGGACTCTAAACTCCGTTTCATGGGGTCTCGAGTCCTAGATAGCATGGGCAGGTATAGGACTACCCATGTTAAACAGGACTCTAGACTCCGTTTCATGGGGTCTCGAGTCCTAGATAACATGGGCAGGTATAGGATTACCCATGTTAAACAGGACTCTAGACTCCGTTTCATGGGGTCTCGAGTCCTAGATAGCATGGGCAGGTATAGGACTACCCATGTTAAACAGGACTCTAGACTCCGTTTCATGGGGTCTCGAGTCCTAGATAGCATGGGCAGGTATAGGACTACCCATGTTAAACAGGCCTCTAGACTCCGTTTCATGGGGTCTCGAGTCCTAGATAGCATGGGCAGGTATAGGACTACCCATGTTAAACAGGACTCTAGACTCCGTTTCATGGGGTCTCG
The DNA here is from genome assembly GCA_934045905.1 of Leuctra nigra. Classification (NCBI taxonomy): domain Eukaryota; kingdom Metazoa; phylum Arthropoda; class Insecta; order Plecoptera; family Leuctridae; genus Leuctra; species Leuctra nigra. The sequence goes on along the minus strand of OW203766.1, from coordinate 10,819,987 downwards.
AGTCCTAGATAACATGGGCAGGTATAGGATTACCCATGTTAAACAGGACTCTAGACTCCGTTTCATGGGGTCTCGAGTCCTAGATAGCATGGGCAGGTATAGGACTACCCATGTTAAACAGGACTCTAGACTCCGTTTCATGGGGTCTCGAGTCCTAGATAGCATGGGCAGGTATAGGACTACCCATGTTAAACAGGACTCTAGACTGCTTGAAACGGAGTTTAGGTAGTGGATGCTTATTGAAACAAGGGAAGGTTGCCCTTTAAGGTGGTGCAAGCGCTCGGCAGTTTTAGCAAATTGAAAGAGAAAAATTGTTTCATAAGTGGTTGTAACTTTAATAGGATGTTCACATGATCAGTCTGATTGTATATTAGTAGCACCTTTTCATTTTTGCTTCGTGCCTTTTCCGCGCAAAATAAATCCGCTCAAAACTATGCAATTTCCAATACGATTAGAGACAGCACCCGTGAACCAATTGATCTCAAATTTTAATCATGATTAGATACAAGACAAACTTAGGGTTATCACTTGGCGCATTTTTTAAATTAAATTTTATACCTAGCGAGACAAGAAAATATACAATTTTTCACCAAAATTCAACTAATTATTAGTAACTAATTAACAAAGCAAAAATTTTAAAATATACCAATTGATGGCCCTAAGTTTTTCTTTTGTCTAATCATGATTAAAATTTTAAATCATTTCGTCAACCCATGTTGTCTCTAATCGTATCCAAAAAGTGCCTTCAACACGCGGCAAAATCGCTCGCGCTTGCAGCACCTTAAGATCATTTGTGACCTCATAAGTCCTAAGCCGATTTCAGAATTCTTCTCTACACGAGGTATTACACGTTATGCGACGTAATGAATGTACACAGAGTTTTGTGAGTTGTCGGTCGTTGGTGCTAATTGAAACAAGGAGACGGGCTGAAGGTTGCCTTAAAGGTCATTCGAACGATAAAAATTATGAAGCCATAAAATAATATGTAACTTTTTTCTTCATATTGTTCTGTTAAAATTAATTGGTATTTGACTATAGGCAAGTCTGTGGTAACGTAACATTAAGTGGCATAATTCATTTTTGGACGACACAACAAAATCAGAACAAAATAATTGTCTATTGTTCAAATTATTCTAATACTATTAGCTAAATTACGTGTTCTTACAACTGGGCTAGGGCCGGATTGGTTGCCGGTAACATGTGGCACAAAAATGATAATTGCTGTGTTGATTAAAATCTGGTTCATGTTTTATAACATGAGAAACACGTAAAATACGTGTTTTTGATACCTGATTATATTGGGTGATATTATTTACGGCTGCCAAGGTCCCGCCCCTGTCCCATGAGAATCTAGTCGGGCGCTAGCTCGACGCTGCCAAGCACCGCTCTAATACAACGTGCGAGCTACTACCAGACTTATACTGCAAGCGCTTCGGGCCCGATTTCGGGGTGTCAGTACGCATGCAAGCATTTAGAAATGAAAGTTGAAAACCATGGTTATCGGGTATATTTAGCCACCTGACAACACCTAACCAAATATCAAAGTGCTGCGATCATCCCTTCGGGGTGAATTTTGGGCCTCAAACATGCAAGGATTGACTTTCATGTTAGTTAGTTAGTTAGTTAGTTAGGCACGGTCAATTTGTTTGCCCCTCTCCACAGGTTGAACGGTTTGTCCTAGAGAGTTGAAATTTGGCAGAGACATAGAGTCATATTTATAGCAGTGCCCTTTGAAAGAAAATCTGAAACATTTTGACCGGAAGTGAAGTTATTACAATTTTAAATTTTAAATATTTTAAAAGTCAAACGGGTCCATCGAGAGTTTTGAAATTTGGCAACAATAAAGACAATGTATTGCTAGACACTCCACTTCAAGAAAAATCAATAAATTTAAACCGGAAGTGGGAAAATTATCAATATTTACGTTCCGCCCTTCTTCTTTGATACACTAAACAGCGGCTCTAATTCCCATCGGATTGATAGCTCATGTTAGGAAGGCAGCTGGCTTCGACATCTGCATAACACGTTCGATTCCCGATCCCAGAAAACTTTTTTTTTCATATATTATTTTTTAATTTGTATAAGCGATGATACCTTCATGGATATATATTCAAATGAGAGGTCCAGGGATGCTGTGAAGATCATCAATAGACCGAAACATCGCAATCGCGACACGCCAGTTGCCATCGTGAACACTGAAGATATCAGGGAATCAGGAATTGCGCACGTCGTTTTACGCTCCACCTTTCTTCTTTGATATACTACACAGGTTTATATTTCAGTGTGGCGAATTGGCTCGGTCACATGAGGCAAGTGACTTCGATCACGGCGTTGCCGGGTTCGATCCCCGTAACAAACGTTTTATTTTTTATCTTTTTATTTACTTAAAAAATGTTTAACCTTCTTGTGTATATATTCAAAATGTTAATCCGAATACATTCAACGATTACATAGCTACTCTTTTTAATATTATACTCATTGGACTCTAGTAATGATTGTCAATGTACACGTTGTACGTAAAGTTGTGCAATAAAACAATTCGTGGTCATGCTAATCTACAGAATCTTGGTGGCTCAGTTACTGAACTAGAAACCACACAAAAAAGGTTCCATTACTGGGTGCATATGGTTGTCACAGCTTTTAATTTATCCGAATTATTTAATTATGTAAAATTCAGTTAATTAAGTAAATAGTAAAATTCAGTGAAGGCTCCATAACTAATATTCAGAGTATTAGGTGTTTACAACTTTTCATTTGTCACACTTATTTAATTATTTAAAATAGAGTTAATTTGTCAATATTGGTGGCTCAACAAGAAACAAGAACAACACGAAACAAGAAACCACACAAAAAGGCTCCATTACGTGCATCCATTACGTGCATTAGGTTCTAAAATTAATTTAATTATTTTAATTATGCTTATTTGTCAATCTTGATGGCTCAGTTACGAAACAATAAACCCCACAAAAAGGCTCCATTACTAGGTATATTAGGTGCTCTTTGCTCCTAATACTCTAAGAGACTAATGCTCTGGTGCTCTGGTACATTTTTAATAAATGAGACTACCAATGGATACTGTGACGATCATCAATAGACAGAAACATCGCCATCGCGGCACGCCGGTTGCCATCGTGAACAGTGAAGATATCAGGGAAACAGGAATTGCGCACGTCGTTTTACGCTCTACCTTTCTTCTTTGATATACTACACAGGTTTAATTTCAGTGTGGCGAATTGGCTCGGTCACAAGAGGCAAGTGACTTCGATCACGGCGTTGCCGGGTTCGATCCCCGTAACAAATGTTTTATTTTTTTATCTCTTTCTTTACTTAAAAAATGTTTAACCTTCTTGTGTATATATTCAAAATGTTAATCCGAATACGGAATACATTCAACGATTACATAGCAACTCTTTTTAATATTATACTCATTGGACTCTAATAATGATTGTCAATGTACACGTTGTACGTAAAGTTGTGCAATAAAACAATTCGTGGTCATGCTAATCAACAGAATCTTGGTGGCTCAGTTACTAAACTAGAAACCACACAAAAAGGCTCCATTACTGGGTGCATAAGCTTGTCACAGCTTTTAATTTATCCGAATTGTTTAATTATGTAAAATTCAGGTAATTTAGTAAATAGTAAAATTCAGTAAAGGCTCCATTACTAATATTCAGTGTATTACGTGTTTACAACTTTTCATTTGTCACACTTATATATTATTTAAAATAGAGTTAATTTGTCAATATTGGTGGCTCAACAAGAAACAAGAACAACACGAAACAAGAAACCACACAAAGAGGCTCCATTACGTGCATCCATTACGTGATCACAACTTTAAGTTTCTAAAATAAATTTAATTATTTTAATTATGCAAATTTGTCGATCTTGATGGTTCAGATACGAAACAAGAAACCACACAAAATGGCTCCATTATTAGGTGTTTACAACTTAGTAAAAATTATTTCATTATTTCAGATGTTGTAATCTGTCAATCTTAGAAGCTCGGTTACAATAAACAAGAAACTACACTAAATGGTCCATGATAATTAATGGAAATCTGTGGGTATGAGAGATTTAAATTTCATTTCATCATCCAACAATGCTTACGTTAAAAAGTTAGAATAATAAAACGCTTTTAAATTGTCATGATTTATTTCCAAACTGTGAGTCAAAGTCTCATCAAGTGACATTGTTTAATGGAAATAAATGAAACTGAAACTGATGTTCCTCCTAATCTGACACTAATAAAATAAACATTGGTTTTGATGCGAACGTTATATACGAAAATGGTCTGGCTTGTTTACATCGGCAATACAATAATATTCTTCAAGTATCTAGGCAATAGCACGAAGTTGTTTCCTGGTTTGAAAATATGAAAATATTATCTTCCACAGCAACATCACAAAACACTATAATAATCACTAAATAAGATCAGTGGACTAATTAAAATGCAAGCTCGATAACTGTTTACAAGTACCTATAGAAGAAGACAACAATACTAAATGGACATCGATCGTATTTGCCATGAACAAACAAATGTAAACATTAAGTTGACCTGACAGGGAGAGGCAGAGAGGTGGAGATGCCAGGTATAGGCCGGCCCATGCTATCCGTGTACATAGGCGAGTAAGGCGGGTAGCGTAAATTTCATCACCCGTCATACTCCTTCCCACCAGCACTATAAACACCAGGTGGCTCAGCTAGTTAATCTTAACTAAGTTCCTTTTAAGTTACATTGCCTTCCAAAAACCATCCGGATTTTATTTAAAATGTGTTGTAAACATCTGTAAGCCTGCACGCTTTACCAATTGAGTTTATACTTCGGAACTTTGACATAAAAGAGTGAACATGGGAGAATTTAAAAATGAGGAAACGCATTTGCAATCATCTTTCGTGTACCTTTCAGTTTTCCTAGAGGCGACAAATACGCGTTTTACGAGATGAACGCACAAATTCCGGTTTACACCGGAACAATACACCTACAATTTACGTTATTCACATGACTCAAAGCTGTGAACTTTTAACAAATTATAATTTGATATAACTCAAATTCAACCAAAAGAAATGAACCCTTTCGTTATACTAACTTCGGAACTATTGAAATAAAAACAGAAAACTTTAGACAAGAAGTGACGTTGTTGGCGTTAACTGTAATGATAGGTAACACTTAATGATCAGTGAAAGCTGCTATAAACTTATACCCCATATGACATGTTGTACAAAAACAAAAACTTGTAAAAAAAACTGCCAAGCACCTTCCCACTTAAAACAATTGAGATCTGAAAGAAGGGTCAAGCAATAATATATTGTTTAAACATTTTCGCACTTAAAATTCGTGAAATCATTTCGCCCAGTTACTGCCGCCAAGCACAACACTAAAAACCTAATGTTGTGTCCAAATTTGAAGAATACAATCTAAGTGAACCATCATTGTAAATTTAACAAAATTATAAAAATTAAAAACGACTTAAAGTAAATTTAAAATCGAAATTAAAAAAATTAAAAATAAAGCTTGGCGCATTGAATTTGCACCGACCATATTGTAGACTTCCTCTATCTTCTTCCTACTTTCTGTCTTTCTTCGGCTCCTTTATCGTCATCTTCTTTCTTATGTTGCCTTCTTCTTGACACAATGCGACTAGCTTTATTTTTAATTTTTTTAATTTCGATTTTAAATTTACTTTAAGTCGTTTTTAATTTTTATAATTTTGTTAAATTTACAATGATGGTTCACTTAGATTGTATTCTTCAAATTTGGACACAACATTAGGTTTTTAGTGTTGTGCTTGGCGGCAGTAACTGGGCGAAATGATTTCACGAATTTTAAGTGCGAAAATGTTTAAACAATATATTATTGCTTGACCCTTCTTTTAGATCTCAATTGTTTTAAGTGGGAAGGTGCTTGGCAGTTTTTTTTACAAGTTTTTGTTTTTGTACATTATATTGTACAACATGATATTGAAAGGTCGGTACTGCATGGTGGGAGTGTGAAAGGTACCAGAGTAACAATTTGGCCATATAGTTATACCATCTTTGGAACTCATTTTGCACATCGTGAGAAAATTGGAATGTAAATATATTTATTATACCATCTTTGGAACTAATTTTGCATTATGTTATTAACGACGCATATAGAGAGCCTCCACATGATTAGAAATAATGACACAATCACATATTTGAAACAATTCGAAGTCGTTTGAAAAGAAAAACTCATGCTTATAAGCATGAGTGTATATTTCCTAAAAAAAACAGATAGCAATCTCATCCTATACCTGATGACACTTATCTTTTTCTTTCAAAAAATTAGTTTTATCGTTATTCTCGTATCTAGATGAGTAGTCGCTCACGCCAGCCAAGTCGTACGGTGGTCACAGCTCTAACACAACATACAAAAAAGGCTGAGGAGCTACTGCACACTTACATGCTAGGCATCAAAATGGTGTGTACTTGCAAATGGTCATCGTCGAATATTTCAATAATACAACAAATGGATGAAAATGCATGAATGTGAAATGAATGTGAATGCAGTGAATGCTAGTAGCAAGTTGGCTCTGGACTTGCTCTCCGGTGTCCGGGGTTCAATTCCCGATTCCCGCTGCCAGTTCCAAGAGGAAGCGTTGACGTGGTTTTGTTCAGATGGAGAGAACGCCAGTACCACCTCCTTCCCACCCTCCAACCTTACCGTTTCATCATCATCATTTATTCGTGGCATTTAGATCAGAAACTGGAACCCAAATGAATATCGGTTCCGGTTCATGTTCCGGTTCCATTTTCGGTTCCATCAGTTCCATCAAATTCAGACAATAATTCAAATTATTTTATTTAAATCGACTTTTGGGAACTAACATGCTCAGAAATGTCTAACATTAATTTGACTCGGTGGTCATTTTGAAAAACCGTAAAAGATAGTAAATAATTTCAGATTTGAAAGGCAATGAAGTGAAAATTCTATGAAATTAATTATTTAAAGATCCCTTATGGAATCGTTGTGAAACCCAAATAATATTTAATATTAATAAGGGTTCCGGTTCCGGTTCCTATAAAAATAACGGTTCTTTTCGGTTCCGGTCCAAGTCCCTGGATACAGGGTGACAGAACGTCGAACAACACTAAAATAAGTAATAACAATGTAATTAGATTTGTACTCTGCACATAACTGTATCATCATGGGCGTCTACAGGGAGGGGCAAGGGGGGCGTTTGCCCCCCTCTCCCTGAATGTCAGGAAAACATTTTAAAAATCTGGGGTTTTACGTATAATTTCATTTTGTAACCAAAAAAACTCAAGAAATTTATTTTAAAGTGTCTAAAATCCAAAAAAACGCCCTGTGGGGCAGGGTGGAGGACGCGCCCAACACCACCCTTAGCCCGTAAAATAATGTTTTCCTTGCCCTGCCCCCACCTGAGAGAAATCCTGCGGACGCCCATGTGTATCATCTCTGTGTCATCGGTCGGTTGGAACTTATGGAGTATGTCAAGTGGCAGTAGGTAGTGTATACAGAGATGTATATACGCATAGATGCACGATATGAAGGTTAACACGTATTACGTGTCTTCAAATCAGTAGAAGATATCTTGACCCTCCAGGATTTAAATGTATCCTTGGGTCGCTCTTAGTTTTCAACGAGGAATTGCATTTTGTGGCTGATTGTTCGGTAAAATTTACCAAACATTCAATTTGAAGTGAATTTGTACAATTTGACATTTTATGCAAAGGAGGCTCATGTTTTCGTTCGTGTTTGTACCCTGAAAACAATGGTGAGTCCTGTCTTTGAAGATAAACTAATTGGGTGGTTTTGATTTTAATAATCTCGGTGAAAAGGGTAGTGTACTATACGTGCACTCAGTAGTGAGTACTCTTTACTTACGTATTCCTGAAGTAGTGTAAATGCATGAAATATTTATAGATAGAGGTATTAGTCACCTCTATATCGATGCTCCAGTGCAGAAAGCTGAGACATCTCCAAAATCATAGTTTTGAGATAAATGGAATAAAAGATTTCAATAAGATGTCTCAGTACAGAACTGGAGAATGTTATAGAGATACATCAGCGATATCTCGTGGAGCAAATGAAACTAAAAGATATCTCAGTACAGGACTGGATACAGCTTGAAATTCTGAATCCAATGATACATGATATGATAATCCAATGATATGCATCCAGTCGTACACTTAAATCCATCCAAGTCTATGGTAATCCACTTTAGCAATCGCAGTGGACTTAATTTCATTCAAAATGAGAACACAGATATCCTGGTGGATCAAAAGGTGTTACCTATTGTAGAAAATGTAAGAAATTTGGGTCTACACTTCGACTCTACCCTACGTTTTAAAAAGCATACGTCAACCCTTCTGCAATCATGCTATTCCAAATTAAAACACTTGTACCAATTTAAAAATATTTTGTCACGAAAAGTTAAATTCCTGCTTGTTGAATCATTAATAATCTCAACATTTGATTACGGCGACGTTATCTATGGAAACTGTCTTGATAGTGTGAGCGCTAAAAGACTCCAAACTGCGCAAAACTCTTGCCTACGTTTCGCATTAAACATTAGACGCTACGATCCTGTCTTAAAGAGACCAAATCATATTTCCTGCCATTATGCAGAAGTTGGCTGGCTCAAACTCCAGGAAAGACGTAATTTACATATATGCAACCTAGTCAATAAAATCCTAGAAACTGGACAACCAGAATACCTCCATAGCAAACTCACTAAAAGAAAAGACATTCATTCAGTAAACACACGTGGTAAAAATAAACTCTCTTCACATTCACACTCTACGAATTTATTCCAAAGATCGTTTTCATTTAATGCAGTGAAATACTATAATGAGATCCCAAACTCTATGCACAGCGTACAGCACAAGCTATTTAAACCACTTCTTAAAAAAATGTTCCTGGAGAGAAATAGAGCTAATAAATAATATATTGTAGATAAGTACCTAGCCAGATGTTACTGCAGACGCACATCACATTACATACATACCTTGTAATTTAATTAATCATGAAGTTTTCAGTTCCTTCAAGTATCTGTTACTATTGTCTTTGTTATTATTACTCTAATTATCCATATGTTTTTTGTTCCTTAATGTCAATCAATAACTTATCCATAGTCGAATTATACATTGTAAAATTTTCCTTTTATTCACATATTTACTTGACACTGTACCACTTATGTTAACAAAAGAGTTAAGTGGAAGAGAAGCCACTGGCTTAACTTCGCTCTAAAAATAAAGATATTTATTATTATTATTATTATTACATAATTTAATTTTTTCATTTTTTTGAGATGTCTCAGTTCTGCACTGGATCATCGAATGTCCTTAAAACTTACCCCCTATCGCGACTACCAGTCGTACACAGACGTATATAAGTTGCCTAAAATATAGGTATTTGTATACAAAGTAGTGATTTGCAAGACTGGTTTTATCACGGGCTTTTATTAGAACATAACGAGGCAGTAGTACACATAATTAAATGAGCCTTTAGATGAAGAGGTACTTAAAATTAATTTTAGTACTATAAATATAACTTCTAGTAATATAACAAGTGATCATGCATTTTAGTAATTCTTGCTCAGATTCTTGAGAGCGAGGATATAAATATGTTTTGAAAGTTAGAAGTTACACAATTTCAATCAAATTATAGAAAGTCAAAATTGTACATAATATTCTGCAAATCTTTAGGTCAAGAAGTTCGTGATAAAGTCGATGAAATAAGATAAATGATTAATAAAAATGGAATGTAGCGATCGAAGCGGGTGTCTCCATTCAAAAATAATGGCTTGACTCGTGTGTTCGTTCAAAATAACGGATAACAAAAAAAAATCACAAAAGATTAATTACTATCCAGTTCGTTTTCCAATTGATTTCTAACAAGATCGGGGTATTGGTTTCACGGAAATATTGATTTATAGTTTATACTTTGCTTTACTCATAATCTGTTAGAAAAGCTGTTGATTAAGGTCATCCATGCATTTCGAAGGCTCGTTATCAATGCGTTAACACTTAGTTAAAATATGGCATACAATTTGATGTTTTTATCCCACACTCCATTGCGTCAAGATTGATATCTGCACATCTTTCACATAAATGTCTTGATAGGTTATTAGCTAATAAATAAATTGAAGAATTTCTATGATGTTGAATCATTATAATTTTATGTGAACACGATTACTCTGCGGGACTGGTTTTATTTAAATGAAATGAACACATAAGTTTCTATGAAATGTGCACAAGTTAAGTAGAGTTCTTTATGCAGGCTGTTGGTAATCTAGTGGAGCGGTCGCTCCACACAGCCAAGTCGTACCGTACACTCACAGTATCTCAACATACCGTAAATGCCTATATAAACTGAGGAGCAGACCAACTACTTTTACTGTAAGCAACAACATGGCATTTTCGGCCTACTGGATCTCAAAATTGGTAAATCTCACATTGTTGCGAAATATCTTAATTTCGAGCTATGGCCCACCCCACTACATATACCAAATTTGGGAACAATAGGTTATGCCATTTGCGCGCTAGAGGACCGAGAAAACAGTGAAATTACATCACTTTCTGATTCTGATGATGATATCAGGAAACGTTGCTATCACCGCCACAGCCTAAATAGCTGAACCGATCAACCTGAAATTTTTACCATATATGCACTTTTGGCGTCTGATGATACCTTGCCTCTTGTGATTTTTTGTGCCGCCATTTTTAAACCGGAAGTGACGTCATATATGAAAAACGGCTGGACCGATTAGAACGAAATTAGCGCCATTCGGTTGAGATGGTCATCTATATGAAGTATGTTACTTAAAAATATAATTTTCTTATATTCTAAACCGGAAGTGGCGTCATAAATTTGCAATATTTAGCTTATTTCATCAAATTATACTTTAAATACACATATCATTATCTTACATTGTAACAAAGACAATACAAAATTATAATTTCAATACACAGTGTTCTCGGCCGCCATTCCTGAAACAGGAAGTGACGTCATACATCGAAAACGCCTGTACCGATTGCCACTGAACTAGCTCCTGTATATTCATTCTGCAATCTATTTGAAAAATCAATTGGGATAAATGAATATACAAATTAACGGTACCGGAAATGGCGGCAGGAACCACTAAATGAAACCGGAAGTGACGTCATATATTGAAAACGGCATGAGCGATTTGACGGAAATTAGCGCTATTGAATTCAGAAGGTCATTCATGAAGTATCAACTAGATAAAACTAAATTGTTTTCTTATTACCTATACCGGAAATGACGTCATAAAAATGCTAAATGACGTCATTAATATTCTAAAGGACACTAAATTCACCACTTTATACTTTTAAATAGATATTTAGTAAACATACATTGTAAATAATTATAAATTCAAGGTTGCAGTGCTCTCGGCCGCCATTTTCTAAAACCGGAAGTGACGTCATATAACGAAAACGGCTGTACCGATTGCAACTAAATTTTGGAATTGTGTAGGACTTATAATTATGAATTCAATACGACATTAATTTCGGCCGCCATTGTTAAAACCGGAAGTGACGTCATATATCGAAAACGGATGTACCGATTGCAACCAAATTTTAGAATTATGTCGGACTAATATAATTATGAACTAAAGACGACATTATTTTCGGCCGCCATTGTCAAAACCGGAAGTGACGTCATATATCGAAAACGGCTGTACCAATTGCAACCAAATTTTGGAAATGTGTAGGACTAATAATTATGAATTAAAGACGACATTATTTTCGGCCGCCATTGTTAAAACCGAAGTGACGTCATTATCGAAAGCGGCTGTACCGATTGCAACCAAATTTTGGAAATAGTATGACTAATAATTATGAATTCAAGACGACATTATTTTCGGCCGCCATTTCAAAACCGGAAGGGACGTTATAATATATCGAAAACGGCTGTACCGATTGCAATCAAATTATGCAATTTTGTAGGACTAATAATTATGAATTCAAGACGACATTAATTTCGGCCGCCATTTCAAAACCGGAAGGGACGTTATAATATATCGAAAACGGCTGGACCGATTGTAATTTCTTAGTACCTATCCTAATCGGTTGAGGCGTATTTTTTTAAAGAAATTAGTCCTTGCTCGGACATGTGCTACAAGCTGTATGAATAAACTAACAAAAGAAGTGATATCCCAGAAAAAAACACTCCGTGTAAAAAAGGCAGCCAAGTCTCTTTACTTAAAAAAAAATCAACACCGAAAAGGAGTGATATCAAAAAAGGAGCCAAGTCAATGACATTTCCAAATATTTAATCGTATCTTTGAAATAAAAGTATAAACACCGAGAAATACTTTACAAAAGGACTTGGCGCATCGTTTTTTTAAAGACATTTTTCTATTCATAAGCATATGCCATTTATATACAACCGTAATTTAGAAATTTTAGAATAATAGGGACACAACTTTCAATTACATATTATACCTACATACCTACTGTAAAATATTTTCTATTTGAATATGTACGCGATGAAACTTGTTGCCTATATTTGTAATAAATATACAATAGTTATCTTCATATTATTGTTTCGTGGTCAACATAATTAAGTCTCATGCGTTATACCTTCTCACAATGAAATACATTTCTATTAATCCACATTTTATAACAATACATTTCACAAAGTACACAGTGAAGTCACATTGAACAACTATTAAAACCATAATAATATATACCATATAATGGTATAATATATACCATAATAATTTACTGCCATAATATAATAGTGTTCTATAAATAGTTAGTAATTATTTGACAACTTTTCATGATTTCCTTCAGTCATGATCAAATTATGAAAAGATATCCTTCTAATATCACCATATTAACAGTGCTATAAGAATATATATGAGCCCACTTCCTTGTTATTTAATTCTACCTCCCTTATTATTACTTCTATTACAGCATGACATCTTTCTTCTATCGCCATTACAAAATTATAAAATAGCCATTACCAAAAGTAGCTTGATTCATAGATACTGGCTCAAATAAAAAGAGGAATATGTACCTACTTGTTAATAATCTTTCCACTTTTAGGATAGAATGATGTCTTTAAAAAAACGATGCGCCAAGTCCTTTTGTAAAGTATTTCTCGGTGTTTATACTTTTATTTCAAAGATACGATTAAATATTTGGAAATGTCATTGACTTGGCTCCTTTTTTGATATCACTCCTTTTCGGTGTTGATTTTTTTTTAAGTAAAGAGACTTGGCTGCCTTTTTTACACGGAGTGTTTTTTTCTGGGATTGTATAATACTGCAATAATTTTATGCATAAAGTAGGAACAGGTTTTGTGTCATGAAAAATGGGACAAATGTTTCTTATCCTGCAAACAATGTAGCTGGGCCTGGGGCGGGGGCGGGGGGGGGGGGGGGGGGGGGGGGGTAGGCTCACGTAAGTTGAATGTCTAAATGGAGGCTGGAAAAATTAAATTTCGGAAATTTCAGATAGCGCCCGAAACATTATTTATCAGATATGATTTCAGACCTTTCATTTATTGTCAAAGAAGACAAGATAATAAATATTTTCGAAACTTCTTTGAATATAATTGACAATTGAAAAGAGCATTGTCAAGTGTCAATATAGCTCTTGTATAGGTTATAATAATGGCAAAAACACCTAAAATGTTGGTCCCGATGACCATTCAAAGTTTTATGTTGATCAGTCAAACGGTTCCGTTTATAATTTCCAACCAATCCCAGGATCTCGTTGAGTCAAGATAGCTCATATGAATGTGTACAAAATTTCAGATCGATTGGTTGAACAGCGTAAGGGCATTGCCTACAAAATACACAGAAGACAATAAAATGCACAGAGAAAAAGGTGGAAAAGTGCCCCATCTTACTTGACGACTTGCATGTCAAGCCGGATGACATTGGCACTGAAAGCCCCACACACGATCACACTCCATGCTTGTCAAGTAAGTTTGTCATGCAAGATTGATCGTGATGCTTGATGACAACTCCTTGTATCTCCTCCAGTTGGAACAAGGGCAGGACGGAGGTGCTTCAGATCGGCAACCACGCGCTACTCGAGAGGTCCTCGTTCGACTATCGGCGTCCCACCGTGCTCTACCTCCACGGCTTCCTAGAGGGCGGCGTGGCGCTCAGCAGCAATCTCGTCCGAGAGGCGTACTTGAAGAGAGGCGACCACAACATCGTGATCGTGGACTACAGGAGGCTGGCAGCTGGACCATGGTGAGATAACACTATCAACCTGTCACACACCATCACTTATCACACTGTCACACACCATCACTATCACACACATAGGGGCAAGCGAGGATGTTTACAGCCTCATGCTCAAAAGTACTTCCATCCATCACTTCCAGGCTTCCATCCATTAGATCACGGTCTTGTGGTTTGAGGACTGACATTCGTAAATGTATTGCGGACGCAATTTCTTTTGAGCATAAAGGCAGTTGTGCACAATTGACGCAGACGGACGACGCGGACGGACGACGGAAACGGATACGACGTTTAGGTTAGGTATGACAAAATTCACTCTGCTGTTCACAATTCGGACGCGGACGGACGAAGCAGACGTCATACCAAAAGGCCGATGCACAATTGACGCAGACGGACGACGCGGACGGACGACGGAGACGGATACGACGTTTATGTATGACAAATTCACTCTGCTGTTCACAATTCGGACGCGGACGGACGACGCAGACGTTATACCTAAACATCGTATCCGTCTCCGTCGTCCGTCCGCGTCGTCCGTCTGCGTCAATTGTTCATCGGCTGTGAGACTGTTAATGAAGTGTTGCGCCTTTCTGTTATTTCGTTTGATTTTATACATTTTATAGTCTATTTTATTATTATATTAGGTGTAATCTTCCTTTTGTGGTTTTACCATTTTTTTACGCGATATTTTGTTCGTTCATTTCTGTGCCAAAGGTCAAAACTGTACAATTATTGCACCAGTACTGTACACATGCATTTTGGCGTGAAAAACAGAGTTATTTGATTGTAACTCTGTTTTTCTGTATCTAAACTACCTATGTACTATTTAGAAGATCTTGATAAAATCATCAGAAGTACAATCAAGGAAATTATTGCCCTACCCTTCGATACCATGTACTACTCCATGTTGTACTCATCTTATAAGTACAAAGGCCTGAATGTCTTCAGAGCTAAGTGGGAAGCGTTCATTCAAAAGATTAACATTTGCAATGTTCTGGAAAAAAACAACAACCCGTATGTGTTAGCAACAAGAAATCTGACCGAAGAGAAACTTAATTGTTTTGATAAGCTGGGTATGCCAAGATCATTTACTAATGACAACAACAACAAGATTCATCCAACAGCGATTCGAGATCATCTGCGCTCAATTGAATACGACAAATGGTGTGAGCTTCCACAAAAGGGTCGTGGAGCGATTCTTAATAAGGAATATACACCAGCAAACACATGGATCTCCAAGATGAACGGCCTGTCGAGCTCTGAATGGCGAGATGCCATAAAGATGACTGCCAATGTTGCTCCGGTGCGAGTTCTCCATGGAAGAAGCCAGAACGGAATCCGATGTCGCCGTTGCGGCATCGAGATCGACCCCTCCCTCACGTTCTTGGCTTCTGCAAACATGGAGAACTCCTCCGGAACACACGCCACCACTCCATCCGATCGGCTATCGCCGGCGAGCTAAAGAAGAAAGGATGGGAAGTCGCCGAAGAGGTCCATGGCGTAGCTATCGACGAGAGCAATCGACGCATCGACATCATTGCCATTGATCCAGTCTCTCGTCGCGGCTACATCATGGATCCGACCATCCGCTTCGAGACGCACGCCGGCCAGAGCGAAGACGTAGACACAGAGAAGAAAGACATCTACAATCCCACCATCCCGTACTTCCTGGAGAAGTACGGAGCCACGTCGTTAGAGGTGATTGGACTGCTCATCGGAGCAAGAGGAACCATCACCAGTTTTTTTAAGGATTTTTGCAAGGCATTTAAATTTAGTAAATCATTTATATCACACATTACCATTTTATCATTGAAGGGCTCGATTTCCATTTTACGTAATCATCTTTATAATCAATATTAGTTACTAGGAAAACGCTCTGAGTAACGCGTTGATGAGTGAGCACGGATACGCGCAACACCTCGAACCGAAATTATGTTTATCGAAAATGTCCTTAAAAGCCAATAATTCTTGAATTTCGTCACAGACTTGTATGAAAATCTCCAACAATTCCTAAAATATTGGTCCCAATAACCACGCAAGTTTTAAGTTGATCGATTGAACCTTTATGATTGAACGATTCCTTGTTAATTTCCAAAAATCACAGGATATCGTTCAAAAAAATGTTAAACGGTCATATCAGTTTCATAATACGTTTGAAAGTTTCTGCTCAAACAACCTTGAAGTGAAGATTCGAAGATTCCGTGAAATATGAAATTCGAGAAATATGATAGCCAACACGCAAAATATCCGTAAACTGTCGATAACTTTTGAATTTAAACACAGTTTAGTCTGAAAATTGTCAAAAATACAGATAATGTTGGACCCGATGACCATACAAAATTTTAAGTTGATCGGTCAAACGGTTCTGGATTAAATTTCAAAAAGCACATGAAATATTTTTTTAAATTTTAACCAATGGGAGGATTTGGCTGAAAATTTGTAAAATAAGAGACAATGTTGGTCCTAATAACCATGCAAAATATAAGGTCGATCACATTTGTCGAAGTCCATTTTCATTTTTCAGCCTATCAGGAGATGTTTAATTAAATTTCAACCAATGAATGGATTTCAAAAAAATTAGGGTCTGCAAACAGAGAAGGTTGGTTTTACATGTGTGCAAAATTTCAGATCGATCGGTGAAACGGTGCGACCTGTGTATCGGCTATTAGCAGCCAAAAACAAAAACAAAAAAAAAAAAAAAAAAACAGAGGTCCGTGCCAAAAGAGCCAAAAGGAGACGCTCGCTTCGCTCGCTCAATAATATTAGCCATTAGTCATTTATTATTCTCAATTTCAACTTATTATTTTACTATACTGTGTCCTAGTGGCAGTCATGTCTGATGACAGTGTTTTGTTTATTAAATAAAAGTTTTCTCTCTGGATGCCTATTCTAGAACGTTTTCCCAATTCCATACCTGATGGAATCCGGTCACGGCCAGGATTAACATTGCACCGAATCGGATTCCATCAGAATTGGGAATTTAAAGTTCTAGAATACGGCCCCTGATAGAGACAGCAATATTATTTGCGAGCAGAACCATCGTGATTACACATTCTTTTACATGTTATTGCTGCCGCTTGTTCATTGGGACATTTTCGTGCGCTCGAAAATTTAATCGTTTTATTCAAACTTGGAATAAAGATTTCTTGATGACTACTCATCCCCAGAAAAAAAATGTTTGTCTATACATCCTAGACATGAGTTCTGTCAGCACGTTTTTAATTCATTCTAAATCTAGAGAAAGTTCACTATGAGCTTACAGTTTTTAAAATAATTTTCAAATACATTTTAGGGCCGGTTTTTTGGCCTGCTAAACCAGCAGTTAAGGTTGAAACGGCAGTTCCGGGATTGCTATTGGTTGTTGCCATGGCAATATAAACCTAATCGACTCTTTAAAAGTTAGCAAGGCATTGAAAAACTGGCCATTAATCATATAGGATAACTAGCTCGTTTAGTACATTGTAATTATTATCCCATAAAAAACACTCCGTGTAAAAATACCAGCCAAGTCTCTTCAACTAAAAAAAATTTAAGAAATGTAAAAATTCAGCACTGAAAAGTAGTGATATCAAAAAATGGGCCAAGTCAAAACTTAATTTTAAAAACCAAAATATACTTGGGCGCATCGTGCATATAGATAGTTTAGAAGTATAGGCCAGATGTGTAATTCATAAAATCTACCTACCCTATAATGCCGTAAAAAACGATGCGCCAAGTATATATTGGTTTTTAAAATTAAGTTTTGACTTGGCCCATTTTTTGATATCACTACTTTTCAGTGCTGAATTTTTAGATTTCTTACATTTTTTTTATAGTTGAAGAGACTTGGCTGGTATTTTTACACGGAGTGTTTTTTATGGGGATATCACTAATTTTTTTAGTTTATTTACACATCTTGTAAGACATAGTTGAGCAATATTGAGAATAACCAATTCCTTTAAAAAAATATGCCATTTACGAATTGGTTACTAAGAAAAATGTTGTTTGGTTCTAAGTATAAGTGTAAAATGATATTCCATGAAGAATAGCGAAAGCTTCGTTCCAATCGGTCCAGCCGTTATCGAGCTATGGCATCACTTCCGGTTTTCAAAATGGCGGCTGATATTACTGCCACCTAGAATAATTTATTTCTATAAATGTTATGTATCATTTTAAGCCTTCTGAATAGATATTTATAGGTTTTTATATAAAGGGGAAGTGAATTTAGGCAGATTTCGCATAAATATGACGTCATTTCCGGTTTCAGTAATTAGTTTCACTATTGATATTTCATATAGAGGGCCGTCTGAATCGTTTGGTGCTAGTTTTATTCCGATCGGTTTAGCCATTTTCGAGATATGACGTCACTTCCGGTTTAAGAATGGCGGCTTCCGGTTGGTTTTATAAAAAGGCACCTCAGACGCCAAAAGTGCACATGTGGTAAACATTTCAGATCGATCGGTTCAGCCGTTTAGGCTGTGGCGGTGATTGCGGTGTTTCCTGATATCATTATTATTATCATCATCATCATCATCATCTAAAGATCAAAGTGGTGTAATTTCACTGTTTTCTCGGCCCTCTAGCTCGCAAATGGAATAACCTATAGTTATAAAATTTGGTATATGTTGTCAGGTGGGCCATAGCTCAAAATTAAGATGTTTCGCAACAATGTGAGATTTCCCAATTTTGAGATCCAGTAGGCCGAAAATGCCATGTTATTGCTTACAGTAAAAGTGTTTGGTCTGCTCCTCAGTTTATAGGCATTTACGGTATGTTGAGTGACTGTGAGTGTACGGTACGACTTGGCTGGGTGGAGCGACCGCTCCACTAGATAATTTCATTAAGCTGTTTGTTTTATGATCTTCTACACGTGAATGTTCATCAGTAATTAGAGTTAGTATAATTAGTAATTACTTCACAGCACTTTATTTAACCCGTTAGGTGTAATCGTAAAAAAGGAATTCATATTGCGATGATGCAAAGTAATTAAATACAAATACATCATTATAATTACCATTATTATGAGGTAAAGCGATAAGAAGACGACTCATTCTCCATGGGGCATTGTAACCACAAGGCAGACAAGTTTTTTCTTGATTGAATAATTTCTCTCTCTTCTGAAGATTGACAGAAAGATATTGCATACTTGTACTGCAGAGTTAATCTCTTCGGCTGCACTGGAAGGTAAACATTGGAGATGATTTCCTAAATATAGTTTTAACTTTTGAGCCATTCAAATTATGAAAAATGTGAAAAATGTATTTTTACTTGATCTACGAAATAAGAACACTAACTTATAAATACAACATTTTGCCACAATTTACTTTCCCTATTTTTTCATGCGGCACAAATATTGTATTGTATTTATAAATTGGTGAAGGTCGACTAATATTTTTCCATTATCATCATTTGAATACACCAAAAGTTATTTCGATATTTAGTAAATAAATCAACATCTGTGTTACATTGTTTCATTCAAGTTCAAGTTCAAGTTCAAGTTTATTTATTTTCCCGTAGATTAATACAAATATGGGCATCGTCAATCAATACGTACATAACATAACAAATCTTTCTTAAACATAGGGAACAAATTCTTTTACTTTGTAGAAACACTGGTCAATAAGAAATTTCTTTAAAATAACTTTAAAACATGTTGTTTCTCTTTCAACTTGAATATAATATGGCAGAGCATTAAAACATTTTGCACCAGCATAAAGAGGATCCTTAGTGAACATTGTAAGCTTGTGAGGGTCAGATTTTAAAGCGTTTCTATTTCTAGTACTATAATTATGGGTGCTGCTGCATTTGAGATCAAAATTTTTATCAGCTACAACAAGTATTATGACACTGTAAATATATAAGCACGGTAAAGATAAAATATTAAATCTTCTAAATAGAGGTTTACATGAGTCTTTATAAAATATATCAGCTGTAGGATTGAAGCTGGCATTCGCCATGAATCTAAGTGCTCTTTTTTGAAGAGTAAACAATCTACTCAAATTCCGGGAGTTACCCCACATTTCAATTCCATACAGAAGCTTCGAATGGATAAAAGCAAAGTAGACTAGCTTAACTACAGATACATTTACAATTGACATCAGCCGCTTAATAACATAACAACTGGAGGCGACGTGTTTACAAACATTATTTACATGAACTGTCCAGTCTAGAGTGTTGTCAATAGTTCAACCAAGGAATCTTGTCTCAGTGGCAACAGTTATACTTTTACCGTTAAGTTTTAAGTAAGGACTTATATCAATTTTCCTCTGCTTTGAATGGAACAACATGGACACTGTTTTACCTAGATTCAGGAGTAGATCATTCCTGCCACACCACACATCAAGTTCATTAATAGCTCTGTTTGCTGCTTTAGTAGCGCTGTCGATATTATCCCCGGACACGAAGTGAGTAGTATCGTCAGCCAAAAGTGTGAGATGCCCTGTTTTAACATCATCAGGCATGTCATTAGTCAGGACAGTAAAAAGCAAAGGAGCAAGGGTCGAACCTTGGGGAACTCCCGTGTTAATAGTAATCTCTTTCGAGTTGAAAGATCGTGAAGCGCCTTTGATACACACTGATTGCTTCCGATTTAACAAGTATGATTCAATCCAGTTGTTTGCATTTCCTCTGATTCCTAAAGCAGCTAGTTTTTGTAGTAGTATTGCATGATTCACCGTGTCGAAAGCTTTTGTAAAGTCATAGAAAATACCTAATGCTGGTTTATTATTATCTAGCGCTTTCAGTATGTTATTGACAAACACTGTTATAGCAGAGGTGGTTGACTTTCCTTTGGTGAAGCCATGTTGATTATCATTAAGAGGGGCATGTTTATTAAAAAATTCGATAAGTCTGGAATGCATGGCGCTTTCAAAAATTTTAGCAAAAACAGACAAAAGAGCAATTGGTCGATAGTTTTCTTCTTTCCGTGCATCACCCTTTTTAAATATTGGGTGTATTTTCGCTTGTTTCAGTCTACAAGGGAAGACGCCTTCTGAAAACGAAGCATTAATTATGTGCATTAAAGGTTCCATTATGTAAATACCAACATGTTTCAGTACACTACCAGGTACGTCGTCAGGCCCAGCTGAGTGTTTCTTGCTTACTTTATCAACAATGTCAAGGAATTCCTTTCCATATATCGGTCTTAAGAATATTACTTGATTTGCATCTGATCTGACTGCTCGCACAGGAACATTACTACGCTCTTGTGTCTTCCCGTCAAGCAGCTTGTGGACAATACTGCCAAAGTAGTTGTTAAGCTTTTCTGCGACGTCTTGAGGAGCCGTAATAATGTTAATTCCGTCAGTTAAGTTGATCTTCTTACTTGTTGTAGAGAGCGACGAGTTACTGTTATTTTTGATGAGATTCCAAGCTGTCTTCGACTTGTTTTTAGCTGTCAACAGCGCGCCGTCGTTGTATTCTTTTTTTGCATCGGCAATAGCTGCCCTGTAATCTCTCTTAATTTTCTGATACTTGGATAAGCTATTATCATTATTTTTTTCAATCGACTCGCGGTAGGACTCCTTAACTTTAAGTGCTAGCAGCTTTAAGTCCGCAGTGTACCAAAGATTACGGTCATTTTTCTTGTTAGTTATCGTTATTGTAGTGCGTGGGAAGCTGACGTCAAAGTTATTCAAAAATATTTTCATAAATTCTTCCATCATCTCGTTGACTGTGTTGGCACTAAATACAGAGTCCCAGCACGCTGAATGAAGTGCACATTGAAATTCGGACGTATTTTTTGTATTGAAGATTCTCTTGGTTATCGATACTTTCTTAGCTTGCACTGAGTTCTTATGGATTCTTAAGATTTGCGAGTAATGGTCGGCTATTCCAAGGTCAACGTTTTCTGCCTCATAATGTTTACAATCATAGTTGGTGAAAATATTGTCAATGCCGGTTTTAGACAACGCTGTCACACGTGTGTAATCTTTCACAGCCGGATACAAGCCATGCACTGCCATCAAATCGATCAACTTATTACTAGCAGCATCCTCAGCATTCATAAGATTGATATTAAAATCGCCACTTATCACAATAAATTCATGGTCTTTGCACGAAATAAGTTGCAGCATGTTATCTAAATTGCTAAAAAATATCTTGAGGTCACCCGAGGGTGGCCTATAAATACATACAATGATAGTTTTAACATGAAAACTTTCCATTGAGACAGCAGTACATTCAAACTGGCCTTCAACATTACACTTATTAAGTTGCTGGACTTTCCTCACATCTAAACCTTCCTTAGCATATATAGCCACCCCACCATTTTTACATTTCACTCTGCAATAAACATTAGCTAACACATATTCACATAGTTTCATGCTATCAACCTCTTCGGCTTTCAACCAGTGTTCAGACACGCAGATAAAGTCAGGTTTAATATTTTTCACGATAATTTCTAAATGGTCGATTTTGTTTCGCAGACATTGCACATTGCTATGCAGAACTAAGGATTGCAGGCTTATCCGTCCGAGTTCCTGGGCGGGCGGGGTTTTAGAAAAAACCGTCGCACAGCTGTGCCTGTCGGCCAGAAGTCGGGATCCATGAGATCCTCCTTCAGGTCTTGATGAGCGCCCAGCTTGAAAGAACTGTAGTCCCCTCTTGCCTGTAGTTGCTCGCAGCTGAATTGATAGTCCGGCGTCTTCTTACTTAAATATTTCATTACGTCATCAACTTGAACATCTTTGTGAAGACGGCATAAATGCAACCACATCCTAGGTTCCGGGCGCTCGGCTACTTTGAGATCATCAGCAGTGAGACCACCTGTACCAATTATGGGATTATTTCGTCGGAACTTTCGTCTTGTAACTGTAGTAAACTCGTCAGCGGAGGGTGTAGCATCTTGGCCTGAATTATCCTGGAAGTTATTCATGATCACATCAAGGTCATTAGTAGCTGTTTTGTTTTGCGAGCTCACTGGTGTGGGAATTTTCGGCTTAGGACCCCGTTTTAGGACGTCCGCTAGCGTAACTGCAGGGTTGTCAAGGTCGTAAAGACTAATCGGCTCTGTTGCTGCGTTGTGTTTGGTTACATTCTTCGCATTCCTTTGATGACGTACATGGTGTGGGATGCCCGCTGAAGAACTCTTCGCCTCCCGCAGGCTCTTAATCTCAACCATTAATTCATTAATGAGTTCATTTTGTGCTGTTAACTGCTCACCTTGCGATTTCAAACCACTAATGCAGGTTTTAATCAATTTATTCTGATGTTCAACTTGCGTAGTAATAATTCGTAGTAATTCGTTTGGAAAAACCATTGAGAACTATTTGTTTGGACTACGTTCCAAATTTTTCGGAAAAAGTTCGTAGAATTCTTGGATCATTTAATATTAGAACAGTTTTTAAATCTCCTAACACTCTTAGAAGTCTTCTCTGTCAAACTAAACCGGTTGATCTTCAGCAGAATTCCAAGGAAATTGTTTATGCGCTCCCATGTCAGTGTCAGGAAGTGTATATAGGTGAAACAGGGAGGCCACTTGACATACGTATTAAAGAACATCGAGATAACGTAAAAAATCATAAAATTTCTACATCTTTAGTAGCTGAACATGCGTGGACTAACATGCATACTTTTGATTGGGATTCTGCTATAGAAATATATAAGGAAAGTAACGCTAAGAAAAGAAAATTTATTGAGTCAGCATTCATTACATGTGTGGACGAAGTTATAAGTCAGTCATCGTGTCATTTTGATGACGTATGGGTGGCTATGCTTCGTCCAGTGGTGAAGTCTAAATTCAATTCGGTGCGAAAATCGGTTGGGTAGACGGCAGGCCATATATGGTCATGGTATGTCGGCTTCTCGCGTGAGTCATCGGGTCTCATGGTGGGGGGCTGACGGCAGAGAAGGCAGCAGTGGTAACGGAACTCGTCAGTCTTGCTTGACAAAGTCGATCGAACGCATCGACGAAATATTGCAGACTCTTTTTATTTTATATTTGACAATACCAGTGTTTCTGTTCAAAATATTTGTGACTTACTTGCGTAGTAATGTGATGCACTGGTGAATCCTCTGTAATGCAGTCGTCACAACACCATGTAACACTCGGCAAATTAGCAAAAGTCTCGTAGTCAATCAACACTTGAAGTTTGGAACAGGACCAATGAATTGATCGCTGACACCAGCCACTACATGTTATGACCGTTTCTTTTATTTTAAACCGATTTTTGCACGTGCGACACGAACGCGCTGCCACACTCGCCGCCATCTTGGACTGGTATTCAAGTGTAACCCACTGTACCTCAAAATTAGAAGACCCAGATTCTCAATTTTGAGTTGCACTCATTTCAAGTCGTGTGTAATCAGTCTAGGTATATCAGTTGCAATTTGACTGAAGTCAAAAAATATAGGTATCAATACCTAATACCTATTTGAAGAGTACAGTGAAAGAACTCTATGAGTCCATTTTTTGAAAACATGAGTTTAAGGTGTAATCTTGAAGTGATTTTTATGGTTTTCAGAATATACCCTCGGTGTCTATAGACACAAAGTCTTGAAAAACGCAATTGAAATATCAATTTATATGGAAGATAGATACGAGTTTCAAAATAAAGCCTCGTGTATCTCAGTTTCATCCGAATGTGACTCATAGCGTTCTTTCCCTGTACCCGTCATATATCTTTAATATCTAACTATATTTTTTGACTTCAGTCAAATTGCAACTGATATAGAATGATTACACACGACTGGAAATGAGTGCAACTCAAAATTGAGAAAATTGACTTTGGGCTTTCAACTTTTGAGGTACAATGGGCTACACCTCTCTCTACCTCTGTAGAGAGATGGCTGGAGATGCCTCTTTCAAAATGGCTGGTGTCACAATTACAACTATGATTAAATGAAGGCGAACCCCGAGCTCACCTCTAGGATCATTGCAGAGTACTTCTGGCCCTCTACTTCTGAATGTGTGAATGCAGGTACGGGACTGCCGTGACCAACTCCGGCCCTGTGGGACGCTACGTCGCCAGGTTGTAGTTCTGGCCCTCTACCTCTGAATGTGTGAATGCAGGTACGGGACTGCCGTGTCCAACTCCGGCCCTGTGGGACGCTACGTCGCCAGGTTGTACTTCTGGCCCTCTACTTCTGAATGTATGAATGCAGGTACGGGACTGCCGTGTCCAACTCCGGCCCTGTGGGACGCTACGTCGCCAGGTTGTACTTCTGGCCCTCTACTTCTGAATGTGTGAATGCAGGTACGGGACTGCCGTGACCAACTCCGGCCCTGTGGGACGCTACGTCGCCAGGTTGTACTTCTGGCCCTCTACCTCTGAATGTGTGAATGCAGGTACGGGACTGCCGTGTCCAACTCCGGCCCTGTGGGACGCTACGTCGCCAGGTTGTACTTCTGGCCCTCTACCTCTGAATGTGTGAATGCAGGTACGGGACTGCCGTGTCCAACTCCGGCCCTGTGGGACGCTACGTCGCCAGGTTGTACTTCTGACCATCTACTTCTGAATGTGTGAATGCAGGTACGGGACTGCCGTGTCCAACTCCGGCCCTGTGGGACGCTACGTCGCCAGGTTGTACTTCTGGCCCTCTACCTCTGAATGTGTGAATGCAGGTACGGGACTGCCGTGTCCAACTCCGGCCCTGTGGGACGCTACGTCGCCAGGTTGTACTTCTGACCTTCTACTTCTGAATGTGTGAATGCAGGTACGGGACTGCCGTGTCCAACTCCGGCCCTGTGGGACGCTACGTCGCCAGGTTGTACTTCTGGCCTTCTACTTCTGAATGTGTGAATGCAGGTACGGGACTGCCGTGTCCAACTCCGGCCCTGTGGGACGCTACGTCGCCAGGTTGTACTTCTGGCCTTCTACTTCTGAATGTGTGAATGCAGGTACGGGACTGCCGTGTCCAACTCCGGCCCTGTGGGACGCTACGTCGCCAGGTTGTACTTCTGGCCCTCTACCTCTGAATGTGTGAATGCAGGTACGGGACTGCCGTGTCCAACTCCGGCCCTGTGGGACGCTACGTCGCCAGGTTGGTCTTCTGACCTTCTACTTCTGAATGTTTGAATGCAGGTACGGGACTGCCGTGTCCAACTCCGGCCCTGTGGGACGCTACGTCGCCAGGTTGTACTTCTGGCCCTCTACCTCTGAATGTGTGAATGCAGGTACGGGACTGCCGTGTCCAACTCCGGCCCTGTGGGACGCTTTTGTCCGGTCCCACCCTCAGCTATTCCCTCTCAACTCCTCTGTTCACGAACACTCTACCAGAGGCAAGAACTCCATCCGAATCCCAACGCACACGCGAGCTTCATTCACCAGCAGCCCCCACTACACCTGTATGCTTATATATAATCAATTACCTCGTCGTATCACTGAATCTACGTCCTTTTCTATATTCATTACAAGTCTCAAAACTTTTCTCCTACAGAATCCGTTTTATAGCCTTAGTGAATATCTTGAAGGTGATTTCAAATACTAAACTGATTCTGTCTATTTTTAAATTTAAATCCAATTTTTAATTGCTGACTTTGTGAACATTATTGTGTGTGAACATTACACTTGTGACTTTATTTATCGACAATGCTATTTTTTTTAATGGCAGACTAGAGTGTTCATTGTATTTTTACATGTTATTTATTTGTGTTTTGTATTTACAATATTTATACCTATTTAATTGACGATGCTCTATACAAATACCCTGTATATGTCTTTTGAGATTAATAAAAATACAATACAATACAATACAATACGTCGCCAGGTTGTACTTCTGGCCTTCTACTTCTGAATGTGTGAATGCAGGTACGGGACTGCCGTGTCCAACTCCGGCCCTGTGGGACGCTACGTCGCCAGGTTGTACTTCTGGCCTTCTACTTCTGAATGTGTGAATGCAGGTACGGGACTGCCGTGTCCAACTCCGGCCCTGTGGGACGCTACGTCGCCAGGTTCGTCGACTACCTGGTGTCACGTGGGATGTCGCTGGACAGTCTACACGTGGTGGGGCTCAGTCTAGGGGCGCACGTGGCGGGGGTGGTCGGCAGGAACGTGCAGTCAGGACGACTTATAAGGATCACAGGTAGTTTATCATACCATGTGTATCTTGATACGTATAAGCCGGGTCCACATAATCCGTGTTTTACGTTTTTCGTTTTTCGTTTTTCGTTTTTCGTTTTTTCCTTATTAACCCATCACAAGTCTGCCGTGATCGGTTTCTGGACTTGTTATTTCCAGAAATCACAGATCACATTACAGAATTTCCGAAAAAACGGAAAACGGACAACGCAAAAACGGTCAATGTGGACCCGGCTATATTCCATAATCTACCAGATTCTCGTAGTCCAAATGGTAAGCACTAGCCATAAACCTTAGCCAACAGCCTTTTGAAATGTACCCTTTATTATGTTACCGTGTACGTATTAACATCCCCCAACACAAGATTGTAATTGTAGTTTTGAAATGAGTATGTTATGTAACTTATAAAGTGAATTGACTTGATCGTGTAATTGGACTAATAGGTATTGTAGCCAACCTATGACGATCAACCATGTAACACGATCAAGTGTGATTAATTGTTCTAATGTTGTCAGGCCTGGATCCGGCTGGTCCCAACTTCGATAGCCTCCCCACCAAGCGTCGCCTGGACAAATCCTGCGCGGAGTTCGTCGACGTGATCCACACTGACGGTCGGGTGTTCGGCAACATCCGGCATCCGGTCGGTCATGCAGACTTCTACCCCAACGGCGGCACGGGACCTCAGCCAGGTTGCACGTTGGACGCCGTTGTTCAGCGCCATGGTACGCCGATCGAGAAGGGTACGTTCTGTCACAGTGACACTATAGCGAGACGTGACAACTTCGTGCCCTGTTCGCACGCTGCTTCAGGCCTATTTGGCTGTTGGTACGCTTTACTTCAAGCCTATTTGGCTGTTGGCATGCTGCTTCAAGCCTATTGGTACACTTTATTTCAAACCCATTTGACTGTTATGTTGGCAGCTTTACTTTAAACCCGTTTGCCGGTTGGCATGCTTTACTTCAAACCCAATTGGAAGTTGGCATAAGGTTTCGTGCCTATATAGCTGTTAGAGGGCTGAATATTGGGCATTGCATATTATCTTACAATTTTGAAATGGATTACTAAAATCTTCAAATGTTGGTATCAGGCAGCAGAGGTACCGACGAATTGGCTATGAGTAAAACAGATGTGCACGAGTTAGAAGAAGTAGACGGTTAATGCGTCTTTCCCATATTGTTGTATGGATTAGAAGTTTGGACCTACTTAGGGTTGCCAACTTTGTAAGAATTGAATTCCGGACAATGTAGTTCTAAAATTCTCTGTGAATAAAATATCCTCACAATACGGTATTATGGGGAAATTCGTATGAACGACAAGATGATCTCGCAGGAAATCAATGGGGGGGTTCTGGGGGGAGTGCTTCCCAGCACCATGCGGGTCCGGGCCGCACAGGCCCGGGAAAATTTTGAATTTCGAAAGTGTATTTGGGTCATTTTTATGCGTTCTGGACTACAATATTCAGCGATTTGATATTTGGGAACCAAGGGTGTATCGAGGATGAAATTTCGGGGGGGGGGGGGGGGGGGGGGACATTATTAATATTTCGAAAAATCACTGTGTAAAACAGGAAGTTCGGGGGCACAGCCCCCGAGAAAAATTTGGATCAAGGTCATTCATTTAGATGCAATTTTGAATCGCAGTGTATAGCTATTTTAGGGAATTATAAATTACAAAATATCCAAAAATTGGTCGGATAGGTTTAAGACATTTATTGAACTTATTAGGATATTCAAAACCGGGGAGCATAGCCCCGGAAATGTTTTTGATTTTTTTCTCAATTCTAACCATTTTAGAACGTTTTTGACATGATCTGTATATTTTTAAGTTGCTTTTTTACAAATTATTTTAAATGTGGTTATTTTCTTAGATGAAATTTTGATTTCGGGGGGGGGGGGGGGGGCATGGCCCCCTCGGCCCCCCCCCCTGAATACGCCCTTGTTGAGAACTTTGAAAATTTCTTTACAATTATAGCAAACAGACTTGAAGATAATTATTAGATTGTTCTCATAATATTATTTCCTTGAAGTTGAAATTGATAAATATGTAGTAAAAATTGTAAATTAATGGGCGAAAGTGAACTAAGTGTTTTCTACCAACCCTACCTGCAAAACTTAATTTGCAAAAGTTATGATGTATTATTGATTATTGAATTATAGCGTTAGTTTCATGTAACAATTGAACAATTCCGGACATTAAGCTGTCCGGAATGAGGTAATTCCGACATCCGGACAATATTGTCCAATTCCGGAGTGTCCGGAGAAATTCCGGACAGTTGGCAACCCTAGACCTACTGGAAGCTTTCGAGATGTGGGTTTACCGTCGCATGCTCCGAAACTCATTGGTGGACCATGTCGAATTGATGGAACGAATGAATAAGAACTTAGAGGTGATATATTCCTTCAAAAGACGTACGCTCGAATACTTTGGACATATCATGAGGGGGCAATAAATACAGGCTCTTGCAAAGGACAGCGTAGACCAGGCAAGAGGAGGACTTCGTGGCTCAAGAATCTGAGGTAGGGCACGAAGTCATTTTCAGAGCTCCAGTATCCAAAGATGAACAGCAATGATGATCGCCAACCTTCGTTAGAAGAAGGCACGATATGAAGAAGTACACAAATTATGTTATACATAGATCCGAAGTGGATTGGGTGTAGAAATGCGAGACTGAGGCAAGTGCATGGAACTTCTAGATCTGTAATTTGGTTGGTTTGAATGTTTTACGCTCATTCTGCAACTTCCACAACTAGAATCTCAAACGATCTAAGTAGTTATATCTGCTTTGACATGCCGTTTCATTTTCCATTTATCTAATTCTGTGTCTGTCATCGACGACTGGCTAGTTGATTGGCTATAGTTAATTGATGTGTTTGCGCAGTGTTTTGCAGTCACTGGCGCGCGTTCCAATACTACTCCGAGTCAGTGATCACGGACACAGCCTTCCCAGCAGTCCCGTGCAGCAGCTGGTCAGATTTCACCAAGCGGAGATGCGCAGACTCCAGCTCCGTCTACATGGGACTGACCACGACCAACAGGTACTTGCAATACACAGAACTTCAGTTCATTTGACTTCAGTTGAGAGCAACTACAAGTACAAAACAAGCAAGTAAAATCAATCTATTTAGTCAGCTATTTTCTGTGAAGATTAGTATCAACAGCAGGGTCGTAACATATCTGATACCGTGATACCGGAGAAATCATTACCCCACCGAACCCTTCCAAGTGAAGATGTGAAGCATTTCGGTACCTACAGATACGCAGGAACAATAGGACCACAGCTAGATATCAATAGTCATATTTTGTAAAAGTATCTATTTGACAACAATTTCAACATTTTTGAATTACAAATCAATGAGAACATAATCCAAATGCTAAGCCCGGTGATCACAGCAGACCCAGCCGCCATTCACACTGACTTTCTGTACCGGGGCTTCTTACTTGCCTTTTCTTGTTTGACACGCTGATATTTTGGGGTAGTGCTTGCTTGTTTTCTAGTGGACAAATAAGTCTTATTAGTTATTAGTTACTGGTCCATTATCCGAAAAGACCCAGGAGTTTGCAACAATGCAAGAAGGGGGATCATTGTTATATTCTATACACACTTCCAATGCTATTGACAGTATTAATACTCGATGTCTTCAACAACACAATCGTATGTGCGTCTTACTATTTACAGTTAAATTGGCTGCAATGCAAAGCTCCCTTTATAGAGTATCACGCCCACTATAGGCACTTCCGGACCTAGCTGGGAAGAAAAACATGTTACGCACACTGTGCATTGCATAAAGGAGAGATGATTATTGCTTGATTCTCAGAAGGTACTGGCTTTGGTGCTAACAAAGTTTCCTCCCCACCCCTTATTAACTGTTAGTGGGCTATACAATGTCTACATGGTGATAGCCTATAGGTAGTGGATCAGAGTATTGATAGTCGAAGTTATCGAATTGACACTATATGTGGTAAGAGTGGCCATTACGCAAGTTAGTCATGTTTTGTCATGTTTCGTCTAAATTACATTATATTAGCACCATTCTATTGATTTTATTTGGACAAAACATAGCTGCCTTGCGTCGTGGCCTCTACGCCAGTAGCCTAATCAATGTCTCACCTGCAGTCACAGAAGCGTATCACAGTAAAGATGACCATAAGCACGTTAATTGCAATACCGAAATAAAAATAATTTTTCTCGAGGGTAGGTTTTCCGATCAAATTTAAGCTGAAACAAAGATCGATTGAATTAATATAATTAAGTGCAGAGAGTAGTTGAGATTTATTTGTTTTATTAAGACACAAAATTACCTTGTAATGGACATAGTAAATATCATAGTTTTATAATGATTAAGTTTAACTATACACTTTTATAAGTCAGTAGTTACGACAATTATTATTTGGGTCAAATATCGTTTAATCCAATCGAAACCGCAGTTCTACCATGGTTCTACTTATACCCCGTTCCCACTACAAGTTTCAACCGCAGTTGAGAATCTCAATCGCAGTTGAACATCAGTGTGAACGCAACACAATCGAGTTCAACCGCGATCGAAAACTCGATCGTGTTTCTACAACTCAGTTGAGATCTGAACTGCAGTTAGCCAAAGCAGTTCACAGGAAATATGCGCGCACCACTATAAAATCTTTGGACATTTGACAGCTAACCTAGTCCTACCTGACATTTTCGTCATTGCCGACATTCCCGTAGGTATTGTAAGTTTACTCCTGTGTTTACTTAGTAATTTGTTGATTATATTGGCGTTGATAATTTGCTTCAAAGCAAATAAATAAATACTTTCACTTTCGGTGAGCGCCATGTTGTTTATTGTTCAAAAACAGCTGGTTGTCAGGCGGGTTGCGTAGATTACAGGGTTCAATTGCAGTTGAGCTTGATTCTGTGTGTGAACGCAAGATCAACACAGATCAACGCCATTTTTATTTGAACTGCAGTTGAAGTCAACCGCGGTTGAGACTGTAGTGAGAACGGGGTATTAGTAGAGGGCCATGTGGTATCCCGTAGGATCGTCGTGAAGGGAAGGTGCCACCTATCTGACTAAATGCATATATAGGTCCAAAACCTAAAATATTTTGGTGCCACCCCCAGACCCCTGGCGGGGGCTGGGGGCTGGGGGCTAAAGTTATTCATTCCTGTACCCTACACGAAAAGACATAGAGGATTATTTTTTTTTATTTAAGATCAAATCTAAATGCCCTATTGTGAAAAAAATTTAAAAAAATTTGGCCTCCATCTTGGATTTTTTTTGAAACATTAAGAATTGATATACACTTTAAATCGCTCATTGGACGAACAAATGTCTCAAACAAAAGTTATAGTACTCATAAAATGCAATAACTTTGTAATTCAACATTTTTTTCTATCACCAATACTTTATGAGTAAGAGCCGATTTAGTGCCGTTTTTCGGAGCGGGATAGGGACTACACCATATTAATTGATCTCGGGGGCCCTTGAACGGAGTGAATTTTATTGCTTTTTTATGACATCGTAGAGCCGAAACCGTTCATCCGATCTAAAAAATCTTTGCGGCATATGAAAGGTACATTCTTTGGGTCAACTTTCCCGAATTCGCAACAATCTTCTGTTTTCCATTGTTGAGAAAAAGCAATATTTCTTGAATAGAAATCGATCTTATTTTGAATTCGGTTTTATGGAGGTAGTGCAGGCACAAGTAAATTATGTTAACATTAGTTTCAGAGCCATTTATTGATATGTTAATAGAATCAGCGGTATATGCTCTGTACATTTTATTGGCAACGTTTCGCCGACGAGGCAGTCGGCTTCTTCAGGCAGGACTTGACTACTTGACAAGGGTGCTAACAAAGAAAGAAATATAAAATGTTTCCACAAAATTACTACAACAGGCTATTTTGTCTGATGTTTTCTCTACGCCATCTGGACTTCTAGCCAAGTTGAACTGCAGTATCTCGAAGTGCCTTGGCTCGGCTTCTTGTGTGAGGTCCCAGTGGCGGTGACTTGGCGTCGGGAACGTTACCTCTATTAGGTGGCTCTGTCGGCGCCACGGTGATTATAGCCATCACCGGCTTCCACGCGTGCGGCAGGCGTATAGAGTCATACCGCTTGTTCATGTTATGCGGGCGGCGTTCTATCTCGATCGCCTCCCTGATGGTCCGCCAGCTTTTAGGGGGGACCACGGCGAGGGACTTCATTCCGTCGAAGTTAATGGTATGTCCCTCGGCTTCCGCGTGCTGGGCGAGGGAGGAGTTGGGCTCCTGGAGACGGACCGCCGCCCTGTGCTCGCCGAGTCTGGTGGAGAGGTGGCGGCCCGTCTGTCCCACATAGGTTCTATGGCAGTCATTGCATGGAACCTCGTAGACGCCCAACTCCTCAAGCGCGATCTTGTCCTTGCAGCTTCGCAGCATCTCGCTGATCTTACGGTCGGTGGAGAAGATGGTCTTGATGTTTGCGGTCGCCAGCAGCTTGGAGATGCGGTCCGTGGTTCCCCTCACGTATGGCAAGAAGGCGAGTCTTTGCGTGTCGACGAGTGGCTTGGCGATGTCAGGGTTCCGCGGTGGTCTGTTCCACGCCTTGAGGAAGTCCCGCTTAGAATACCCGTTGCATAAGAGAGCATTCTGGAGGGTGCGGGCTTCTTCCATGATGTGGTCGGCGTCGGCAATCCGTCTGGAGCGAGTGGCGAGTGAGGAGGCTACCGACCTAAGCTGGGCCGGGTGATGGTGCGACGTCGCGTGGAGGTAGCGGTCAGTGTGCGGCGGCTTACGGTACACAGCGTGACCCAGGCTACCATCTTCGTTCTTCATCACCAGGCAGTCCAAGAACGGCAGCTTCCCATCAGACTCGAGCTCCATCGTGAAGCGGATGTTGTCATGCACGCTATTGAGGTGCTGCAGAAATGCGGGTAGCTTGTCGGCGCCGTGCTGCCACACAACAAACGTGTCGTCCACATACCTCAGCCAGCAGCGAGGTCGAAGCGGATCTCAAATTAATCGTCTTTTCGATAACCAAATTCGAACAGCTGTAACTTTTTTCTACATTAATAATGTTTTTGAAACTTTCACACATCAAACCTTGGTATGTTTGTTATCATATGTGAGATGTTCAGCCAAATTACTGAAGAAGTTTCACCACAGCGATATCTCGCTCATTGGACCATTTCTTGCGCCAACCGGAATTTAATAACCGGCCCACGTTATTCAGTATGTATAAAAAGCTCTTTTTGTAACTTTTTTCCCCAAGATGGCGGCGTTGGACATTTTTCTTTTCTTTTTTTCAAATTACGTAATCCAAGTTATGTGTGCCAATTTTTTCAGATTTTTTTTTAAACCGTCGATTTTTTGGAAAATGCCCCCCGCCCCCGCCCCCGGCTAGGGTTGCGAGGTTGACACCATGTTTTTTCATACATCTCAAAGCATGCTTTATCAAATGGCATTTGGTGCCAGCCCCCTTCACAAAAATTTTACGGTATAATTCACTTGTGCCTGTACTACCTCCATTAAAAACGAATTCAAAATAAGATCGATTTCTATTCATGAAATATTGCTTTTTTTAACAATGGAAAACAGAAGATTGTTGCGAATTCGGGAAAGTTGACCCAAAGAATGTACCTTTCATATGCCGCAAAGATTTTTTACATAGATCGGACGAACGGTTTCGGCGCTACGATGTCATAAAAAAGCGGTAAAATTCACTCCGTTCAAGGCCCCCCGAGATCAATTAACATTGTGTAGTCCCTATCCCGCACCGAAAAACGGCACTAAATCGGCTCTAAAGCTGGCTTTCCATGATCCGTCATCTTCCGTCAACGTCCGACACCGTCCGACGAAAACGACCACGTGACCCGTCTCGACCAATCCCTCGCCGTCCGAGATTTTTGAGGATGGCTCTGATTGGTCGAGACGGGTCACGTGGTCGTTTTCGTCGGACGGTGTCGGACGTTGACGGAAGATAACGGAGCATGGAAAACCAGCTACCCATAAAGTATTGGTGATAGAAAAAAATGTTAAATTACAAAGTTATTGCATTTTATGAGTATTAACTTTTGTTTGAGACATTTGTTCGTCCAATGACCGATTTAAAATATGTATATAAATTTTTAATGTTTAAATTTTTTTTTCCCAAGATGGCGGCCAAATTTTTTTAATTTTTTTTTCACAATAGGGCGCATTTAGATTTGATCATAAATAAAAAAAATTAATCCTCTATCTCTTTTCGTGTAGGGTACAGGAAAGAATAACTTAAGCCCCCAGCCCCCAGCCCCCAGCCCCCAGCCCCCGCCAGGGGTCTGGGGGTGGCACCAAATTTTTTTAGGTTTTGGACCTATATATGCATTTAGTGAGATAGGTGGCACCTTCCCTTCACGACGATCCTACGGGAGCTTTAAATCGACCTTTTGGCCCCCTACTAACTGTGACTTCCACAAAATACTTTAGTTTTTGAAATTAATCGAATGATTAAATATTGTTTACTCAATGCTGTAATCCGTTGACAAGTTATCTACCTGCGATCTTTTGGACATGATTGTACAGAACTGCTTCAAGCATGAAATTCTGAATCCAGTGATTATTTTAAAAAATCTTTTTTTGAGATGTCACAGTTTATAACTGGGGGCAACGCGTTATCACAGACAACTAAATTAGTATGTTTGTCGGAATTTGCAGCAAGGAAAAATCAATTTTATGTTTAGAATCCCTATTTTCCACGCATATTTTGTCTATTTTTCTGTCACTACTTAGATTCTTTTCCAACCGTAACAATAGAGGAGCAAAGTAATCCCCCCATTTCTAAGGGGTATACATCATTTAATTGGCATTTTTTATTTTTTTATTTTTATTTTTTATATTACATTAATTGCCCTCAGGCGCTGAAAGATCCTTGATAAAATATGGTGCAATCGCCTCATTATGTTGTGATAAAAGTCAGTGATAAAACCAGTCTTGCAAATCATCCCTCTGTACAAATATCAAACAATCTAGGCAACTTATACTACATTTGTGTACGACTGGCAGTCGGGATAGGGGTAAGTTATAACACCACAATTGAGTTGACTATACAGATGTAAATGCGCCAGAGCAATCCAGTGGGGTTTACTTACATAAAGCCGATTAGCAAGAACGCAACGAGTCCAAACAACGGCAATACGAGAGCAAAACAGGCATGACAGTCCATGCTTGATTTGCAAAAGCAGATGATTAGGAAGACCATTGCTACGGTCGTTCCTGTACCACTCGTGATCTTCAACAAATTATGTTCACTCGTTATCGTGACTCCACCCTTATGTTCCCAGTGATCACATACAGTTGCATAGCCCAACGTCAGCAGACCACTGAAACAGACAATAGAGTGACATCCTCTGCCAAGTCCAGATAATTTAGTCGAGGGTTTAGATAACAACTCGACATTTTAGTGTACATCTGATTTTTTTATTTTAGGATTTTTTTATTATTAATGATTTTTTATAATTTTTTGATTTTTGTAATCTTTAATTTTTTAATTATTTTAAACATTTTACCAGCTTTTTTTTGTGATTTTTGAATGTTTTCTTTTGATTTTTTTAATGTTTTGATTTCTCTTGAAATTTTTGATTTTGTAGCCTGTTTTTTTATTTTTTATTTTGATATATTTTTTTGAGTTCTTTTGATTTTTAAAATTATTGAGTAGTAACTTTTTAATATTTTTTGATTCTGGTAATTTTTGGATTTTTTATTTTTTTTAATTGATTTTAAGTTTCTTTGCGTGATTTAAAAAAATGATTTTGTTGTGATTTTTTTTATTGGTTTTTCAAAGTGTACACTAATTTTTAGTTGTTCACCTATCGGATTTAGTTAGCTGTGACATACTGCATTAACTGACCAACGGGTATTCCCGGGTTCGATTCCCGCGGTCGTCCTTCCTGACTGGGGTTTTTCGTGGTATTTCCTCAGTCGACAGGCAAATGCTGGGAAGGTACCCTACTAATAGGCCACGACCGCCTCATTCCCACCTTCCACCCTTACCTAATACCTACTCTTCACCATCCTCTCCCAATCATCATCATAATCATTCATCCGTCGCCATTAGCCTCGCTGCAGAACAGTGCGACGTTAATCCCCAGACAAAAAAAAGTCTTCTAATGACAGCAATCCAATTCTCGTAATCAAAATTACTATTGATGGAATTTAAAAGTGCTATATTCCAGAGGTACCTACTCACACATTTACATATTCAAGTGGAAGATTGTCGTCATGACAAAGGGATAATGCTGGCTTTCCATGCTCCGTTATCTTCCGTCAACGTCCGACACCGTCCGACGAAAACGACCACGTGACCCGTCTCGACCAATCAGAGCCATCCCCAAAAATCTCGGACGGCGAGGGATTGGTCGAGACGGGTCACGTGGTCGTTTTCGTCGGACGGTGTCGGACGTTGACGGAAGATGACGGATCATGGAAAGCCAGCTTAATACTTACATAAGAAGACTTCCCAACATCGATATGACGGAATTGCGTCGGCTGGAGTCACTATACATATAAATTGCGTGAATAATGTTAATAAGCGTGTAAATTACACTGATAACTCGGAAGACATCAGTATAGTCCATCATGGTCGAGGTAAAAGTGTTCGTAGCAGATAACTATATTTCATACACCCTGGTTCGTAGTGTTTTGATGTCGACTGCTGAATGCACTCTGTGAGTTTCTGGAGGAGAGGAAGATTCTTTTATCTTGTGCTAGGCCACGTATGTGCATTGAAACTTAATCCTCGCTATCACATCAAAGCCTTGACAATAATCTTATTATATCGCTTATTGTTACAAGTTTAGTCAGTTAATGCTGATTGCTGATAGAGGTGATGCATGGGAATGTCAGATTACAATGAATGATGCAACAGGTTATACCATATAGATCTTGGGTTAAACAACTATAACGTGTGTATTGTAAGATTAAATTACGAAATCTTTTGCAATAACACACAAGGACGCCCACAGGGAGGGTCAAGGGGGGGGGGGGGCGCTTGCCCCCCGCCCCTGGATGTAAGGAAAACATAAAAAATTTCTGGGGTACTATACAGTCTGTTTTTTACTGTATAAACTCTCAACAGATGGAGCCACAGTCAGTTGTTCTGCTAGGCCGAGAAAGACTTCATTGCGCTCTCACCTTGCAATGTTGTCTTTCTCGGCCTTACAAAACAACTGACGGTGTCTCGGTCTGTAGAGAGTTCATACAGTAAAAAAACAGACTGTACGTACTACTTATAGTTTAATTTTGTTAAAGAAAATTGATTTCAAGGTAAAATGAAAAAATGCCCTGCGGGGCAGGTTTGAACATGTCTCCCACCACCCCAAAGTGCAATATTTAAAAAAAAAATTGAATATTTCAACAAAATACACCTCATTACGTCTCAAAATTGATTTCAAAGTGTCCAAAAACCAAAAAACGCCCTGAAGGGCTGGGTGGGGGCCGCACCCCATACTCCCCTAACCCGTAAAAAATCGTTTCCTTGCCCTGCCCCCACCTGGCAGAAATCCTGCGGACGCCCATGATAACACACGTTGTTGTATTCCCACAAATAAGTGATAAGTGATGGAGCCACTTCTGGCAAGATGGCTACTAGGAAAACGCTCGGTGTAACGCGTTGATGAGCGAGCACCGACACGCACGACATCACCAATCATAGCACGATCCATTCAATCAAAGATAACTAACTATACATTATTTATTACCAATTTTCCTTGCAACTTTTCATAAACACTCTGGATCAATTAAATAACAGATTATTGTACTGATATTTTTCCATCAATCTCTTTGGACAGATATTCAAACACTTAAAACAGCAATAAGTCTGTAATTCTTGACCGATTGGGCTGGAAATGTGTAAAATATGATGTTATCTAGTCAAAACGTCGTTTTCATAACTGTGCAACACAATCCATATCGTAAAATAAATTATTTTAGATAAGGTATACCTATACCTATGTATATGAAATACCTACATTACATTTTGACTACATTATGTATTGCAATATGATCAACTAAGAAAAGAATCTGTCTTACTTGATATTGAGAATAGCCATCTATAAACTTTGCTTTGCTACATAGAGCAACCCAGAATGCAGTGGAATTTCTGTTTTGAAATGTCATTTCTGACAGTTATTAAAACTGTCAATAAGTGCATCTATGTTCTTGACTGGTAGGGCTGAAAATTTGTAAAATAAGAGACAATGTTGGTCTGAACGACCATGCAAAATATGAGTTTGATTGATCAGATTAATCGAAGACCATTTGATAGGTCAAATGGTGGTGTGGCTAAAGGCCGTTTTAAATTAAGTATACAAATGAAAAATATTGGTGCCAATCCTTGCTAAGTTTTAAGTTGATCGATTAAACCTTTATGATTGAACGGTTCCTTGTTAATTTTAAAAAATCACAGGATTTCGTTCAAAAAATATACCTGGGACCACCCATATGATATGATATGTAGTGTGTGTACACAATATCAGATCAATCTGTTGAACGGTCATTATTAGTTTCATATCGTTTAAAACTTTCTGCTCTAACTACCTTGCCTTGTAGATTCGAAGTCGCCGTGAATTTGACAGCCAACACGCAAAATGTCCCTAAAATGACAAAAACTTTTGAAAATAACGACAGATTAGAGTGAAAATTGGCAAAAATACCTTAAATGTTGGTACCAATGACCATGCGAAGTTTTTAGTTGGTCGGTCAATCGGTTCCAGTTTAAATTTAAAAAATCACAGGAAAAATGGTTTCAAATTTGAACCAATTGGAGAATTTGGCTGAAATTTTTTTTGATTGGGTACAATGTTGGTTGCAATGACTTTGCTAAATTTCAAATTGATCGAACCAACCAATCGAAAGATAATTTTTATAAAATTTGAACCAATCACAGGATCTCGTTCAGAAAAGATCCCAGGGATCGCATAGATTACGTTAGTATGTGTACAAAATTTCAGATCGATTGGTTGTGCGGTTTGACCTGGGCAGTGCAGGCAAAAAAAACACAAAAAAACACACAGAGAAAGTGCCATAAGAGTACCGTGGTGACGCTCGCTACGCTCGCTCAACTATCAGGTCCACATATTAATTTGTTTGTTTTTACATTTCGTGTTTCCATAAAGCAGTGAAAAAACAAAAAACAAAGTTATGTAGCTATAAATTTACTTTATTGGCCATAACACACAACCATATCAAATATTTGTATTTATATTTATGCAAATGCGCCCTTGATAGCCGCCATTTACCTAGTACCACAAAATCCACCAGAGGTCAGTTGTGTTCCTTATTATCTCGAGCTGCATGTTTTCGTTGGGTTGCCAAGCTACGTGTCAAAACCAAAGAAGTTTCTTTCTAGTTATGAACATACCTCCTGATTAGCTGACACGATTTACCTTGGTCTCTTCCAGTTGCAATTTGCTCTGGTATTGAGCAGTATAAATTAAACATTATCCACATTTGTATATTTCTATTTATTTTTTAAACGTTAATTCTGAACACTTTTTCCATTTATTTGGCACTTGGGCCACGGGAGGTTTTGTTCTATTCCCACTAAGAGCAAACTGCAAAATACTGTAAAATATTTTATTGTTTAAAAAAATAAAAAATAATCAGCCTCTTTTGAAGCTATTATACAGGCTAATAATCCTAAATATTGTTGTATTTCAGTTCGAGTGGCAGTTTCTTCTTGCGGACAAGAAGGTCGTCGCCTTACAGCGTGGAAGCTGCGAGAACTAGAAGATCATGAAACCTGACGCTTTACTACATTAAATTACAAAATGGCTGTGATACTTTAGCACTAAGTTGCACAGTTGTAACTCGCCTTCTGTGTATCATGTGGTAGGGGACAGGCAAAGATGAACTCAGTTTAACATGGCCAGGTATAGGCCGGCCCATGCTAGAGCGGGTTCATCTTTGCCTGTCACCGACCATAGAAGAGTGCTTTGCTCAATCCTAGCAAACAATACACCACACCAGTTGTACAACAATATACAACACAGAACACAACAACAACAGAACAACAGTATAGTACAACAATAGACCAGTTGACACAAATCCAGAAATAATCTGAGTGGTCCGGTTTAAAAATTAATG
Source organism: Leuctra nigra (assembly GCA_934045905.1). Lineage (NCBI taxonomy): Eukaryota > Metazoa > Arthropoda > Insecta > Plecoptera > Leuctridae > Leuctra > Leuctra nigra. Next base: position 10,778,705 of record OW203766.1, on the reverse strand, counting down.
TAAATGCAGTTTTATTGTGCAGATATTTTTATTTACTTGTAGCTAAGCTTGCATCTCTTTTCTTAGAACTTTATTTAGGTACTAAGTGATCTGAATCGCGGCCATATTGTTTGCACATATGACAGATCAGTTTAACATACATGACTATTTTGAAAAATACGTCTTCTGCCTATAATTTTATTTCCAATTGACCAATGAAGGTGGGCGTTGCCTTATGAAAGACAAAAGTATTACCATGGTAACTCCAGGGTTCTTAGAAATAACAATTTTTCATTCAAACAAATGAAATTCAGAAAGATCAAAGAATTCAGCTCACACGTGTTTAATAGTTTAATTTACCACTTGAAATAGAACAATCAATATATTTAAACTCATATAAATCATGTTTGATGATTTCTGGACAATTATTACAGTGGTACAACGAAACAAATTATATTTTGTCAGGTATGTTGCCAAATTGTTTTACTTTTTAATGGCTTCTGTCACTGGATTGTTTCGTCAACTTAAAAAGGCCTTAGCTCTCATATAATAAGTTAATTGAGACTGAACAATATTCAAGTAAATAGTTTAAATCATTGCTATATTATTAATGGCGTTTTGTAGATTGTAAAACTGTTAAATTCTGTAAGAAACAGCTGTTTGCTGTTAACTGACAGTTGTTTGGTCACTGACAGCTGTCAGTGTCCAAACATTGACTTTTGTTTTATGACGTAGTGGGGGGAGGAGATCTACATTGGTCAATTGAACATGTAGCTAACTATTAGAAATATAATACCAAAAACAAACATTAACAGCAATTCTGACGTGATGCAACAAAATGGCCGCCCAACAATAGCTTTGTGACGTCACGTGAACGCCAATGTACCAAACTGCATGAATAATTTCTGGATTGGTCAATTTAAAACATTCGAATAAAATAGAGACGTAAAATGCGGATGAATGAATCAATTGTATTAAACAACTTTGGAAAATAATGCATTTTGTAATGAATGTATCAAGGTAATGCTTGCCACTGTTCCGGTGGTTGTATGGATTATGAAAACATTTGGTGTCACAGGGAATGAAGGATGATATATTTCATATTCTGCTTACATCAAACTCTGTAAGTAGGTACCCTAAAAAAATGTTATTTTTAGTGGACCGTTTTTAAAAATTATCTGTATTTTTATATGTTTAAAAAATATCAATAAAAGTATAATTTTTTTCCATTCGCCTTGCGTTTCATTGTTGTGTCATTGTCATGTGGATGAGGGGATGGGGGGGGGGGGGGGCGGATGCAGCATCACAGGAACAGGGAGAGCGGATCTGACGAGGTGCCGAGTGTCAAACCCAGGAGGAATCCTGCCGAGAGAATGTCCCATTCCGAGAGACTGATAGCATTTTTTATTTATTTTTATTTTTATTTTTTATTACATTTTATTCTTATCTATTAGGAGTACATACATTGTATAATAATAAGCACTTGGTTGAACAGGATAAGAAGCCCGCATAGAGTGAACTCCGTGTGCGGGCTGATTTAAGTTGAAAAGATATATTAAAAGTCAAGATAGCGTCAGGTGATGTTGATTGATTGATATATATGAAGTTATACAGTACTAAACGTTATAAATAGTTTAATAGACAAATTAAAATTAAAATAGTTATTGATTAAAAATATAATAGACTCTTACAGTAGTCTCTGCCAGATGTCATAATCCATTCTTTTATTCGATACTTATAAATTTTGATATTGTCTTCTGTTCTTATATCTAGTGGTAATTTGTTGAAAATGCGGGGTCCGATGAATTGTAAATTTTGTTGACTTTTTTGTTTAGATTTCCGAGGCATATCAAGAGTATATTTGTCAGTGTGTCGGGTATTTACAGAAGAGGTGCAGCTGCTAGATTTTTTGAATTTTTCATAGTTCTTGCGAATGTAAATTAGGGATGCTCTAATATAAATCTGTCGTATGTCTAGAACATTTGTATTAATATAGGTTTGATTGGAAGGAAAACATTTGGGCTTTTTTAAAATAATTTTTAGGATTAATTTTTGAATTATTAATAATGGTTGTATAACAGATCTGCCAGCGCCTCCCCATCCAAGAATACCGTATTGGAGAATTGATTGCGCAAGCGCTGTGTATACAGTTAGTAATAATTTAAAACTGATTATATTTCTAAGTCTATAAAATATATATAATACATTACGAAGTTTTTTCAAAGTAACAGCGACATGGTCATTCCATTTTAAATTTTTATCGATTGAGATTCCGAGATATTTTACAGTGTCAACGGCTTTAATAATTTCGCAGGCACAGCTAAAGTCATCGGTTTGTTGGCAATGTGGCGCGTGCATCTTTAGTAGTTTTCCTTCACTAGGCTCTGACCTTCTTGAAATTGAAAATGGTATATGTACAGTCTTATCAACATTAAGTGTGAGTAGGTTCTTATTTAGCCATATGTGTATCTTCTTCATTTCTGCGTTAGCTTTTTTGTATACCTCACACCAGGTCTTTCCACGGAAAGTAACAGCTGTATCGTCAGCGTATGTAATTATTGTTCCATCTGTTTCAAGGTTGCACAGGTTATTTATATAAATGATGAATAAAATTGGGCCGAGAACAGTACCTTGAGGTACTCCGCAGTTGATTTCTTTTGTGTCACTTATAACATTATTTATTCTAACTACTTGATTGCGACCAAAGAGATAGTTTTTAAATAAGTTCAGAGTAGAACCTTTAATTCCTATATCTTTTAACTTCTCTAGCATTAAGTAATGGTCAACTGTATCGAACGCTTTCGCGAGGTCAATGAATAATGTAAGGACTTTTTGGTTTTGGTCCATTGCATTATATATGTTGTTAGTTAGTTGGAGAAGCGCGTCATCTGTGCCAAGTCCTGGTCGAAAACCAAACTGATTTTCAGACAGAATATTGTTTATTTCAAGGAATTTCATTAGTCTTCCTTTTATACATTTCTCTAGGATTTTTGAGAGGTGTGTCAAAATTGAAATGGGCCTATAGTTTTCTGGTTTGGTTTTTTCTTTGCTTTTATGGATTGGTATGATTGTCGCTTTTTTAAATTGAGAAGGGAAGATACCTTGTTCCAAGGAAAGATTAAATATGTGGGCCAACGGCGTTGAGATATGAAATTTTGCTATTTTTAAATCATTTGCACTTATGTCGTCAATACCAGTGGCTGACCCGACTTTCAGTTCCGAAATAAATTTGAGGATTTCATTTTGGGTAATTGGTTCTAAGAAAGGGTCTTCCTCTGTAATATCTGGTCGTAGTGTTGCTTTTGAATCATTCATAAACGCATCTAATTTATGTTTCGAATTTTTTATTTTTATTTCATTTGCCAGTTTACTCCCTACTGTTGAAAAGTGTTGGACAAACAAATTCGCAACTTTCTCTGGTTCAGTGGCGCTATTGAAAGTCTCGCCGCCTACAGACACTTCTCGTATCTGTTGCGCAGGTTTCCTATTTCTGTCTGTGATATTATTCAAAGTAGTCCATATTTTTCTTGGGTTTCCATCTGCTTTTTCAATTAAATTTGAGTAATAAGAGTTTTTAGCATTAAAAATTAATCTATTTAGGAAGTTCCTGTACATTTTATACCTAGTCCTAAGTTCCTTGAGTTCTTTATTAAACGGTGTGTTATTTTTATTACATCTTATTTCTAGTTTATGTAGTTGTTTATGAAGGTGATCTCTTTTCCTGATTGAGACGATAATGCCTTTCGTAATCCATGGCTTTAGTTTTCTGAATTTTGCGCAAGATTTAATGTTAGATTCAGAGCAGTTTTCAATGTGTTTTTTAAGACTAGTTATAAATAAATCGGTTGCCGTGTCTACATTTGTTTGCTCTAAAATATTTTCCCATGTTTCTATTTCAAGTTGACCTGTAAAATTCTTGGAATTTAAAACTTTTTTGCGAAAAGTTGCGGGTGCGTTTTGATGTGTAATTTCGCGGTTTGAGAATAGGGGTATACTAAGAATTGTTGGGTAATGGTCCGTTATATTAATTTTGTAAGTTCCTGAAATAATGTCGGAGGATGTTGAATTTAGAAATATATGATCTACACAAGTGCTAGTGGTTGCAGTTTCCCTGGTTGGTGAGTTTATAACAGATATGTACCCATGTGAGAGAAGTGCGTTCAAATATTCATTTTGAAGTTTATTTTGATTTTGGCCTAGAATATTGATGTTCATATCTCCTATTACAATGTTGTGAGCACTAGGTTTCAGTTTGTCAAGTGTTAGAGTAAGCTCATCAGTAAATTGCTGAATATTAGTGGAAGGGGACCTGTATATTGCTAGTATATGAAAGTTATTGTTATTTATTGAGAAGTTGAGATGAATTGAATTAGAGGAAACCATGGCTACATCGCGATATAATTTTGAGTCTTTAATGGAATTTATGTTAATAAAAATCGCTATGCCGTCATGGCTCGAGTTCTTAGCTGGGAAAAGATAGGAGCTGTACCCATTTATATTGAACATTTCTTCGTCTAGCAGCTGCGTTTCAGTCAAAACAATAACATCAAATGTACATGTGAGTTGATTTAGAATTACGACTAGTTCGTCAAAGTGCTTTCTTATACTTCTGATGTTTACGTGGAAAATTTTAAAGTTAGTGTTATTGCCTAAAGACATTACATTTATATCAAATATATCGAATGGATCATCAGATAGGGGTTCATTCGCCATTTCAGTTAAAAAGATGGTGTATAACAAGAAACGTTTGCACACTTTACACTTTTCACTTAATAACTACCTGCTGCACTGTTTATGGGTCCACAATTCTTGTCAGGAATGTCCGAGGGTTTTTTGATGGAGATCACTGGAGACGTCTCATGTTGTCGGAGGAAGACTCGTCCGTTTCGCGTCCACGCAAACTTGTATCCCAGTTTTTTGGCGTTCCTTGCCATCCAGAAGAGATTCTTGTTTGCTGTGGTCAGGTGTTCATTTATGTAAATTTTGTTGTTTGAATCATATCCAATAATCTTTGCGTCAATGTATTGAACTTCCTTCTTCCGCTTCATGATAATGTCTCTTACTTGTCTGGAGTATAGTTTGGCTACGATAGCAGGAGGTTTGTCAGATGAGTCTCTGGTCGATTTTCTTGTTCTATGGCAGTATTCGATGGCACTTGTGCCTATGTTTTAAATGCCGAGAGCCGCCACCGCGTTGGCCACAATCTTGTAAGTGTTTTCATCTTCTGTCACAGGTACACCTTGGACCTCGATGTTGAAGTTGCGCGAGTATTGTTCTGTCTGGTTCATACGGTCTGTCAAATCTGCCACTTCTTCCTTCAGTATTTCGTTTTCCTTTTTTAGTGTTGCTACTTGAGACACTAGGGCCTTGATGAGGACCGTGTCCTCCTTTATTTCGTCATATTGTTTTGAGAGGAACTCTACTGAAGTTTGCAGGGTCTTCATCAATGCATACAGGTCCGAGATGGTGGGCTCGTTCTTGCCGCCGCCGAGGCAGGTGGCAGCACCTGCCACGCTCGCTCGTGTTTGCGTCTGCGAGCTGGGGCCCTGGTCCGCATGGTCTGCATTTCTTTCGACACTAATGTTCTTGTTTTTAACCATTTCAGAGATCAAAAATCACACTTACTTTACTTTTACTTTAACACCCGTCACAAAATGTCACTCCTACGCGCGGAAATAACACGTAAATCACCTTCGAATCACTGAATAAGAATAAAATCCACGGAGCAGCACGGCCTGTTGCTTTCACATCGACGCCATCTTGTGGATCAGAATGGTCAGAATAATTCAATTAAGAAACAGAAACACTTATGATAGGTACCTACCTTAGAATAAAGAGTAATACCGAAGCTTCGCTTAGCAACAGCTCAATGGACCGTCTGCCTGCCACTTGTATGAGCCATCATCTAACAGTGTGTCACAGATGTTCTGGGAAATTTAAATAAAAGTATCGATTATTCCGGAATTATACGTAAGTACTTTTTGTCAAGAATTAAATAGAATATTTTGATCACCACCTACTAGATCTTTCCCCCTCCCCTCAGGGAAGGGAGGGGAGGGGGAAAGATCTAGTAGGTGGTGATTTTGATCAAAGGAGATTTAAATCAAGATTTGACAATAATAATTATAATTTCTATATTAATAATTAATTAGGGTATAGTTAATTCTTAAGGTGGCTGAATATCACGTGACTTTATTTCTCTACATCCGATGAAAAGAAATAGTTACCTATGAGTACATACCTTACATCGTTCATGTTGAGTATTCCAAGGTGATTTATGAAGGAAATTCACTGCATACTGGAGCTTATCAATATTTGCAGTCAATATTATTTAATTTTGCAGTGATTTTAATAATAAAAACAACACAAATATCGTGTATACGTACGCGTGTGAAGACTGTCAAAACCAAGTGCTGTTCGTTTAAACATTACATTCATAATAGTGGATATAATTAATATCTCAACATTTCATTGGAAAGACGAAGAATGAGCGCATGTTATACATTCTGACATTGCGTCAGGTTTGTGATGCATATATGCCTTTTTATTAGATTAAAGTTTGCTGTTCTTGGCAACTCGTAGAATTTCCTTCAACTTCAGGTCTTGATTTGAGAACATTTAGGTGCAAGGAAGTAAAATCATCTAATATGTTATTTTCGCAGCTCTTTTCTGAGTAGATTATTTCCAACTGATGTGTCCTAACTTATCTGATGAGTGAGAAGTATTTGCTGAACTGAACCCTTCCAACTGAAAATGTGTAGCTTTTTGGTTGAAAAGTCACGTGATATACAGCCACCTTAAGGTGGCTGGAGCGATCGAGGCATAGTCTCAGATCTTCATAATTTTTTGTGTATTTATTGATATTCATGCCATACACAATCCCCGAAAAAAAATACACTTCTCGTGTCTAGTTTCTGAGATAATTTGAGATTTCTCCCCAATGTTATCTTATGGCAGCCGCGGAATTATTAATATTTTAAATTAAAATTTTCCCCAAAATCTGTGACCCTGTATGGTACCCAACTATGTTATTCTATTCCATTATTAATTGTAATTTTGTACACATATTAATTTTTAACTGTGTCAATTTTTTCAGGGGGCAACCCTTCCCACCCTCTGAATACTACCATGAAACAATTGTTGTAAATTTAAGGCTAAGGTACCGGAAACACTGTTTACAAAGCTCATCTAACATCGACGAGATAACAATCTTGAGGTATAGCGGGTTATATAGAGCACATCCTACTTATCTTAATAATATTATTATTTAAAAATTGGTTATTTCCTTGCAGACAAGTAGGTATATTATGGTGAGGCGTACGCCTCTCTTCATGCTCTCTTTAGTCTTTACATTGTAAGTGGAAGAAGTTAAGTAAGCACTATTTGTAACATCAGGTAATTTACGTACACACAGAGCAATTACAGCTAATAAAAGCTTTTGCAATTATTTATTAGTCATGCATAATAATTATAATAGAGAGTGGCAGACATGTCCTCCACCTGTCACTGGTGGCTGTATGGAATGGAAGATACACGCAGTATTGCTGGGACATCATGGGTGTAGGAACTGCAGTGCTCGCCTGTCTGCTGGCTTCACTGCCGGGTGAGTATGCGTGAATAGTTACAATATACATGTCCCCCACCTGTCACTGGTGGCTGTATGGAATGGAAGATACACGCAGTATTGCTGGGACATCATGGGTGTAGGAACTGCAGTGCTCGCCTGTCTGCTGGCTTCACTACCGGGTGAGTGTGCGTGGATAGTTACAATACACATGTCCCCCACCTGTCACTGGTGGCTGTATGGAATGGAAGATACACGCAGTATTGCTGGGACATCATGGGTGTAGGAACTGCAGTGCTCGCCTGTCTGCTGGCTTCACTACCGGGTGAGTGTGCGTGGATAGTTACAATACACATGTCCCACACCTGTCACTGGTGGCTGTATGGAATGGAAGATACACGCAGTATTGCTGGGACATCATGGGTGTAGGAACTGCAGTGCTCGCCTGTCTGCTGGCTTCACTACCGGGTAAGTGTGCATGGATAGTTACAATATACATGTCCCCCACCTGTCACTGGTGGCTGTATGGAATGGAAGATACACGCAGTATTGCTGGGACATCATGGGTGTAGGAACTGCAGTGCTCGCCTGTCTGCTGGCTTCACTACCGGGTGAGTGTGCATGGATAGTTACAATATACATGTCCCCCACCTGTCACTGGTGGCTGTATGGAATGGAAGATACACGCAGTATTGCTGGGACATCATGGGTGTAGGAACTGCAGTGCTCGCCTGTCTGCTGGCTTCACTACCGGGTGAGTGTGCGTGGATAGTTACAATACACATGTCCCCCACCTGTCACTGGTGGCTGTATGGAATGGAAGATACACGCAGTATTGCTGGGACATCATGGGTGTAGGAACTGCAGTGCTCGCCTGTCTGCCGGCTTCACTACCGGGTGAGTGTGCGTGGATAGTTACAATACACATGTCCCCCACCTGTCACTGGTGGCTGTATGGAATGGAAGATACACGCAGTATTGCTGGGACATCATGGGTGTAGGAACTGCAGTGCTCGCCTGTCTGCTGGCTTCACTACCGGGTGAGTGTGCATGGATAGTTACAATATACATGTCCCCCACCTGTCACTGGTGGCTGTATGGAATGGAAGATACACGCAGTATTGCTGGGACATCATGGGTGTAGGAACTGCAGTGCTTGCCTGTCTGCTGGCTTCACTACCGGGTGAGTATGCGTGGATAGTTACAATACACATGTCCCCCACCTGTCACTGGTGGCTGTATGGAATGGAAGATACACGCAGTATTGCTGGGACATCATGGGTGTAGGAACTGCAGTGCTTGCCTGTCTGCTGGCTTCACTACCGGGTGAGTGTGCGTGGATAGTTACAATACACATGTCCCCCACCTGTCACTGGTGGCTGTATGGAATGGAAGATACACGCAGTATTGCTGGGACATCATGGGTGTAGGAACTGCAGTGCTCGCCTGTCTGCTGGCTTCACTACCGGGTGAGTGTGCGTGGATAGTTACAATACACATGTCCCCCACCTGTCACTGGTGGCTGTATGGAATGGAAGATACACGCAGTATTGCTGGGACATCATGGGTGTAGGAACTGCAGTGCTCGCCTGTCTGCTGGCTTCACTACCGGGTGAGTGTGCGTGGATAGTTACAATACACATGTCCCCCACCTGTCACTGGTGGCTGTATGGAATGGAAGATACACGCAGTATTGCTGGGACATCATGGGTGTAGGAACTGCAGTGCTCGCCTGTCTGCTGGCTTCACTACCGGGTAAGTGTGCATGGATAGTTACAATATACATGTCCCCCACCTGTCACTGGTGGCTGTATGGAATGGAAGATACACGCAGTATTGCTGGGACATCATGGGTGTAGGAACTGCAGTGCTCGCCTGTCTGCTGGCTTCACTACCGGGTGAGTATGCGTGAATAGTTACAATACACATGTCCCCCACCTGTCACTGGTGGCTGTATGGAATGGAAGATACACGCAGTATTGCTGGGACATCATGGGTGTAGGAACTGCAGTGCTCGCCTGTCTGCTGGCTTCACTACCGGGTAAGTGTGCATGGATAGTTAAAATATACATGTCCCCCACCTGTCACTGGTGGCTGTATGGAATGGAAGATACACGCAGTATTGCTGGGACATCATGGGTGTAGGAACTGCAGTGCTCGCCTGTCTGCTGGCTTCACTACCGGGTGAGTATGCGTGAATAGTTACAATACACATGTCCCCCACCTGTCACTGGTGGCTGTATGGAATGGAAGATACACGCAGTATTGCTGGGACATCATGGGTGTAGGAACTGCAGTGCTCGCCTGTCTGCTGGCTTCACTACCGGGTGAGTGTGCGTGGATAGTTACAATACACATGTCCCCCACCTGTCACTGGTGGCTGTATGGAATGGAAGATACACGCAGTATTGCTGGGACATCATGGGTGTAGGAACTGCAGTGCTCGCCTGTCTGCTGGCTTCACTACCGGGTGAGTATGCGTGGATAGTTACAATATACATGTCCCCCACCTGTCACCTGTCACAACGAATCTACATCTATGCAATATTGGAAATAAACTTTAAATGTTATCAAATCCAAGTGAAACTATGGTTCTACTGTCACGTTAGGGTGGGATGGACTTCAGGAAATCTTTATGATATTTGTTATTCTAACTATATACATATTGTATATATTTATTAAATTACATTTTTAAATAAATAAAAAATGTCTATTATGAAAGAATTTAACTATAAATTAATTTAATTGTGTGTCCAGCTTTTACACATAGGTACGAGATAAAATCGAGATATTTTCAAAAATTATCGACTTTTTGTGAAAACTTAAGGTGGCTGTATATCACGTGACTTTTCAACCAAAAAGCTACACATTTTCATTTGGAAGGGTTCAGTTCAGCAAATACTTCTCACTCATCAGATAAGTTAGGACACATCAGTTGGACCTAATCTACGCAGAAAAGAACTGCGAAAATAACATATTAGATGATTTTACTTCCTTGCACCTAAATATTTTCAAATCAAGACCTGAAGTTGAAGGAAATTCTACGAGTTGCCAAGAACAGCAAACATTACTCTAATAAAAAGGCATGTATGCATCACAAACCTGACGCAATATCAGAATGTATAACATGCGCTCATTCTTCGTCTTTCCAGTGAAATGTTGAGACATTAATTATATCCACTATTATGAATGTAATGATTAAACGAACAGCACTTGGTTTTGACAGTCTTCACACGCGTACGTATACACGAAATTTGTGTTGTTTTTATTATAAAATCACTGCAAAATTAAATAAAATTGACTGCAAATATTGATAAGTTCAAGTATGCAATGAATTTCCTTCATAAATCACCTTGGATTACTCAACATGAACGATGTAAGGTATGTACTCATAGGTAACTATTTCTTTTGATCGGATGTAGAGAAATAAAGTCACGTGATATACAGCCACCTTAAGACACGTGGTTGTGTACGAATGTAAATACAATGTAAACGATGTTCTGCTCTTCCAGGTCCTCCTGGTTTCGTGTTCAACGAGGCCTACCTCCAGACATTCCCCGTCTCGCGCGCCAACAAGATGTGTGACGTCATCAGCCCCACACTCGACGTCAGATTCTATCTCTACACGAGGTTATGACGTCACAATTACCCCATAAGAGGCAAACGGAAGCAAACGGGAATGGCGTCCCGGAATAGCGTCATAAAGAATAAGGTCATATTCGTTGTGTGACAGGGTCTTTTCGCAAAAGGAATATGGTCATATGAAATATGACTTTCTTCCGATATGACTTTATTACTGCGGAATAATGTCACATCCAATATGACGTTATTCCGATAGAAATTCCGTCCCGTTCGTTATGGAAATTCGGGGATTCCCAACTTGGAAATTCCCAATCGTTCTGTTGCCATATGACGTTATTCCTGCGGAATAAAGTCAAAAAAATATGACTTTATTCCTGTAGAAAACTTGAATTGGCATATGACCTTATTCCTCCGGAATAATGTCACAATTAATATGACTTTATTCCTTCGGAACAATGTCACAAATAATATGACTTTATTCCTTCGGAACAAAGTCACAAGTAATAAGTATGACGTTATTCCTGTCGTTAAAATTGAATTGGCATATGACTTTATTCCTGCGGAACAAAGTCACAATTAATATGACTTTATTCCTTCGGAATAATGTCACAAATAATATGACTTTATTCCTGTAGAAAACTTGAATTGGCATATGACCTTATTCCTCCGGAATAATGTCACAAATCATATGACTTTATTCCTTCGGAACAAAGTCACAAGTATAATATGACGTTATTCCTGTCGTTAAAATTGAATTGGCATATGACTTTATTCCTGCGGAACAAAGTCACAACTAATATGTCTTTATTCCTGCGGAATAAAGTCACAAATAATATGACGATATTCATGTAGTAAAACCTGTTCGAAAATTGTTAAAAGTGTTTGGTTTGGCGTGTGAAATATTGTTGGATTCGTTTCATAATAAATAAAAGACACTGAATAAACCAGGCACGTAGGAAGGATCACTTATAAATTTGCTGAAATTCCAACAAAAAAAGCCCCGCGGGGCAACAATTGGAGAGTAGTTTGCTTCATTTCGTGCATTTCAGAGCCCCAGAGCGAAAAGCGTAAAGTAATGTTGGTGCAACATGCACTACACTCATGTAATATGGGTTGCCTACCGCACGAGGGGTGCGAAAAGTAAGTTGGTGCAATATGCACTACACTTATGTAATATGGGTTGCCTACCGCACGAGGGGGCGAAAAGTAAGTTGGTGCAACATGCACTACACTTATGTAATATGGGTTGCCTACCGCACGCGGGGTGCGAAAAGTAAGTTGGTGCAACATGCACTACACTTATGTAATATGGGTTGCCTACCGCACGCGGGGTGCGAAAAGTAAGTTGGTGCAACATGCACGACACTTATGTAATATGGGTTGCCTACCTATATGGTTGCCTACCTACCTATATGGGTTGCTTACGGAAAAAATGGCGAAGGAAAAAATGGCGGAAAAACAGGGTAGGAAAAAATGGCGACGGAAGAAATGGCGACAAAGAGCGGAAAAAATGGCGAAAGGGAAAAATTTATTTTACTGAAAACATCGTGAATATTTCTTTATTCTCTGGCATTATTAAGGGACGAGAAATGGGGGGCACTTTTACAAACACAATTTTATACTCTTTACAGATTTCGTTTTTTTTTAAATAATGAACAAAAACAATCATCAGGGCTTACGTCTCATGTCAACTTATATGGGAATTTCTGTTGAGATAGCGGACTAAAATAGCCACTTCCTGTCCTAAACCCCCCAAAAGATGACAGTTGACATGTCTGCCAGGTACAGTATAATTCGCTCCGTAATGTAACGCGGCGATGAGCTAATATCATATCGAATTAAAATATGATCAACTCAATCAACATAATTAACACACTTATTCAATTTTATAGTAGATTCCAATTAATTTCGATAACTTCACTTTTCATACGGCTATTTCAAAATATTAAACATTTCAATAAATTCGTAAGTTCTTATTTAAAAGAAGAAAAAAGAAAATTTATAAAACTATCCAAAAAATAACAGACACAATAACAGACGCAACTAACTTTTGAAAATATATTTTCGCCATTTCTTCCGCATGGGGGCGCCATTTTTTCCGTCGCCATTTATTCCTACCCGGTTTCTCGCCATTATTTCCGTCGCCATTTTTTCCGTTTACCTAGCTACCAAAATACCAAAAAGTCGCGAATTGTCCGTGGGACTATATACTAGAATGATGCTTTGAAATACCTCAACTTGATTCATTGACTATTAAATACTATTTGGTAATCAATGCTTGATTCTTCTAAAGCCAACTCCTATTCGCTTAGGCATTAATAATGACAAACTACCAGCCAATGGGGTGCGTCGTTATAAAATACCGTCAAGGAATCCAATGAAACCGAATCAGTTTAGAACTGCACTAATTAGCTTACACCGGAAATGACAAAGATAAGAAATACTATCCTATGTTGATTTTACAGGTTTTTGAACAAAACAACACTTGCCGACGAAAACTAGTTGTGCACCGCTTTTGTTTATAATCTCAAAATATGATGTGTTGGAATGATATTATCACCGAGCGTAGCGAGCATTGCTATTAAATATACGGATGCAACATTCTCATTGTTTGTGTGTGTTTTCACTGCAATGCCCAGGGCACACCGTTCAACCAATCATTAGGTTATTATAAAAATATTTTTAATATGTAGAGTTTTACTAGTAATGAGTACTATCCGTTCGTTTCTTGGTAAATATATGATTTATATGATTGTACCTAATGGTTTTCTAATGAATTTTTCGTGATATTCTCAGTCGGATGTTTTCCGACTGCCATGTATTTTTCAGCCTGTCAGGAGATATTTATTGAACGGATTTAAATAAAAAATAGGGTCTGCATACAGAAAAGGTTGTCTTTACATGTTTGCAAAATTTCAGATCGATCGATCTGTCAAAAAACAGAACACACAAAAAGTCTAACAAAAATTTGTTTTGTACACTTAAATATGTCGAGCTGTTAACCACTCGTATTTTTTTTATCTTTGTATTTATCTTTCTTCTCTATTTAGGGTAAACACCCAATGGTGGATCACCTTTTTAATAAAATTCATAGAAGATGCAGTATTGGTTTATATGATGTTAAAATTTTTAATTGTCTTGTATTGGGTATGAGTTACAATTTAAAAAATATATCATGAATTTATTAGTCGACAGCCGACTTATAAAAAACATATAATGATGTGCTAATTTGACCAACCACTGGGAGTGGGTTTCGGTTGTGGGTAAGTTATTGGAATATATTGGAACTGAAGTATGTTATTGCCCAATCAATTGGAAAGGTATTTGTGAATGGCGCATGTTAATATAAGTCGTATTATGATATTAATTAATAATTTAGAGACACTCATTTGCTCCCTGTTGTGGATCATTTACAGGCGGAAAAAACAAGTTTCGTTCGTTTTGAGTTATAACTTAATCACTGACATATCAGTTGGTAAAAAACCTTTGACATTTAACTTAAGATCTCCAATTCTTCCCATTGCGCAATCTATTTTATTTTATTTATTTAAATTTTAATATTTAAAAATTTAATTTTAATATAAATAAAAGCTTTTGAAACATACTGTGCAATTGAAATATTAAATCTAATGTTCATATTATGAGGTTTAGTACAATTTGACACACTCAACACGATGTTGCGCTAATTAGTGTAAAAATTGCACATTCATTTTGCACAGTTTTCTGGCTCTCTGCAAGTGGTGTTAAAGTTGGTAGAATTGAATAAGAAAAATATTCTAATATTGTTCAGGATTAAATAACACACTCGCGAAGAATAATCAACATATGCGTAATGTTGCCTTATTTATCCGCATTTTACTGCAACAGGAGGAAACAAGAAAATCAAAAGATCTACTTTTTCTCAGGCGCATCCGGAATAATTTTTTTCCACCGTTCTCAAAAGACGCCAAGAGTCGATTCCATCATTTACCAACCACTTGAATCGACTTCAACGTAATAAATAAGTGGTGTTTTCCCTAAATATGTTAATTTGAACAAAATTAGGGTAATTTTATTGACTGACCCACCACTGGAAGCCTGATCCACCACTGGGTTTTTACTCTATCTTATTTTTTTATTCAATTTCGCAAAATTTTCTTTAATTTTGCTTAGATTTTTTCACATCTTTTAAGTTAATTTTAATTTTTTCATATTTTGTTATTTTTTTTTTTATTGGATTTTTTTTAGCAATACCAAAACAATTTCAATTTTATTATGCATTTCTGAGTGTTATGTAAATCACATATTTAAATATCACAATTTCAGGTAGAAAATGTGGTAGTGTCAGAAAATGTCGGAGAAAATTTGTTAGGTACAATTCTTTTGGGACAAGAATAAGTATTTTCCACGAGGAAGATTTTCGCCTATATTTATTTTATTCCCGAGATATGTGACAAGTGGGAAGTGACAAAATGTTCTCACATTTAGTTCTCATCTCACTTTCTGACAGTTTCAGACCCGTGAGGCGAGAGCGGACGTGAGAACACAATAGTCACTTGTTAACCGTCGCCACCTGTCTACCTGGGCACCCCTTGACGCAGCTAGCCAATCCAAGAGCTTGCTTGTTTCATTCAAACCACACATTGGCGGCTGCATTCAAATCATGCGTATCTCATTCAAATGACAGTGTTCAAGGTATATTTTATCTTCAAGTTATTTTGTACTACTTTATCGCAACTAAAATCATCTTATAACATATAATTATACAATTTAACGTATTATACTACACAGTTTGTATGGAACTTTTCCAATTACAGCTTATATTCAATTAAATGAACTCATCAGTTATCAAATTCCTCATTTCAATGCTTCCAGAATAAACTATCCCAGAAAAAAACACTCCGTGTAAAAAAGGCAGCCAAGTCTCTTTACTTTAAAAAAATTCAACACCGAAAAGGAGTGATATCAAAAAAGGAGCCAAGTCAATGACATTTCCAAATATTTAATCGTATCTTTGAAATAAAAGTATAAACACCGAGAAATACTTTACAAAAGGACTTGGCGCATCGTTTTTTTAAAGACATCATTCTATCCTAAAAGTGGAAAGAAATTTACAAGTAGGTACATTTTCCTCTTTCTATTAGAGCCAGAATCTATGAATCAAGCTACTTTTAGTAATGACTATTTTATAGTTTTGTCAATGGCGATAGAAGCATGATTTTATGCTGTAATATATAAGTAATATAAGGGTGAAAGAATTACATAACAATTGGAAGTGGTGAGAATGTAGGTTTCTTTGGAAAACTTCCATGGAGTCAGGAGTCAGGATCCTCATCAGTGTGTTGTGTCTAATGTCCGCCCGTCCGATCGGGTAGCTCAGTTGGTAGAGCTCTCGCCCGGCAAGTGAGAGGTCCCAAGTTCGTGCCCCGGTTCGGTCGGATATTTTTCACAACACACATCCCTTCATATCAATTGGAAGTGGGCTCATACATATTCTTGCAGTACTGTTAATATGGCGATATTAGACTGGTATCTTTTCATAATTTGATCTTGACTGAAGGAAATCATGAAACGTTGTCAAATAATTACTAACTAATGGAACACAATTATATATTTTTGAAGTGTCAAGTGTATAAAGTTAAATTTTTTAATAGAAATTCAATATGACTGTCTTCTTTGTGAAATGTATTTTTATAAAATGTGTATTAATAGAAATTGTTACATGATGAGAAGGAATAACGCATGAGACTTAATTATATTCACCACGAAACAATATTACGAAGATTACTATTGTGTATATTTATAGAAAGCATAGACAACAAGTTTCATAGCGTATATATTCATATAGAAAATATTTTACAGAAGGTATGTATAATATGTACCTAATTGAAAGATGTTTCCCTATTATTCTAAACATTCAAAATGACGGTTGTATATAAATGGCACATGCTTATGAATAGAAAAATGTCTTTAAAAAAACGATGCGCCAAGTCCTTTTGTAAAGTATTTCTCGGTGTTTATACTTTTATTTCAAAGATACGATTAAATATTTGGAAATGTCATTGACTTGGCTCCTTTTTTGATATCACTCCTTTTCGGTGTTGAATTTTTTTAAAGTAAAGAGACTTGGCTGCCTTTTTTACACGGAGTGTTTTTTTCTGGGATATCACTTCTTTTGTTAGTTTATTCATACAGCTTGTAGCACAGCTTGTGTCCGTGCAAGAACTTATTTCTTTAAAAAAATACGCCTATGCCGATTTGGATACTTAGAAAAGTTGCGTTTGGTATATAAGATTAAAATAATTATCCAAGAAGAATAGCTTTAAGTTTCGTTACAATCGGTCCAGCCGTTTTCGATATATGACGTCACTTCCGGTTTTAGCAATGGCGGCCGAAAATAATGTCGTCTTGAATTCATAATTATTACTCCTACACATTTCCAAAATTTGGTTGCAATCGGTACAACCGTTTTTGATATATGACGTCACTTCCGGTTTTAACAATGGCGGCCGAAAATAATGTCGTCTTGAATTCATAATTATTAGTACAACACATTTCCAAAATTTGGTTGCAATCGGTACAGCCATTTTCGATATATGACGTCACTTCCGGTTTTAACAATGGCGGCCGAAAATAATGTCGTCTTGAATTCATAATTATTAGTACAACACATTTCCAAAATTTGATTGCAATCGGTACAGCCATTTTCGATATTTGACGTCACTTCCGGTTTTAACAATGGCGGCCGAAAATAATGTCGTCTTGAATTCATAATTATTAGTCCAACACATTTCCAAACTTAGGTTGCAATCGGTACAACCGTTTACGATATATGACGTCACTTCCGGTTTTAAAAATGGCCGCCGAGAACACTGCAACCTTGAATTTATAATTATTTACAAAGTACGTTTACTTATATCTATTTTAAAGTATAAAGTGGTGAATTTAGCGTCATTTAGCATATTTATGACGTCATTTCCGGTATAGGTCATAAAATGTGTGACGTCATTTCCGGTTTCGATATTTGAATCATCAAATATTACTGATTACATAAAGTTGACCGTCTAAATCGTTTAGCGCTGGTTTTGTTCTAATCTGTTTAGCCGTTTTTGAGACATGATGTCACTTCCGGTTTCAAAATGGCGGCTTCCGGTTGGTTTTATAACAAGTCAAATGAAATATCAAAAGTACAAACGTTACATAAATATCAAGACAATCGGATCAACAGTTGTTGCTGAAATGCAAATCGATGTATATTAAATTTCATGACGTCATTTCCGGTTTATTTAAAATAATGTTCAGTCTTTTGATATTGATAATCCATATAGATGACCGTCTGAAACGATTGGCGCAAATTTCGTTCCGATCGGTCCAACCGTTGACGAGATATGACGTCACTTCCGGTTTCAAAATGGCGGCACAAAAAATTCATGGGGACAAGGTTAAATCAGACGCCAAAAGTGCACACGTGGTAAAAATGTGAGATCAATCGGTTCAGCCGCTTAGGCTGTGGCCTGTTTACCGGATTTGAGCTCCAGCCTACTACTACTACTACTACTAAGATTATTATTATGAAAACCGCCCTAAAACACAGTTTTCACGGCCCTCTAGCGCGCAAAGGGCGTAACCTATTGTTCCCAAATTTAGTATATGTTGTAGGGTGGGCCATAGCTCGAAATTAAGATATTTCGCAACAATGTGAGATTTCTCAATTTTAAGATCCAGTAGGCCGAAAATGCCACTTTGATGCTTACAGTAAAAGTGGGTTTGCTCCAGCCTTTATATGAGAGTGTGCGCGCGCCGTACGACTTGGCTGGCGTGGAGCGACCGCTCCACTAGATAAAATCTATCCAGTTTTCTAGACTCATTTCATAGCCAAAATTGTTTATAAAGCATGTATTCAGATTATTTACAATTGACATTGCCATTTGGTATAATTTTATGTTACTTGTGTTTGATAATGTATCATAGAATAATAGTGATATTCTTTCACAACAGAAGTAGCATTATATAATACACAAATCACAGACAAACTAATTACCTACATTGTAATTCCAGCTGAATCCGTTTGATTCTAAGAATTATTCTTTGAACATTAAAACTAGGAAAACGATCTGTGTACGCCACGCATTTAAAAGTGATATATCGAAATGCAAGGAATAATATTATATTGTTTCTAACAACTTTTTGTAACGTACGAATCTTTCTGATTATAATCCATTGAAACTACATGCAGAGTAATCAAGGTAGTACTTCGACCGTTCTTGTTCTATGAACTTCTGATTATACAGAGGAAAAAGGAACTATATTTATTAAGGAACTATATAAGGAACTACATCAATTTCCGGTGAACCCAAAAGACTAATCTTGCTATAAATCAATAGTCAGACAAAATGGATAGTAATAAATGTTTTGTCAAAAAATTGGCATGACACGTTAATTCGTTTAACCTGTAATGCAAAAAGAATACACCATTAGATATTGCAATTGCATTGCAGGAAAAAATTATACTGAAAACGTCAAGTGGGCGAGACACCGATGTGATAAAACTACTGCAAAAATTAGGCTGAAATTTTGACATGCTATGACCAACATCCCAAGGTTTGATGTGTGAAAGTTTCAAAAACTTTACATTTGTAGGTAAAAAGTTACAGCTGTTCGATTTTGGTTGTCGTGCGTATAGCCCGCGGACGATTTTTTTTGGGTCACCCGATATTAATTTGATTTGAATTGATTATGAGATCAAATGTTATCGAAATTTTGTCTTCAATCGAAAATCAATTTGCGGGTAATTAAATGTAGTTTTTATTTTAAAACATATTACGTAGGTATTATAGTAGAGCTACGGAATGAAATATAAATTGTGTAATAAATTGAATTGAACTTAGGAAAATACACTAGTTTTACCGAACTGTTGACTCTTGAAAGATAATTAATTATGTAATATTCAAGAAAAGAATCACTGTTTCATGTGAATTGAATATTTTGACATATTTAGTGCATTCTACTATCATATCATTTCTTAAAATAATGATACAATGTGGGAGTCCGTGATGTTTCTCATACAGCGCTGCGGCAGAAATTTTTGCCGTGCGCCCACATTAAAATAAACGTTATGCACACTTAACCGCGCTCAATCTTCATGAAACCTTCCCAAAATCTTTATAGATGTATCCTCTATACATTTCAATCATAATAATAATAGGTCATCGCGAGACATTTTTCACAAACAGCTGAAATGCAAACTTTGTCCGGTTTTGGCCATTGTAACTAATTGAGGCGGCTTTTATTGCATGTGGGGAGGGCATTATTAGCCAGAGTAATTTTATGTTCGATGAGTCATGGAGGTCCTTGTTGACTCCTGACATCAATAAACTGCTTCGTAATTAATTTATCTGTGATATTTTGTGTACCTGACTCATTTACCTTTAGTTATTAGGACGTTATGTACTTTTAGTTTTGACAGAGGTGAGTCATGTATGGCGGTTTGTTGATGGAAGGGGGGAAAGCTGGCGAATGTCGTCAGTTGCCTGATGAAGACGATCGAAGTATCGTCGAAATATTGTTTTAATTTGTGGTTTTTAATACCAGGTTTCCAATAGTTGGTTGTAACAATTAACACACTGACTGGTATATTATCTCTTCTTGTTTTTAATAATTGGCATGTTTAAATATTCGTATAAATCAAACTATCAAAATTGTTTACACCTAATATGCATTGATGTCTTCCGTAATCTGTTTTTAAGTACCTGTAATTTTTTCAGAATTTAAATTTAATAATTTTCGGTGATAACGATTTATTATATTTATAATGACGGGTTCTGTTGCGAGGGTGTGAACGAAGTGAGTATTACGATGGCCTCTGTGTATGGCGAGGGTTTATTATTTTTTGAATGTAACTTCCGATCAATGAATTTTGATGAAATTTGTATGAAAGACGTGTAAGGTGTTTGAGGACATGTGTGCAAATTTTCAGACCAATCGAACAATGTTTAATTTTGGCACTTTTGATTTCCGAGTTCTCACCACCTATTTATAGGTGACCACAATAATCGAGGCGACTAATTTTGTCCCACTCGGTGACTAATCTGTCTTAGTGACAAAACCAAGGTTTTCGTCGATTTTTTGTCACTTGTCACTACTCACTTTTAAGGAATAAGGCTCCTGTCGCATAAAATTCCGTCGCCTATGTTGCACTGTAGTGCCCTCGCCTATCTTTCCTACAATCGGCTGAGACCAATGCCGTGACGTCACGTGAAAACCATGAATAGTTATTTCATAGTACCTATTAGTTATTTCATACTTTCATAGTTATTTCGAGTACCTACCATTGACTATGTACTTTTGATTATTGTCATTCCCTTTGCCTGACTTGCGAAGGTCGGCCGTCGGGTTATAGTGATCAGTGAACACAATAGGATGACTATATCTTGGTAAACCTTCCGTCGACGTATGCAAATCTGGTGCCTACCCAAGTTGAAAAATGATGATATTTTTAATAACTGTCTCTTCAAGATTTCTTATCAATTTAAAAATTATAACTAGGTGTAGGAAAACGCTATGTAGCGTTTTTTCATAAGCGATCCTTCACACTGCAATCGAATTTATTCTCGAGTGAAAATTGCTCTATATCGACTACAATGTGGTGCCAACGCCCTTGTACATTTGACGTGCATCCGTCAAACGGATTCATTTTAAATTTTTCTCCGCAGGATTTCATTCAAAAACAATACACTACACCGATCGCATGACATAAATGTGTGCACAAAATCTCAGGTCAATATGGGCAAAATCAAAAACAAAAAATAACAAAACACATAACATAATTATAAAAAATACAGAGAAAGTGCAATAACACTTCCGTAAAGTGACGCTCGCTTAATAATGTGATGTAGAACCATACATAAATATTTTAACAACACAATCGCATCAGAAATACACCTTTTTAAAACAAATATTGAGTCAATTGATTTTATTTTGAAGATATTTGTTTGTTTCCTAGGCCTACCAAAATCTTTGGGCTGACAATCTAATCAAATGGGTTTTCAGAGATTAGCGATAATACAGGTAATGAATGACACTGAAGATTTCCCCTAGGGCATGACGTCATTGACTCATCTGGCCCATATCCCTGGGCCTCATTATTCCTGCTATAGCGCATCCTGTCAGCAAACACTGTAAGTGTAACTTCGACCTGGAGTAAGCCGCTACCTGGCGAAGCCCACTACAAACACCATCAGTTTCACAAAAAAATAATATTTTTAGCATAACGTCCGTTATGCACAGCGTGAATGCGCGCATTGGGTAAAAACTTACTAACTTCTGCCCCCCACCCCACCCGCGTGCGGTAGGCAACCCATATTACATAAGTGTAGTGCATGTTGCACCAACTTACTTTTTGCACCCCGCGTGCGGTAGGCAACCCATATTACATAAGTGTAGTGCATGTTGCACCAACTTACTTTTTGCACCCCGCGTGCGGTAGGCAACCCATATTACATAAGTGTAGTGCATGTTGCACCAACTTACTTTTCGCCCCCTCGTGCGGTAGGCAACCCATATTACATAAGTGTAGTGCATATTGCACCAACTTACTTTTCGCACCCCGCGTGCGGTAGGCAACCCATATTACATGAGTGTAGTGCATGTTGCACCAACATTACTTTACGCTTTTCGCTCTGGGGCTCTGAAATGCACGAAATGAAGCAAACTACTCTCCAATTGTTGCCCCGCGGGGCTTTTTTTGTTGGAATTTCAGCAAATTTATAAGTGATCCTTCCTACGTGCCTGGTTTATTCAGTGTCTTTTATTTATTATGAAACGAATCCAACAATATTTCACACGCCAAACCAAACACTTTTAACAATTTTCGAACAGGTTTTACTACATGAATATCGTCATATTATTTGTGACTTTATTCCGCAGGAATAAAGTCATATGCCAATTCAATTTTAACGACAGGAATAACGTCATATTATACTTGTGACTTTGTTCCGAAGGAATAAAGTCATATTATTTGTGACATTATTCCGGAGGAATAAGGTCATATGCCAATTCAAGTTTTCTACAGGAATAAAGTCATATTTTTTTAAACTTTATTCCGAAGGAATAAAGTCATATTATTTGTGACATTATTCCGAAGGAATAAAGTCATATTAATTGTGACTTTGTTCCGCAGGAATAAAGTCATATGCCAATTCAATTTTAACAACAGAAATAACGTCATATTACTTGTGACTTTGTTTCGAAGTAATAAAGTCATTTTATTTGTGACATTGTTCCGAAGGAATAAAGTCATATTAATTGTGACATTATTCCGGAGGAATAAGGTCATATGCCAATTCAAGTTTTCTACAGGAATAAAGTCATATTTTTTTTGAATTTATTCCGCCGGAATAACGTCATATGGCAACAGAACGATTGGGAATTTCCAAGTTGGGAATCCCCGAATTTCCATAACGAACGGGACGGAATTTCTATCGGAATAACGTCATAATGGATGTGACATTATTCCGCAGTAATAAAGTCATATCGGAAGAAAGTCATATTTCATATGACCATATTCCTTTTGCGAAAAGACCCTGTCACACAACGAATATGACCTTATTCTTTATGACGCTATTCCTGCGACCCACGGGAATCGCACGGTTCGTCAGAGCGTTTTTTTGAAACTTGTCTTCCCACTTAATAATTTTAAAAAATTAGATAGTAACGCCCATTAACAGCGTTATAGACTAAATAATGCCGCAAACTGGAGTTCATTATGACCTCTGGTACGACCTTAAAGTGTTAATAACGATATTTTAGTAAAATAATCGTATTTAACACTTTGAGGTCGCACCAGAGGTCATAAAGTACTCCCAGTGTGTGGCATCATTTAGTCTTTTAGGCTGTAATGGGTCGTTACTATCTGATTTTTTAAAATTATTAAGTGGGAAGACAAAATTTCTAAAAAAAACGCTATGACGAACCGTGCGATTCCCGTTCGCTTCCGTTTGCCTCATAACTCCCTGTAAAAATATCAGCCAAGTCTCTTCAACTAAAAGAATCTAAAAATTCAGCACTGAAAAGTAGTGGTATGTGGCAAAAAATGGGCCAAGTCGAAACTTTATTTTAAAAAATCCAAAAATACTTGACCCGTCGTGTACGTATATAAATTGAATATGCAGCACTGACTCTCGACTGAGGGAAACCAACGATAATATCCTCAGTCATGAATATTATTTATTGTATAGGTATTATCAGACAAACTTTGATATAGGTCAGCTTTGATTATAGAATCATGCTACTTTGATTCTACAGATTTTTTTTTATTACTTAATAACACAAAAGAAGAAATTTTATTGCGCAATAAAATGTAATTAGTACCTATTTTACGACCTTTCTGACCTATACCAAGTAACACCCAAGGGTACAATTAAACCTCAAGATGTGATCAAACGTAATGTTCCATACACTGATAGTATTGTTCCGAGAATTGTAATAACAGCTATTACTGCAAGACGTGTTTTCACAACTGGGCTAAGGTCGGAATCTTGGATTGGTGACACGTGACGACAAGAATGATAGGTAATTGCCGCGTTGCTCATAATCTGGTTCAGGTTTGACAACATGAAAAACAGGTAAAATACGATTATATTTGGTGATCTAGTGGAGCGGTCGCTCCACTCAGCCAAGTCGTTTAAAATAAGCCTCAAACAGCAAAGACAAGCGAAAAATGATTTTATGCATGCGTTGAGTTCTGTTTTCAGGGTGTCGGCTAGGTTGGGTGAGTGGTAACGCTCTGAACTTGTATTCCGGAGGCCCGGGTACGATTCCCGCGGTCGTCCTTCCTGACTGGGTTTTTTTCATGGTAATCCCTCAGTCGACAGGAAAATGCTGGGGAGGTACCCTACTAATAGGCCACGAACGCCTCCTTCCCACCTTCCATCCTTACCTACTCTTCACCATCATCTCGCAATCATCATCATAATCATTCATCCGTCACCATTAGCCTCGCTGCAGAACAGTGCGACGTTAAGCCCCTGACAAAAAAAGCATACACGCATCAGAAATTATAGTTGAAACCGTGTTAATCGGGTACATAGCTACTTGACAAGTAACAACACATACCAAATTTTAAAGTTGTGTGATCATCCCTTCAGGGTGAAAATTAGGCCTGAAACATGCTCAAATACACTTTCATGTAAAGGCAATTAAAAGTATTGGGATATTTCGTCCATAAACCATAAACCATCAACATAACCTATAAACAACAACCATAAACATCAATCTCATCCCGCCTGGTAGCACGACGCTGCCAAGCACCGTGTTGTACACCACTACGCGAAATATAGTAGCACAAATTTAATTATGAAATTAAAGTTGAAAACCTGCCTGGCAACACCATACCATATTTCAAAGTTCTGTGATCATCCCAAAAGAAAATTAAAAATTCTAACATATTGATTAAGAAATAGAGCATGGCCCATTGAATTTGCACCGGCCATGTATAACATCTTCTATTTTCTTGTCCTCGTCTTTCCCCCCTCTTTTATCTTCCGGATGTCGTGAAATTAAACTTTATCAGAAGTCCTACTGTTTAATTTGTTGAATGGCTCGACTCAAACTTTCAAAGAAATGTAGGTATGCAATGCAAACTTTCATTTGTATAAAATGCACAACAAAATCATTAAATACATATTTTTTATGTATATAACTAGCTGACTGGAATTTGTCTAAACCTATCAGGCTAGAAGGATGATTTCAATATTCTTCTCCAGTTTGGAACAAGGGCAGAACGGAGGTGCTTCAGATCGGCAACGACGCACTGCTCGAGAGGTCCTCGTTCGACTACCGGCGTCCCACCGTGCTCTACATCCACGGCTTCCTAGAGGGCGGTGTGCCTCTCGACAGCAGTAGCATCGTCCGAGAGGCGTACTTGAAGAGAGGCGACCACAACATCCTGATCGTGGACTACAGGAGGCTGGCAGCTGGACCATGGTGAGACGTCACTAACACAAACTATGAATCCGCTTCGATATTACCTGTATAACACTTGTTTTCCGCACTCTTCTAACTAATAAACCCCCCGACGGCTGTCACCCATAGCGCGGTAGCCAATGATCCACTGCAGCATATGCTCTTGTGTAAGGGTTACCCATGCCGGACAGGTCAGTGGTGAGGCCCAGACTAAGAGAAGCCAGGGTATCCTTCAATTTTCGGTCCCCCTCGGAGCGGGTCTACCCACTCGAGACGGACTTCACCGAATTGGATCACACAGGCCGCCGCCCCACCCCCCCCCCCCCCCCCCCCCACCCCCCCCCCCCGGTTAATCCCTATTCCGGCCTCGCTCGCTTTCCCACCAGTCCTGGATTCCACCGGACCGGGCCTCTTTGGTCGACCCCTCCCTATGACCTCAAATTATGAATATATAAAATAATTGTGCGCATAATGACCTCGCTGTCGACAGGCCACTAAAATCTAATAATCTAATCATCTAATGGGAATCTGTCCCTATCTTCCTTGGCATCACTTCTACCTGAACAAGTGCTTGTGTGTGAATGTAGGTACGATACTGCGGTGTCCAACTCCGGCCCTGTGGGACGCTACGTCGCCAGGTTGTACTTCTGGCCTTCTACCTCTGAATGTGTGAATGTAGGTACGAGACTGCCGTGTCCAACTCCGGCCCTGTGGGACGCTACATTGCGAAGTTCGTCGACTACCTTGTGTCACGTGGGATGTCGCTGAAGAGGCTACACGTGGTGGGGCTCAGTCTGGGGGCGCACGTGGCGGGGGTGGTCGGCAGGAACGTGCAGTCAGGACGACTCCTCAGGATCACAGGTAATCACTGCATCACTTGCGACAACATCTGTTTAAAAATATAAAAATATTTGGAAATATCCCTCAATACAATGTATCCGGAAATTGAAAAATATCTATGAGGAAACGGTTACTTGGAAAGCTGGTCAAGTACAATGTAGTACGCGAAAAATACTTAATATCACTATACTTCATAAAACAGTGTATGCGAAAATATACAAAGATTTCGATAATTCTCTAGATTCTCTAGATATTTCCTCAATATTAAAAGTGTTTCAAATCAAGTCCGTTCTCTGCTCATCAAGGTCTTGCACTGAGCGTTTTCCTATAGTATTTTATATCTTTGCTACGAAAAGGGGCGAGTGGAGGGGGTTTAAATTCTGATGTGTGTAATTGTATGAAGCTGAAATGAGTCATGCAGTCTTGCTCGCGTAATTGGACCAAAATTGTATTTACAATGTTGACAGGCCTGGATCCGGCTGGACCCAACTTCGACGGCCTCCCCACCAAGCGTCGCCTGGACAAATCCTGCGCGGAGTTCGTCGACGTGATCCACACTGACGGTCGGACGTTCGGCACCGCCTCGCGCTCGGTCGGTCATGCAGACTTCTTCCCGAACGGCGGTACGGGACCTCAGCCTGGTTGCACGTTGGACGCCATTATAAAGCGTCAAGGGTCGCCCAACGAGAAGGGTAAGTTCCAAAGTCCATGAGATTACATTTTGAATGTAGTCTAGGTCAGTCGCGTAGGAAGAGGGAGATGAACGGGGGGGGGGGGCAAATGTCCCCCCCCCCCCCTCCCGATTCAATTCCCCTCCCTATGTTCTTCTACATTTATAAGTCAAGATAAAAAATATGCTTAAAAAGTGTTAAAATCGCGTAGAAATGCACCAAATTCATGGCTGAAATACAAAACTTTCCCGGGTCTTGCTCCCCGGACCAGCTTTTCGTTGGGGGACCCTACCCCCCAGACCCCCCATTGTCTTCGTAGACATTAGTATCTCCAGCTCAAGTTCTTTTACAATACTATCCCCCCCCCCTTGCAAATTTAGTTCCTACGCACCAATGTGTTTGCGTAGTGTTTTGCAGTCATTGGCGCGCGTGGCAATACTACGCAGAGTCAGTGATCACGGACACCGCCTTCCCAGCCGTCCCGTGCAGCAGCTGGTCAGATTTCACCAAGCGGAGATGCGCAGACTCCAGCCCCGTCTACATGGGACTGACCACGACCAACAGGTAGGTACTTGTTGTGGGGATCTCGCAGAACAATCACAGCCTTCCCAGCCGTCCCGTGCAGCAGCTGGTCAGATTTCACCAAGCGGAGATGCGCAGACTCCAGTCCCGTCTACATGGGACTGACCACGACCAACAGGTAGGTACTTGTTGTGGGGATCTCGCAGAACAATCACAGCTTTCCCAGCCGTCCCGTGCAGCAGCTGGTCAGATTTCACCAAGCGGAGATGCGCAGACTCCAGTCCCGTCTACATGGGACTGACCACGACCAACAGGTAGGTACTTGTTGTGGGGATCTCGCAGAACAATCACAGCTTTCCCAGCCGTCCCGTGCAGCAGCTGGTCAGATTTCACCAAGCGGAGATGCGCAGACTCCAGCCCCGTCTACATGGGACTGACCACGACCAACAGGTAGGTACTTGTTGTGGGGATCTCGCAGAACAATCACAGCCTTCCCAGCCGTCCCGTGCAGCAGCTGGTCAGATTTCACCAAGCGGAGATGCGCAGACTCCAGCCCCGTCTACATGAGACTGACCACGATCAACAGGTAGGTTGTTGTGGGGATCTCGCAGAACAATCACATCTTCAGCTTGCTGCGACCTTGAAAGCCCGCAGTATTAGTCGAATACTGTACTAAGTGTGTTAATTCAGACAAACGCATCATGCCTCTTCCCCTGACTGGAAGAGTGGACATTGACCCTGACTGGACATTTATTTACATGTATAGATAATGCATGTGTTTACATGCCTTGCTTGGGTTGCCAGCTACGTCACGACCAATGAGGGAGTTTTAGTTATGAACTTATGAGCATACCTTTTACCTGATTTACCTTGGACGCTTCCAGTTGCGAGAGTAAATTAAGCATTAACCACATTTTGTAGGTACAATATAAATTAATTTATGTAAAATTGTAAATTACTTATAGTCCATAATAATAATGTTTATTTATTAATTCATATTAGAAGGGAGATTATTGCAACGCAAGCGAGCGACCCGCTTTTACATTTTTTTTAAACTAATTTTTGGAGGATATTTTCCCCAGATCAATAATTAAAATAATCCGTCCCTTTTGGGGTGTCTTTTAGTCACGCAAATAACGTAATATTGTTTTATTTCAGTTCGAGTGGCAGTTTCTTCTTGCGGACAAGACGTTCGTCGCCATATAGTTTGGAAGCTGCTAGAAGATCGTGAAACTTAAAACTTTGCACATTAAATAATGGCTGTGATACTTTAGCACAAAGTTGATAGTAGGAACTCGCCTTCTATACGTGTCATAGAAGAGTGCTCTGCTAAATCCAAGCGGAGACAAGAGCCCAATGAGGGGTCGAACCGTCGGCAAGAAACTAAGTAGTAGTTCTGAAATATTCAGGGTTATGACGGCTGCAAGTAGGGAGTTTGACCCTGAAGAGTTTTTAATCGATATTTATCAATAGTATATTTATGTATTAGTTTTATTTTGTCATAGAGACGTTTAGAGCCATATTTTTTACTAATTTTCAGGCACTAAAGTATGTAGGACAAAATAAAACTAATAAACCATTCCGAAAATTAATTTATTTTCATAACAGTTCTGAAGACGCGTACGTTGCCTCATTTTATTAACAAATATGTTAGGGGTATGTTGGTGTTGGTGTTATGATTATGTTGGTTTTAAGATATTCATAAAATTTGATTAAAACTCTTCAAGGTCGCAAGCTCACTACTCAGCCGTCTTAAAGTTTTTATGATCTGTAAATCTTATTCAATATACCACGCATATTGAAACTATAAACTAATAGTAATAACTATTGAAATATTATCAGAGATCAGCAGATCGCTTCCCCGTTTACTCAGAAAAAACTGCTATTAACAGAGGCTACGGTGCATAATATCATAATTTGTACATATATTTTTTTGGGGGGAGGGGGGGGGGGGTCAAAATTGGATTTGCAATGTTAGAATAAAAATTGCAGAGTTGGTGATAGAAACTAATATATTTTACAAAATACTCTTTAATTAACTCATCTTATAAAAATGGACCTTTGAGCATGAAAATTTTGTCAATATATTTTTTGCGGCAGGGGGGGGGGGGTAGAGGGGGTCAAATTTGTGTTCAAGGCACTTGCATCGTCGGTTGATACTCGACAAATCTTATGTGTAGGTGTTACTGGTTGTTACTATGTCATTGGATTGGTTTCGTTTGGTTGGACAAAAATGGAATGGACCAAACTGCAGGAATAATTTCTGGATTTGTCTATTTTCATTCAATATTCGAATAAATTATGAAAATCATTCGATTCTTTCTATCATTCATGAATGTGGGA
Source organism: Leuctra nigra (assembly GCA_934045905.1). NCBI lineage: Eukaryota > Metazoa > Arthropoda > Insecta > Plecoptera > Leuctridae > Leuctra > Leuctra nigra. The sequence goes on along the minus strand of OW203766.1, from coordinate 10,748,264 downwards.
ACTTATAACTCCATGGTGGGATGACGGCATATTTCATATTATACGGCTGGGCTGTCAAATCAAGCATTATGCTCCAAAAATTACTTAATATTTCCTACCTAGTTATTAGTTAACAACCTAAGGGGGGATGCCCAAGTAGAGGTCTCCAATAGATATCTGAATTAATATGCTTATTTAATAAATATTTTCCATCTGCACCATATTCGCGTTTACCAGACCCTCTAGGCAGCGCTAGTGTCGATGCAAGATGGTCGCTCAAAATCGTATGATTGCCTGCTCCTAACAGGTGTCGCGTTGCGGTATAATGTTCTTTTATTTATTATCTCGAATTATGAAAGCATCGGCAGTAGAAATATACTCTGTTATGATATTGCTAACAATTTTCAGCAGCTATTATATGAAGGTGGGGCCATATTAAATGCGAAACATTTAATAATGTGATGATATAACCGCGGTGTTAGAAGACTGCAGTTAGAATAGAGTTCCTCTGGCTGCAAACTTATATTTTACATATTAGTTTGTATGTATTGTTTGTTTGTACATGAAGTCGTTATAAATATTTATATAAATAATGTCTTGCTCAGAGGTAGAAGGGCGGAAGTTCATTTTAATGATTCTTCAGGTGAGCTTATCAGCCGTATAAACCAGTATTTCTTGGCTCATCTAATCACATTTGTAGTGGTGACATGAACCATTATGTAAGAAATTGATAGAGATTGATTACATTGTTGACAATGTCCGTATGTTATGTACATTTTATGGCTGAATAAACAATACAATACAAAACAAAGTGCGCAACGCAAAATCGAGTAAGGGGACTTCCGCCCTTCAACTTCTGATGTAGAGGTAGTACAGATGTGATCGACGGCAAGGATCGATGGCGTTTTAATTGTCTTATATCCATGTAGACAATATCACATCACATGCTACAAAATTTGTGTAAAATCATATATGCAACACAACTGCTTTCTATGTGACCTTATGAAACCTTCCTTTTCAATGTCTTTTAATCATTTTTTGCTGGAACTCACGATTAACTATTTACAGGGAGTCACCAATTATTATTTGTCATTCATTATAAAAGTATTTCCATCCCTCAGATCAATCAAAAATTATTTAAATTTCGAAAGTAAAATTCAGAATTTAAAATAACAAACTATAGGTAGGTACCTATCTAAGAAACTATTGAAGAATAACAGGACTGAACATTCGAATTGAGAACTTAAAATTAATCCAGAATTATGTAACCTATGAAACCTTATTTTATTTGCCATGATTCATTAATTTACTTGTAACATTAATAGGAAGTGCACACGAACATTTTACTTTGATGGTTTCTTTCCAATATTGCAGGCATGTGCCCATTTGGACAGCATAACGGCATTCTTCGAAACAAATGCATAAACAAATTATACCGAGCTTTATTTTGGCATTGCGGAACAAGGGAATATCTTAGTAAAATACAAATATTTGAACAGAAACACTGGTATTGTCAAGAAATAAAAATAAAAAAAAGAGTCCGCAATATTTCGCCGATGCGTTCGACCGGCTTTGTCAAGCGAGACTGGCGAGTTCCGATACCACTACTGCTTCTCTGACGTCAGTAGTGGTATCGGAACTCGCCAGTCTCGCTTGACAAAGCCGGTCGAACGCATCGGCGAAATATTGCGGACTCTTTTTTTATTTTTATTTCTTGACAATACCAGTGTTTCTGTTCAAATATTTGTATTTTACTAAGTTGTTTCCTGGTATATTATCTTCTTCTTTGTGTTTATTAAGGGAATATCTGTTATCAATCACACATGAAGAATGGGTTCAATCGGAATGCTCCTTTACAAACTATTGTAGAGTAAATACTGGTAGAAATTATACGAAAACGCATGCTAAGCTGCCATCCTTGCTGTGCCAATACGGTTTTGCCTAGTTCAGTCGTCTACCGCCAGGTGCCACCCACTTCGCCGTTAAACGCGAATAAACGCAAGAAAAAGTGGGGAACCGAACCAAGATTCATGGACATCATTACTACATTCATACTAGTAGAGACGGTTGTCTCACTCTGACCGCAGTGAAGCCTTTTCAGACCCTGTGATTGGGGAAATCTGGGTGGCCCCGGTGATTTAAGCGACGTCTATAGCGTGAAGAGTAAACTACTTGATGACCAATCTCTGACGATGGCTCAACCGCTAATTCATAGTTTACACTTGATGTGCCTGCTGGCACGCAGAATAGCTGTTATTTGACGATATTTAATAGTTTTATAGTTTAATTGTAAATTGCTGATATAAAACAAAAGAAGATCGTGCATAGCATATAAATGCAACGACGGCTCAATGGGTAAATTTAGCAGTTAGTTAATATTTTTACCACTAGTGCTGATATATGCGCTAACGATGCCGGGTACCCCAATTATTTCTCATGTCGAAAAGGCTTCACGTTCATTGGTGGAGTGAGAATACCTCTGCTATAGTGTAAGTGTATATATATATATCTCTCTGCCGTGACCGAACTAATTTCCAAGATACATCACTTTCTAAATTTGAGTTAGCCCTATCTTTAACATGGCAAGTCGAAAAAACAGTAATTTTCCTAGTAAATATTAGATTTAAACTATTTTCCGCCGATAGATTTTTTCCAAAAACTAATATTATGTGTATTAGACATAGAGGTATTTGTTAAGATTTTTATATATACACCTAGCCGTACGTTTTTAAAAGTTACAAGCCAAATAATAATTTTCCTCTCCTGTGTTAAAATTTCAAAATATTCTGAAGACATCATTTTGAAAACTCAATATAAGTCGAGAGTTGCTAGTTACAGGACATTTGATGGATCTTTTACATTAAAATAGAGTTGAAATGTTGAAAAAGTTAGTAAAAATGTTAAATTTCAACAAAATATATTTTCGGAAAATCTACTTGGTCATCCCTCCTTATATTTTTATATCTCTGTTTGAAAATATAACAATAAAATAAAAGTATAAATATTCCATTCGTCTGTTTCATTGTTGACATTCATTGTTGTATTTTTGCGCACTCTTGCTGCGCAACAATGAAAATTCTGTTCACCGCTTTCTTGATTGACAGCTAGAGGTTCGTTCGGAATTCGAAATTTAATTTAGAACTTTGATCAGCTGTCATAAGAAGGCTGTGATAATTTTACACACTGAACTGAACTGAACTGCATTTGGATTGAAATTTATCGACAAACGACCAGACGTATCAATTACTTGGAAAAAGAAAAGAGTAGACGCTAATAAAGGTAAGTTCACATCTAATTAATATCATCAACTCATTATAATAGCAGCGTACTATTCTCTAGCTGCCATCTCTCATATTTTACGGTCTGATAAGGTCTTCTAATCAAAGATTTTATCTCCCATTTCTTTTGGTAACCTAAAATTTCATCTCTCCTGTGGGTGTTGAAATCTACCAACTTCTTCATCACTATCTTCTTTTCCGTCAGAAGAAAGTGGTGGAAAAACCTTTGAGATTATTGAACATGAATATTTAATTAGTTGAAGCTTCGAACCATTCGGAAGGAAATATAACAGCAAAGAGGAATTAATAAGTACCTATTTAGCGTTATTTTAGTTTTGTCTTCACACTAACAGAATTGTAAAGAATCAACTGTAAGCGACCATTTCAAGCTTAGGACTAAATAATGCCACTCACTGGTGTATACTCCTCTATCATATGTGCAGATAATTTGATAAAACCATTAAAAACTACCCCTTGTCGCGACTACCAGTCGTACACAGGGGTGCAGTCCTAGTAAAATACCTAAGTGCTGGCGCCGAAGAAGAGCAAAATCCATAGCATTCACGAGCCGCGCAGGAGTTTGGGGCGTAAAGCCTGATGCACAATTGAATTAATGTTTATGGTTTAGTGTTTAGTGTTTAGTGTTTAAGATAAATGAAAGGTGCTGTTATAACGTTACCATGCACAACTGTCATGACAGTGTTTAAGGTTTAAGCTGAAATAAGAAATCAACAAAATCCATTTCTTATTGCAAAACACTATTTCATCTTATGACGAACCAATCAGAAGAGAGCAGAGTAAATGTCAATGTCAAATTCGTACGGGAAATGATATTTGTGCCTAGTCTTGCTCATATTTTTGTTTCCATGTATCATTTTTCGATCAATTATTTAATTTTATAATTTTATTTAATTTAACCTCGTGAAATAAGCAATTGTGCACTGGACTCTGTTATAACATCTTAAACAGTAACTTCTTCTTCTTCATGTGCCCTCTTCTAATGAAGGTTGGCGATCATCATTTCTATTTCATCTTTGGATGCTGCAGCTCTGAACAAGGACCCCGTGCTTTGCCCGAACCAATCCCTCAGATTCTTGAGCCATGAAGTCCTCCTCCTGCCAGGTCTACGCTGTCCCTCAATCTTCCCTTGTAAGACTAATTGCAAGAGCCTGTATTTATTGCCCCTCATGATGTGTCCAAAGTATTCGAGCTTTCGTCTTTTGATGGAAAATATTACCTCTAAGTTCTTATTCATTCGTTCCATCACTTCGACATTTCTAACTTTGTCCACCCATGAGATTCGGAGCATGCGACGATAAACCCACATCTCGAAAGCTTCCAGTCTCTTGCATAGCAACTTGCTTAAGGTCCAACCTTCAAGTCCATACAACAATACGGGAAATATGTAGCACCTGACCATGCGCATTCTCAGATCTAAGTTAAGATTGCGATTACATAGTAATTGCCTCATATTAGTGAATGCTGAGCGTGCTTGTTCGATACGACTCTTGACCTCTTGAGTATATTCCCATTGATCATTCACGCAACAACCAATATATCTGTAGTGATGTACGCGCTCGATAACAACGTTATCCAACACTAACTGAGCGTAAATGTTCCTTAGCTTTGAAACAACCATAAACTTCGTCTTTTTCAAGTTCATACGTAGACCGCTGTGGTTACTTGCAACATTAACTTTCTCCAACAGCGACTGCAGATCTTCCAAGTTGTCAGCCAGCAGGACTGTGTCGTCGGCGTATCTTATACTGTTCACCAGCTCCCCATTGATGACGATACCTTCTACTGCGCCATCCAAAGCTTCTGCCAGTATAGCTTCCGAGTAAATATTGAATAATAACGGTGACAAAACACAACCCTGCCGAACACCACGCCGAATCAGGACTTCCTCGGAAAGGCTCTCTTCAACTTTCACGACTGCCTTCTGATTCCAATACAGATTTGCTATGATGCGAATATCTCTGCTGTCCAGGCCAATGTTATGCAATAGCTCCATTAATTTCCCGTGTTTGACCTTATCAAACGCTTTCTCATAATCAATGAAACAAGCATAAACGTCCTTATTCATATCTTGACAACGCTGCACTAATACTTGCATGCAGAACAAGGCATCCCTCGTACCAAGGCCATTCCTAAATCCGAATTGAGATTCTGTCATCACCTCTTCGCACTTTCTGTGAATTCGATTATGGATTATTTTGAGAAACAATTTAAGTACATGACTCATAAGACTAATAGTCCGAAACTCTTCACATCTCTTAGCATTGATCTTCTTGGGCAAAGTAACAAAGATTGACTTAAGCCAGTCTGCTGGAATACATCCAGTGCTATACACACGATTGAAGAGATCAACCAGTACATTCATGCCGTCATTGTCTATCAACTTGAGAAGTTCAGTGTATACTTCATCCGGACCTGCAGCTTTGCCGTTCTTCGCCTGCCGAATAACACGTATCACCTCCTCACTCATGATAACTGGACCCATGTCTGCTTCAATTACATCGTGCTCCTCTTGCCTATCATCCTCAAATAACTGCTCTATGTAGACTGTCCAGAGTTTCAGTTTCTCATCAATATTAGCAACCAGTTTGTTATTGTTGTCTACCAACACTCCACCCCCTTTCTTCCGATACACTCCCAAGGCATCTTTTATCTTCTTATGCAGATTAAAGCTGTCATGTTTCTGCAGCAGCAACTCTATCTCGTGACATTTTTCTGCCATCCACTCTTCTTTGGCGCTTAATATTTTTGATCTGATCAATCTATGAATTTCCCAGTACTTTGTGTGATTATAAGCCTTCCATTTTCGTCTCTCATCCATAAGGCCCGTGCACAATTGACATAACCCGCAGCCGCAACCCGTAACCCGCAACCGCAACACGCAACCCGTATCACTATCTGTTCACAATTGACATAACCAAGACGTTACGGACCAAAGAAACCAAAGCATATAGAGTGAAAAAATATGACACACACATCACGGCATCATTGTTCGCAAGGCACGGCTTCCTCTTCGTCAGACATAAATAAACAAGAAAAGAACGAAAAATCCAGGAAAAATAATGACAACACAGTTTTGACGGCTGGGTTAGGTTATGCTGTTGTAAGTAGAAGCTAGTTTGACTTTGATTTTAACCTGTGATATTTGTCTATTTCCGTTTCCGGTTTTGTTATCTCATTCTGATTGGCTGCCCGTCAGAATGTGGGCGTGGCCTGACGTAGCTTACGTAAAATTGTTGAATCTTGGTCAAGTCTTGCGGGCTACGGGCTACGGCTGCGGGTTGCGTGTTGCGGGTATGTCGATTGTGCGCGGGTGCATTGGTATGCATTGTTTCAACTTTTCACGCAGTTGCGCTTACGGGTTGCGGCTGCGGGTTATGTCAATTGTGCATGGGCCTATAAGTGTCAATATTTCTTCCGTCATCCAATGGTGCTGTTTAGGCCTCTTAACAGATTCCAGATGCTTCCTCTCCACTGTCACAAACACCTGCTTCACTCCCATCCACAAGTCCTCAACATTACAGATGTTCACGCTTTGGATATTCCTAAAACCCTCCGCCAAATCACCTGCCACATTCTTACTTATGTCAGTTTCTTTCACCCTGCTGACATCGATTCTCGCTGATCTTCTCTCCCTGTGAATTGTTCTAAGACGAAGCTTCATAGAGCCAACGAGAGGGTTGTGATCTGAAGCTATGTCCGCTCCTGGATAGGATTTGACTGACTGACAAGAGTTTCTGAACCGTTTGTTGATGAGGATGTAGTCTATTTGATTCCGAACTATGTTCCCAGCTCCATCTTGAGGTGACTTCCAGGTGTACAGCCTCCTCGATGGTAATTTGAAGAATGTATTGAGGACTACAAGATCCTCTTCTTGGCAGAACTGGACCAGACGGTCTCCTCTGTCATTCCTTACACCCAAACCAAATTCACCAACGACTCCCACAGTTCTTCCTTGTCCTACTTTAGCATTAAAGTCCCCCATGATTATATTAACATCATGCTTCTTTGTTAATTCCATCACGCTCTTGACTTGCTCATAGAATTCCTCGATGACGTCATCATCTTTGTCAGCCGTCGGAGCATACACCTGAATAATGTTCATGTTAACGGGACTTGACTGCAGCTGCAACAGTGCGACACGATCGGAATATGGCACGAAATTCTTCACGGCACGATTTACTTCCTTCGACACAATGAATGCTACACCTTGGCGATGATAAGGTTCATCATTTCCGGCATAATACACATTATGATGATCAGTGGTGCACTGACCCATCCCTGGCCAACGCATTTCACTGATACCGAGTATATCGATGTTCATTCTCTGCATCTCTCTTGTGGCATTTGCTAACTTGCCAGATTCAAACATACTTCGGACATTCCATGTCGCAATCTTGATGACTGACCCGGAGATTCTTAGCACCCTCTGACCACTGAAGGTCTGCCGGGGACTGAGGGCCGTATTTGATTTGTTGTCAGTCATGATGATTGTACTAGGAATATGGTAATGCGGTGGTTTTCCGTTGCCTTCCGCATCGCAGTTCCGTAGCCTTACCGTTGATTCATCTCCGCCCACGGATGCTTGGACATAAGCCTTTCCGATGTCAATCATCTTCAGCCTTACGCCAATACTGGTATGAGCTGCTGCCCTCTACCAGGAATGTTTTTCGACTTCCCAGTCTAGATCCGTAGTGTTCAGCGTAAACAGGACTACCTCGAGTAGGATGTGGCTCTTCACCACGCACTACGGTTTTGGTTAAGGTTAAGCTAGGATCCTCTTCTGGATCTATATTCGCAATCCTTAACCCTATAGTGCAGTGAGGACTAGAGCCCAGTCAACCCGGAACAAAAGTGCTACCTCTCCTGCCCCATTTAGCCCCTAAACAGTAACACTAATCACTAAACATTAAACCATAAACCTTAATTCAATTGTGCATCAGGCTTAATACAGCCCAATTTTTCCCCGTCGGGAATTTTTTGAAAAATTGACTACTTTAGTGATGATTTTACGCATTTGGGACCAAGTTTTAAAATAGATCTTAAAATTCTCTACTGTAACAAAAATTCAGATGGAGTTTATTTGCATTTTTTAAGAATAAAATCGTAAATAATGGATTAATTTAATGGATTTTGATAAAGATCCATTCCCAAAAATGGACTTCCTGGCTCCCAAAAAGTAGCCAGGGCGCCGCCCTGGCCCGCCCTGGCCCCACTTCATCCCTGACACAGACGTAGTCTGACGTAGTACAGACGTACAGTGCCTAAAAATGATATATTTGTATAGGTACCTACAGAGGGGTGATTTGCAACACTGGCTTAATCACTGGCTTTCATCACAACATAACGAGGCGGCTGTACACTTCAAAGTGTTAAATATGATTATTTTTACGATACATAACAATTTGAAGTCGTAACAGAGGTCCAAATGTATTTCAGTGCGTGGCATTATTTAGTATTTAAAATAATAGTGCGAAGACAAAACTACCTAAAATAACGCTTCAAAAAGAACCGTGCGCTGAAAATGTTCCTTGCGTTGCACAACAGAAGATGATCGCCAGCACATCGCATGCGCTGTACAGCAAGATGGACGGCCGGATGCTGAGCGAGGCCGAGATGACCGCAGTGAACGTGCTGAGCAACATCCAGCCGCCCAGCATCATCCGACGCAGGATGAGTCTGCTGCAGCATCACAGGAACAAGGAGAGCGGATCTGACGAGGTGCCGAGTGTCAAACCCAGGAGGAATCCCCGGCGAGAGAATGTCCTGCCGAGAGACTACAGGTATGTCACGTGTTTCATTGTCGTGTCATTGTCATGAGGATGGGGGAGGGGGGGGGGGGGAAGAATGCAGCATCACAGGAACAAGGAGAGCGGATCTGACGAGGTGCCGAGTGTCAAACCCAGGAGGAATCCCCGGCGAGAGAATGTCCTGCCGAGAGACTACAGGTATGTCACGTGTTTCATTGTCGTGTCATTGTCATGAGGATGGGGGAGGGGGGGGGGGGAAGAATGCAGCATCACAGGAACAAGGAGAGCGGATCTGACGAGGTGCCGAGTGTCAAACCCAGGAGGAATCCCCGGCGAGAGAATGTCCTGCCGAGAGACTACAGGTATGTCACGTGTTTCATTGTCGTGTCATTGTCATGAGGATGGGGGAGGGGGGGGGGAAGAATGCAGCATCACAGGAACAAGGAGAGCGGATCTGACGAGGTGCCGAGTGTCAAGCCCAGGAGGAATCCCCGGCGAGAGAATGTCCTGCCGAGAGACTACAGGTATGTCACGTGTTTCATTGTCGTGTCATTGTCATGAGGATGGGGGAGGGGGGGGATGCAGCATCACAGGAACAAGGAGAGCGGATCTGACGAGATGCCGAGTGTCAAACCCAGGAGGAATCCCCGGCGAGAGAATGTCCTGCCGAGAGACTACAGGTATGTCACGTGTTTCATTGTCGTGTCATTGTCATGAGGATGGGGGAGGGGGGGATGCAGCATCACAGGAACAAGGAGAGCGGATCTGACGAGGTGCCGAGTGTCAAACCCAGGAGGAATCCCCGGCGAGAGAATGTCCTGCCGAGAGACTACAGGTATGCCGCGTGTTCAGACACTAATTGACACTAAACGCTCTGGACTTGCACTCCGGAGGTCCCGGGTTCGATTCCTGTGGCTGCTTTCTGACGGAGGTTTCTACTTTCACACAGTCGAGAAGCAAATGCTGCGAAGGTTCCTACTAACAACAGGCCACGACAACCTCCTTCCCATCGTCCATCTTTAACTATTCTTCATCAGATCATCATTCAGCAGTCGCCTTTAGACATTATTTAAACAGATAATTTTTGTCAATTCAGATGGTAAAATAGACAACATCATAAATTATCTAGTTAGCTCTGCTTTTCAAAAATTTTAATATGCAGTACCGTGATCCAAGTATCTATTATGGTTATGATCCATTGTTGAAAAACCATTATAGATACTTGGATCACGGTACTGCATATGAAATTTTTTGAAAAGCAGAGCTAACTAGATAATTTATGATGTTGTCTATTAATGACAGTCCTAGCTTTCTATAGTTTTTGTATTAATTAATGTGACCAACAAACTAAGCTGGAGTTACCCACTCAAAATCATAGTGGACGTAAAATAGGTATTGATACTTCGGTTGAAAATTGTACATATTCATCCCGAACTTCACTTACAAGTTTTATATCAGCAAAGCTAAAAATTAAAGTTTTCTCCCAAGGACGGACATTTTGTTGGCACGTTGACGGGTCATATTTAACTTAAAATTGAGGTAAATCGATGTATTTATGTATTGTGAGTGATTCCTCCTATTAATGATTTCTCTGGAGTCTACAACTGCCCCTGTACAACCAAACCAATAAAAATCGGTACTCGAGAAGAAAAGGATTGGCTGATTAAGGTTTGACGGCATCATCCCATGAAGGCTGTGTTAAATGTTAACGCATCATCTAGGCATAGAGATTCATATACTTACAGAGAGGGGCAAGTAGATAGCCAGCCTTGGTATGATGCGATGTACATTGTCAGGGTAGATCGGAGCATAGAGATATATTACAGAGAGCTACTGGTTAATGCTTGACTAATTTTGAAAGATCCTTTTTCTCCATATTGGAGATATTTAATAATTCACTGCCACTGAAATGGAAAATTAATTCGGAAGGCAGTGAAAAAATTACTTTGAGCTGTCAAATTTTAAACTTACTAGAAACACGTTTTTAACTTGAATCAGAAGACTATTACAATATTATATCTTGTTTTTACTGTACATTTATTTGTTCTGTGTTGTTTGTTACTGTGAAGTATGCACTGAAGGTTAGTACAAAGTAACATTCAAGTCTCTTGCCAACAACATTACAATCGAGGGGGGTGCCATTTTTAAAGTAATTTTTGAAATAATCTCCAAGATGGTGGCTGAGCATGCTCAGATCTACCCTGACAATGTACATCGCATCATACCAAGGCTGGCTATCTACTTGCCCCTCTCTGTAAGTATATGAATCTCTATGATCTGAGCATGCTCAGCCACCATCTTGGAGATTATTTCAAAAATTACTTTAAAAATGGCACCCCCCTCGATTGTAATGTTGTTGGCAAGAGACTTGAATGTTACTTTGTACTAACCTTCAGTGCATACTTCACAGTAACAAACAACACAGAACAAATAAATGTACAGTAAAAACAAGATATAATATTGTAATAGTCTTCTGATTCAAGTTAAAAACGTGTTTCTAGTAAGTTTAAAATTTGACAGCTCAAAGTAATTTTTTCACTGCCTTCCGAATTAATTTTCCATTTCAGTGGCAGTGAATTATTAAATATCTCCAATATGGAGAAAAAGGATCTTTCAAAATTAGTCAAGCATTAACCAGTAATTACCCCTCTCTGTAATATATCTCTATGATCTAGGTACCTCTGAGCTCTTATTTCATTGATAAAAACAAAGATTGATTGTCAAGGAACCTTACCAGCAGCCAATCATTTTCTTTTCGAGTACCAATTTTTATTGGTATGAGTGTTATGAGTGTTACCTTACTATTAAAAGTATCAAATATTTCCAAAAAGCACAGAATAACAGCTATTCTGAATCGTGCCAACAAGATGGTCGCCAACAATGAGATAATGGTCACATGCAAACTATACATCAATTTGTAGGAACATTTTAATTTTTCTATTCGTCTAATAAGCTAAAAATAAGACCGCAATCGCTTCTATGACGGATACTGAAAGCACTGTGTTTCGATAGCCAAGTACTTGCGATGTCGCATGACGAAGGGTTTGGATGCTGTGCAGATTGCTGGAGCGGAGTTTCTACAGCGACGCGCGCGCCAAGGCGAAGCCGCGCAGTGAGCAGGACATTCTGCACGAGCAGCGGCAACGCCAAGCTGCTGCGGTCAAGGCAAGTATCAGGAGAAACTACTTATTTGTAATTGGCAAACACACTTTAGCGGCGTTCACATAAGCGCGGAAAGCAAAAGCGTTTTGCCATGTTAATGAATTCCAATTACAAGTCTGCCGCGAGCGGTTTCTGGACACGCAAAACGCATAACGCATAATCGTTCTTAAACGGTATTGAATAATTTATCGGTAAATGATTGCTTACAAAACTGATTTGACTTGATTTAAACTGACTTCATCGATACTTATGAAAAACAAATATTTCAAAATAGGCGTGGAATGTCAATGACTAAATTGACTCTTGACATTCTTGACCGATAAGCACGAATTTTTGTAAAATCTGATAAATGTTATGTTGCCATGAACAAATAATTTGAATTTGATCGGACAAACGGCAAGTTTTTATTTCTCTATACCAAACGAGGATTATACCAGAACACGGGATAGAATTTCAGAATGATTGATATGACCTGAACAGTACAATAATACCAGACAATACAACAGAGAAAGTATAGAGTAGTACAGTGCAGAAGTTGCGTCCATAGTAGATATTTGCGGATGTCAGTCCTCAACACCACAAGAATCTTATGGTCGGAATCCAGTAGACTCTGGGCACTTGTGTCGCTAAAATCTGGACATCTTTAAGCATGACGTTGACTCTATGTGCAGACCGCGACCGGTAAAACCCGCAGCGAGAGCCAGCAGCTGGGCGCCGTGTACCGTCCCGCGTCGCCGCTGTCCTCGCTGCCGCGTCGCTCGTGGCCCGCCGTCGGCATGCACGAGCGTCCCGTCTGGCCCGACGTCCGCCACGAGCTGCCCGCGCCGCCCCTCGACGCCGCCCCCATGGACGTCGCCATGCACCACGTCCTCCATGCCATGCTCGACTTCGGTCTCGAGATGACCGCCGACCAGCCCAGGAGGTACAGGCTCGAGGAGAAACTGGCCTTCATGGAGGCGATGCTGAACAAGAGGATGAAGCACAAGAGCAGGTACTTCAACTCTTGTCCTAATACGTTTTCCTTGAGGTAAGGTCTTATTGGCAAAGATTCTTTTTCAGGATCCGATTCTCAATGTCGTCGATGTATAATATGGCGTGGTAACATAATGCATCAAGGTCAAATCTTTCGCTGAACCTATGGCATACGATGTAACTATTGATCCTTACACCATGCATTTTACCTGTTTGAAGAGAAACCGGAAACAGTACATCAATTTACTTCTTATATTGTGGTCTCGTAATATTTTTAGTATGCATACCGGATTAACAGAATGCATATGGAAAATGTAGAATATTACGTTAAAGTGCGGCCTAATTAACAATAACATCGACGACAGCATTCAGTGTTGCCACAAAACAGCATAGCCAATTAATTACAACAAAGAGCGAACTTCAATGAATTTCAAGAGTCAAACTGAACTGTGCAAGTAGTATATTTTACATTTTACCTTCGTTAAATAATTTATTTTATACTCCTTTGTGGTGGAAATTAGGTATGTTATTTTCTCGCTGGACGCATTGTAAAGATTAATTAACAATATTTCGTCAACTACAACCTCTAAAGTTCTAGTACTGAAATTAATTGGATCATTGATTAAGATTGCAAAACACGCACGAACGTTATAAAAAACTGCTCGCAAAATGAAATCAGGCTATAAATTAAATCAATATTATTTCAGCAAGTACTCACCACTCATACGAGAACATTTAATCACCTCACTGAGATGGCTGGAACTACTCTATACATTGAGGTCATGTAACATGTGAAACATTCAAACAACTATAAAATGTCAATTTCTTCGAGCGTAAACATTCGAATCAATTAATCAAATATTATAACAGAAAGACGTATCAATTCGAATAGTTCGGCTTCACGCGAAGGTGAAAATTGATTGAATTAATTGATTGATTGAAAATTGGTGAAGATTGGAGAAAATATTTCCTAAATATCGTCATAACTTTGGAACTATTCAAATTATTAAAAATGTGCAAGATCGTTCTTAAAATCATAAAACGGTATTTGAACGAAACAGATAGGCTGCAGGTCAGTTTCCTTGACAATCAATCCTTGTTATTATCAATGAAATCAGAGCTCACCTAAGATGACGAGTAAGTATAGATTTCATCGGATGATGCCATCATATTTTTTCAGACAATCCATTTCTTTCAAATACCGTTTTAAGAATTGTTGAGTGTATAAATAGCTAATTTTTGGGTCGACTTCATCAATATAAACACGACAAAATGTGTGCCCAAACTCGATTTAAATTTAAAAAAAGTCCCTAATTTTTCAGCTTGGAGTCAAGTTTGGAACTCATTATGTAACTTCAAGTGCAGCCGACTCTTTAAACTTTGTATCCTCGTGAACCTAATAACAAGGAATGTCGTTCGCTTCCGTCCAGCGGCGGCGACATCGTCGTGGACCTCGTCGACAAGCACCCCCACTACGACCTCGACCAGCGCATGACTGTGCTGCACGCCAAGGTCAAGCGCATGACGGCGCTGCTGGAGGGGCGCCGCGAGGACGCCGACGTGGAGGTCGACGGGCGCGGCACGGCGCGATGCATGGGCCTCATGACGGCGCTGCTGGAGGGGCGCCACGAGGACGCCGACATGGAGGCGGAGACGGACGGGCGCCACGTGGACGCCGGCACAGCGCGATGCATGGGACTGATGCCGGCGTGCATGGACTGCGAGGGTCAAGAGGATTGCAGCAACTTGCTCGGCGCGTTGTTGTGCAACACTGGATACTTGTATTGCATCACCAATGACGTCACGCCGGAGCAACTGGCCGCTTATCTCGACGCCATCCGAGATCAGCTTCCGAACAACTAACTTCATTGCTCAATAGTTCAGAGAAATCAACAAGTGATGGATAACACGGTGTTATTGTAATTGTTATCTATTAGGTTTATTTATTAAAGGCTAAAGAAATCTGTTATAAAACAACCTATCCGCTTGAAATTTACATATTTTTAATTGTAATTATAATCTATAATACATAATATTGATAAATTATTTGTACGTATCTCTTATTGTAAATCAGGTGACACAATCATTCCTTCAAGTATTGATTAACTAACAGGTTATTAGAGTGGGCATTCCAGGTAAAGAGTCATAATCAATCCGTTTAACAACAGCTGATTTCCAGAATTGAAAATCCAGCCCAAAACATCAAAGCATGGAAATAATGTCATTTTGCTCACGTCATTATTAAGCGAGCGGAGCGAGCGTCTCCACTTGACTCTTGCGGCACTTTCTCTGTGTGTGTGTGTGTTTTTTTTGTCGCTTCAACCCAGGTCGCACCGGTCAACGTATCGATCTGAAATTTTGCACACACCTTCATCTCATACTAACTTAGACCTGTATAGTTTTTGAGAAAGATCCGTCCATAAATAAAAAAATCGTATTTTTCCATATAAATAGCATTGTAGGTTCGAGGAGTCCGTTGCGGCCGCTCGATGCACCCCATTCAAAACAAACTCGGAAGCAGTCAGCTGTCTATAGATTATTGTTAGAATACGTTTTACGGATAAATAGGTATAGTCATAGCAATACCTGCGAGGTTATAGTTTTTATTTTATTTTAACCGATAGGTATTTATTGTTTATAAAAGTTTTAACATGCAGTCTTACTTTCAATCCTTTCAAATGCTAAGCAAATTTTTTGTAGACCGGCGAAATGTCTGCTTGATTGTAGAAATAGATTGGTTGGTTGGTTGATAAATGAAATTACGTTTATGAATTATTTTATTTATTCAGTCAATACGTTATATTTATAGTTACAATACAATGTGTTGGGTAATAGGAAATTGCTCTATTGTACGGAACGGCAATTAACTGTTTGAATACTATTTCTTAAATTATGTCATGTTGCCTATTTTGTGAGTTTCAATCTCTGTATTTATCTGTATTGTTTAATTATCTGTTTTGTTTCTGTAATTATTATTTGGAATAAATCCCTTTGATACACACCTAAATACTCCAAAAAATACACATGAGTGTGTGTCTGTTACTAACTTGCAATGAGACACAAATGCAGTTATTTTTTATATAATTTAGTGAATCATGCTTCTAGCCTTCAGTATATTATTGCCGTGTTTTAAGGAATTATGGTTCGAGGTGTCGCACGTATCCGTGCTCGCTTATCAACGCGTTACATAGAGCGTTTTCCTAGTTATGTCCTTGTTGATCACATTTATTTCAATGAAATACTGTCAGTTTAAAAGCAACTCAGTATATTCCTATGTATCAATATTTGGCATCGAAAGGGTCCCAAATGAGGTCCCCCTTAGTCCCTATTCAGTATTCTGTAACTTTATTTTTGATGGAAAGGAAATGGAATCAAGACGTTTCTCGGTCTGCCGCGCCACCACGGCCAGTGATATGGACCCGACTCAGAAGATCTGCACGCAGTGGTTCTTGCAGTCGGCGACGATGATGTCTCTGCTGTCGGTGACGGCGATGCCCGAGATCCATCCGAACCGGTGCGCGCCCTCGCGCTTGCCGCCGATGGTGCGCACGAGGTTGCCGTTGGGCCGGAAGATCTGGATGCGCGCGTTGCCGCTGTCCCCGACCAGGATAAAGCCGAGGCGGTCGACGGCGAGGCACTCGGGGGAGCGGAACTGACCCCGGGCGCCTCCGTGGGAACCGAACTCCGACATCTTCACGCCGGACAGCGAGTAGGTCTGCAACGACAAGGCGATAAGCGAGCATGTGTGGTGTAAGCATCATAACAACCCTGTCACCCTCTTATTTCCCCGTCAACCCCATGTACACACCTTGATCCTCCTGTTGCCGCTGTCAGACACCACAATCTTGTCCTCTGTGACGACGACGTCTGTCGGCTGGTACAACTCCGTCACCCTCTTGCCGTTCACCGCCTTGCCCGTCAACCCCAAGTACTTCACGAAACTTCCGTCGCTCGCGCGCAAAACCTACATGGAGACAAAACATTGTTAGACATTTGAGGGTCGTTTGGGGGTTGACGTAAAACTCCTTGGAGGTCAACTAAGTACCTGTACGAATGATTTGTCCGAACGATCATGTCCGATTTTCACATCGTGCATAGTAAGTTAGGGTAGAGGTTACTTTGCCGTCAAACCTAGCACAGTAGCCAATGAGAGTGCTCCATTGGTTGGCCTTGAGGGCTCGCCACTTGCCACTTTCATATACACTTGAGAGTGAGTATTTCGATCGCCTAAGATTTCATAGTTTATACAAAGTTCGTTCACGTTTACGCTGTAGAGCACATTATAAACGAGGTCCTGGTTCCACCTCCACGACGCCTACCTGCAGTCTGTCGTTGCCCGTGTCGCACACGTAGAGCAAGACGTTGGAGTCGGTGTCGTCGACGTCCTCATTGATGACGCCTGTAGCGATGCCCTCCGGCGATCGGAACTGACCGTCGCCGTTGCCCTTCTTGCCGAAGCCGTGGAGGTAGTTGTTGTGTTGGTCGAACACGTGAATGCGGTTGTTCCATTTGTCTGACAACACATCGTCATTGTCAGTAGGCTGGACCAGAAATATATGCTTTGAGTGTAGGTAACAAAAGTCTGGACTGCAAAAATGAAACTTTTCTTATAGAGAAAATAAGTAGAAACTTACTTCATTAAATTGTTGCCGTATCCATTGAAAGATACATGGCATAAACAAATCTGACAGCTGCCATCCTGTCCTGATAGATATTTTGATGAAAATAAAAAGACAAGATAATATGCAATATTTTATCCACACACATTTTCCACATTTTCACACATTTTCCAAATATCCGTCGGAGAAAAGTGATGTACCTTATAATTTTAGGCAGGAATTTGCCCTCCAAAGTTCCTGTGACGCAGGCGCGTAGGCAGGGGGGGGGGATGGGGGACCTATCCCCATCCCCACTCGACCAGGCTGACCCCCCATTCACCATACAAAATTAAGTTAAGTGTCCGAAAATCACTATAATTGTTTAAATTCTAAAAAACGCCCTGCGGGGCAAAAATTGAGAAGCTTCGCTCCTCCGGGTGTCTCAATCTCCCCCCACCACCTTGATGAAAGTAGTTCCTACGCGCCTGCTCTGACGTCACTTGTAAGAGACCTATTTTCAGAAGAGCTATGGTGATTTATATAATATAGCTGTATGTACATGAGATTTTAATCAATACATGGATGAATACCAAATAAAAATTTATAACTCCCGATGCTATACGTACTCTATAAATAGCCATGTCATTGCGACGTCTACTGACAATCCACTGAGTTCGACGCACCTGTGACGTAGAGCCTGGTGCGCGAGAAAGCGACGCCTTGGGGACAGGACATGTCGGGCGCCGAGACGCTGGCCACCAGTCTGCCTCGCACTCTGTCCATGACGAGCACGGCGCCGTTGTCAGTGGCGGCGACGTACACGAGTCCCTGGTTCCACGGCGCGACGCCCAGCCCGGCGGGGCGCTGCAGGCGGTTCTTGCTGACGCTCAGACGCGGCACGTCGCAGCGCCGCGATCTAGGAGGCAGTGCAGTGCAGATTAAGGGGGTTACATTTTTATTGTTTTACAGTTCATTTTTCCTATGTTTGAACTCTCTACAGACCGAGACACCGTCAGTTGTTCTGTTAGGCCGAGAAAGACAACATTGCAAGGTGAGCGCGCAATGAAGTCTTTCTCGGCCTAGCAGAACAGCTGACTGTGGCTCCATCTGGTGAGAGTTCATACAGTAAAAAAACAGACTGTAATTAGTTATTCAATGTTAAAACCTCAGAGATTGAACACCTTTAACATGGGAGCACAATAATATGTTGGTATTGTTTTATATTCTGTCCCCTGATAGATTGTCCATATGTCTATCAGAAAAAGAATTTTGTTCAAATCCAGCCGTACATTCGATCTTCATTATAACCTCGACGCGACAGCGAGGTTTGATATAAAGGGAGGTCATGGGAAGGAGTCAACCTAGGGGATACCGGTCCGGGGGAGAATGGAAATAGTGGGAAGGCCAGTCCAGAATGGGGACGAACCAGAAGGGGGAGAAAAGGAGCTTTCGGGCTGATATGACTTGATTTCAGGGGGACCATGTCGAAAGGGAGGCCGTCAAGAGGGTGGGCAAGTGTAGTGGGTGATCCACTCTACTACACCCACCTGTAGTAGAGTGAGAGTCCGTCTGGGGTGGACACCAACTCCTCCTGCTTCCTGACATCGGCGACCTCCACCACCTCCTGATCGTCCTCCTACACCCACCTGTAGTAGAGTGAGAGTCCGTCTGGGGTGGACACCAACTCCTCCTGCTTCCTGACATCGGCGACCTCCACCACCTCCTGATCGTCCTCCTACACCCACCTGTAGTAGAGTGAGAATCCGTCTGGGGTGGACACCAACTCCTCCTGCTTCCTGACATCGGCGACCTCCACCACCTCCTGATCGTCCTCCTACACCCACCTGTAGTAGAGTGAGAGTCCGTCTGGGGTGGACACCAACTCCTCCTGCTTCCTGACATCGGCGACCTCCACCACCTCCTGATCGTCCTCCTCGTCGGCGGTCTCCGCGTCCTCCTGATAGTAGATCTTGAAGGTGTCGCGGTCGAGCGTGGGTCGGGACTCGCTCCAGTGACTGACGGCGTCCAGGAAGTCGGAGGTCATGCCATGGAGGAGCATGAATAAGCTCACCTGCGCAAGCAACTAACATTAGCAACTACTCTTTTAAGACGGCTGGGTAGTGAGTTTGACCTTGAAGAGTTTTTTAATCGATTTTTATCAATATCTTTTTCCAGTGCAATTGTTTACAAAATAGGGTTATGGACGCAGGGACCCGAACCGGAACCGGAACCGGAACCTACAACCGGTATGAACCTTTATAATTTTGGAACCGGAACCGGAACCGTTATACTTTTTTCCCCAAGAACCGGAACCGGAACCCGAACCTTTATAATCAATTAGGTTCTTAAAGGTTCTTAAAGGTTCTTTAAGGTTCCTTAAACATGTACGATTTAATTTTTTAACACTTGGCCATGATATTTTCAAAAAATATTATTCCCAAAGTTGTAAAAAGTTTTATTTTTTGATAAAATTTCTATTAGTATTTTTTAAGACTTTTTTAATTCTTGAAAATCCTTCATTTTCAAATGATGCTCGAGATTTCAATTTTTGAATCTGACTACTGCGATGAGAACTGCATTGCTGACAATTATGAAGCTCTGGCAAAATGAATGTTTACGCCGTCTTATGGAGAAAATTGCCGCCACTGTCTCTTCTGACTCTGAGATTTAGTCCGCGCACCAACCTACAGACACTACACCAGTGCTTCATTCATAGGACAAATCCAAATCCAATAATTCCATTAAATCTGACATAATACTGAAGTGTTATAATCTAGTTTGATTTAAAATTTGAGAACCGGAACCGGAACCCGGAACCTTTATGCAGGAACCGGAACCTTTATTAATAAAGGTTCGGGTCCCTGTATGGACGTGAATTCAGAACAGTTCAATGAAAATAATTTCATAGCTTGGAATAAGTTATTAGTTTTATTTTGTCCAGCACGCGTTTAGAACCCGAAAATTACTACATTTTCGGGTTCTAAACGCCTGCTGGACAAAATAAAACTAATAACTTATTCCAAGATATGAAATTATTTTCATTAAACTGTTCAGAATTCACGTCCATAACCCTATTTTGTAAACAATTGCACTGGAAAAAGATATTGATAAAAATCGATTAAAAAACTCTTCAAGGTCAAACTCGCAGGACCTGTTACTTGTTGAACACTGGCGTGATAAAAAAATCTGAGAGGGAGCTGTGTATAGCTGCTTGAGTTTGTTAATTGTTATCTTATTTTAAATTTTAATTGAGTTTAATTCTGAGTTTTGCATTGTCTTTTTCACGAGGATTTATAGCTGCCGCCGTTTATCGCATCTCAACTTCCATTAATCCTCCATTTGCATTGTTTTTATTCTTATAATTCTTAAAAGATTACTTCAAATTTCCATCTCAATTGTATGGCAAGCGAGAAGCTTTACTTTCTAGTAGGCAGCAGGCAATCTGTGGATTAATTTCACTTGAACTCCTTAGTTCACTCAACCTGGAGTCCGGAACTAATAATAGAGATGATTCTAACAATGGAAATGATTATATATTGATTTATATTATAAATAGATCAGGTGTTCGTAAAATAAGTGGTTTAAAATCAAATCTAATCCACAGATCGCCTGCTGCCTACTTTATGAAAAGTTCAATCCAAGATATACAGGGTAATTTTTTCCCATTCATTTTAGAGGTTTTCTAACCACAATTTAACAAAAAATCGCATTTAGCGCTCTATAAATTATTTTTTAACGTTATCAACTCAAAAACGCCCAGTGGGTCATTCTGGGGAATTCAGTTTCCCCCTCCCACCCCCCCCCCCCCCCAAACCCACCTTCTTTCACCTTCTGTCACCTTCTTTTAAAATGGTGATCTTTATATAATTTCCTTCTGGATTGAAGGATCCAGAAGGTTGAAGCCTGCAGAAGGCTGGATTAAAGGTTCTTTCCTTCTAGGTGGGGGCACATAAAACTCCCACGCCTGACAAACCATTTTTGATCCTGTATGACGAGAGGTCATAACAAATGTCCTTCATGCCCTTGCCAATACAAATGCGAGTGCGCAGGTGCAGACGACGCACCTTCTCGGTGTCCTCGGTGACCTTGTCGAAAGCCAGGAAGGACACGTTGCTCTCCGCTGTGATGAGCTTGCCGTGCAGCTCTCCCGCCGAGCGATCTCCTTGCGCCTCCAACTCCTGCGCCTCCCGGGCCAGAGACGCGCCCTGTTCGCGCAGGGCGGCCATCTTCTCCTCCACAGCCTGGTCGATGTGCTCGTGAAGCTTCTCGCAGCGGTCCTGCAAGGCGGTGGGGGCTGTAGCAGTGTTATCAACTCAAGGTAATCGCGCATGTAACCTAGCTTCGTTATTGGTCTGGATTGGTTTGCTAATAAATACGCGAAATCTTTACTAATTGTGAATGTTGATTTGTCGAATCTCAATAACCAACGGACTGACCTGAATTGTGGCAAGTGTTTTCATTTTGTCCAGCTTACCTTGAAGTCTTGTTGTCTATGTTATAGGTATAGTTGAGTTTTTCTCTCTATACCTATTTGAAAGTTTCCATTGATTTCCACTCAGAATTTGCACAATGGAGCTTGACTAGGAACAAGTGTTTGTTTTGGCAGGTTGTAAATTTATAGAGATGAGCCAGGTATCAAGTCAGGGGCAGGGAGGGCGATTTTTACAACTGTGCATTGATGCCAAATACCACACATTTGAGAGGTTTATAAAAATGTTCTACCTCTTTCCATATTTTAAGAAACATTTGACCATATTTGACAACAGGGGAGGGTTGGGATTTGGAGATCATAAAATGACGGCATGTAGCCGAATCTGTAGCTTGTTAGAAAGTGTCATGTTTTTGAGCCATTGACAATGGATGAATGGCCTTTGACTGGATACCGCGTTTGCCGATATAGGTATAGAGAGAAAAACTCCACTATAGCATGGGTTTTAGCTATTGTTCTGGTCGGCTTACCTTGAAGTCTTGTTGTCTGTGTTTTAGCAAGTGTTTTGTCCGCTTACCTTGAAATCTTGTAGTCGGTGTTTGAGCGTCTCGCTGGCAGCTTGCAGTTGGTCAGTGAGTGAACCTAGTTGCGCGCGCAGCTCTAGCACGTGACCAGGCCAACATACTCGGCAGAACATCTGATGAACACCACAGAAAAAAAAACGAGTAATTACTTTAGGAATTCATATTGTATAGGGTCTACTTTTTCTCTAGTCTTATATTTGGGATATTTTGAAAAGTAATTTTACTACATTACTACAGCATTGCCACATCGTCTCTACCTGTTTACAGTGTTGCCATATCGTCTCTACTTGTTACCAGTGTTGTCACATCGTCTCTTGTTTACAGTGTTGCCACATCGTCTCTACCTGTTTACAGTGTTGCCACATCATCTCTATCTGTGGACAGTGTTGCCAGATCGTCTCAACCTGTTTACACTGTTGCCAGATAGTCTCTACTTGTTTACAGTGTTGCCACAACGCCTCTACCTTGTTTACAGTGTTGCCACATCGTTTCTACCTGTTTACAGTGTTGCCACATCGTTTCTACCTGTTTACAATGTTGCCAGATCGTCTCTACCTGTCTACAATGTTGCCATATCGTATCTGTTTACAGTGTTGCTAGATAGTCTCTACTTCTTTACAATGTTACCACATCGTCTCTACCTGCTTACAGTGTTGCCACATTGTCTCTACCTGTTTACAATGTTGCCAGATCGCCTCTACCTGTTTATAATGTTGCCAGATCGTCTCTACTTGTGTACAGTGTTGCCACATCGTCTCTACCTGTTTACAGTGTTGCCACATCGTCTCTACCTGTTTACAGTGTTGCCAGATCGTCTTTACCTGTTTACAATGTTGACACATTGTCCAGAGCGAATAGAAATCACAGCCTTGTATACCTAAGATGAATAGTGTATCCACTTAACGCATTTAACATTGGGCCGAATGTAGATGATTTTGGGCGGCGAGTTTGATTGTCTTTCGTTCGCAGCGCTAGTCTGCGCGGCGGTCAAAGTTTCAACTAGGAAATTATATTCTAATTTCTCATTCAAAATGCCATTTTAGGAACATATTTTGAATTATTATTGTATTATTGTTTAAATAAAACAACTCTGGTTTAATAAATGCAATAACAAAGGGTAAATAAGATAATAAAAACTTAACACTATGTAGTTCTTCCATATGCCGCCAGGATCGCGTCGTTCTACAGAGAATTCAAGGTCATATTTTATTCTCAAAAAATGTTACACGTTTTCGCGTTCAGTGGATACACTATTCATCTTAGGTATACAAGGCTGTGATTTCCATTCGCTCTGCATTGTCTCTACCTGTTAACAGTGTTGCCAGATCGTCTTTTACCTGTTTACAGTATTGCGTCTCTACCTTTTTACAGTGTTGCCACATCGTCTCTACCTGTTTACAGGGTTGCCAGATCGTATCTACCTGTTTACAGTGTTGCCATATCGTCTTCAGTGTTGCCAGATCGTATCTACCTGTTTACAGTGTTACCACATCGTCTCTACCTGTTAACAGTGTTGCCAGATCGTCTTTACCTGTTTACAGTATTGCGTCTCTACCT
Source organism: Leuctra nigra (assembly GCA_934045905.1). NCBI lineage: Eukaryota > Metazoa > Arthropoda > Insecta > Plecoptera > Leuctridae > Leuctra > Leuctra nigra. Next base: position 10,723,937 of record OW203766.1, on the reverse strand, counting down.
GTTTACAGTGTTGCCACATCGTCTCTACCTGTTTACAGGGTTGCCAGATCGTATCTACCTGTTTACAGTATTGCGTCTCTACCTGTTTACAGTGTTGCCACATCGTCTCTACCTGTTTACAGGGTTGCCAGATCGTATCTACCTGTTTACAGTGTTGCCATATCGTCTTCAGTGTTGCCAGATCGTATCTACCTGTTTACAGTGTTGCCATATCGTCTTCAATGTTGCCAGATCGTCTCTACCTGTTTACAGTGTTGACACTTGGGCCCCCTGCCTACAGTCTGACACTTGACACATCGCTGCTGCTGCTGCGGGCGAGCCGGCGTGGCCGCCTCCATGGCCGACAGCAGCGTGTTGACGTAGATGTTGGGCGGCAGATCCGCCACCTCGCCCAGAAGTTGCACCGCCATGCTGCATGTCGGACATCGCAGCGACCGGTCCGCTGCAACACCAACACATTCCATTGACACTCATCTTGAACCGTTGTCAAACGCCTCAAGTCTGACGTCTCGTTCTTACGTGTATACCAGAGGTTTAATTCGTCACGCGTCCGGATGAGATCGTCTTACATTTTACCAGATTACAGAGAAACCTGACATGTAGGTACAATACAACAATATGTTTCGTATCAAGTAGTATTTTAAATATGTATATGAGATATATATGCAGATTGCAGAGATATAATATAAATATGCAGACGACATTGTTTTGTGGAGTGAAAGGAGAGAGGAAATACAGGCAAGAATTGAAAAATGGGATGAGGTAAGCAAAGATTTCGGAATGAAGATTAGTAGAGAAAAGAGCGAATATTTGGTGATGACAAAGAAAAGAAAAGTACAAGAACAAGGATTGCAGTTGAGAGGTGAAGCAATGAAGAAGACAGAAGGATTCCCATACTTGGGAAGCTTGCTGTAGATGTTGCAAGATGTGGAGAAGAAGTGAAGAGGAGGGTAAAGAAAGCGGATGGATTCTACCAACAAGTAAGAAAACTTGTTTGGAACAAAATGCTACCACTAAAATTTAAATTGGTATTATTTAAGCAATATTATTTACCAATTTTAAGTTATGGAGCGGTTACTTGGAATATTGGGTGGGAAGAGGAAAGTATGATTCAGGCGGCTGAAATGAAATTTGTGAGAGCTAAGTGTGGAGTATCAATGTTGGACCGGATAAAAAGTAAAACATTAAGGATGGAAGTTGGAGTGGAGAGATTGAAGCACACTATTGGAAGAGATAGATTAAGGTGGTTCCGAAAAGTGAAGATGATGAAGGATTCGAGACTGGCAAAATTAGAGTTTGAAAGAAATGATAATATGAAAAGAAAAGTTGGAAGACCTCGTACAAGATGGTTTAAGCAGATAAAACAAGATATTGTAGAGCGTGGAGAAAGGTGGGAGAGTGTCGATAACCAAGAACTGTGGAGAGAGAAGGAGAAATGGAATGAGTTAGTGGATTGAAAGGACGTAGAGACGGAAGAAAGCAGTGAAGAAAATGATGTGGATGAAAATTAAAATAGGAGAGAAGATGTTGAGATGTGGACAGAAGAAAATGGAATGGAATTTTATGAAGAACAAGCAGTAGAAGAAGAAGAAGAAGAAGAAGAAGAAGAAGAAGAAGAAGAAGAAGAAGAAGAAGAAGAAGAAGAAGAGGAGAGAGAAGAAATTGAACGAATTAGATTAGAGTAGATTTAGTATATTATTGAGCGAGCGAAGCGAGCGTCTCCTTTTGGCTCATTTGGCACGGGCCTCTGTTTTTTTTTTTTTTTTTTTTTTTTTTTTGTGTTTTTCTGTTACTGACGATATACAGGTTAGAGTTTTTCTTCGATCGAGCGGAAATTTTGCACACGTGTTCGGACATTCTCTGGGCGTTGCTGACCCTAATTTTTTTGAAATCCATTCATTGGTTAAAATTTAAATAAATATCTCCTGATAGGCTGAAAAATGAAAACGGTCTTCGATAATTCTGATCAAACTCATATTTTGCATGATCATTAAGACCAATATTGTCTCTTATTTTACAAAATTTCATCCCAATCAGTTAAGAACGTATGAATGTATTTACATTTTTAATATCTGTCAGTAATGAAGTATCGAAATGAATGTTTTCCAGTGCCAATTGAATTGATTCTGATTTGCTTTATGAACCAGGTGCTTAGATGCAATTTTAAAGTTTCGATGAAAAGCATATACTTTTAAGTTGATATCATAATCAATTCAATATGGATGTATATGTTTTCTGTGCGTTGTGTACGCATTTCCGGTTCGAGAATTTGCACGTACCCGTGCTCGCTCATCAACGCGTTACACTGAGCGTTTTCCTAGTGGTATAAAGTGTGACAGGCTTGGCCAGCCGGCATTTTAGACCGAGCGAAGCGAGCGTCTCCTTTTGGCTCTTTTGGCACGGACCTCTGTTTTTTTTCTGTTACTGACGATATACAAGTCACAGTTTTTCTTTGATCAAGCTGAAATTTTGCACACATGTACTGACCATTTCCGGGCGTTGCAGACCCTAATTTTTTTGAAATCCCCTGATCGGTTCAAATTTAAAAAAATAATATCTTTCGATTGGTTAGTTTGATCAAATTGAAATTTTGATAAGTCATTACCACTAACATTTTACCCAATCATACAAAGTTTTAGCCAAATCCTCCCATTATTTAAAATTAAAACCATCTTTACTGTGATTTTTGAAATTTAAACTAGAATTCCGTTTGACCGATCAACTTAAAACTTTGCATGGTCATTGGGACCAACATTATCTGTGTTTTTGACAATTTTCAGACACATCTGTGTTTAAATCCAAAAGTTATTGACATTTTACGGACATTTTGCTTGTTGCTATGGATCACGGCAACATTGACGCCTCAGTTCCAATGTTCCAAGGTAGTTAGAACAGAAACTTTCAAACGCATAATTATGACACTTATAATCAACAGATTGATCTGATATTGTGTAAACACACTTATATCATATGAGTGGTCCCAGGTATATTTTTGGAACAAGATCCTGTGATTTTTGAAAATTAACAAGGAAACATTCAATCATAAAGGTTCAATCGATCGACTTAAAACTTTGTATGGTTATTGGGACCAATATTTTTGGAATTTTTGAAGATTTTCATACAAGATTTCGGTTCGAGGTGTTGCGCGTATTCGTGCTCGCTCATCAACGCGTTACTCAGAGCGTTTTCCTAGTAATATGTACATATGTTTTTGTGGCCTATATTATTTGTGAGCGTTTTTTCCCACTCCAATTTAGTTTGAAAGGGTGCAGTACTTAATGTATGCTCTGTGAAAAAAAAAACTTGATCTGATTACTGACAATGTCTCTGTTTTGTTTTTGAAGCATTTATTTAGCTATACAGCTAATACATCATTCTGTAAAGTCAGAATTTGGTTTATAAGTGTAGCTTTCAACATTAACGATAGCATTTAGTGTTGCTGTTATAGCAGTAGCCAATCCCAACACCTAGCGGATGTCAATACTTAAACGCAAACATTCTTGTTATACCGAGGTTATACCTACATGCTACTGAAATCGCAATATGCTCTCTATTTAGACACATTCCACTTAAATACTTGGGACCATGCTACTTATATGCACACTCGATGTTCTGACACTACTTCGACGACCTGCGACGTACTCTGTCCGACGTCTACAAAGCATCACCTGGATGTAACATTCCATCGTCTGCACAACCACGACGCCGACGACGCCAACGACGCCCGAGCCAAGGACAGTGTTTTTATAAAAATAGTTCGCTTTATTTAGTTGTTTAAAATGGACGGCATTTTCTTTGCGCCATACATCAGTAGAGTGACGTATCCCAAATGAGTTGTTAAACATTTTCATTGTTCTCATGTCTATGACTCTCCCGAACAGTCACAACATAAAGATAAGATGATCTATCTAATTAGATACGAACTATTTTATATAATTGGTTTGTGAATAGTTTGCTTTATAAACTTACCTTTAAACGAGCTTTTAAACCAGTAAAGAACTCGCACAATTCACGTAATGGTGACGCAACGAGAGGGACAGTAAAATGTATTCGATGAGCGATTCCTTTTGACTATGACTCCTTTGCAACGGACATATCTCCGATCGAGCTAAATTTTTGCACATGTTAACTCTAACCCCATAAAAAACACTTCGTGTAAAAATACCAGCCAAGTCTCTTCTACTAAAAAAAAATATATGAAATCTAAAAATTCTGCACTGAAAAGTAATGATATCAAAAAATTTGCCAAGTCAAAACTTTATTTGAAAATCAAAAAATACTTGGCGCATCGTGTATATTAATAGCTTAGAAGTATAGGCCAGATATAAAATATACATAAAATATACAAACATATAGTAGACCTAAAATGCCCTAAAAAATCGATGCGCCAAGTATTTTTTGATTTTCAAATAAAGTTTTGACTTGGCAAATTTTTTGATATCATTACTTTTCAGTGCAGAATTTTTAGATTTCATATTTTTTTTTAGTAGAAGAGACTTGGCTGGTATTTTTACACGAAGTGTTTTTTATGGGGATATCACTCCTTTTTTTAGTTTATTCTATAACAACTTGTGACACATATAAAATGAACAATTACTAAATTCTTTTAAAAAATCATCACCCTTTACAATTTCGTTACCACTAATGAATAGCAGCGTATGGTCCTAAATAATTGCTTTAAATGATCTTTCACGAAGAATAGCAAAGGTTTCATTCCAATCAGTCAACCCAGTTCCGAGATATGGAAACACTTCGGTTTTCAAAATGGCTGCTGAACTTTCTGCAATGCCACATAGAATTTATTTCTATAAATGATGTGTATCATTTTAAGCTTTCTGAATATGTATTTATTGTATAGGAGGGAATTATAATAATTTATACATTTGAATGACGTCATTTCCGGTCTCATAAATAGGAAAATTCTATTTGTACTGTTCATATTCCATAGAGATGGCCTTCCGAATCGTTTGGCGCTAGTTTCATACCGATTTGTCTACCAGTTTTTGAGATATGACGTTACTTCCGGTTTAAAAATGGCGGCTGAAATCTCTGACCCCTTGAAGTATATTTGAAACATGATTACAATTTTATAAGCTGTCTCAAATAGTATATTTATTGCATCAAAATAAAAATTTGTGAGATTATTAAAATGTGTGACGTCATTTCCGGTTTAGGTATAAGAAACTGCAAATATTATTGATGATAATACATAAAGTTGACCGTCTCAATTGTTTTGCGCTGGTTTCGTTGAAATCTATTTAGCCGTTATTGAGATATGATGTCACTTCCGGTTTCAAAATGGCGGCTTCCGGTTGGTTTTATAACAAGTCACATGAGACGTCAAAAGTACATACGTTACATAAATATCAAAATAATCGGATCAACCTTTGTTGCCAAAAAGCCAATCGATGATTTTCAAATTTCATTACGTCATTTCCGGTTTCTTTAACATAATGTTTAGTCTTTTGCTACTTATCATGCATATAGATGACCGTCTGGATCGTTTGGCGCAATTTTCGTTCCAATCGGTCCAGCCGTTGACGAGATATGACGTCACTTCCGGTTTCAAAATGGCGGCACAAAAATTTATTGGGTGAAGGTTAAATCAGACGCCAAAAGTGCACACGTGGTAAAAATGTGGGATCAATCGGTTCAGCCGTTTAGGCTGTGGCCTGTTTACCGGATTTAAATTCCAGGAGACTACTACTACTACTACTACTGAGATTATTATTATTATGAAAACCGCCCTAAAACACTGTTTTCACGGCCCTCTAGCGCGCAAAGGGCGTAACCTATTGTTCCCAAATTTGGTATATGTTGTAGGGTGGGCCATAGCTCGAAATTAAGATATATCGCAACAATGTGAGATTTTCCAATTTTAAGATCCAGTAGGCCGATAATGCCACTTTGATGCTTACAGTAAAAGTGGGTTTGCTCCAGCCTTTTTAAATGAGTGTGTGCGCGCGCCGTACGACTTGGCTGGCGTGGAGCGACCGCTCCACTAGATTCAAGTGTTTTCAGACTGACACATTTTTAATAAAATATTCAGATTGGTTAAAATTAAGAAAATAACCTGATTGGTTGATATTGGTTGAAAAATAAAAATGTTCCAATCAAGTTAAAATTTTGCAGTTATTGTCTCAAATTTTAAAATTTTTCATCAAAATAAAATTATTTACAATTTTAGCCTTTTGAAATATTTGTCAAAGTGATGGTTCGATGGATTGATGCCCTGCAACTGGATCTGTGGTTAGTCCGTTGTTCCTGAATGTATGGATTCCTAATGAGTGACTCGTGTTCGTTTGCTTAAAGTGACATTATGTTTCTGTGTTACTATAATTTTTGTTACGTGTTGTTGCACGTACGTATCGTTGCTCGCTCATCAACGCTTTACACCGAGCGTTTTTCTAGTTACTGCCTATTTAATGTCCCACCCATCGCAGCACTACTATGGAGAAGAATCAATCACAATACTTCATCACCAAGGACACAGATAGTGCATCTATTAACCTTGACTTATGACGGGTTCCTGTATAGCTCAATCACCAATCACCATTATCAATCTACTCGGATTAAAACTAATTGACAGTATTTGAGGAGCAGAGTTTTAAATCGCATTTGTCAATAAACATCGAACCAATAAAGACGCAAGTTTTCTATACATATTAGCATAGAAATGACACAGAAACCTACAGAAACCTGTATTTACATAATTAATTACAATGTGACTAATGGACTTTTACTGGGAAAACGCTCCGTGTAACGCGTTGATGAGCGAGCACAACCAAACAATCAAACACGAATCACTCAATCAAAGATAGCTCCTAACTTTATTTCTGATGTTATTGGATACTTTCCAATTTCCATGCACTATGGAATAATATGCTAATAACAGATCTATGTGGCTTGCGCGAATTGTGGGTACTTTAAAAAAATCATCTTTGACAGCTCTTCAAAACGCGGAAATTGTATAAAATATTAGATAATGTTGGTCTTGATCACCATGCCAAATTTGAAATTAATCCGAGCATTATGCTTTTCGACCAATCGGAAGTTTTTTTTTTTAAATTCTAATAGAGGATTTGGCTGAAACTTTGTCAAATTTGACACAATGTTGATATTAATAACCTGAAAAAATTCATATTGATCGGACTAACCAATCGGACTTTTTTTTAAGCTTGAACCAATCAACGGATTTAAAAAAAATAAGTGTCTGCAACGGCAATAGATTGCAAAATTTCAGATCGATAGAAGAAAAAATGTGACCTGTTTATCGTCAGTAACAGAAAACACACACAAAAAGCATCGAGGGCCGTGCCAAAAGAGTAAAAAAAAGACCATGGAGGCGTATTCTAGAACGTTTTCCCAATTCCATTCCTGATGGAAACCGGTCACGGCCATAAGGATTAACATTGCACCGAATCAGATTCCATCAGAATTGGGAATTCCCTTCAGGGCGAAAAAGTGGTCTGAAATGCGTTCAAAGTTGACGGAATTTTCTTGTGTGGAGATTTCAATTTGGATATTGACTGGAGCAGAGATGATTATGTCAAAGCTGGAAATAGTCTGTCAGATAATTTTCTCTCCACATTTCTCAATATTGTGCCGCATCAGATGGTCAAGGAAGCCACCAGAATTACAAACACAGCTAGGTCAATTCTCGATCTGGTGTTGACGAACAACCCATCAAAGGTTTGTGATCTTGAGGTAATACCAGGGATCAGTGATCACATGGCTGTTATGTTTCGTCTGCATCGGTGTCCGCCGAAACACAAGATAGTGAAACGTGTTACTCGCAACTACCGCAAAGCTGATTGGCCTTTGCTACGGGACTTGTTTCAGAAAAACATGCCAATTCCTTGCGATGATTCTCAGAATATTGAGCGAGTTTGGGCAGAATGGACAAGGGTATTTTGGGAGTGCGTGGACAAGGCCGTGCCGAGTGGATGTATGACCGGTAAACGCAGGGCGCCATGGATCACTGGTGACGTTATAAGACTCATCCATAAGAGAGATTATCTTTATAGGCGATGGAAACAAAACAAAAGTGATGAAAACCGGGATAAATACAAGTGTGCAAGAAATCTGGCTAAAAATGAATCGAGAAAAGCGCATGAAGCATTTATTTGGAAGCTGGGGAGTGGAAAGAAGCTGTGGAGGTACATTCATGGTAAATGTGGTGCATTGACCCCGCAGCACTTTGAAATAAATGATATTCGAGAGAATGATTCGAATTGCTGAAGCGTTTGTTCTACACTTTCAAGACAATTTCACGAACGCCAGAAATGCAACTGTTGGCCAGCTTCCTTCTCTTCCAAAACCAGATCACTCCAATGAACTGCAATCCGTCTCATTTACTCCAACCATCGTTCTAAGAGCTCTAAGGAAAATGAAACCAGATAGTGCAACAGGTCCAGATTGTATACCCGCAAGAATTTTGCATTCGTGTTCAAAAGAATTGGCGCCTTCTCTAAGTAAATTGTTCACGATTTCTATAAGAGTAGGAGAAATCCCATGTATATGGAAGAAAGCTAACGTCGTACCAATCTTTAAATCAGGAAACAGAAATAATGTATCAAATTACCGGCCTATTTCTTTAACATCTGTGGTGGGGAAGGTAATGGAACGAGTGGTGTCCTGGGAGCTGTTGCACCACTTACAGGACATTGAAGTAATCGGTCCTCACCAACATGGCTTCCTGCCTCGAAGATCATGTGTGACGTTGCTGACAGGGGCGATTGACGACTGGCAGCATGCATTGGATGAAGTTCCTGGGGCACGAGTGGACGTCATAACACTTGATTGGGCCAAAGCATTTGACCGAATACAGCATGACCGGTTGCTGGAAAAACTTGTTGCCTACAGTGTTTCTGGTGATCTAATGAAATGGTTGACTAGTTTTCTTTTGGGACGATAGATGCGCGTCGTGTTTAATGGCGTTCATTCCAGTGAACAGGCTGTCAGATCGGGAGTACCTCAGGGATCGGTACTTGGACCATTGCTCTTCAATGTGTTCATGTTGGATTTGCCCCAGACCGTTGATTCGACAATGTGTCAATACGCCGATGATTGCACTATCTACAGAAACATTAAATCTCCTGAAGACCATGGAAGTCTGCAGACAGACTTACGTAACATTGAGAATTGGTGCAATACAAATCATCTTCCATTGAATCAGAAAAAATGTCAACAGATTACCATCACGAGGGCTAAGAGATCTCAGCGCTTTGAATATTATATTAACAATAATCAAATTGTAAAAACCAGCTCAATGCGGATTCTCGGAGTAACAGTTACCAGTGATCTCAAATGGAATGTCCAGACTGAGATTGTCAGGAATAAGTCCGCTAAAGCGCTTGGTTTTGTTTGTAGAACTCTGAATGGAGCGAGACCAAAAGTGAAGAGAACAATTTATCTTGGCCTTGTTAGACCTATATTGACCTACGGTACTCCAGCCTGGCATCCAACAAGTCGCAGCAATATAGTCAAGTTGGAGCGGATTCAAAATAGAGCGACAAGGTTTATCACAGGTAGGAGAGACCTCAGCAGCGGAGAACGGCGGAAGTTGGCTAACTTAATCGCACTGGAACATCTGTACGAAGAAGTGGATAACATATTCCTTAAAAAGTTGCTTTTAGACTTCGTCGATTTGGATCCATTTCATCGCATTAGCGTAAATCAGACAGCAACACGAACAAATCTGATAGGAATGGTAAAGCCCCCGTTTGCCAGAACATCGCAGTATCAGAATGGGTTCTACTACCGAACGGCAATTTCCTTCAACAACCTGCCGATAGAACTCATTGCTGAGAAAAATATGAACTACTTCAAAGCGTTGCTGCGACGTCTCTATACAACAAAAGCGGATTTGATTTTGCCTTGCATAAATTAATGTATTGTTGCTTATTTCATTTATTTCATGATTGTTTGATTTACCTATTCTTAATTATTCTTTGTTTATTGTTTATTATTTTATATAGCTGGTAGTGGGGCACTTGTGTTACGGGGCATGCCCTAATCCCACTACCAGCAAAACACTATGTAAGAGTAGTTGTTTTGCAAATAAATAATAATAATAATAATAATAATAAAGTTGGTTCGTTGCTAAGGCAATTTTTGCAACGGTTTGGCCTAGGACATTTGCCACATAAATAGAATAGAGTCTTCCGCATTGTTTCCTTGAAAGAAAATGCAATAATGTTTGAACGGAAATGGGAGTTCAATATTGTTTGTTCTACACAGTCGTAACTAGTAACTACAAGCTACTACCTAAGTAATTGTTGCTTCTGAACTGTGACATAGTTATGGGAAACGTGAATAACAATTAAAAATACAAATGTGCATCAACCCAATTTGCATATTTGGAAATATCTCATTGTACTTTATTTAAAAATAATATAACACCATATTTTTGTTTGTATTCCTATTAGGAATACATGTTCATTATACGGGGGGGGGGGGGGGGGAGGTCAAAAGTACGGGGAATTTTAAGGGTTGTTATAGGAAAGGGAGTTTCTAGTGATCATAATTTAATTATTTGACTTCTTTCCACATACCTACTAATATATTTTTGATATATCGCCGAATGAGCAAGTCTACCTCGAAAAAATGTAATGGATAAAATTTAGTGTTTAGCGCCGTAGTCAAGTTCCTTATGAAAATCAAGAGATGTCTCTATGGGAAACAAGTTTCTATTGTATCTTCTTGAAGTTTGAGAACTATGATACCGCATGACACTCAATTTTGTCCTTTGAGATTGTCTTCGAGGTTGACTTGTTTATTTGTCGATATCTTAAAATCTAGCAGCACACTTAAGACTCTGTAGATGCGTAAAAGAAGTCACACAATCCAAGTCTGGTTCACTACAAAATCCAACCCTCCAACATTTCCTTCCATTTCACGATATTCTAGACCTCCCCTCGTAGGTTTCAGAAGAGAGAGTGTTATTATTGTTTATTACATTTCAGAGTTATTTTCAGCTGGTTCCTTCTCTTCAATTATCTTCATATCCTGTTCTTCTGGCTCGAATGGAATGTAGTTGCAGAAGATCATAGCCATGACCCCCACCGTCGCCCCCATCAGCGATACATAGAGGGCATAGAACCAGAGCACTCTCTGTCCGACCATCGTCATCGCCAGAGCAGCTGCCAGGAGGTTGCCAAGAGCCACGGTCAGGTACCAGACGGCCATCAGCACGGGCCTCATGCACGTCGGCACTTGCCGACAGGAGAACTGCAGTAGAGTGACCGGGAAGAAGTAGTACGCGGCACCGATGAAGATGTACTGAGGTATTTGCCACTCCATGTGTACAGAGTTGGGAGGGGAGAGTACCGTTAGGTTCTTAAATATATTACCATTGCCTTTATTGATGAAGAATGTTGTGTAAACTCCTCCCCGTTTTAAAGTGAAACCAAATGGTTTCTTGTCTTCAGAATTTTCTTTTACATTGTATGTCCCAGCATGCAAGTGAAAGTTCTTTACACCGTGATGATTGCTGTCCAAATAGACAGAAGTATTTTTGTCGAAATCTTCATGGAGAAAATACGCGTGATCCGCACCAAACAGATTTTCATTATCTGAAGCAGGGGAAAGGTTTATTCTTGTCGAATACAGTATTGTGTTTAATGGAAGTTGAATGTCGCACTTCTCAATGTCGAAAGGTAAATCGTCGATTGGTTGGTATTTAGCTTGTATAACATCAGTTTGAAAATCAGTAGAACTAATGGTAGTAGTAATGTAGGTTACATATACTGCTACAACAGTTCTCTCATGTATTGTCATAAGGGCAGATACATGTGAATTGACGCAATTGTCAGGATATTCCAGGAACATAAATCTAGTTGTCAAGAGATACTCCTGCGCTCCTGTCACTGGCAAGTTCCTCACCATTACTTGGTCAAACGGATGAATGACTGCTTCCCGGTGATACGCCGCTGACGCATTGATGTAGTCAATAGTCACGCTGTGCGGACATGTCGACCACAGATCATGAAGAATCAAATGCGCTTCACCTTTCTGTGGGAGTTGCGCTGTCGTCGGTTCGACCTTGAGCTCCATGACGGCCGCTACGACGAACGCAAGCGCAGCCAGTAGTGCGCCGATCATCATCCGTCGCAGAGGACCGCGGCAGCAGAAGATGCGCGCGTACAGAGAGTAGAGACAGAACTCGCAGACGGGCACGGCGACGAAGATGACCAAGTGCGTCGCGAGTGGCATGTGGTCAGGTTCGACGTACAAGTCAAGTCGACGGCTAAGTGGCCAGATCATTCGGGACGCTTGGAAGACCCACAGCGAACGTTGTTGCTCGAACAGCGCCCAGAAGAAGGGCAGCGGGATGAAGAGCACGAGGACATGCAGCGTCGCGCGCACGTTACAGATGAAACTGTCGGTGAACAGTACGCCGGCGTTGTCCAGCCATGTCGGGCCACATCGCGCACCTCGGTTGCCCAACGCCGTGGTGACGCAAGCCAACATCTCCATCACAGGGCTTCCGTCCGGCTGTCCCTTGGTCAACGACGCACATCCGCAAAGCAGAGCGCAGAAAGCAAGCAACATCGCCAACGTCGCTGCGCCGAAGCCGAGCGGGAAACAGTAGAGTTGTCCGAAACATTCCACTTGCATCCTGAGCAGAGGCGCAGCGATGATTCCCAACACTGAACCGACCACCATCGCGTAGTAGAAAGCCTGGTAGAAGGCGCGCACGTGGATTTCTTCTTGCGGTAGGAAGAACTGGTCGCGGCCGATAGAGCTCACAGCCTCTCTCATTCCGCCGACTCCGATGGAGTATGTCGTGAGTCCCAGCATGGACACGAGCACGATGTGTGGAAACATCGACGCGATGCCTTCTGGACCAGCTGAAGACGCGGCGACGGTGACCAGAACTTGACCGACGAGTGAGATCAAGATGGCTACGAAGACGGCGACGTACTTCGAGAGCCACTTCTCAGTGACGATGGAGAAGATGATCGAGGAGATGTAATCAATCGCGATGAACACGTGATAGAAGGCTAAAGACGCACACAGCGAGAACTTCAACTCGTGCTTTAGGTAAAGAAAGAGTAAAGTTTGGAAACCGACGTATGAGTATCGTTGCAAAACTTCGAACATTAAAAGTATTGCACATTCTGGATGCAACTTAATAGCAGCTCTAATTCTTGAGCACAACATTCTCATTTACCAATGATCGAGTAGAGGTTGGCTTAAATCAGTGCTCTAAATACAAGACAAAATAATTTGTTTTCATTCTTGAATTGTGTGATCAGAGCTTCCTTGATATGAAAGTTGAAGTCATGGCGATTAGATTGATTCTTAATCTTTTCTATGTCTGAGAGAGTCATCTTGAGAGTGACAAGCAGACGTAAAAAGTGACAAGCAGACGTATTGGGTTACGTTTCTATCTAGCGAAGCTTATTACTAATTCTATGGTATAGAAGCTTTACATGCACAAAGCTTCTACACATGTGTTTCCATATCTCTAAACATAAGAATGCGCTAGATATGGACATTGCGTTTTGAAACTAAGAAACTATTTGAAACATTTGATCAGAGCTGACCTTGAACGCAGGCCTGTAGACACGTGAGACAGAATGTGTGTTGACACGGAAGCATCTTGGGACTGTTGAGACGCTGGGAGCACATCGTGCACACTACCAGTGCATCCATCATGCTGCTGGCCATGCTGAAACATGTGCACTCTCATAACAATCATAACAATCAGGCCTGTAGACACGTGAGACAGAAGGTGTGTTGACAAGGAAGCATCTTGGGGCTGTTGAGACGCTGGGAGCACATCGTGCACACTACCAGTGCATCCATCATGCTGCTGGCCATGCTGAAACATGTGCACTCTCATAACAATCATAACAATCAGGCCTGTAGACACGTGAGATAGAAGGTGTGTTGACAAGGAAGCATCTTGGGGCTGTTGAGACGCTGGGAGCACATCGTGCACACTACCAGTGCATCCATCATGCTGCTGGCCATGCTGAAACATGTGCACTCTCATAACAATCATAACAATCAGGCCTGTAGACACGTGAGACAGAAGGTGTGTTGACAAGGAAGCATCTTGGGGCTTGGAGACGCTGGGAGCACATCGTGCACACCACCAGTGCATCCATCATGCTGCTGGCCATGCTGAAACATGTGCACTCTCATAACAATCATAACAATCAGGCCTGTAGACACGTGAGACAGAAGGTGTGTTGACAAGGAAGCATCTTGGGGCTGTTGAGACGCTGGGAGCACATCGTGCACACCACCAGTGCATCCATCATGCTGCTGGCCATGCTGAAACATGTGCACTCTCATAACAATCATAACAATCAGGCCTGTAGACACGTGAGACAGAAGGTGTGTTGACAAGGAAGCATCTTGGGGCTGTTGAGACGCTGGGAGCACATCGTGCACACCACCAGTGCATCCATCATGCTGCTGGCCATGCTGAAACATGTACACTCTCATAACAATCATAACAATCAGGCCTGTAGACACGTGAGATAGAAGGTGTGTTGACAAGGAAGCATCTTGGGACTGTTGAGACGCTGGGAGCACATCGTGCACACTACCAGTGCATCCATCATGCTGCTGGCCATGCTGAAACATGTGCACTCTCATAACAATCATAACAATCAGGCCTGTAGACACGTGAGACAGAAGGTGTGTTGACAAGGAAGCATCTTGGGGCTGTTGAGACGCTGGGAGCACATCGTGCACACCACCAGTGCATCCATCATGCTGCTGGCCATGCTGAAACATGTGCACTCTCATAACAATCATAACAATCAGGCCTGTAGACACGTGAGACAGAAGGTGTGTTGACAAGGAAGCATCTTGGGGCTGTTGAGACGCTGGGAGCACATCGTGCACACCACCAGTGCATCCATCATGCTGCTGGCCATGCTGAAACATGTGCACTCTCATAACAATCATAACAATCAGGCCTGTAGACACGTGAGACAGAAGGTGTGTTGACAAGGAAGCATCTTGGGGCTGTTGAGACGCTGGGAGCACATCGTGCACACCACCAGTGCATCCATCATGCTGCTGGCCATGCTGAAACATGTGCACTCTCATAACAATCATAACAATCAGGCCTGTAGACACGTGAGATAGAAGGTGTGTTGACAAGGAAGCATCTTGGGGCTGTTGAGACGCTGGGAGCACATCGTGCACACTACCAGTGCATCCATCATGCTGCTGGCCATGCTGAAACATGTGCACTCTCATAACAATCATAACAATCAGGCCTGTAGACACGTGAGACAGAAGGTGTGTTGACAAGGAAGCATCTTGGGGCTGTTGAGACGCTGGGAGCACATCGTGCACACTACCAGTGCATCCATCATGCTGCTGGCCATGCTGAAACATGTGCACTCTCATAACAATCATAACAATCAGGCCTGTAGACACGTGAGATAGAAGGTGTGTTGACAAGGAAGCATCTTGGGGCTGTTGAGACGCTGGGAGCACATCGTGCACACCACCAGTGCATCCATCATGCTGCTGGCCATGCTGAAACATGTACACTCTCATAACAATCATAACAATCAGGCCTGTAGACACGTGAGACAGAAGGTGTGTTGACAAGGAAGCATCTTGGGGCTGTTGAGACGCTGGGAGCACATCGTGCACACTACCAGTGCATCCATCATGCTGCTGGCCATGCTGAAACATATGCACTCTCATAACAATCATAACAATCAGGCCTGTAGACACGTGAGACAGAAGGTGTGTTGACAAGGAAGCATCTTGGGGCTGTTGAGACGCTGGGAGCACATCGTGCACACCACCAGTGCATCCATCATGCTGCTGGCCATGCTGAAACATATGCACTCTCATAACAATCATAACAATCAGGCCTGTAGACACGTGAGACAGAAGGTGTGTTGACAAGGAAGCATCTTGGGGCTGTTGAGACGCTGGGAGCACATCGTGCACACTACCAGTGCATCCATCATGCTGCTGGCCATGCTGAAACATGTGCACTCTCATAACAATCATAACAATCAGGCCTGTAGACACGTGAGACAGAAGGTGTGTTGACAAGGAAGCATCTTGGGGCTGTTGAGACGCTGGGAGCACATCGTGCACACCACCAGTGCATCCATCATGCTGCTGGCCATGCTGAAACATGTGCACTCTCATAACAATCATAACAATCAGGCCTGTAGACACGTGAGACAGAAGGTGTGTTGACAAGGAAGCATCTTGGGGCTGTTGAGACGCTGGGAGCACATCGTGCACACCACCAGTGCATCCATCATGCTGCTGGCCATGCTGAAACATGTGCACTCTCATAACAATCATAACAATCAGGCCTGTAGACACGTGAGATAGAAGGTGTGTTGACAAGGAAGCATCTTGGGGCTGTTGAGACGCTGGGAGCACATCGTGCACACTACCAGTGCATCCATCATGCTGCTGGCCATGCTGAAACATGTGCACTCTCATAACAATCATAACAATCAGGCCTGTAGACACGTGAGACAGAAGGTGTGTTGACAAGGAAGCATCTTGGGGCTGTTGAGACGCTGGGAGCACATCGTGCACACTACCAGTGCATCCATCATGCTGCTGGCCATGCTGAAACATGTGCACTCTCATAACAATCATAACAATCAGGCCTGTAGACACGTGAGATAGAAGGTGTGTTGACAAGGAAGCATCTTGGGGCTGTTGAGACGCTGGGAGCACATCGTGCACACCACCAGTGCATCCATCATGCTGCTGGCCATGCTGAAACATGTACACTCTCATAACAATCATAACAATCAGGCCTGTAGACACGTGAGACAGAAGGTGTGTTGACAAGGAAGCATCTTGGGGCTGTTGAGACGCTGGGAGCACATCGTGCACACTACCAGTGCATCCATCATGCTGCTGGCCATGCTGAAACATATGCACTCTCATAACAATCATAACAATCAGGCCTGTAGACACGTGAGACAGAAGGTGTGTTGACAAGGAAGCATCTTGGGGCTGTTGAGACGCTGGGAGCACATCGTGCACACCACCAGTGCATCCATCATGCTGCTGGCCATGCTGAAACATATGCACTCTCATAACAATCATAACAATCAGGCCTGTAGACACGTGAGACAGAAGGTGTGTTGACAAGGAAGCATCTTGGGGCTGTTGAGACGCTGGGAGCACATCGTGCACACTACCAGTGCATCCATCATGCTGCTGGCCATGCTGAAACATATGCACTCTCATAACAATCATAACAATCAGGCCTGTAGACACGTGAGACAGAAGGTGTGTTGACAAGGAAGCATCTTGGGGCTGTTGAGACGCTGGGAGCACATCGTGCACACCACCAGTGCATCCATCATGCTGCTGGCCATGCTGAAACATGTGCACTCTCATAACAATCATAACAATCAGGCCTGTAGACACGTGAGACAGAAGGTGTGTTGACAAGGAAGCATCTTGGGGCTGTTGAGACGCTGGGAGCACATCGTGCACACCACCAGTGCATCCATCATGCTGCTGGCCATGCTGAAACATGTGCACTCTCATAACAATCATAACAATCAGGCCTGTAGACACGTGAGACAGAAGGTGTGTTGACAAGGAAGCATCTTGGGGCTGTTGAGACGCTGGGAGCACATCGTGCACACCACCAGTGCATCCATCATGCTGCTGGCCATGCTGAAACATGTGCACTCTCATAACAATCATAACAATCAGGCCTGTAGACACGTGAGACAGAAGGTGTGTTGACAAGGAAGCATCTTGGGGCTGTTGAGACGCTGGGAGCACATCGTGCACACTACCAGTGCATCCATCATGCTGCTGGCCATGCTGAAACATGTGCACTCTCATAACAATCATAACAATCAGGCCTGTAGACACGTGAGATAGAAGGTGTGTTGACAAGGAAGCATCTTGGGGCTGTTGAGACGCTGGGAGCACATCGTGCACACTACCAGTGCATCCATCATGCTGCTGGCCATGCTGAAACATATGCACTCTCATAACAATCATAACAATCAGGCCTGTAGACACGTGAGATAGAAGGTGTGTTGACAAGGAAGCATCTTGGGGCTGTTGAGACGCTGGGAGCACATCGTGCACACTACCAGTGCATCCATCATGCTGCTGGCCATGCTGAAACATGTGCACTCTCATAACAATCATAACAATCAGGCCTGTAGACACGTGAGACAGAAGGTGTGTTGACAAGGAAGCATCTTGGGGCTGTTGAGACGCTGGGAGCACATCGTGCACACTACCAGTGCATCCATCATGCTGCTGGCCATGCTGAAACATATGCACTCTCATAACAATCATAACAATCAGGCCTGTAGACACGTGAGACAGAAGGTGTGTTGACAAGGAAGCATCTTGGGGCTGTTGAGACGCTGGGAGCACATCGTGCACACTACCAGTGCATCCATCATGCTGCTGGCCATGCTGAAACATGTACACTCTCATAACAATCATAACAATCAGGCCTGTAGACACGTGAGACAGAAGGTGTGTTGACAAGGAAGCATCTTGGGGCTGTTGAGACGCTGGGAGCACATCGTGCACACTACCAGTGCATCCATCATGCTGCTGGCCATGCTGAAACATATGCACTCTCATAACAATCATAACAATCAGGCCTGTAGACACGTGAGACAGAAGGTGTGTTGACAAGGAAGCATCTTGGGGCTGTTGAGACGCTGGGAGCACATCGTGCACACCACCAGTGCATCCATCATGCTGCTGGCCATGCTGAAACATATGCACTCTCATAACAATCATAACAATCAGGCCTGTAGACACGTGAGACAGAAGGTGTGTTGACAAGGAAGCATCTTGGGGCTGTTGAGACGCTGGGAGCACATCGTGCACACTACCAGTGCATCCATCATGCTGCTGGCCATGCTGAAACATATGCACTCTCATAACAATCATAACAATCAGGCCTGTAGACACGTGAGACAGAAGGTGTGTTGACAAGGAAGCATCTTGGGGCTGTTGAGACGCTGGGAGCACATCGTGCACACCACCAGTGCATCCATCATGCTGCTGGCCATGCTGAAACATGTGCACTCTCATAACAATCATAACAATCAGGCCTGTAGACACGTGAGACAGAAGGTGTGTTGACAAGGAAGCATCTTGGGGCTGTTGAGACGCTGGGAGCACATCGTGCACACCACCAGTGCATCCATCATGCTGCTGGCCATGCTGAAACATGTGCACTCTCATAACAATCATAACAATCAGGCCTGTAGACACGTGAGACAGAAGGTGTGTTGACAAGGAAGCATCTTGGGGCTGTTGAGACGCTGGGAGCACATCGTGCACACCACCAGTGCATCCATCATGCTGCTGGCCATGCTGAAACATGTGCACTCTCATAACAATCATAACAATCAGGCCTGTAGACACGTGAGACAGAAGGTGTGTTGACAAGGAAGCATCTTGGGGCTGTTGAGACGCTGGGAGCACATCGTGCACACTACCAGTGCATCCATCATGCTGCTGGCCATGCTGAAACATGTGCACTCTCATAACAATCATAACAATCAGGCCTGTAGACACGTGAGATAGAAGGTGTGTTGACAAGGAAGCATCTTGGGGCTGTTGAGACGCTGGGAGCACATCGTGCACACTACCAGTGCATCCATCATGCTGCTGGCCATGCTGAAACATATGCACTCTCATAACAATCATAACAATCAGGCCTGTAGACACGTGAGATAGAAGGTGTGTTGACAAGGAAGCATCTTGGGGCTGTTGAGACGCTGGGAGCACATCGTGCACACTACCAGTGCATCCATCATGCTGCTGGCCATGCTGAAACATGTACACTCTCATAACAATCATAACAATCAGGCCTGTAGACACGTGAGACAGAAGGTGTGTTGACAAGGAAGCATCTTGGGGCT
Organism: Leuctra nigra; assembly: GCA_934045905.1. Lineage (NCBI taxonomy): Eukaryota > Metazoa > Arthropoda > Insecta > Plecoptera > Leuctridae > Leuctra > Leuctra nigra. Next base: position 10,704,048 of record OW203766.1, on the reverse strand, counting down.
GTTGAGACGCTGGGAGCACATCGTGCACACTACCAGTGCATCCATCATGCTGCTGGCCATGCTGAAACATATGCACTCTCATAACAATCATAACAATCAGGCCTGTAGACACGTGAGACAGAAGGTGTGTTGACAAGGAAGCATCTTGGGGCTGTTGAGACGCTGGGAGCACATCGTGCACACTACCAGTGCATCCATCATGCTGCTGGCCATGCTGAAACATATGCACTCTCATAACAATCATAACAATCAGGCCTGTAGACACGTGAGACAGAAGGTGTGTTGACAAGGAAGCATCTTGGGGCTGTTGAGACGCTGGGAGCACATCGTGCACACTACCAGTGCATCCATCATGCTGCTGGCCATGCTGAAACATGTGCACTCTCATAACAATCATAACAATCAGGCCTGTAGACACGTGAGATAGAAGGTGTGTTGACAAGGAAGCATCTTGGGGCTGTTGAGACGCTGGGAGCACATCGTGCACACTACCAGTGCATCCATCATGCTGCTGGCCATGCTGAAACATGTGCACTCTCATAACAATCATAACAATCAGGCCTGTAGACACGTGAGATAGAAGGTGTGTTGACAAGGAAGCATCTTGGGGCTGTTGAGACGCTGGGAGCACATCGTGCACACTACCAGTGCATCCATCATGCTGCTGGCCATGCTGAAACATGTGCACTCTCATAACAATCATAACAATCAGGCCTGTAGACACGTGAGATAGAGGGTGTGTTGTCAAGGAAGCATCTTGGGGCTGTTGAGACGCTGGGAGCACATCGTGCACACCACCAGTGCATCCATCATGCTGCTGGCCATGCTGAAACATGTACACTCTCATAACAATCATAACAATCAGGCCTGTAGACACGTGAGATAGAAGGTGTGTTGACAAGGAAGCATCTTGGGGCTGTTGAGACGCTGGGAGCACATCGTGCACACTACCAGTGCATCCATCATGCTGCTGGCCATGCTGAAACATGTGCACTCTCATAACAATCATAACAATCAGGCCTGTAGACACGTGAGACAGAAGGTGTGTTGACAAGGAAGCATCTTGGGGCTGTTGAGACGCTGGGAGCACATCGTGCACACTACCAGTGCATCCATCATGCTGCTGGCCATGCTGAAACATATGCACTCTCATAACAATCATAACAATCAGGCCTGTAGACACGTGAGACAGAAGGTGTGTTGACAAGGAAGCATCTTGGGGCTGTTGAGACGCTGGGAGCACATCGTGCACACCACCAGTGCATCCATCATGCTGCTGGCCATGCTGAAACATATGCACTCTCATAACAATCATAACAATCAGGCCTGTAGACACGTGAGATAGAAGGTGTGTTGACAAGGAAGCATCTTGGGGCTGTTGAGACGCTGGGAGCACATCGTGCACACCACCAGTGCATCCATCATGCTGCTGGCCATGCTGAAACATGTGCACTCTCATAACAATCATAACAATCAGGCCTGTAGACACGTGAGACAGAAGGTGTGTTGACAAGGAAGCATCTTGGGGCTGTTGAGACGCTGGGAGCACATCGTGCACACTACCAGTGCATCCATCATGCTGCTGGCCATGCTGAAACATGTGCACTCTCATAACAATCAGGCCTGTAGACACGTGAGACAGAAGGTGTGTTGACAAGGAAGCATCTTGGGGCTGTTGAGACGCTGGGAGCACATCGTGCACACCACCAGTGCATCCATCATGCTGCTGGCCATGCTGAAACATATGCACTCTCATAACAATCATAACAATCAGGCCTGTAGACACGTGAGACAGAAGGTGTGTTGACAAGGAAGCATCTTGGGGCTGTTGAGACGCTGGGAGCACATCGTGCACACTACCAGTGCATCCATCATGCTGCTGGCCATGCTGAAACATGTGCACTCTCATAACAATCATAACAATCAGGCCTGTAGACACGTGAGACAGAAGGTGTGTTGACAGGAAGCATCTTGGGGCTGTTGAGACGCTGGGAGCACATCGTGCACACTACCAGTGCATCCATCATGCTGCTGGCCATGCTGAAACATGTGCACTCTCATAACAATCATAACAATCAGGCCTGTAGACACGTGAGACAGAAGGTGTGTTGACAAGGAAGCATCTTGGGGCTGTTGAGACGCTGGGAGCACATCGTGCACACCACCAGTGCATCCATCATGCTGCTGGCCATGCTGAAACATATGCACTCTCATAACAATCATAACAATCAGGCCTGTAGACACGTGAGACAGAAGGTGTGTTGACAAGGAAGCATCTTGGGGCTGTTGAGACGCTGGGAGCACATCGTGCACACTACCAGTGCATCCATCATGCTGCTGGCCATGCTGAAACATGTGCACTCTCATAACAATCATAACAATCAGGCCTGTAGACACGTGAGACAGAAGGTGTGTTGACAGGAAGCATCTTGGGGCTGTTGAGACGCTGGGAGCACATCGTGCACACTACCAGTGCATCCATCATGCTGCTGGCCATGCTGAAACATATGCACTCTCATAACAATCATAACAATCAGGCCTGTAGACACGTGAGATAGAAGGTGTGTTGACAAGGAAGCATCTTGGGGCTGTTGAGACGCTGGGAGCACATCGTGCACACCACCAGTGCATCCATCATGCTGCTGGCCATGCTGAAACATATGCACTCTCATAACAATCATAACAATCAGGCCTGTAGACACGTGAGATAGAAGGTGTGTTGACAAGGAAGCATCTTGGGGCTGTTGAGACGCTGGGAGCACATCGTGCACACTACCAGTGCATCCATCATGCTGCTGGCCATGCTGAAACATGTGCACTCTCATAACAATCATAACAATCAGGCCTGTAGACACGTGAGATAGAAGGTGTGTTGACAGGAAGCATCTTGGGGCTGTTGAGACGCTGGGAGCACATCGTGCACACTACCAGTGCATCCATCATGCTGCTGGCCATGCTGAAACATGTACACTCTCATAACAATCATAACAATCAGGCCTGTAGACACGTGAGACAGAAGGTGTGTTGACAAGGAAGCATCTTGGGGCTGTTGAGACGCTGGGAGCACATCGTGCACACTACCAGTGCATCCATCATGCTGCTGGCCATGCTGAAACATGTGCACTCTCATAACAATCATAACAATCAGGCCTGTAGACACGTGAGATAGAAGGTGTGTTGACAAGGAAGCATCTTGGGGCTGTTGAGACGCTGGGAGCACATCGTGCACACCACCAGTGCATCCATCATGCTGCTGGCCATGCTGAAACATGTGCACTCTCATAACAATCATAACAATCAGGCCTGTAGACACGTGAGACAGAAGGTGTGTTGACAAGGAAGCATCTTGGGGCTGTTGAGACGCTGGGAGCACATCGTGCACACCACCAGTGCATCCATCATGCTGCTGGCCATGCTGAAACATGTGCACTCTCATAACAATCATAACAATCAGGCCTGTAGACACGTGAGACAGAAGGTGTGTTGACAAGGAAGCATCTTGGGGCTGTTGAGACGCTGGGAGCACATCGTGCACACTACCAGTGCATCCATCATGCTGCTGGCCATGCTGAAACATGTGCACTCTCATAACAATCATAACAATCAGGCCTGTAGACACGTGAGATAGAAGGTGTGTTGACAAGGAAGCATCTTGGGGCTGTTGAGACGCTGGGAGCACATCGTGCACACCACCAGTGCATCCATCATGCTGCTGGCCATGCTGAAACATATGCACTCTCATAACAATCATAACAATCAGGCCTGTAGACACGTGAGATAGAAGGTGTGTTGACAAGGAAGCATCTTGGGGCTGTTGAGACGCTGGGAGCACATCGTGCACACCACCAGTGCATCCATCATGCTGCTGGCCATGCTGAAACATGTGCACTCTCATAACAATCATAACAATCAGGCCTGTAGACACGTGAGATAGAAGGTGTGTTGACAAGGAAGCATCTTGGGACTGTTGAGACGCTGGGAGCACATCGTGCACACTACCAGTGCATCCATCATGCTGCTGGCCATGCTGAAACATGTGCACTCTCATAACAATCATAACAATCAGGCCTGTAGACACGTGAGATAGAAGGTGTGTTGACAAGGAAGCATCTTGGGACTGTTGAGACGCTGGGAGCACATCGTGCACACTACCAGTGCATCCATCATGCTGCTGGCCATGCTGAAACATATGCACTCTCATAACAATCATAACAATCAGGCCTGTAGACACGTGAGATAGAAGGTGTGTTGACAAGGAAGCATCTTGGGGCTGTTGAGACGCTGGGAGCACATCGTGCACACCACCAGTGCATCCATCATGCTGCTGGCCATGCTGAAACATGTGCACTCTCATAACAATCATAACAATCAGGCCTGTAGACACGTGAGACAGAAGGTGTGTTGACAAGGAAGCATCTTGGGGCTGTTGAGACGCTGGGAGCACATCGTGCACACCACCAGTGCATCCATCATGCTGCTGGCCATGCTGAAACATGTGCACTCTCATAACAATCATAACAATCAGGCCTGTAGACACGTGAGATAGAAGGTGTGTTGACAAGGAAGCATCTTGGGACTGTTGAGACGCTGGGAGCACATCGTGCACACTACCAGTGCATCCATCATGCTGCTGGCCATGCTGAAACATATGCACTCTCATAACAATCATAACAATCAGGCCTGTAGACACGTGAGACAGAAGGTGTGTTGACAAGGAAGCATCTTGGGGCTGTTGAGACGCTGGGAGCACATCGTGCACACCACCAGTGCATCCATCATGCTGCTGGCCATGCTGAAACATATGCACTCTCATAACAATCATAACAATCAGGCCTGTAGACACGTGAGATAGAAGGTGTGTTGACAAGGAAGCATCTTGGGGCTGTTGAGACGCTGGGAGCACATCGTGCACACCACCAGTGCATCCATCATGCTGCTGGCCATGCTGAAACATGTGCACTCTCATAACAATCATAACAATCAGGCCTGTAGACACGTGAGATAGAAGGTGTGTTGACAAGGAAGCATCTTGGGGCTGTTGAGACGCTGGGAGCACATCGTGCACACCACCAGTGCATCCATCATGCTGCTGGCCATGCTGAAACATATGCACTCTCATAACAATCATAACAATCAGGCCTGTAGACACGTGAGACAGAAGGTGTGTTGACAAGGAAGCATCTTGGGGCTGTTGAGACGCTGGGAGCACATCGTGCACACTACCAGTGCATCCATCATGCTGCTGGCCATGCTGAAACATATGCACTCTCATAACAATCATAACAATCAGGCCTGTAGACACGTGAGATAGAAGGTGTGTTGACAAGGAAGCATCTTGGGGCTGTTGAGACGCTGGGAGCACATCGTGCACACCACCAGTGCATCCATCATGCTGCTGGCCATGCTGAAACATGTGCACTCTCATAACAATCATAACAATCAGGCCTGTAGACACGTGAGACAGAAGGTGTGTTGACAAGGAAGCATCTTGGGGCTGTTGAGACGCTGGGAGCACATCGTGCACACCACCAGTGCATCCATCATGCTGCTGGCCATGCTGAAACATGTGCACTCTCATAACAATCATAAATTACCCGATCTACATGAAACCTTTTTAGTACCTTAATCGCCGAAACGTGTCTCAACCGCTGATGTGCCACTGGTTAAAATCACAACTTAAGGTGCTGCAAGCGCTAGCGATTTTGCTGCTTTTTGTAGACACTTTTTGCGATACGATTGGAGACGAAATGGGTAGACCAAATTATTTGAAATTTTAATCGTGATTAGATACTAGGAAAACGCTCAGTGTAACGCGTTGGTGAGCGAGCACGGGGACGTGCAAATTCTCGAACCGGAAATGCGTACACAAGCACAGAAAACATATACATCCATATTGAATTGAAATATAATCACTCAATCAACACAACATATTATGCTTTTCATTGAAACTTGAAAATAACATCTAAGCATCCTGGTAAATATAGCAAATCAGATGCAATTCAACTGGCACTGGAAAACATTCATTTTGATACTTCATTACTGACAGATATGAAAAATGTTAATAAGTTCATACGTTCTTAACTGATTGGGATGAAATTTTGTTAAATAAGAGACAATGTTGGTCTTAATAATCATGCAAAATATGAGTTTGATCTGAATTATCGAAGACCGTTTTCATTTTTCAGCCTACCAGGAGATATTTATTTAAATTTTAACCAATGTATGGATTTCAAAAAAATTATGGTCTTCAAACAGAGAAGGCTGGCTTTACATGTCGCTGTGCCAGTTGAATACTAACACAACTCAAAAAAATGAGGTTTTGAGTTATTGGTATCGTTGGATTCGTAATTCTATGCTCTTTTAGGTGAATACTACAACAACTCAAAGTCAATATAAATACAAATGTAATGACTGCTAACTTAGTGTTGAATTATAGTGTTCTTCCTACTCATTCAGTGCAACACTAATACAAGTCAAACTATTGTGTACACTATTTTGACTTGTTGCACTGTTGCTCTGAAAATCATGATCTTTTGATGATACTATTTTGATTTAGGTGGCCGTGTCTTGCTATGTCTGCCATGTTACTATCTCAAAGTGGTACACTATTATTGTAAAAATATCTGCGAGTTAAATAAATAAGGATATTTATTTTCTATTAAAAGTGATTCTAAATGATGTAAGCATGTTAATAAGTTATTTTCTCCAACTAGACCATAACACTGTATTTACTGGCTATGTTTGAAACTTGTTTTATCCATTATCTCAGTTCGCCCGTTTTTGAGTTGTGTTAGTATTGTACTGGCACAGCGATGTGTGCAAAATTTCAGCTCGATCAAAGAAAAACTCTGACCTGTATAGCCAAAATATGAGTTTGATCAGAATTATCGAAGACCGTTTTAATTTTTCAGCCTATCGGGAGATATTTATTTAAATTTTAACCAATGAATGGATTTAAAAAAAATTTGGAGCCTGCAAACAGAGAAGGTTGGTTTTACATGTGTGCAAAATTTCAGATCGATAGGTGAAACGGTGCGACCTGTGTATCGTCTATTAACAGAAAAAAAAAAAAAAAAAAAAAACAGAAGTCCGTGCCAAAAGAGCCAAAAGGAGACGCTCGCTTCGCTCGCTCAAAAAGACAAACTTAGGGCAAGTTTCATGCTTAGGGTTATCCCTTGGTACATTTTTAATTTTTTGTTTCGTTAATATGTAATAATTAGTGGATTTTTGGTGAAAAATTAGCTATTTTCTTGTCACCCTGGGCGCCGTATAAAATTAAATTTCAAAAATGTGCCAAGGGATAACCCTAAGTTTGTCTTTCATCTAATCATGATTAAAATGATCAATTGGTTTACGGGTTTGGTCTCCAATCGTATCGCAAATTTCATAGTTTTGCGCGGTTTTGTTGAATAACCGGCGCCAAATTAACGAGGCAATCAGCAAAAATAAAAAAGTGCTACTAATATCCAATCCCAGAAAAAACACTCCGTGTAAAAATACCAGCCAAGTCTCTTTAACTATAAAAAAAAATAGAAGATATCTAAAAATTCAGCACTGAAAAGGAGTGATATCAAAAAAGGAGCCAAGTCAACGAATTTTCAAAATTTTAATCGTACCATTGAAATAAAAATATCAACCCCCGAGAAATACTTAAAAAAAGGACTTGGCGCATCGTTTTTTTAAAGACACTTTTCTATCCTAAAAGTATAGGAAGAACTCTACAAGTATATTTTCCTGAGTATATCACATTCATTATCGACGAATCATACTACGTTTTAATATAACTAGTACTCTTACCTACTGGCAGTTTTGGTATTTTGTCAATATTCAGAGGAAATAAACGGATAAACGAATAACGAATAAACGGAAGCGGCCTAGTCTATTCGTTATTGCCACTATTTCTAGGGTCATATTAATCAATCATACTTCTCAATATCGTGACTGAGGGAAATAGCGAAAGCGCTCATTACAAGAAGGCCGTCAATGAGATTTGTATAAGTGACTAGTGCACTGAGCCATGCTGCTCAAATAATTACTGACTAGATTTTTATCTAAAGTAATACGTTATGTAATTTATGAATTTTTTTGGTATAAAATGTTAATTAATAGCAATTAATTACACGGCGAGAAGGTTCAAAGTATAATGCTGTAGTAGGTATGTTGATGTACCCACAAAACTATAGGTACCTACCAATCACAAACACAACTGTTCTGTATTTATTGCTTGTAAGACAATGCTATGTTTCTTTGCGTACTTATATTTAAATTTAAAATATTTTACAGAATGTTCAATATTTAATTTGAAAGTTTTGTCCCAATTTTTCTAGGCATTTCTGAACTACGTAGTATGTGAGTGGCATAAGCTTAAGAATAGAAAAATGTCTTTAAAAAAACGATGCGCCAAGTCCTTTTTTTAAGTATTTCTCGGGGGTTGATATTTTTATTTCAATGGTACGATTAAAATTTGGAAAATTCGTTGACTTGGCTCCTTTTTTGATATCACTCCTTTTCAGTGCTGAATTTTTAGATTTCTTCTATTTTTTTTTATAGTTAAAGAGACTTGGCTGGTATTTTTACACGGAGTGTTTTTTCTGGGATATCACTTCTTTTGTTAGTTTATTCATACAGCTTGTAGCACATGTCCGAGCAGGGACTAATTTCTTTAAAAAAATACGCCTCAACCGATTTGGTTACTATGAAAAGTTGCGTTTGGTATAAGATGAAAATGATTATCCAAGAAGAATAGCTTAAGTTTCGTTATAATCGATCCAGCCGTTTTCGATACATGACGTCACTTCCGGTTTTGAAATAGCGGCCGAATTCCGGTATAGGTAATAAGAAAACAATCTAGTTTTATCTAGTTGATACCTTCATGAACGACCATCTGAATTCCTAATCCCTATATTTCCGTAAAATCGGTCATGCCGTTTGTAATATATGACGTCACTTCCGGTTTCATTTAGTGGTTCCTGCCGCCATTTCCGGTACCATTAATTTATTTATTCATTTTTCACAATTGATTTTTCAAATAAATAGCAGAATGAATACGCAGGAGCTAGTTCAGTTGCAATCGGTACAGGCGTTTTAGATATATGACGTCACTTCCGGTTTCAGGAATGGCGGCCGAGAACACTGCTACCTTGAATATATAAATTGTATTGTCTATGTTACAATGTAAGTTAATTATGTACGTATTTTAAGTATAATTTGTTGAAATAAGTTAAATATTGCGTATTTATGACGTCACTTCCGGTTTAGAAAATAAGAAAATAATATTTTTTTTATTGATACTTCATATAGATGACCATCTAAATCGAATGGCGCTAATTTCGTTCTAATCGGTCCAGACGTTTTTGAGTTATGACGTCACTTCCGGTTTCAAAATGGCGGCTTCCGGTTGGTATTATAAAAAGGCACCTCAGACGCCAAAAGTGCACATGTGGTAAAAATTTCAGGTCGATCGGTTCAGCCGTTTAGGCTGTGGCGGTGATAGCGACGTTTCGTGATATCATCAGAATCATCATCATCTTCAGAATCAGAAAGTGGTGTAATTTCACTGTTTTCTCGGTCCTCTAGCGCGCAAATGGCATAACCTATTGTTCCCAAATTTGGTATATGTAGTGGGGTGGGCCATAGCTCGAAATTAAGATATTTCGCAACAATGTGAGATTTACCAATTTTGAGATCCAGTAGGCCGAAAATGCCATGTTGTTGCTTACAGTAAAAGTGTTTGGTCTGCTCCTCAGTTTATTAGGCATTTACGGTATGTTGAGTGACTGTGAGTGTATAGTACGACTTGGCTGGGTGGAGCGACCGCTCCACTAGATCAGACTGATCATGTGTACATCCTGTAAAAGTTACACTCACTTATGAAACAATTTTTCTCTCTCAATTTTCTAAAACGGTCGAGCGCTAGTATCACCTTAAACACATGTTTTATCTTACTAATTTGGGACTTTGGAACCAGAAAAATAGATAGAAAATGGTAAATGTTGATTCTATTTCTAATAATTCCATTACGGTGCTTTTTGGTTTGTAAGGCTACTCGATAACTTTGAGAGTATAGGAAGAAACTTAATCAGAAATGAGGACAAATGGATGCATGGAATGTATTTATAACTTTTGTTGGATCGTTGTATTATTTGTTGAGTATATTTTGATATTTTGCTAGAAATTGTTAGATCTATCATTTAATTTCCTGCTGGTATGGAGATATGCTAGTGCTCCTTCGGCCGCTAATGCAATTACTCAATTATGTGATTTTAATTCGGATCTGTGAATGTTCATGAGGATAATCAGCAGGATGGCATGGCCACTTTATCTTCTCTGAGCAACAAGCTAAGAAGAAGACACTCGGCATAAAACATGAAATACATTTGAATGTGTAGGTTTCTGTGAAAAACTTCAATGGAGTCAGGATGATATGCCCTCATCTAACCCTCATCGAACCATGATCTCTAACCCTCATCAGTGCGTTGTGTCTAATGTCCGTCCGTCCGACCGGGTAGCTCAGTTGGTAGAGCTCTCGCCCGGCAAGTGAGAGTTCCCGGGTTCGAGCCCCGGTTCGGTCGGATATTTTCCACAAAGCACATCCCTTCATATCATCCTGACTCCATGGAAGTTTTCCACAGAGACCTACATTCTCATCATTCGAGCTGAAAAACAACTCGTTCAGTCGAGTAAAATAGGGTTGCGCACGCAAGTGCAAAGAGACAGGGTGACAGCTTTGTCACCGATGGTATGACAGTTCGTAGAAGCATTCTCTACCTTCATTCCATTCTCCTCGGAGATCTCTAAACCTCATCAGTGCGTTGTGTCTAATGTCCGTCCGTCCGACCGAGTAGCTCAGTTGGTAGAGCTCAGTCGAGCCCCGGTTCGGTCGGATATTTTTCACAACGCACATCCCTTCAAACATTTGAATGAGTGTCTTTTCTAAATGATCCGCCCCATTGCTTACCCCATGTTGCCATGTGGCTGCGGAGAGCCGGCAACAGTGTTGGCTCGCACCAGGGGCTTCTTGACTGTGGGCGCGACTTCGACGCTCTGCTGTCTCAGGAACTGCACGCGACGCTCCTTGACGGGCATCGAGCGCTCCGGCGCTTTACTCGCTTGTTCCATCAGGGCTGATAACACACATTAAAAGACGTGACTCGACAGCAACCATGTGCATACCAACCAATTTAATATAAAGTATAGGTACACTTGGCCAAACAAAAATTGAACGTTCAATAAATCTGATAGGCTGATAAATGTATGATCGCACCATCAGAATTTAGTCTAAGCGATCTCATTGTCTCACTCTAGTACGTGACCTCACATTTCAATGATAATAACAAGCTTTGATTGGTTATGACCAGCAGTCATTCAAATTTGGTCAACGTTAAATTTTTGTTTGGCTGAGTGTACATCGAAGAATTGAACATTACAATTATTTTATGAATTCTGGTTACTTATGCTTATAGATTGTTGAACTTTGATAAATATTTCTTAGCTCGACTCATGACAACCTACTTATAAAATCTTCTTCAAATTTTAAATAATTTTACCCAATGTTCAAAAGATAACGATTTACGAAAATATCATCTCCAAAATGCAATCCTGTGCAGACCCATCATCAGCTGGCATTAACAAATTTGGCATCCAAAAAAAAAAACCTACGTAAATTACGACTTCTATTCCAAAACTATTTAATCTTGAATATTTCGAGTTCTTCCATAGTCCACGGGTACTCACTTATCTAAAGTGCAAGTACTGACGTTGACGTTTTGCTGGCCAATGACTGATTGTTATGATATTGATAGTCTGTGATAATCTCTCATCATTTACATGATAATTATTCATTGTCAATGAATATTCATTTTCAGGGCTAAAAAGCTTGATTTAAGCGGAATTAAAAATATTGCTCAATACATTGAGCTCAAGACATAATCTCAAACATTAAAACCAGAAACATTTTTCAGAAAATAGTTTTACACAGTTCAATGTGTTGCAATTGCAATATCACATCTTCGAGCTGGATGCTTCAAGGCATCTACACAGTCTATTCATTATCTCTACTGACAAGAGTTCTCGGAATGAAGCATTGTTGTTGATTGAAAGTAAAATATCAAATGTGCACGTGGAAATGACGGCTTTATTAATTTACATACAAAAATCAAATCTCTCGTATCTCAGTAATCAATTTATCGCATAAAATACGTTCTAAGAGTTGATCAATATTTTATCTCCGTTTGTCGGGTGTGTAAATAACTGCATGAGTTTCGTAACTCTTTGATAATTGTATGGGTATGCAAATGGCGCAATTCAATGTTGAATCATAGTAGCTATTGATAGGCACCTAGGTACTTCTAGTACTAAATTTTGAAGAACATTTTTATTTCAATTAATCGTATCAATGATTATAATTGCCGTAGATTTGAATCAACTGTAAAATTCCAATTTTTTAGGGGCCTGAGTGAGTGGTCCATCCCGCGAGCAGCTGGGAGGGCCCTCGCTCCTGATCCCCCCTTTTGCACTTCTCAACAAAACAACGAAACAAATGATTTAAAATTATAGTTTAGTCCTATGGACAGGGTGTCCTCTTCCTTCCTCAAAGCACTTTGATAAACCTTTCTAGTTTTGTTGTGACAGCAGGCGGTAGACCTTCAGATCTAGGTAATTACCTAAAATAGTGAAAAAATGGATGATACCTAAGTCTTGATGATACATTATTACTTTTTTTAAATTTAATTGTTTTAAACTTGGCTAATGTAACGTCAACGATTGTAATTTTTTTTTATATTGAAACAAATACACAAGATAAATACACTTGACGATGACTATGGATGGAAGCTTTGGGAATGGAGGTCGTAGTAACCTTCCCATCATTTGCCTCTCGGCGGAGTGAAGGAATGGCCACAGAAATCGTAAAGTTGCTACATGCTCTGGAATTCAATCCCATCTTGGGCCCCTCTTACATTTTATGGCCCCTATTTACATTTTACTAACATTTTTATATTTTAATCATGTATTTTTTCTTTCTAGGTAGGTAGGTACCTACTTTGTTTTACGGGCCCTTTCCCAATTGGGAAAGGGCCAACTTAAGTTTATCCGGGCGCTTTGCCTTTCTCATCCCCCAATTAAACACAACAATAGGCATGCATACCGATCAATTAGTTTCAAAGCTCATAACAATTTCCTGAATTTTTCATCTGGTGATACGAATGACATTAGAGTATAAAGTAGTATAGCTTACCTTGATGTATAATTCCTGCTGTATATTAGGTTTGATCTTGAGTACAAGCTGATCGACAATGACACTTGACAGTATCTAGTCATCACATCGCAGTTGCAAGAGATAACGGGAAGATATCATTTAGTAATCTGTTTCATAACTTTTATACGAGATATCAACTTGAATCGATAACTTGATAAGACATTGTTTACTGCGTCAAGTAGGTATATACCTGAGTTGCCCCTTGCATTGTAGGCAGTACCAACACATCGGTGAAGTGAGGGATGCATCACAGGAATTCCTCGTAGAACAAATTGAAAAATAGGTTGATGGATACAGAACTCAGAACTTCTCTTTGACTTTGTATAATTCGCAAAAGCGAAATCTGTAAGCCGAGAATGATTTTTTCTATCAGCTGTGAAAACGATTTCTCAATTTTTAAAGTATATGAAACTAATTTTTATATTTCTATTATTATTGGAGCCAACTCTACATCCCAGATATCATGGAGTCATTGCATGGAAACGATAGATTTATTCTGCCAAAAACTCCTATTATAAAATTGGACTAAAATCAGTGGATCAAACTTCCACTTCTGAAATAACATCTGCAATTTAAAACTTAACGACTTAAAAATAAACAAACCTACATGCACATTCATGAATTTAGTAACAGGAGTGAAGTACATACACTTTGAAATAAGAGAATTTCAATACATAATACTAAGTACTACCTATTTTGTATTGTTCTTATAAGCAAAAATAAAAACTGAAGACACTACGATTTGATTTGTCGAGTAAATGAAATTCATTTCAAGTTAGGAAATACGTATATAAGATGGATGCAAGAGTTTATTTGATGAACTGGGAAAGACAGGAAGGAATTGTAAAAAAACTTGTGTTGACATTTGCTGACAAATTGCGTTTTCATTATTATTTACAGAATATAAAACAATTGCTTGCCACACTTTATGTCTAACCCATAAAGTAGCAATGTATAATCTTTCTCAAGTGTAGTAACAGTGTTGTACGACGATGTCGTACGACCAACTCCAGTTGCGCGGCGTCAGTTCTGCAACGTAAATAAATACTGCATTCCACGCAAATGGTCCGAGCTGTCAAAGTAATATCTGTATCAAAAGACTGTCGACGGGTTCTAGACGCCTTCTCCGTAGTCTCGGTCGCCGACGTTGATTCGGTCCTGCGCGGCTGTCACGCTGAAGCCCAGGATGCGGTTGTCCACCTTGAACATCTTGTTCTTCTTCATTTTCTTTGCTTTACCCTGCAACAGTAAAGAAACATATGTTGAAGCTTAAGAAGTAGGTAAGTAGGAACAGTTTTAATAAAGCAAGCGTCTCCAAATGAAACTTATGGCTTCAATCTCTTTTGTTTGTATTTTCTTTTTGCATTACTGGTGTAACGAAGTAACAGATCAGGGTCCTGATTCTACAGCTAATTGCGTTTGCTGGTGGAATAGCAATCTGTTTACCAGCTTATGGCAAAATCTCATTGCTAACGAAATTGCTACCGCTTTGCAGTTGTAGGATCTCAATCAAGGCAAATTTTCACAAATGATTTATTACTACTATCCTGTTCCGTTATGTATGATTTGAAACATGATTGATACCTTGGTTTAACCGGACAATTGATTTACGAGTGGCATTCGGAATAAACTACCATATGCGCATAAGACTTGCGCATCTTAGCCTCTTTGCACATGGGCAGTGTCTTCCTTTATTCACTGGCAAGCCACAGATGCAATTTCATTGACTTTTGATTCCTTTTTCTGTTGTTTACTTGTTACACAGTATTAAATGCATGCAACTCAATTGTTATACCTACCGCTGAGTGTGAAATCAGATATCTGTTATTATATCATTTTGTGTGTGTGTGGGGGGGGGGGGGGGGGGGAGGAGAGATATTGTTTGGAATTTGAACACTTCCCCTAATGGCCAACTTCAACCTTTTCTAACAGAAGTAAGGGACTTACAGCCTCATGCTCAAAAGAAATTGCGGCCGCAAGTATTTGCGGATGTCAGTCCTCAACTCAACACCACAAGACCGTGGTGAGCTAATAATCTTATGGACGGAATCCAGTAGACTCGGGCCACTTGCATCGATAAATCCGGAAATTCTTTTGAGCATGAGGCTGATAACGGAAATGTTTAAATAAGGAATTAGTGTTTAGGGATTCATCCTTCATCTGTTTAGAGCACACGAATTTGCTAAATATCTTCATAAACATCAGTAGTAGTACAAAAGAATTCTAATAACACATCCCAATCTGATGTAATTTCTTAGATTAAAAAGTTCTAAACATGTGTGCTTTACTTTATTTTTAAACAATTTTATATAAGAAGAAGTGGAAAAAACTGGTAGAGAAGAAGAACGAAGAGGAAGAGCCAAGCCTGGCCAGCTAGCTTAGGAGTCCGGGCCCTAGTAATGGTGGCTTCGCCACCCCCCGACCCAACTCTTGGAACCGGGAGGAAGATTATTATTATTATCTAGATCAAAGTTGGAACGTAAATAATAAATATACAGATAAGTCAGATTAATAACTCCTCAAGGACACACTTCCTACCAAGTTATCCAACAGCATTAGTATTTACTCGCATATACAGGGCTGCCACTGACCAAGATCCTCCAAAAAAGTGATTTAAGTGACTAAAATTAAGGAAAAAGTGGAAAAAAGTGACAAAAATGTACAGAAAAAGTAACTGAAAAGTGACTAATTTTCAATAATTTCACGGCAGAATCGTCAATAGTCGTAAACTCTTTAACAAGCTGCATGTTCATAACTCGGAAGACCTTTTTGTTGACATTTGGAACCATCAGTAGTCAAATTGGAAGTCAGTCCATGGGGGGATGGTGTACTGGCAGGATTTCTGCCAGGGGGGGGGCAAGTGAAGGAACAAAATTTGCAACGCGTCCATGCGCGCTCCCCACGGTGCCCAGCAGGGCGATTTTTGTGTTTTGACACTCAATTTTGAGACGTTCTGAGGTGTATTTTAGTTTTTAAAATTTTCCCAGTTTTCACTCCAATAAGGTGTGGGAGCATGCCCCAAAAACCTTGCCCCGCAGGGCGTTTTTGGTTTTATGTCACTCTGAAATCAATTTTGAGATGTTCTGATGTGTATTTTGATTTTAATTTTGTTAATTAATATATTTCCCAGTTTTCACTCCAATAAGGTGTGGGGGGCATGCCCCAAAAACCTTGCCCTGCAGGGCGTTTTTTGGTTTTGTGACACTTTGAAATCAATTTTAAGACGTTCTGAGGTGTATTTTGATTTTCAACTTTTTTTAAAAATATTTCCCTGTTTTCACTCCAGATATCCGAAAAAAGGGAGAAAAGTGACTAATCTTGTAAAAAAGTAAATAAAAGTGACTGGAGACCAAAAAAGTAACTTTAAGTGATAAAAGTGACTAAGTGGCAGCCCTGATATAAGCCCGCACCTTAATATAAGCCGCACCCCAGTTTTTGGAAGTCTGTTTTTGAAAAACACTTTGTATGCGAAAATAAGCCACAGGATGTAATAAAAATAGACATTTGCCAGCACCAGGCTATACTTTTATCTATTAATGTAGAGTCTCAAATAATCATATGGGTCATTCTCCACTAAATGGAATATTCTTGTCCTGTCCATTTTTTATTAATAGATATTAAAGAAAATATCTATGCTTTTTTTTTATTTTTTTATTTTTATATAGATGCTACTTGACAATTACAGCCATAGTGTAAGGTTATTATCATGCACATCTAAGAGCTACAGCCCAAAATACCCCCCAAAAGTCATTCCCCTAGCTTGTCCCTCACCCTGTTTTCCAGCATTGCTTTTTCCATATTTCTTAAAGAACATTAATTAAATGTACCAAAAATAAATGTTAAGCTTATTAATGTAGTGTATCTTGACATATGTAACAAATTCATATTCATATATTTATAAAATGTTATGTTTTAACTGTAATTAAAACGTGTCCCGAGTTTTGGCATCTTTCTGAAGCCATTTTAATATTTTTTTTTTATTATTATTTGCAGTTGGTATTTAACATGTGTCAAGGTGTAGCAACTAGCTTGATGGTGCTGAAAAGCCAGGAACACTTGAAATATGTGATTTGAATGATAATTGTGGCTATAATAGCAAAAATGCTACTATTTTCAGAGGCGTATGTTTTCTCTCCATCATTCCCCTATTCGATTATAATTATGTACTTATGTTGAAATCATACTTTTTGGCAATTAAAACGTGATAATAATAGTGATCCAAACACAACCTCAAAATTTCAACTCATCAAAAATGTATTTAAGTTCATTCACGATTAGAATAGCAAGACGTAATGGCGGCGTGTACTACCGTAGTCAAGTGAACGTATACCTAAACATGTAAATATCAATATAATAATCAAACAATGTGTATAATACGGCTGTAGGTAGATAAAAATAAATCAATTTTATTGAATTTTTATAATATTTACTACTATTAAAAATTGTGTATTTGACATAATTTATACAATTTCAATAATACAAAGAAGAAAGTCTTGCCATTGACAGGGCAGTGTTCAAGTGACTGACCAATGAACGACGTGATCGACTAAAACGTCAGTGATATTCTTATCGTGAACGAACATTACTAGAGATTTGGCAGCATATTTAAACTCAGTACGTCATTCCCAAAGCTCTAAAATTTCGTCATTCCCCTATGTTTCACTAATCTAATTAACACAGTAAATAATATTATTTCATTTTGATCTCAGATGAGCAATTAATATTACTTCAACAAGTATTTTCAAAGACCCCATGAAATAAAAAGCAGAAAAAATCATATTATTGAGCGAGCGAAGCGAGCGTCTCCTTTTGGCTCTTTTGGCACGGACCTCTGTTTTTTTTTTTTTTTTTTTTTTTCTGGTACTGACGATATACAGGTCAGAGTTTTTCTTCGATCGAGCTGAAATTTTGCACACATGTACGTAACATTTCTGATTGTTGCAGACCCTAATTTTTTTGAAATCCATTGATTGGTTCAAATTTAAAAAAAAATAACTTTTGATTGGTTGTCTTGATCAAATTGAAATTTTGACAAGTCTTTACCCCCAACATTGTACCCAATCAAACAAAGTTTCAGCCAAATCCTCCCATTGGTTAAAATTTAAAACCATCTTTCCTGTGTTTTTAGAAATTTAAACTAGAACCGATTGAACGATCAACTTATAACTTCGCATGATGGTTGGGACCAACATTATCTTCATTTTTGACAATTTTCATACTAATCTGTGTTTAAATCCAAAAGTTATTGACATTTTACGGACTTTTTGCGTGTTGGCTGTCAAATTCACGGCGACTTCGAATCTTCAGTTCAAGGCAAGGTAGTTATAGCAGAAACTTTCAAACGCATAATGAATCTGATAATAATGACCGTTCAACAGTCGATCTGATATTGTGTAGACACACTTATATCATATGAGTGGTCTCAGGTATATTTTTTGAAGGAGATCCTGTGATTTTTGAAAATTAACACGGAACCGTTCAATCATAAAGGTTCAATCGATCAACTTACAGCTTTGCATGGTTATTTGGACCAATATTTTAGGAATTTTTTGAGATTTTTATAAAAATCTGTGGGGAAATTTTAGAATTATTGGCTTTTAATGACATTTTCGATAGACAGAATTTAGGTTCGAGGTGTTGCGCGTATCCGTGCTCGCTCATCAACGCGTTACCCAGAGCGTTTTCCTAGTTTAAAAAATTATTTAGCTTCTTCAATATTCCATTTAGTGGAGAATGAACCATATAATGGATTTTTTATTTGGTCTGAAAACAGTAGGTAGCTAACTGAAAACAAAGTTACATGTCGAAAACACTTGTACAATATGCTAATGCTATGTTTACCTATGTATGTTTATTCCATAACATTTCAATATGCTAATTTGCTATGTTTATGTAAATTGCAAAGTCCACAGGTCATAATATTCGGAGCTTTTCACTTTGCGAAGTAACAAAACAACAACTGTGCCCTTGACAGAGAGGGTGGGAACTGCCGACCATCTGCCGACTGAGCCTCTGTGGAATGCGGTCTGGTGGGGTGGGGGAAAGTAGTTTCTCTGAAACTGACTGAGGGGATGGGGGAATGCCAAGGCCAGGCAGGCAGATGCATGCTTTTTTGAAATAACCACTTTGTACAAAATGATCGTTTGCGCGTGCGGAAGAAATAATTGTTTTGTCTAGGGATGTTAGTGGGAAAATTAATCATATAAAAGAATAATATTTACTCAGGGGTCAGAGCTGAGCAGTGATGAAGTAGGACAAGAAAGTGACGCGCATTTAAATGGGAAACATCGTCTTTGTGCGCGATTATAAGCTGCCCGCGATTATAAGCCGCATTAGGATTTCAAGGTAGTAGTAAATAATTGAATATACCCGCGGCTTATATGCGAGTAAATACGGTATAAAGCTTCACTACTCCTCAAGGCAGGTCCAGATGCCCCACTACAATATAGCCCTTAAATAGTCTGGTCTATTCTAGTCTAGTCTACATAGTGAAAAGTCACCTTGACCTCCTGGAAGTCTGTGGCGCTGGGATTGATTGCTGGCGCCGGCGCTGCCAGATCGTCATGCTGAGGCTGAGCGCGCTGCGCCGAGCGCCACTTGCTGCGCCGCTCCAGGAACTGCCGGGCAAACTCCTGCGCCTCCTTCCCCTCCCCCAGGTACATCTTGACGTAGTCCTTCACCTCGTAAGGGGACTCGATGTCGCGGAGGAAGCCAACGAATGTCGGGACTGAACAGATTCATTCAAAAATGTTAGCAACGCAATTAGAATTGATTATTCTTGTGATTATTCTTGAATAGAAATCGTCTGCCAAAATGTTTCATTATGTAACATGTTATGTATTATGTCTTTTGTTATACAATGTTAATTAAGATGCATCCATTGTATAATGGAGCAGATACACATCGTAAATGTTTACAACAACTCGAGAATGGGCTCCTCTAAATATAGTATTTTAAAAGAGCTTTTATAAATTGCCGAGAACATAATAAAACACAGAACGACACTCTATCAGCGCAGGTTCACACTTAAACAGATTTCAGTTGTGATTTACCAACTACGTAGAAACAATGAACACAAGAATGAGCCGGCACAACCTTTTTAAATGTATGTAGGTAGGCACCTACTTGTTAAATTTTAAGAACATTTTGTAGAATAAAGAGTACTGGTTTCCATTACCAAGGGCGGAATTTCGTAGCTTTGTGGTAAAAACATCTGCAAAATGGCTGCCTCCAGTGGCTGCCCTCCAGTGGAAAAAATCCGATTGTTCAAAGGCAGTCATTTTGCGTCCCCCCCCCCCCCTCGCCGCAAGGCATCATAAATGCGTCCTTGGACGTATGATGTGTACCGATTTATAAAGCTGTCCAACAAATCAGTCATATCAAATAGCACTAGAACTGTCAGTAAATTCTGAGCAATCCATTATTCATTCCGTCAACTGAAACGAGTGCCAGACTAACTCAAGTGTACTTACTATCCACGTGGGCCTCCAGGGAGTGTAGAGCCGCCGAGCACCACATTGTGAAGTCGTCCTCGCGACTCTCGAACATCTTCATGACGACCGCCTCCTCCTTCTTGTTGCGCGTCTTGGCGGGGGGCGACGGGTTGGCGGCGGACTTGGCCTTGGCGGGGCGGTTGGCGGGGGCGGTGGGCTTGGGGGCGGGGGGCACCACGTCGTCCCAGAAGCCGGCCCCAGCTGAAGCACACAGAGCGTACAAGGTACACTTTAGGAAATGTATCACTTTATAATTTGTTTTGCCTAGGTAAAGCATAATCGATGAATAATCGGGGCCCTGATTCTACAACTCGATTGCGGTCGTCTAGCAATTATTTCAATGTTAATCTTATGGAAGAAATTGCTAGGCGACCGCAATGGAGTTGTAGAATCAGGGCCCAGAATACAACAATAACATATGACAGTATGTCCACACATTCTGGATGGATGATATTATCTTTACGCCTTTGTAAAGTCACTCATTTTCAGTTTTCTCCTCTCTTTGAGGCACAGAGATTTTTTTTCTTGCAAACATTTTAAGTGATATAATTGATTGACAGGGACATAATAGTTCACAAAAATGTATTTTGTCGATTTTTATTTTCAACCCTTCAACCCCTAAAGGGTGGTAAAACATGTATACCACCATGCAGCAAGCGTTCAATAATGCAAATTGTAAATCTTGATAACATATTTTTCTTTAACTTAGTATGCAAAATTCTTATGAACTCAAATGTGCAATATGTAATAATAATAAGAATATGACTTGAAAGTGTAGACAATACATTAGAAAAGAGACGGCAACGCTTATTTTCGAAATCAAAATTCCCCAAAAATTAGAAGATCTTGAAATTAGCACTATGTTGCAGTCATAATTGTTAAAATACAACTACTTGTTCAGATACAACTTAGGTGTTGCACATCATCTGCTATGTTCAGGCTACTGATTCCGTGTGGAAGTCCATGAATCGGTTGCGAGTCGCTTCGGAGCACAACGGGGCCCACACGCGGTGCACGCGGACTCACCATCAGATGGGATATCTGCCCATTCAACATCATCTAAGGCTGAAATAACTTCGGCAGCAGTTATACCCTTTAGTTAGACCCATCAATGTAGAAAAATTATCATTAGATTATTAAAATCAAAAAAAATATATAAAAGTAGGGTTATGTTTCATATTAGAAATTTTCATGGAGGTACTAAAGCCTTACCATGTCATATTTACAAAAAAACAATAATATTGAATACAAATTACCTTAATTTTATTGTTTATGAATGAACTTTATACATCTACTTAGTAGTAACAATAATTAGTTTCATAACAAATCATTCACATATTTTATTACATGGAAGATTTCATTTGTCCTTAAAAACACGTGACAGTACACAGATAAATACCCTCTGATGAAGTCAGCAACCATTCTGAACGTCCGCGCTACCTATGTGCTACTTGCAGAACTCATTGATGACGTATTCAGGGTGGTATATTGCAACGATACCAGCATGCAAATAAGCACAACAAATTCTAGAAAAGGGGGTACTACAGTGTTACCACCATGCCTCAAAGAGTTCAGATGCCATTGAGAACCTCGATTCATTAAATTATCACTGATAGATGTGTGAATGGTAGGATTGAAAAATGAAAATTGAGAAAATACACATTACATTACGGGAAACAGTTACAATAAAGGTGTTTGCAAGGGCAAATGTTAACTCCAATTGAGGCAGCTATCTTGACTCTTGAGTGTTGTGTTTTGACACCGAGTCAGCTTGGTTCATAAATCTTCGAGAACAATATTTGAATTTAGAAGATAAATCTAAAATCAATGCAGAATTTAGCAACTTAAAATATTTTATGATGAGATCTCCCATACAGATTTTATTATTTTTTTTTCACAACACACATCCCTTCATTTCTTTTAATGGTTCAGAGATGAAGCAAGTCGAAGGGGATGAACAAGTGGGCCGTTGACTCACCAGGAGGCAGCGCCTGTGAAGCACCCCACGCGCCGCTCGGCGCCACAGCCGCCGCCCAAGTGAGGCTCTGTGGCGCCGACGACCAGATCCCAGCGCTGGGTGGTGCGGCACTGCTTGGCTCCTTGCGCTGCTCCGCCTTCTCCCGCTCCGCTTGCTGGGGAACGCAAACACAAGCTCCGTTAATAACGCTACGTTAATAGTGAAGGGAGAGATTCGTGCACCAAGTACAATATTATCTAAAAGCGACACTAAAAATTGAAGATGGATGACCCCGAATGTTCTAATCTTATCAATTCTTAGAACATTAGAATAAAAACATTTCTTCTGGCTATTCTGGCGCTATTTAAACGCTTTAGATTCTTTAAAATTGTACCCACACTATTTTTTTGCTTGGTACTGTGTGATAGCTTCAACACTTTCATCATCTGGCACTGTTCGAAGCAAAAACTGTTTTATTCAGTGCGTCTTTTTATTATTAATTTAAGCGAAATATAGAAAACTACCTACAGAAAAACACAGAGTGAAATTCCTTAGGTACACTCAACAAATGATAAAACAGTATTTGAAAGAAATGGATTGGCTGAAAAAAATGTGATAGCATCATCCTAGATGAAGTATGCTAACTTGTCCTCTACCTCTAGTATTAGTCCAGTCAAATCAAGCTTAAAAATGTCCAAACCCAGAACAAATTGCAACATTTGGTTTTTTGGTGTCATTCTCTTCAGAAAAATGCCTTCTACAACATATCCAAAATCCGCCAAAATCCGCGCACCGGAAGTACTTTTTAATCACTGTTTAATTTAATTTCCCATGTTAATTTCATCTTGCAAAAAAAACTTTTTTAATGTAACTCCGATTTTGACGAAACTTGGCAGAATTGTTCACCATCCTAAATGAAACAAATAACTCTCTTAGCGTTTTTCTCTAAATCTTATCATTTGGGAAATATGGACCTCGCAAAACGTCAAATTACACTTAAAGTGGCCGAAATCGTCGAAAACTGACTAAAATATGACTTTTCGATGGGCCATATTTCCCAAACGAAAAGATTTAGAGAAAAACGCTTAGAGAGCTTTTTGTGTTCTTTTAGGATGGTGAACAAAATAGTGAGCTCACATATTATGTGAGCTCTGATTTTATTGATAGTAACAAGGATTGATCGTCAAGGAACCTAACCAGAAGCCAATCCGTTTCGTTCAAATACATTTTATGATTTGTTGGGTGTACCTACCTATTTAAAATGTTACTATAAATGCTGAGTTGTTGGTAGGTATTTTATTAGTCAAAATTAGGGCTGTGCGGGTACCCGAAATTTCGGGTTCGGACGGGTAGTTGAAACCCGACTCGAAAACAAAATATAAAACTCGAAAAAGGGTTTTTTCGGGTAGTTTGAAATTGCCGCCAAAAGTCTCCAGAACGTAGTTGCGCTTTTTCCCGCTAGGTTGCACTAGTCCGCGGTTGCGCTAAGCGCCTGCGCCGTGAAGTCGGTCGTCCGCCATTTTGGAATTGACGAGATGAAAACACTGATGGATGAAAATATGTGCGTCGTCCAATTTACAGTTTGTTGTTGAGTTTCTAAATTATGTAAAAGTGCCAAGTGCAATGAATATTTTTGTTATGGATAGTGATGAGCAGGGCGAGGTAGTTGACAATGATTTTTTGCGACGTAACGTACCTAATAGTCCAAGACCAGGTACAAGCAACGGACGGTGCCAATCGGTTTGTTGTGGATAGGGATGAGGAAGGCGAGGTATTTGACAATGATTTGTTGCGACGTAATAGTCCAAGACCAGGTACAAATGGTACAAGCAACGGTACCAACAACAGTAGGAAGGCTTCTTCATCATTTGTTCATGGTAAATCAAACTAAATACTACCCTAGAGAGTTAACAATGATTTTTTTTAAATAAAAAAATACCCAAAATTACCCGATCGATACCCGACGTATTTTTACTACCCGACTCGAACCTGACCCGACCTCCAAAAATGCTACCCGCACAGCCCTAGACAAAATCATTGATAGAATTGGAATGGAAAGCATCAAAACAATGATCGATATAGTGCCGTACCAACCATAAAGCACCCAAGTGACATTTTTGAAAATATGGAGTTATTGGTACCTATCGTTGGAATCAGCAGATCATTTCCTATCTTTTGTGCTCGTTAAGAAAGCCCTAAGTCCACTTTCAATGGGTCAAAACATGGTTTGAAGTTGTGGGTGTTATCGAAAAATGCCGTCAGTACACAGCTAAAAGCACCCAAGTGACTAATACTATAGAGTTACTTTGGGTAGATGGGGCTTTTTAAACGAGTATCGACACCAGAAAAATCAGGTCGATGCATTTTGACCAAGCATCTAACATTGAAACAGTCGATAGCAATACTCCAGTACAAAGCCCTAAGTGCCAAAAAAGGGTTAAGGGATAAAAATGCCCTATTTTTTTCGTCATATTCAGTTAAAGCACAAAATTTCATGTCACCTAGCACTTTAAAAAAATATTAAAAGTTAATGTTAAGGCATGGCAGAGATTGAAACACGTTTTGTCAATTATCTCGGAACAAGGTTTGTGTCACTTGGGTGCTTTATGGTTGGTAGGGCAGTATAAGCTTTCCTTCCTTCTTCAATTGTGTGTACATTCCCCGTTCTGAATCCCGGAGCCGAACTACCGGAGTAATCACCTTGGCCTCCTCCGCCTGTATCTCGGAGAGTGACTTGACCTTGCCGGCGTGCGACGGCTTGCGGTCCGCCCAGTTCAACTGCAGACTGTTGGCCTTGGTCTCGACGGCCAGCAGCGAGGCCTGCTGTTGCTGCTGCAGTTGCTGTTGCAGCAGCGCCTGTTGCTCCCGGGACTCCCTCTGGAACAAGCAACAGGTTCATTGGGACTGCAGGGAGAGGCCCACGTTTTTAACACAATTGCTTATTTTCATCAAACATTAGCAGAGTGTATTTGCTACAAATTATTGTCTGAAACTTGGGCAGATTTGAGTTCAAATATTTCGCTTTCATGTGCACATTATTGTCTCTTCCGAAGAATTGTTTTACACAATTGCTATTTGAATACAGAATGTGCATGCAATAGATATCCAAATAAAGAAATGTAATCCTTTACTTAACCTACTGGGTACTTCCAATGAAGTCAGGATGATAATTATGAATGTATGTGCAAACTGAAAAATATCCAGCTGAACCAGGGCCTGAACTCGGGACCTCTCACTTGCCTGGCGAGAGAGCTATACATACTAACTTTGCACATCACGTCAATTCATATCTATTAGGGATGTCGGCGGGTCCAAAAATCAGGAATCGGGTACCCGTCATAAATACTTGGGTCAGAATCGGGTAATTGCCCCCCACAAAAAAAAAATAAAAAATTAGATAAGGGGGTAGGGGTTTAGGTAAATAAACACGCGGCACTTAGCTGCGTGAGGGGAGTGAATGACGCCCTCTCTGGGCCATCTGTGTGCTTGTCCTTGAAAAGAATTCGAGAAAACAGGATCTAGGATAGGATATGATAGGATAGGATATGTCATGTATAATCACTTGGACTAATAATAACATTCTTTGATAACTGACAACTTCAATCATCAGAAAAAACGAATTTGTGCACCTTTTCTACCCAGGGCTCAACTTTTTCACTGTGGCATACAGCGTGATTGAAAATGAAAATACAGGCTCATTTTTCCTGTACTTCCTACTCCCTAGTCCCTACACATGATTTCACCCCTCCTGCCCCATTCCCCTCTCACCCCACATAGCAAGCAAGGTCATTGAGCTTCCCCTTGAGGCGCAGCTGATAACTGTGTGTAAACAACTGTCTTTCACGCAACACTCTAAAAAAAAAAGATTTTTATTTTATATTTTTTATTTTTTTTTAGTACTACCGAGTATTATTTATTTAAATGAGAGTGTGCGCGCGCCGTACGACTTGGCTGGCGTGGAGCGACCGCTCCACTAGATTACCCGAGTAATTGAGTACCCGGAACCGCCCGAGTACCCGCCGACATCCCTAATATCTATCGTTCTTACTTACTAATTATTATTGACGCCTATTGCTACATTAAAACTGTAAGCTATGAAGAGATAGGATAGTTATGCAAAGAAATATCCCAAAATATGCAATTGAAAGTGCCAATATATGCAAAATATGCAATTGAAAGTGCCATTATATGCAAAATATGCAAAGCAAATTTATTGGATGACCGGGGTCATTTAAAATTGGGATCTTTTTAGAAAAATAACACAATGTTAAATGTATTTATCTAATGCACTTCCTACTGTAACATACACCTAAACACTTCACTTACGAGGCAAACGGAAGCGCACGGGAAACGCACTGTTCTTCAAAGTGATTTTCTTAAATTTTGTCTTCCCACTAAATAATTTAAAAAAATCAGATAGTAACGACCCATTACAGCCTAATAGACTAAATATTGCCGCTCACTTGACTTCATTATGACCTCTGGTGCGACCTCAAAGTGTTAAATACGATATTTTTAGTAAAATAATCGAAAAATATCGTATTTAACTAGAGATGGACCGATACCGATACCGGTACTCGCGATACCGCCGATATGGCAGTATCGGCGGTATCGGCGATACTACTTCTTTCCCCCCTTACCGATACTTTTTTCAAAAATTTCCCGCTTAATGCTGTTTGTATTCTGATTGGCCGTCATCACGGACGGCCTTGGTTGAAGCCCAACCTCCTTGGCCTTGGTTCAGGTCCTGCTAGACCAATCAGAGACAAAGGATATTCAAGGGCAAGAGGGCGGCTGGCGTCTTGGCTATTTATTGTCTTTGGTCTTGGCAATAGTTCTGTCACACGGAAAGTTGTTGTGCATAATTTTGTCATTTGATTGTGTTTAATGTTTTGTTATTTGATTAAATAATTATGTCAAACTCAAAACGCAAAAGAAGTGAAGTGTGGGATCACTTTAAAATTAAATCTACTGATGAGCAGTTTGCTGTGTGCAACTATTGCTCCAGAGAAGTCTCACGAGGCGTGTCGCGTGAGGGTAGTAAGTCCTACAACACCAGCAACCTTGCTAAGCACGTGAAGTCATGCCTCTCTTATAATAATCAAAATTTGGCAAGAAAAGATAATTTGGAAGAAGATGTGGACAATGAAGGATTAGAAATTGACACTGTTGATTTGGAGAGTGATGAGGAAACAACTTCCACTAATTTGCCTGTGATGCCGCATCACACACCCATTCCACAACTGCCTGTTGGTCTCAATCTCACTAATCCAATGATTACTCCCAAGGCAAGACCTAGTACATCCTCTAGAAGTTTTTCGAGACCTGCTAACCAACCAACAATTGGAGCAGTATTTGATAGAACTAGGCCACTCAAATCTTCGGACTCTCGTGCAAAGCACATTACAAAACTAATTGCCGAATTGATTTGCACTGACAACCAGCCTTTCACTATTGTTGAAGACGCTGGATTTCTCCGGCTGTTGAAGTATCTTGAGCCAAGGTACAACCTTCCTTCAAGGAAATATTTCTCAAGTGTGGCAATCCCAAATATTTACGAGAAGGTGACATCTAAAATCAAGTTGCTGGCTAAGGATGCTGATTATATAAGCATTACAACTGACATGTGGAGCTCAACGTCCAACATTGACTATATGAGTCTGACGGCCCATTTTCTAACTAAGAAGTTCGAACAGATTCATATCTGCCTGGATGTATTGCCTTTTCCCTACGAGTCGCATAATGCTGTCAATATTGCAAAGTTTATTGAAGAAACCCTTGCATCATGGGGATTTCTAGAAAAGCTCAACGTAGTTGTAAGGGATAACGCACGAAATGTTGTAGCTGCTTGTCAAGCAGGGAAATTTACCCATATACCGTGCATTGCACACACGATGCAATTAGTCGTAAAAGATGGTTGCCTAGACAACACTGATATATTGGGTGTAACAGCTATTTGCAGAAGAATCGTAGGACATTTCAAGCATTCCGTCACTGCCTACAAACTTCTAAGAGAGGCTCAAACAACTTTAGGACTTCCAAAGCACAGTATTGTGCAGGATGAACCAACGCGATGGAACAGCACCTACCACATGTTAAAGCGCTTGTTGGAACAGAGAACTGCAATTCTTCTTGTTACTCCTAATCTGAGAAACACAGGAAGGCGTGACCTAACAAGTGACCAGTGGGACAGCTTGGTACCCATCACTGATGCTCTGAAAGTTTTTGATGACATCACATTTGCGGCGAGCTCATCAAAAGTTACAGTATCTGAAATCATTCCCATGGTACGTGCTGCCGGCGTATCTCTACAGAGAATTGAGAATGAAGACTTGAAAAATGCATTGCAAGAGTCCTTACAAACGCGCTATGGAGACTGTGAGGACAATCAATTATATGCCTCCGCTACCATTTTGGATCCAAGGTTCAAGACGAAGATATTTCAATCTCGGTTCAAAGCAGAACGTGCTGTGCGTAAGCTGACTGCGGAGCTGGAAGAAATCCAAGATGGTTTGCCACTTACCAAAGTATTCCCTACAGCAACCACATCATCACAGACTTCGACCGAGGGAACAGTCTGGTCACTTTACAACGAGTTGATTCACAACAATTTGCAAAACCCAGTAAGTACCTACTACTACCTGAAAAAAATATTAAGTTAATCTTTCAGAACATAAATGAATCTAGTCTAGACAAAACTAAAATAATAACATATGATTGATAACCTTTACAGCAGAACGGGGAACCGACTAGCCTTGCAGATGAAATAAAGGACTATATTAATGAACCACTACTTCAGGGAACCGATGATCCATTCAAGTACTGGAGAGATAGCCCCTCCAAGTTCAAGCATCTGAAGTTATTGGCAAGGAAATATCTTGGTACCCCACCGTCGACAGTGTTTTCTGAAAGGCTTTTCAGCACTGCAGGGTTGATCAATGACAAAAGGAGGAGTCGTCTTAATCCTCATAAAGTGAAAATGCTTGTTTTCCTCAATAAAAATTTAGTCACCATTGATTATAACTACTAATAAGTTAGCGCACTGTGACACCATGTATACCCTAACTTTTATGTCTATTCATAAGGCAATGTTTATTTTATTCATGTTAATCTTAATTAATAATTAGTGTTACAGAAACAGAAGCTATCCATTTCATTTATTATTATATATTTATTGAGTTGTGACATGTGTTACATAATCATTAATTTGAGAATCAAACAATTTGCGTTCAAACAATTGAATTGTAAAATTAAAAAAATTCAAGAATAAAAAATTAAAATTAAAAATTAAATTAAATAAAAAATAAAATACTAGTCCATATTTTAATCATTCATTATCCTACCATTTATTCAGTACCTATTCATAGTTTACTCTAGGGATGATTTACTAATAAATTAAACCTTTAAAAATCATTAATAACAGTCAACTAAAAATAGTATCGGTATCGGAAAAGTATTGGTATCGGTTGTTGGTATCAACAACGGTATCGGTATCGGAAAAATATGGTATCGGTCCATCTCTATATTTAACACTTTGAGGTCGCACCAGAGGTCATAATGAACTCCAGTGTGCGGCATTATTTAGTCTATTAGGCTGTAATGGGTCGTTACTATCTGATTTTTTAAAATTATTTAGTGGGAAGACAAAATTTCAAAAAAACGCTCTGACGAACCGTGCGATTCCCGTTTGCTTCCGTTTGCCTCTTAAATCCACCACTATCAAACACTTCTTTCAAATTGTCAATAAAACTTTCCAACTGCTGGGAGAACAATCATTCAGTACCACACTAAACAATGAACTGAACGAACTAAGCATGCCTTTCTCTTTTCTGGAGTGAAAGATGAATTATGATTGCTGAATGGAGATGCAAATCTCAACTGGCCAATGGAAGGCCATCTTACACTAGGAGAATGATTCACTACAAACAACAGTGAAGGTCCCAAAATAGACCCATCACCTGCCAGGAAGTTGAAAACAAGGGATTAGCTGGGGAAACCAGGTAGAATGGTTCTTTTGCATATTGAGATGTACAACATTTCGAAAAAATTATATAAAATTAACATGCAGAAAGTGTGATTTTAAAGAAAAAATGACAAAATTACTGAAATATGCAAAATATGCAAGAAAATGCTGAAATATGCAGTTTTCCTCCAAAAATGACCAAATATGCAAAATATGCAAAATAATACCTATATTTTTGGAATCAGGGGATCTCAAAACGCATTTATATCTATGTTTCCATATGATCTGACAATTTAAAATAAATATGCATTTGCATAACTATCCTATCTCTAGATGACAAACGGAGGGTAGTACTTCATGACATGAAAAACATGCATTTTTGTGGAACATTTTCCAAACTATCAATTTTTAGCAAATTTGAAAAAGGTTGGAAAATCAATTCTGGAGCATCCATGTTTTATTTGATTGTGTTGAATAAATGAATGACAACTCTGTATCAACTAAATGAAGAGTAAATGTGATGGTACTGACCTCCTTCTGCACCTTCTCCTGCCTCTGGATCTCCTGCAGACTGCTTCCGGCGCCTGGCGTGTGCTGACTCCACGGCGCCTGCTTCTGGCGCTGCTGCTCCGCCAGGCGCTTCAGCGCCATGCTCTGCTGCTCCAGGCGCCGCACGTGCTCCTCCTCCTCCAGCCGCTTGCGCATCGCTTCCTCCTCCAACCTGAGAGAACCGGGCAATACTTAATAGAACTCAGCATGACATGGAAGAGAAATTTGAATATAAGATGCAGAAGGAAAACGGTGTGTGTTATTCTGGAAATTTCCGACAACTTATACTTGACATGCACAAAACCTAGCTACGGCAAATCAGTTGAGCTAAGAGACACATGGTAAATATTACAATGAATCCATTTTTGGCAGAGTATGAATAAAAGACGCGTGTTTTTAATACGTATGAAAAAAATTGAAAATTTACCCAGATCTCATGCAAGTAATTTTGGTAATTTCAAAATAAGTTGGATTGCAGCAACTTTTTAAATACGTTATTGGAGGAAACATAGTGTGCTGCGCCTGTGGGTGACCTAATCTAGGTACTTAAACTTACATTATTCTCTCTTCCTCCTCACGCTTCAAGTCTTCTTCTTGTTTCCGTTTCCGTTCCTTCTCCTCTTCCTTCCGCTTCTTCTCTTCCTCTCGCTTTCTCTTCTCCTCCTCCTTCCTTTTCTTCTCTTCCTTCTTCCTAGCCTCTTCTTCCAGCCTCTTTTGCTCTAACAGCAGCCGCTTCTCCTCCTCCTCTTTCCGCTTAGCCTCCTCTTCTCTGAGAAGCCGCTCCTCTTCCAGTCTTTGTTTTTCCAGCTCCCTCCATTTCTGCTCCTCTTCCTGCTTTCTCCGCTTCTCTTCGGCATCTTTCTTTATGGCTTCTTCCACCCGCTTTAGTTCCTCGGCTTGAAACCGTTCCTCCTAAAAAATTAAAAAAATCAATGTTTATTCTTTACAATAGAAAGAATTCATACGTGATAAAATAAAATGCTAAATAGTCTCAAGAGAGAGTCAGAAGTAATTTCTTAAGAGCAGTCATAAATTTTTTTCCCGCTAACGGTCGGTTTGGAGCGGTTTTAGAGGGATATTATCGTATATAAATTGTCATATTTGGCAAACGATTATGAATATCGAAAAAGCAAGACTGAGGTGACATGTATTGAACCTTTATCTACATTTTCACCGCGTACTGTCATAACTTTGCTTGTACTATGTTGTCAGCATTTGTCGGGCACAAAAACGCTCCGTCGCTTACGTAACGTAGCGGCGTAGCGTTACGTATACAGATACAAATATTATGATATTTAACTAGAAAGAGAATACACAAGTGACTGACCAGGATCTGTTGTTCTGTCTTGAGGTCCTTGCCCTGCATGTCCCACATGGTCATTGGGACTTGCTGTCCCGGCGGCGGGCCCGCCATGGCCCAACTCTGTGTGTTCAGCGGATTGCCCCACACATCCATCTGCAAGCAACATTGCAGTCAAACACTGTCATGACAATACATAGAACAATTATCACTCGGCAAACAACACAGTAGTACAGGATTCCACATGTGCGATATGATCACAACACAAATGAAACATGAACACGGTAACAGAGTGAAAGATAAACAAATAATATGCTGACATGAACACGATTTAACAAAATAAATGATAATTAAGTTACAAGGTACTTACTATGGTATTATTGCACCGAAATGGTAAATATACCGACGTATAGACATGAATAAACAAAATAAAATACAATAGGAAAATTACAAAGTCAGAGTACTGTGGTAACAAAACGTATCATATTAATGATTAATTCAAATGTTAAGACATTCAAATGTTGTTGGTAGGACAGTACATCTTTTTGTCAAATCCTTTTATGAAATCATGCTTCAAAGAAATCGACAGTGTCAACAACAAATCTTTAGTCATATAGAACCGGTTCTATTTCTGTCAAAGATATAATCAAATGATTTGACAGAAAATTTGTCGGTGTAACTTGGGCTTTAGTACATTTGTGTGTAATATACAATGCAACTAAAACTATTTCATTCATCCCAAATCCTAATTTTACGATTGAAGAGAGAAATAAGCAAAGGTAAAATTTTATAGTAGGTACCTAACTGATCTTTCATTGTAGATAGGTACAAGGGATGTCGGCGGGTACCCGGGCGGTTCCGGGTAATCAATTACTCAGGTAATAAATAATAATCGCGAGTACCAAAAAAAAAAAAAAAAAAAAAATTTAAATTTTTTAAAATTTTTTAGAGTGTAGCTGAAATACATTTGTTTACGCACAGTTATCAGCTGCGTCTCAAGGGGAAGCTCAACGACCTTGCTTGCTCTGGGGGGTGAGAGAGGAATGGGGAAGGAGGGGTGAAATCATGTGTCGGGAGTAGAGGTCGGATTCGGGTAATGTTTTGTACCCGGGTACCCGCTTTATTTACCCGGGTAATAAATAACTAAAAAAAAAAAAAATATATATATTTTTTTTTTTGAAAATGTTTTGAAATTTGTTGCATTGCGCCCTATCCGTGTCCTTGGGGAGAGATACACAACGTCCATACAATGGAAGGTTGAACACAAATACAATGCATCCCCTCCATCAATAATCCATCCTCAACTCACCAGCATTCTCATGAAATTACTAACAATGAATTTACAAACCAATTATTGGTTGGGATTGTTGAGATTTGGGAAATATGAATAAATATTAAATTCAGTTTATATAACTATAAACAATGCAGCTGGTGATTAAGTGGCAGCATTCGCAAATAATGCAAACAAACCTAAAAAAAAAAAAATTATTTTTATTTTTTATTTTTTTGATACCTGAGTACCCGCCATTAACCGGGTACCCTAACTGACCTCTAGTCGGGAGAGGAAGCATGGGAAAATTGCGTCTGTACTTTTTTTTCAATCACACTGTAGCACAGTGAAAAAGTTGAGTCCTGGGTAGAAAGGTGCACAAATTCGTGTTTTCTTATGATTGAAGTTGTTAGTACAGTAAAACCTCCTTAAATCGAACAACCATTAGCCGAAGTCCATCATAAATCGAAGTAAACTCAAGTCCCGTCCACAGTATAATCTGTTACATGTTAAAATAAATTATAAACCGAAATTTGCGTAAGTCGTAATTCGAAGTAATATTTGGCCCCAAGTTGAAATATAACATGTGATTTCAGTTTATAAATCGAAGTATTTATTTTGTATAATACAATTTTCGGAGAATACAGGATTATTTCTATCAAAAATGTCCTCTATTTTTGGAGCAGAGTGTCCGCCTGACTTCCATCCCTTTTCTGTGGCACCCCAGCTGGCACTACCTGCTCTATCTCAAAGACAAGTGGGTCTCTCAAAAAAAAAACAGACATGGGTGGAGGGTTGAATCCCTGTTTCTAAGAATTAGAGCAAAAAGTCACTCTGAAAAGGGCTGTAAATAGTCAACAACTGACTGCCGGCATAAACATTGTTCATTGAATTATTATTCTGCGTAATAATAATAATAATAATAATAATGTAATTTATTGAGCACATAAAATAGGTACCTACACAATTGGTCTGTATTCAACAATCGAGTCGTTGATCTTCCATACATCCATCTCTTCTCTTCAGCTGCTTCACCTCTTCACCGTTTACCTATTTCTTCTTAAGTTATTCATTTTTTTTTTTTTTTTTTTTTTTTTTGTCTGGGGCTTAACGTTGCACTGTTCTGCAGCGAGGCTAATGGCGACGGATGGATGATTATGATGATGATGATTGGGAGATGATGGTGAAGAGTAGGTAAGGATGGAAGGTGGGAAGGAGGCGGTCGTGGCCTATTAGTAGGGTACCTTCCCAGCATTTGCCTGAAGACTGAGGGAAAACCACGAAAAACCCCAGTCAGGAAGGACGGCCGCGGGAATCGAACCCGGGCCTCCGGAATACAAGCTGAGAGCGTTAACCACTCACCCAACCTGTTCCGTTTAAGTTATTCATAAAAGTCATTATACATATAGTTGTGCTTCAATGTCAGTGGTAATATTGGAAGAACATCCAAGCATTTGCTTTTTAATCTTATGTTTACTTTTAATATGGATGTCCACATAAAATAAATATTCTGTCGACTGAAAAACAAACTGAAATCAGTGACTAGGTCAAGAAATCTTCCACCTATTTAATTTTTTTCTCAATCTTTTGATGATTCATAAATGACAGCCAACAATTATCTTTCCGTTTCTGTTCCATTATTTATTTTTTCAATAACACCACACCTATAGGTAGTTGAATAAATAATAATTGTGATATCGATTTATTGTCAAAAATGAAGTGTGTGATTAATTTGTTTAGTATCCAGTCTGCAGATTATATATAATTGCTAGAGCCAGTTTTAAATGGTGATGCGCGAATTCGCGAATTGTTCCGATTGCACTATTTTCTTCTACTAAAATCCATTTCATTGTGTATAGATCCCAAATCTACCATTTTTACATCGCGAAAAAAAACGAAATCCAACCCTGATCGCGATATTCAACATTTTCCGCGAAATGACCACGAAATAAAGGTTTTCTATTAAAATTACTGCTTTTATTCCCCTAACAGGTCACACAACAACAAACGAAACCAGTTTCTTTCCATGTGCTACTCACTCAACCCCTTCCCCTCGCCAGACACTTTGCTACCCACCCTCAAAGTGAACCAGACCAGTCTAACCAGTTGATGATGCCTCCAGGCTGCTTTGTTTTGCGCCCCCATCTGTTCAAGGTCGACCGGTTTTCCCAACCCCCTTTCCACCCTCAACCAGTCGCAACTATTTATCAATAGTCTACTTACACAGAAGGATATTTTGGAACAATTACTGCACTGAAAATTGTTGGATTGGGAAAGTAAATATCTTGTCAAACTATACATTTTGCGTCATGAAATTTTAAATATTATGTATCATCTATACTACAGAGAAAATGTGGGTTGGGGAAAAGACAGTACATAGCATTAAAGAC
The DNA here is from genome assembly GCA_934045905.1 of Leuctra nigra. Taxonomy (NCBI): domain Eukaryota; kingdom Metazoa; phylum Arthropoda; class Insecta; order Plecoptera; family Leuctridae; genus Leuctra; species Leuctra nigra. The sequence goes on along the minus strand of OW203766.1, from coordinate 10,667,871 downwards.
GCCATTCTAGACAAGCCTATTTCAGTGCTAATAGTGCATGACCAATCCATTCCAATCCCTCCTCCAAAGTGGCATACATGTTTTTCATCAATTATAGTTTCTGGGGGCTATTACAATGTGTTTTATAACCAATTTAATATCACCACAAAATCGCGAAATCCCTCTTCCAGAAAAAACACAAAAAACGAAATTGATGATTTTAAAAACGAATTTTAAGAAATAAAATCACCATTTAAAACTGGCTCTAATAATTGCGTAAATAATAAGAGTCCTTTAAACCATTGGAGGCATTGACCCTTCACTAAACAGCTGTCTTCATGTGGTCTCTAGACCCTTGCGCAGTGGGAGGGGAGGGGGTAGGTTTACGAGGCTTATCTTTACTACACGTCTGGAAAACATCATTCTATGAAAATACTTATAAATCGAAAAATCATGAGTCAAAGTACTTTTTTTTGGGTCCCTTCAATTTCGACTTAACGAGGTTTTACTGTAATCAAAGAATGTTATCATGTCCTGTCCTGTTTTCTCAAATTCTTTTCAAGGACAAGCACACAGATGGCCTTGAGAGAGGGTCATTTTCTCCTCTCACGCAGTTAAGTGCCACGTGTTTATTTACCTAAACCCCTACCCCCTTACCTAGCCACCCTCCACAAAAAAAAAAAAAAAAAAAAAAAAAAAAAAATTTTTTTTTTTTTTTTTAGGGGTTTCAATTACCCGATTCCGACCCGAGTATTTATGACGGGTACCTGATTCCTGATTTTTGGACCCGCCGACATTCCTAATAGGTACCTACATGAAGTTTGTCCAACATTTAAGTGAAACTATGTAAATGACAGTGATAAAAAAATCTTATTATCTCCCATGAATCTAAGCTTGCATCAAGACTATAAAGTGAATACAGTACCTGAGGCTTGGCAGCGTTGGCGTTGGCATGCGCATTGGCGTTGATCTGGCGCATGAGGTTCTGCACGGGGTCGAGCACCGGCGGCGCGCCCCCCATCTGCTGGATGAGGTGCTGCAGGGGGTGGGGCTTGTCGACGGGCGCGGGGGCCGGCGCAGGGGGCTTCATGAGGTGGTGCAGGGGGATAGACTTGTCCACGCTCACCGGCTGCTTCATCTGCGAGATGAACTGCTCCAGAACGGGGATCTTGGCCGACGGCTGCGGACCGGAGAACCGGTTGTCCATCAGCTGGGAGAAGAGGAGCTGAAACGAGCATTGGGATGAGTTACAAACGGCAGTCACGAATGAGATGCAAACGCACGCCATCTCCACTTTGATGGTTCAGAGAACACCAGGAAAATCCAGTTGTATATTCCCGCAAATAAGCGATAGACGCCATATTATAACCAACGCGGGTCAGATACGCGGTGTGTAAATAGCCTGTTTATAGCGTGCTTATGGGCACCAACAGTAGAGAACCACTGGAAACAATTGCCAATAGTAGGTATCCGTGGATAGGAATCAAAGTATCACTTATTGCCTCGCGTTATGATTCTTTTATACGTAAATAAAGTTGAAATTTTGGAAAAAGTAATGCATGATGGTAATTTCAAAAAATTAATATTTTGGAATTTTTTATCGGTTGAGCCACGTTAATCCATTCTACAACTAGAGAGAGTTGCCCTACTTCCCAGGTAACCATTAAAACTATCAAATTATAATATCGCCAAAGTAGCGCAGAATGACAAGAACAATGAATGATGCCACGTGCAGCCTACGAATAAAATGACACGAGTAGTATGCAGGTAGTCGTCAAGGTACCTGTTGCTGTTCGCTGAGCCTGTCCCAGCGCTCGGTGTGCGCCAGCTTGCCGAGCACCGCCTGGAACTGCTGCTGCTGCGCGTTGACGCGGGGGTCGAGGAGGGGGGGCACCGGGGGGCCGGGAAGGAAGGGCACGCGGCCCCATGCCGCGATCAGCTCCCCCAGCTGCGCGTACACCTCGTCGCAGCCGCGCCGCACCAGCAGCGTCGTGTTGAAGTAGCCGGCGCGGAACCACTCGTCCATCTCCGTCGCCGAGAACGGACCTGCGGCGGAATACGCATTAGATTGATTGACGACGCTTGCAAAAGTTGCTCAAGAAAACAAAAGAGTTTAGTTTTATTTCAATTCGACGAATGTGATGTCACAATGTAGTGTCATTATTAGGTTATTTATTAGCACAAGGGTTTTAATTTTCGGAAAGATAAAAAACATAGGGGTTGTTTTGAACACTTTAACAAAGTGGACCAAGATGTATAAAATAGTGAAGAAAGAATATAGAAATGTTGATAAAAAAGAGGCATGAAAGAAAGCAAAATTTTGTCAAAAATAGCATAAAAAAGTGGCTAGTACCTAAATAGTCTTAAATGGACTAATTTTTATACACCTATATATTTTTTTATTTTTTTAAGCGATCAATGCAAAATGAAAATAGGTAACCACATTTCAATTCATAGTTTGCACGGCTTCTTTTGTTTTACATCAACAATGTAATAAAGTATATATTCGGCCATTTTGGTGTACAGCTGTCAAGTCGATTTAATTCAATAATTATCGGTTAGTCGAAGATACTTTTTAAATTAGTGGTTTTATTTTTATACCTATAAGAACTTCTTCTGCAGCCTACAAAAAATACTGAAAAACAGATTGACAGCCGTTCTGACATGTTACACCAAGATGGTCACGCAACATTGAGCCGATGTCATGTACGAACTATGAATGAATGGTTCAATTCACTCCCTGGCCGCACGATGTGAAGGACGGTCACGCACCTTGCACTTGGCTCTGAGGGTCGCGGTAGAACCACTTGTCCTTGTCCTGCCGCTCGGTGTTGGCCGCCAGGAGCTTGTCCACGAGCACGTCGCCGTCCTCGAGCATCATCTTGTCCAGCTCCGCGTCCAGCTTCAGCGGGGGCGTGGCCGTCTTTGGGGGGTTGAAGCCCAGCGTGGGGGGCGCGGCGAACCTGGCCGACGGCTGGCTCGCGTACACCGGGTGCGGCATGGCTCTGCGCAACACACACAGGACATCACAAAAGGTCGAGGCATGCGTGAAGGTGTCGGGGAATATTTGAAAATTATAAGTACATATTGAATTTGTTCAAGTACCTACTATCAAAATTATCTGTCATTTCTAGCCCATAGCTAAGTAAATAAAAAAATAAAGGTCAATAGCCTACCTACAAGCTGACTAAATTTGAAAAAATACAGGTGCATAAAATCCATGACCTGAAACATTGGTCAGCATTTTATGACCAATGGATGGTCTGCCACTTCTATTATATTGCAGCTTAGACTTCTTGCAGGTACTATTCGACACTAAAAGTTGCAAAACGCCACCTAGCGGAAAAAGTTAGCATCTATACCACGAGTACTTGTGCACATGCGCACAGGGCGCGTTCAGGCAAGTCACTTAGATGTCAATCGTCACGAGTTCAGTAAAAGTTATAATTACATCGCGAAATAACCGAAATTGATGCTTACCTTTGTGTCAACATTCAAATACAATCGGCATATTTCATTTAAGCATATATTCATACACATTCTTGTGATAACGAGTTGTCTATTCACCAAAAATCACCATTTGACAGATGCAAATTGTTTTTCTCACGGCCTTCTGAACACACATTTTTCTAGACGCATCGTTCAAACAACTGCAATCTGTCAAATGCTGCTTTTGGTGAATAGACAACTCGTTTTCACAAGAATTTGAATGAATGTGTGCTGTAATGAAATATGCCAATTGTATTTGATTGTTGACACTGAGTTAAGCATCAATTTCTGTTATTTCGCGATGTATTTATAACTTTTTACTGAACTCGTTACGATTGACATCTAAGTGACTTGTATGTAAAAGTACGCAGGCGCTGGGATTGTACTCGCGGGAGCGTCCATCTTATATTTACTAGCGCACTCTCTAGGTACTTTTAGTGTCGAATACGACCTACTGCTGTACCAACTATAACATACCCCCTCCCTGATATGAAACTTGTTTTGAGGAAATCTCTAACATGTACTGTTCTTCTTGCTTAGCCAATCGTTTAAACATGATTGGTCAAAATTTCCACTTCATTGGAATATTTCAATAAAATTATCCAATAATGTAGGTAGGTCTCTATTCTATGGTTGTAATTGTCAAGTCTCGACTCACCCGACTCTGGCATCGACCGGTGCGAACTGCTCGAAGTTGGGTGCGAACTTTTGCTCTGTGAGGAGCGGGAAGTGGTTGGATGGCTGTTTGATGCCGTTGTTCTGTGCGATGTGGTGTTCGCTCGGAGACTTGTTGACCGTCGGGGCGGGGGGGCTGACCACCGTCGTCATCGACTGCGACTTGGCCACCGGCTGTTGATTGGTCGATGTGGCAGGGGGCGGAGACTTCTTCTTCGGCTGCTCGGGACTCGGGGCTTTCGGCTGGCGTTCCAGGATGGCCGAGTCCTGCAAGTGACAAGGGAACAATTTGTACGAATTCTTCAGGCACACCTTTCATTCCTCTTGAATTTGACAAGTTTTAGTAGTGCAATTTATTCAAGATTATAACACAGGCAGGGCTACTTTAATAAATACCAACTGCAATATGAAAAGATTTTCCTCGAGTGGGACTCGAACCCACGACCTTCCGATATCCAGTCAGATGCTCGACCAGCTGAGCTACCGAGGCAGTTCATACTTCTTCGCATACTAACTACTTTATGTTAGTATTTAACAGGTAATTAAATAGTAGGTTCTAAGTATTAACTTTGTAGATAAGATTAAAAGTTGGTAGGTAATTACCTCATTACACTCAACTCAAGTAATTTTGCTAAAAATTATACAGCAAGAAACCTGAATTATAACAACTTGATTTCATCATTTCATTGATAAATTTAGCATCCTTGCAAGTCTACAAAATAGCAGGAAAATGCTCACAAACAACTGATTTAAAAATATGAGATGAGAACCATTTATGCAACAGAAAGAAATGTCAATCCCTCCGACATTTCTTTCGAAGCCTTAGTACTCTGCAGTAGGTACTTATCAGTATCACTCGCTGAGAGAGTTGTATCAAGTAAGCAACGCACTCACCTCATCCTCGAGGTCCGAGTTGCCGCCGCCGTGGAAAGCTCCCGAAGCATCGAATGTGCCGCCGCTCTCACTCGGCACATCCATTGCCCTGCGAGACGAGACCAGTTGGTCGTTCAATCACATACACAAACACTTCCTTACACAATCTTCTTAGATGCAGAGTAAAATAAGAACAGACAATTTTGAAATTATAATGTTTTTCATCTCTGGAATACCTACAAGATTATTCTTGTTTGACTGAGAAACAGGCCTCAAGGAATGTTTTTGCCCGATCTGAATGAAACTATCAAGAGCTCAAGAACAATGTTGACAGCTGATGTCAAAATTATTTACACCATAAACACAAAGTAATAATCAAGATGGCTCTGGTTCTGCCTCACTTGTCTCCCCTATTCACTTGTGCCCAACTGGTAAAACAGTTCATAATTGTAATTTTGAACTGCTTAGACACAATTTTGGTGGAAAAAGTGCTGAAAAGAGGAGACAGGCGAACAGATTGGGTCTGTCTGTGTTATGTTGGAATCCAGCTTGTCGTCACGCTCTTCTGATACCGTCTACCGCCTGATAGTCATTGATTTCAAACTCAATACAAGATTTGCCATTATAAAAGTGAAAGTAACCAGTGTTTGGTAAGAATTTATTAATGAAACTCTTGTACTGTAAGTTTGATACTTACCACTCGGGCAGGTTGTCAGCCTCCATGTGATGGCGAGAGTGTGAGTCCGGGTCCCAGCCCCTTGGCCCCCGCGACCCCTCCCACCTCCCCCCTCCCATCTCCACCTCCTTGTCCCCCTCCCGCCAGCTGCTCGGCCGCACTGCAAGTTTCACAAATATTTTCATTTTCAATAAAAATTCAAAATATTACAAAATTGAAGCAATGTGTCGAGTTGCTGTTCAAATTAGATAAACGCTGAAGTAATTAAAGGTTTTCAATAGGTACATCTATTTTTGTTCTGTATTTTCTGCATCTATTTCATTAATTTTTAATTCAAGTCTCTTACATGACATTTATCTCAGGATATTATGATTGTTCACTACAAGTTAAGTATTGCATTTTATTTATTTTCTATTATTTACAATTTAGGCTAGAGTCAAGGATAGGCAAAGATGAACACGCTCTAGCATGGGCTGCCCTGCCCTATACCTGGCAATGCTACAGGGGGTTCATCTTTGCCTGTCACCGACCATAGACATCTTGTTCATTTACTCATTTTACAATTTACTTGAGAGTGAGATCCACCTTAAAAAAACAACATTCAATTTAATTCAGATACCAACTCCTAGGCTGAGACTGAATAATATACTAAATGATTTCGAGCTACCAACTTGCGTGAAATCATTGTACTCACCATACTTTGTCGATCCGGTTGCTGTAGCCGTCCGCCAACCGTCCTCGTCCTCCCCGCTTCCCCTGGGCCGTCTCCAGTTGTTATCGACGCCGCGGACAAACTCCTTCCGAGGCGACGTCGACCCGTTCCACTCCTGCTGCTCCATGCCGTTGCGCTCGCTCCAGCCCCGATCTCCGCCCGCCATACTCTGTGGAGAACATGAACACGTTGATTATTCCTGTCATTGAGGCGTTTATGGAACACGAAAACAGTACTAGGGATGTATGAGGTCAATTGACCGGTCAAATACTTTGGGTCAATTAACAGAAAATATAAAATATGTTTTTTGCCCCCAAATAGTATTTAAATTTGAATTTAAACATGTTGAAAATGGCTAACATGGCTCAAACTTGTTAAGAAGTGGAAAAAGAAAATTATGAAGTTTTAGACGAACCAGATGAAGTTTTTGATTTGGCTTCATCGGATGATGATGATATCGGACTTGCCAACTTGATTAAGGAAATGAAGTTAACCCGATAGTTGTGTCCATTTCCATATATTTTATCAATTAACATTTATCTGCATTCCTGGCTACTATGAAAATCCTGTTAGATCTTATGACGACGTATACCTAGCTTTTACACCTTATTCTTTATGTATATATATAATCATAGCCAACTGACATTTCGTGGATGAAAACACCACATCAGCCTTCTCCAAAGAACCCACCTACCGTCCTTTTGTTGGGTGGGCAAAATTTAGACGTTGACAAATTATTTTGTATACGTTCATTGCCACTTTTACCAACGTGCTTTTACTGTCATGTCTTAACCTTACCTTATAAAACAATCCACACTTGCTTTTGACGGGCGCAAACTCATAATTGCAGCTTAATATTGATGATTCTTGCATTAATTGCATATCAATAATGTATCATAGCAGATAATTTAACTAAACACATTATTTACACAGAGATTACTCTTCAAAAATAACTACAAAAATAAATCGCTTTTCTGATAACGACACACTTGAAACGTGATCTTCTAGCTGTTCGTTTTGTTTCCATCATCAACTGTCAAACAAAGTCCGACTGTTTGTAAGAATTACAAACGTGTGTAGACAAAAACATGTGTTATTAAATATATTATTTATTATATGAATACGACTGGGTAATGTACAGGTGAACTTATAACTTGATTTATTTGCTTATATTGCTAGATTTTCTCTCCAAAACAAATCATTTCTACTTGCCGTCCATTGCATTGATTATTATTATTAATACGTAAGATGAAACTTCAGGACCAATCAACTTTGATGATGCCATCTGTTGGTAAAAAACGGCGGCGTCGGTACCTAGCGCTATTTGCGGAAAAAGCCAAACACTAATACAAAAATTGAATCCTAGAAAATACGCGATTGGGGAAGGCTGATGTGGTGTTTTCATCCACGAAATGTCAGTTGGCTATGGTATAATTCATAACTGATTTTCTGATAATTTTAAATATACTCAACTTGATACAGGAAATCAATAATATTTCAATAATAATGTGGATACTTGGAATCAAACAAAGCAGGTACCTACTCAAACAAGTAGTAATAAATTGAAAAAGCAAGTTCTCAATAAAATACTTCCGGAGTACCTATAAAAAATTACAGATTTGCGATTTTTGTATTCGACAGGTCATTTGACGTCAATTGATTCAAAAAGTATTTGACCAGTCAATTTCCATCCCTAGAAAACAGTAATCATTTCTCAAACTGTGCTGAAATGTAATACCTACCTACATAAAAAGTTAAAAACATATTTTATTAGATAACTGTGAATGATGCTTTGTCCAATGCTTTGTGAATGACACTGGCCTGATTCTTGAGATCGTATCACATAATCACATTTGAATTTATGTAGCAAAAAAAATGTCTACAGGTATACTTTTCTTTTGTATCCATTTTGGGTGATTCCATGTACAAGTAGGGAAAATTTCATGATTTTTCAATATTTTTTTTTCTTAATTTTTTAATGTGCCTCTTGTTAAGCATGGCTTAAACTAAGTTCGCAGCATTCAAGTGCATATATATTGTTACTCATTTCAAATATAAGCCATATATTTGATAGATATCGAGCAAAATTTAGGGCGGCGGGTGAGCTAAAAGCTTACTTACTGAAGAACAATGACCGAGTTATTAAATGTTGTTACCTATCATAACTAATTAATATTTGTTACATTTGTAAAATCAGGGTGTTCTGGTTTTAGATACAATTTAACATGTATTTTCACACATGTAACGAAAGTGACTCTCCAATGTAACGAAAGTGACCGATGAAATATGCAATATTTCTTTATGTGTATGTCTGATCATCACAAAAAAAAAATACAAGTTTACTATTGATTATTTCAGAGTCCTTTAATATTTTTTGGTGTACAGTTTATTAATGGGAATGAACAGAATTTAATTGTTGATCACATTGCTTCAAATACTACGGCACATTTTTGTAACGAAAGTGACCGGTAATATTTTATTTATTTTGGTAATTAAAATTGAAAGTGAACCTCGAAAAAAGCATTTCATAATTATCAGTGTTTAATTTCCTTTCTATCCATATTTTATTAATTGCATAGATATCAAGAAATATAATAAAATGTATTTGAAATTTGGTGTGAATGTAACGAAAGTGACCATGGAATCACCCTCTACAAAAAATTAACTATAGAAGCACAATTTATGAGTATATTTTGCAGTACAGCCACTTACACAAAATTCCATCCATTGAAACCTTTGAAAGCTCCCAAATAGAAACTGTATAAATGACAACCACATACTTGTCAGTCTAACAATGTGTGTGAAAAGGCTAGAGCACTTCGCCTCACCTGCGCCCGATCGAAAGGTCGACTCATGTTTCTGTTGTACGCGGCCTTGGACGCGCTGCCGTCCGGCATCATCATGTCGCCGACCTCCTCGTAGCTGAGCCCCCGCTGGTAGTGGTAGCCCTGCCCCCGAGCACGGCCCCGCCCGCGGTCCACGGAGCCACCGCGCGAGCCGACCAACCCCCCGCGCGGCCCGGGGATGCTCACGGGCGCCGCCTTCCCGTTGAGACGCAACACGGCGTCGCTGTTTATGCCACGGTTCCACTGCCGCTAAACCAGGAATATGCCATTGAAACCTTCAGAACACGTTAATATTTATCTACTATGAGCCCAGTGGAATTGCTGGAGATTAAAATTTACAAAAACATCAATATTATGGAAAAACATACAGGCAATTTGAAAGATTGGGAAGGCAGAAGAGGCAGACCATGAGTGAAGTGTGAGGACAGGGTGAAGTGGGATGTAGAGGAAAGAGGTGGAGAAGCATCAGCCAGAAGACGTAGAGGAGGATGAAGATGTGGCAGGACCGGCAACCGACATCACTGAAGTGAAGGTCTAAGATTTCAGTTAAATTCCACCCCCTGACCCCCCGGGGAGGGTCCCCCAGCCGGATGCGGGTCTGGGCCGCATAAGCCGGAGAAAATTTTGCATTTCACAAATGAATTTGAGCTATTTTTGTATGTTTTGGACAACAATTTCTGGTATTTTGATTAATTGCTTTCTCACAATCACTGCTGTATATTAAGCACATAACATAATTTAAAAAAAAATAGATTTAATTTTAAACGTTGGATGAGGAACCAGTCCAAAATTGTATGATCGCCCATGATACATTTCGTCTCAATGTGAGTTTTAACAGTTTCACAGCAAAGGCATGAAATTATAAAAATATGATGAGAGTGGGTTCTGAGGAGAGATAGTAGTAAACTTTTACAGCATCAGGACACTGCGCAATTGAAGACAACAATTTTTTTTCAAATTTCTCTTGATGAATCTATATTTGAAATGAACTGAATCTTATGATACCTAATTACTACATTTCAATGAATAGATGTTACGTATAAGACGACGAAATGCACGAATTGTGTAGTATCTCGGTTATTGCAATGGCATTGAATGACCATGCAGTTTGTTGTCATATTATATTACGTATTAGTAATTTTGTGTGCGGTCAGTGCCACACAAAATCATCCTGGGTGCTTTCGCCCCCGGGCAACCCCGGAGTCGGAGCCAAAGACTAGTAGGTACCCGTAGTATAATAGTACGCAAACTAAATATAATTGCATCTAAATTATGTACTCCAAACCCCAGATAGCTCTTCTCATATGTTAAGGGACTGGAATTTACGAACCTTGTTTTTTGGTACCTAAAATAATAAATTTTTAGTAAAAATTGGGAATCCAAATTTACCTAAGACCAGTTTCATGCTAAAAAAGTATAGGTAACTAAAACATGTAGAACCACAAAATGTATGCATTTCACCATACATACTGTCTTATGAGAGAAGTGCGTTGTTATTGTGGCCTTGTGCACATAAATAATTTACAAACCAAATTACCTAGATGTTCTTTATTAACCCTCAGTATGCATGGCAAGGATCCTCCTACTTCTACCATTTAGCATAAATTACATTAAATTGTAATAACACGTCAGTTGGTATCATTCATAAGTTCTACAGATTGGTCAATTGACTGTGGAACATCCCAAATATTTCAGATCTGAAGCGTGTGGACCATCAGTGCATCTTTTCGTCTCATTCGCTCGCAATGTTTAGCTATAACTTTTATTCAATTGTCCACTCACAGTCTCGTCCTCATTCATTTGTAACAGCGCCAGAGGTGGTTGGGTTTTCTCCACGTAGAGGGCAGGCAATGCCATAAGGCGGTCTGGAGCTTTAACCTGGCGATCAAATAGGGCGAGCATCTCTTCTCGCCCGTAGCGATGCTCTGCCAGTTGATACTTTGGAGCTGCAGCTTGTGTGCCATCAGCTGACAAGTTACGCAACCTGCAAAGTAGTCAATGAAATACCTTGCTATCTCGGATAGGTACCTCAAAGTTTGTATCTGAGAATAATGTCTTTGATCACATGGGCAGGGCAGCAGAACCTATGCAAGCAAAATGAAGAGAACAGAAAACTTGTTTCCATCCAATAATGTCAATTTATAAGTTTAGTGAAGTGAAGCCAACCAAAAGGAATGTCCTATTCACAAGTAAAACACTGTAGTATGCCAAGGTAGGTAATTTAAGACCCCCCTTCAAAGTGAAAATGGCCATTATTCATGTATGTGTTATTCTTAGACCATTTATTCCATTTAAGCCAGGAAATCTCCCGCAAAATAGGAGATAATTTCATTATCTTTGCGCCAGAATAATGTTGAAAGACTTACGAATCTACGGGAAGATTTATTTTAATTGAATTATTATTATTTGCTCATCCCCAAATTAACAAACATCCCTTACATTTTAGAAAATATTTAGGAAAACGATGTTTTTTAATAATTTATTGCGTCTCTCACAGAGCGAATATCGAAATTCCGCCACTTTACAGCAAAAGAGACATCTTTTGGGAATCTGCATTAAAAAAATCAGACCAATCGGGGACATATTGACCCGAAAATTATAGCCACAAAAATTCGATTATATTGAAGTTGAAATCTTAGTTTCCAACAACGAGTGGAAGGGGGGGATTTTGGATCGCTTACAATCTCTAGAGCCTGTCACATTAAATCATTCTGCGGACGTGACATTTCTGAATAGTGCGTTGTTTATCACTTTCCACTCGTTGCTTCTAGCTAAATTCCAAGTATCGTAATATGATCTCATCATGGACATTAACTCTCCTATTTGATCAGTATCATGAAAGTGTTAAAACCGAGAGTATGCTTTTTCAATTAAAACTAAAAAGTTTAATTACTGTAGTTGTAATACCTGATCGGTTGATTTGAGTTTCAAACTCCGTATGTTATACATAAAACTGTTGAAAACGATGATTTCAGACATACGTAATGCGGACTTGCATTTTCAGGAATGGTATTTGTTTATGAATCAACTCACTTTGCTTCGAGTAGGATAGAGATAAGTAATTTGTAAAATAATCTCAAGAGACCAAAAGTAAGAAATTGAGTATTCCAATATAATTTAGAATTGTCAACAAGTCAGGTGTATTTTCTGATGGGATGATTTTATAACATTTGTAATTATATCACAAGAAATCTTATTCATTTTTTAATCAATGGACAAAAATGTTATTAAAGAATATAAAATTGACTGTTCGATTATTTTGGAGTAGAAATTTGTTAGTTGTTGTTGACTTGTTGAATACCACTTTGACATACGACCATATTTTAGTAATATAGATCGTAGGTCATCATAACTGACACTAATCACAACACTATCCCAATTTTGCTTGTCAATGCGTCTCATCACCTGGCAATGTTTAATAATGTTTCATAGTTTTGACAATGTTGTGAGAATATTGAGAACTTTTACCAATATTCATGATATTCTATGATATTCGAGAGTGCTAGTTTTGTAAGTTTTTAGAAGTTTTTAGAGGTGATTAAAATCTAGTTCTTCATTTTCATGACGTCATTTCCGGTTTCGGTAATAGTACATCTCTACTTTAACTATTGATATTCCATATAGATGACCGTCTGAATCATTTGGCGCTGGTTTCATTCCGATCGGTCTAGCCGTTTTCGAGATAAAACGTCACTTCCTGTTTCAAAATGGCGGCTTCCGGTTGGTTTTATAAAAAGGTACCTCAGACGCCAAAAGTGCACATGTGGTTAAAATATCAGATCGATTGGTTAAGCCGTTTAGGCTGTGGCGGTGATAGCGACGTTTCCTGATATCATTATAATAATAATAATAATAATAATAATAATAATAATAATAATAATAATAATAATAATCATCTTACTTATAGTTACCCAGTTCTGTCTGTCTATCTGTGTGTCAGGAACGCCTGCGCGCGCATCCTCTCAATTTCGCGCGCACACTCTCTATGTTGTATTTAAAATTAAAATGGTCGACGTTACATTGCCCAAATCATGTCCAAAATACATCTACTGCTCTTTGTGCATAAATAAATAACTGAAACTTACCTAAATGGCAATCCTTATCCCTTTGTGTTTATAAGAAATGTATTTTAACACAGAATAACTGTCCAAATCTTTACATTACATTGAAAACGGCATTATTTTGTATTTAAAATGGTGGCCTTTCATTGCCAATCGTGTCTAAAAATACGTCTTTTGCCTTCACAAAGTAAAGAAATAATCGTAGCTTACCTAAAACGTAATCCTTATCCCTTTGAGTGTGTAAAAAATCTACTATAACACATAATAACCGTTCAAAAGAGACATTACATAGAAAACTTCTTTACTCCAAGAAACGTCAAAGTGTAATTTTTATAAATTTTTCATTTCCTCTGCATTTTAGAGGGCCATGAAAACCAAACAAGGCCGATAGATTTTTAACATTGGCCTCAAGATGCAATTTGCAAACGATCAAATGTATTATTTTCTTCCTACATTTAATCAACACGGCTCTGCAACCCTCAAACCAACTAACCGACGAAGTTTTTAAATAATGTTGTTAGATTAATCATTTTCAGTCGTTTCTTATTTCGTAGAGTGGTCTGTATTGAGTCATGTATTGACAACGAATTCATGTTGCTGTTGATAAAGTTTGAAGCACCAATGTTTAAGTTTTACATTGTCAACTGAATATCTATACCTTAATTAGAGGTAGATGGGCTGAAGTCCATTTCAATATTCTTAAAGTGAGCTCAGAGAACAGTATTTCTGACATCAACCAATTATTTGTAATATTGACGTGAGTTATTGTAAGAGAATACTTCAATATAACGTTATGTGTTAACATCAGTGAAACGGTACTTGATAGAGCTTGATTACAATCCAAAATTGTGCACCGCAAAATCAAACAAATTTACTTCCGCCCTACATCTGAGGAACGTATATAATGAAACCGTAGATACCATGTAATAGCATAGCATCACAAATGAAGAAAAGGTCGTGGGCATCAGGTCACGGTATCAACGTAACGTATTATATATAATATATTTTTACGGCGCATACATTGTTTTTCTTCTTATTTTTACTTAGTACGAATACTCTGGTGTAAATTTGGAAACTTATATGAAATTGTTTCACCATAATAGGTATGATCAAATTGCTTTTCTTCGTTCCTCATTTGTTAACGTATTCTGTTAAGATTGGGTCATCAACGACGTCAAGTGTATAAACGACGCATACTCTGCTGACAAATATTGCTGTCGTTTTATATTTACGCATACCTCACTTGTGCACATTGGTCATGTTTTACATGGCGGCACCCTCTAGTATAATAATAATTATTATAATAATAATAAAAGCGGTGTAATTTCACTGTTTCCACGGCCCTCTAGCTCGCAAATGGAACAACCTACTGTTCCCAAACAAAATTGGTATATGGTGTCAGGTGAGCCATAGCTCTAAATTAAGATATTTCGCAACAATGTGAGATTTCCCAATTTTGAGATCCAGTAGGCCGAAAATGCCATGTTCTGCTCCTACTGAGGTCTGCTCCTCAGTTCATTTACGGTGGTGTTGAGTGACTGTGAGTGTACGGTACGACTTGGCTGGGTGGAGCGACCGCTCCACTAGATTATTATAACTTGAAGTTCATTTTCAATTAAATTTTAACCCCATAAAAAACACTTCGTGTAAAAATACCAGCCAAGTCTCTTCAACTAAAAAAAAAATATGAAATTTAAAAATTCTGCACTGAAAAGTAGTGATATCAAAAAATTAGCCAAGTCAAAACTTTATTTGAAAATCAAAAAATACTTGGCGCATCGTGTACTTAAATAGCTTGGAAGTATAAGCCAATTATAAATTAAACATGAAATATACATATACATAGTATACCTATAATGCCCTAAAAAAAACGATTCGCCAAGTATTTTTTGATTTTCAAATAAAGTTTTGACTTGGCTAATTTTTTGATATCACTACTTTTCAGTGCAGAATTTTTAAATTTCATATTTTTTTTTTAGTTGAAGAAACTTGGCTGGTATTTTTACACGAAGTGTTTTTTATGGGGATATCACTCCTTTTTTTAGTTTATTCTAACAACTTGTGACACATATGAAATGAACAATTACTAAATTCTTTTAAAAAATCATCACCCTTTACAATTTCGTTACCACTAATGAATAGCAGCGTATGGTCCTAAATAATTGCTTTAAATGATCTTTCACGAAGAATAGCAAAGGTTTCATTCCAATCAGTCAACCCAGTTCCGAGATATGGAAACACTTCGGTTTTCAAAATGGCTGCTGAACTTTCTGCAATGCCACATAGAATTTATTTCTATAAATGATGTGTATCATTTTAAGCTTTCTGAATATGTATTTATTGTATAGGAGGGAATTATAATAATTTATACATTTGAATGACGTCATTTCCGGTCTCATAAATAGGAAAATTCTATTTGTACTGTTCATATTCCATAGAGATGGCCATCCGAATCGTTTGGCGCTAGTTTCATACCGATTTGTCTACCAGTTTTTGAGATATGACGTTACTTCCGGTTTAAAAATGGCGGCTGAAATCTCTGACCCCTTGAAGTATATTTGAAACATGATTATAATTTTATAAGCTGTCTCAAATAGTATATTTATTGCATCAAAATAAAAATTTGTGAGATTATTAAAATGTGTAACGTCATTTCCGGTTTAGGTATGAGAAACTGCAAATATTATTGATGATAATACATAAAGTTGACCGTCTAAATTGTTTTGCGCTGGTTTCGTTGAAATCTATTTAGCCGTTATTGAGATATGATGTCACTTCCGGTTTCAAAATGGCGGCTTCCGGTTGGTTTTATAACAAGTCACATGAGACGTCAAAAGTACATACGTTACATAAATATCAAAATAATCGGATCAATCTTTGTTGCCAAAAAGCCAATGGATGTATTTCAAATTTCATTACGTCATTTCCGGTTTCTTTAACATAATGTTTAGTCTTTTGCTACTTATCATGCATATAGATGACCGTCTGGATCGTTTGGCGCAATTTTCGTTCCAATCGGTCCAGCCGTTGACGAGATATGACGTCACTTCCGGTTTCAAAATGGCGGCATAAAACCAGTTATAGCAAAAGGCACCTCAGACGCCAAAAGTGCATATGTGGTAAAAATTTTAAATCAATCAGTTCAGCCGTTTATGCTGTGGCCTGTTTACCATATTTTAGCTCCACCCTACTACTACTGAGATTATTATTATGAAAACCGCCCTAAAACACTGTTTTCACGGCCCTCTAGCGCGCAAAGGGCGTAACCTATTGTTCCCAAATTTGGTATATGTTGTAGGGTGGGCCATAGCTCGAAATTAAGATATATCGCAACAATGTGAGATTTTCCAATTTTAAGATCCAGTAGGCCGAAAATGCCACTTTGATGCTTACAGTAAAAGTGGGTTTGCTCCAGCCTTTTTAAATGAGTGTGTGCGCGCGCCGTACGACTTGGCTGGCGTGGAGCGACCGCTCCACTAGATTGACTTACAACTGGATCAACCGTCGCACAGTTATAATTGTATAATTGTGTAAATACGACTATTTGACTGATTTGACTAGGATACCTGTGTTTTTCAATTGATAATTATTGAATAACGATTATAGTTTAGGTACTTTCTTCGTCGTCATTCCACATAATATCATTTCATTCGTTTGTTGGATAATTTTAACATTGTGGATGTTAATGAAGGTAATGCAAATCTGCCCTATATAGTATGATTTTATTTATTACTCAAGTACAAAATGTGTATTCACTTATTTCTTGTCGTCTGTTACGATAATTTGGTAGTCGATGGTCATATGGTCATAATTATTAGCCGTTTTACAATATTATGAATGTTCCTTGAATAAAACCATTTTCATGTATTTTTAATGTGTTCATGTTTAATGTTTTCTTGCATAAAAAATTTATTCATTTGGTGTAATAAATCATGATGCAATTTGTAAATATATTTACCTGTACTCATTTCTTTCATAGATCAATTTTACTTTTAGTATAATTCCCTAGAAATAAATTTTCCAATATAATTTAACAAGTTGAAATTACTTTGGGTAAGAATGGTTTGTAGTAGAAAATATCTCTGTTCTTGCTATCGCATATGAATGAATGAATTCTGTGGGTTACAATGACAGGTTGTTGACATTCCACTAGCAATTTTATGAGCGTAACTGGTAACATGATCCCCTCCATGACGCTCGATCTCGAGCTGGGCTGGCGATGTTATCACGAAACTGACAAGATGACGAATGTTCGTAAAGAGCTCATATTACACTGATATCTAAAATTTTGACTTGGTCTCTCGGTGAAGGGAGGTCTTAATAGGTCCTCATTGCAACTTACCACTCTGGTCCAAACTTCATTGAATCCGTCATCTTTAACAACTCTGACTGAAAAAGAAACACTGGTGTAACTCAGAGGAAATGGGCTAAACATGTGTTAGGAAACACAGTGTCAAGTAACAAGTGCTCTTATCTACAGTGGGCACCTTGTCCACGCGAACAACCAATAACCATTAAACAAAGGGACAAAATAAACGTGTCGCGATAAGAAACGACAACAGATTGAAAGGTAAAACGTCATTCATAGGAAGCATGCCAAGTCATACGAATGGAATTAGTCAGGTTTATATTCCCTTATTAAGAGGGATGCCTTTGTGAACTAATCTCAATTCGAACCTTTTTTAGGGCAGCCTAGTGGCAATGGCAAATTTTGGCTTTGCATAATTTTAAAGCATGCTCGTAACAAATTGTTATTGGGATGCACATTTAAAGAAGTATTTGTGGGCAATAATGTGAGAGGCATCTATTACTGTTAATCGTGGTAAGGAACACGAAAAAATAAGAAATACCTTATTATCTTCAACGCTCTGGGAAATAAAGAACCACATACGAATATGGCCGAAAGATTATGATGATTTCGAATGCGTAGTAGTGCGCATGCGCTGTAGAAACGTCAGCACAGCATTACCAACATCACACCAAAAATATCGTGAAGCATTTTGAATGGAACGGCGGGAAAAATTAAACGGGTTTCACAAATTCCTGAACAAATATTGATGACACAAATTCTTATTAATAATAAATATGAACAATATACATATTATTCACAATCAAAAAATGAAATACAAATAGTACTTATATAAGGTAAATACTAAATATAATACGGAATGCAACTAAATTAACAGAGAAGCCATTATTCAAAGATGAGTAGGTAATTACATAAATGAAAATGAGTGTCCCCACCCTCCCATTGCCTCAAGCAATGCTCAAACAAAGTATTGCGGCTTCTTGACAGTAATCCCATATTCCGCGAGAGCTGGGGACAGGTCCTCCATGGTCAGGACGTATTTGCGATCCTTGCCCTTGGTCTTGGAAGGCTGCGTCGTGCCGCGCGTCTTGCAGTGTTGTAGTGAGTCATTGGCAATGTCCGAGACGAACTTCTGCGCTGCCAGGGCCAAGAGACGAACACTGGAAAATAAACAATGATTGCAACGAGAGCCAGACAGAGAAAACACATCTGTGATGATTCAGACAACTTACATCCGTGGGTCGAAAGTCTCGAAGCCAGCTGCCTGCAAATATGAGACCATCACAGCATCTGGAATCTAAAATCAAGATAAGGATTAGGTACAGATTAGGAACCCAGTTTGCTGACCATTGCCACAACATTGAACTGTGAACGAGGCTAAATTGAGTTATCAAGCACTTTCCTTGCATTTCGTTTTGAGAAATTTCAAATTAACTTTTCTTCTGATTACAGTGGAACCTCTTTAGCACGTTTTTGAAGGGACCAGGATAAAAAAAAACACTAAAGTGAAAAACATACTATCTAGACACAATTTAACATGTAGGTACCTATTCTTATGGGTTGGGGGACCTTTGAAAAAAACGTAAGAGTGTGAAAAACGTATTAAGGAGAAACGTACTAAAGTATGTATTTTAGTAGTAAATATTATAGTAGTAAACTAGTAAATATTACGTATAGTAAATATTATAAAAATTCAATAAAATTGATTTATTTTTATCTACAGTCGTATAATACACATTTTTTGATGATTATAATTGATATTTACATGTTTAGGTATACGTTCGCTTGACTACGGTAGTACAGGGCCGCTATTACAGCTTGCTATTCTAAACGTGAACGAACTTTAAGGAGGTTCGACTGTATTTGATACGCTTCTCTGGTGCAACTTTCAATGTCAATGTTCAAAAGATTTACAGACAAGCATATTTTAACAATTAAAGCTACATGTTCTAGCAGTTATGACTGGTAAAATCCACCAAACCAACCAGTTAGATAAAGGAAAAAGCAAATCTAAATTATTATCGTACCGTGGTCAAAAGTTCTACTGTACGTGTAGCAGGATATAAGTTACCAACGAGTGCGTGACATGCCAGAAGGACTACGGAAGGTTCTCAGCTCGCAGATGGTCACTCACCGTGGGCGTGTAGTCCTCCAGCTGCAGCAGGAAGTCAGACAAGGGCTGTCCAGCTGTGTTCTCCGCGTCGCCCAACTCGCTGCCCGAGTGCGACGGTGAATCATCCACGCTGCTCATGGCGAGGCTGAAACAAGTAACATTACGTATCCCGTAAGAATGTTACAGTAAACAGCGGTGGGAAGAAACGGAGAGGAACATCTGTTGTAAGTGAATGAAGGTGTGAAGGGATGTACGAAGTGAATAATGTCCGGCCAAGCTGGGACTGGAACACAGGTCCTCTCATGCCGGGCAAGAGCGCTACCAATTGAGCTATCCGGCCAGACATTCATTAGACACTGTGAGCACAAACGAGGGAGCATCTCATTCATAATTTTTTTCTAGCAAGAAATAACTTTCACATGCAACCGTTCTAACTGCGTTTTCTTTTAAACAATCAGAAGGCTACCTCGGGTCAGCCAAACCATCTAAAACGTTTTGATTGGTGCAAATCTGCTCTATGTGAGTGTACCTCTACTATCTTCAAGCATGGATTATTGATTAATATTAAAGAGATGACAGGTTTGTCGCGTTCACCACATGGCAGACAAATAATTTAATGATACCTATTCGTATTCTATTCATGAATATAGAATTCAAACAGATGGCAAACCTTGTCAAAAGTTTTAGTTTTGGAGTTTTTCTCATTAATATTCTTCATACTGTATTGAAATTGTTTTATTTCAATAGTTTATAAAAATGAATGTACCTCTACTATTCAAACAAATTAAATTGAATAAGAGGAAGAGATCAAAACTATTTTGATTTGTTCAAAAATAAGTTTTTTGGGGAGAAAAACAGGCGGTGCAGTGCACCGTGTGCTCCTATGGACGTTCATGAAAATAATTTGAGTTGACTTGCCCACTGATTTTTAGAGTTTTCAATGAAGGCAATATCAATGATTGGATGGTGTATTTGACTGTCTCTGTGCAGATAATACTATTTAATTATAAAGTAAGTTTAAATGCTCAATGTTTGTGATTTCCTTCATTGTAAATTTAATTTACAATATGATACCTACAAGAAATGAAAGAGCAATGTGTTGTTTGCTACATGAGGTTGCTACAACCCGACACCAACTGTTCGGATGCCTCAATGTTATACTGAGACATCTCAAAAAATGAAAAAATGAAATTACTATATCATTGGATTCAGAATTTCAAGCTCTATCCAGTACTGTACTGATCTTTTAGTTTCATTTGCCTCCACAAGATCGCGGATGTCTCTCTATAACATTATCCAGTTCTATACCAAGACATCTCATTGTCCATTAAAATAACCTTGTGTAAATGTCCCAGTTCTATACTGAGACATCATATTGAAATCTTATATTCAACGATTTACCTGGATTTTGGAGATGTCTCAGTATAACATTGGGGTATCGTTTTGTTAGCAATCCCACGATTTTTTAGCCCAGGAAATGAAGAGGAAGGACAAACAGTTTATTAATGTCTAAAGCACTCTTTTTGTTTCAACACACATCTATTTTATTCACACATTCATACATTGCAAACAATAATAGGCTGCTAGAATAAAAACTCTATTAAGTTGTTCAATCCAACAGTTAGCTGCACATGGTGAAAATAAAATTTATTCCTCTCAATAAAATATCAATTAATATTGTACAAAAGTCTCAAAAGTAGTAGGTACACTCTAACAGAGGGTTCCAAATGAGATTCAAGTGAATGAGACTTGAGAATAATATAAATACATGCTGTCTTTGGTACATTTCATGTAAAAGAAAACTATTATCACTATATTAGTAATGCCACTAACAAATATTTGTACTAAAAACTTACGATATTAAAACTTTAAAGGCGTAACAGTGAATGCAATATTAAATTATTAAATGTTGATAAATGATTATCAATAGGCATCAGTCCTAGCACTATATAGAATACAACATGTCGCAACTAGTTCTTCTTGAACGTAGATTATAGCAGGAGGCCGTTTTGGGAGTGATGGAAGTTGAGGAAGGGCGGGAGGGAAAACACTGCACAGCAGAGAAAATTTGCCGAGCAAAAGGAGATAATGAAGAAAGAACGGAAAAAAATGAGGAAATGTACAGCCTTGCGGCTTTAGTGTCAGTGGGATTCGCCCGTCCTTCTGACCCAATGTGATGGAATCAGGGATGGATTATTTATAATTAAAGTAATATGTACTAATAACATTTAAGCTCTTTGGCAGTTTAAAAATATACTTTGATGGCTTCACAGATTCGATCAGGTATCATTTTGTAACTGACTTGAAATAAAATAAATAATATTATGACTGCTCCTACATCAACAACTTTAGAATGAACTAAAATTATCACAACTTCTGGGGGTTACTGCACTACTTTTCAACCAAAACGGTCAAGATGTTTTCAATTTTTGTAAAGAAAAAGTACTACCAAGAAGCAGGGCTCGATATTAGCTTTCGCCCGCTCGTCCCGGAAAAGTAGAATCCTTGCTTGCGCTGGGCGAGTAAAAATGGCAAGTTTCTTGCCCGGCTGGCAAGAATGAACACATTGAACATTTCACACCCAATTCCTCGAGCAAAACAAATTTTTGATTTTTGATATGTGATTTGGTATGTACACTTGGCCAAACAAAACTTGAATGTTGACCAAATTTGAATGACTGCTGGTCATGCCCCATAACCAGTCAAAGCTTGTTATTATCATTGAAATGTGAGGTCACCTACTAGAGAGAGACAATGAGATCGCTTAGACTGACTTCTGATGGTGCGATCTTACATTTATCAGCCTATCAGATTTATTGAACGTTCAATTTTTGTTTGGCCAAGTGTACCTAATCATCAGTAATCAGTTTGTCCATGAATTATGAAAAATTACACTAAGACATTGTTCCTTGAATTGTTTGCAAAAATATTTGGATACATAAAACATCACTGATTATTACTTTTTGGGATAGTCGATCATGACTTGACTTGTACTGGTAGTTGCTTAGCACAGATTATACCTACCAACTAAAACATGTCCAGACATATAGGACACACAAAAAAGTTCAATTCAAATTTGAAAATAAGGTGGGTGAGTAAACCATCTTCAGATGAGGATTTTTTTCAGTCCGATCCCGCCGATTAATTAGCATTAAAATAACTTACGATTACGAATAACCTTTTAGGTAAACTAAATTATAATTTCGAGCGCTCCTGAAAAGTATAATGATGGTGTGACAGTCTCTAGGCATGACATTTGACAATGATTATTTATCTTGGCTAGATAGACGCATCAATGCCCGATATTTGACTTATGCCAGGCAGTACGGGTTATTGACTCATCTACAGACAACAACGCCCAGTTACCTGCACAGTACATTACTCTAGCAAGACTGGTTTGGCAAATACGGGGACCGTGAAGGAGTGTTGCGGTGCCTTATCCTGATGCGCCAGGAACTTGCGAATGTTCGCCGGAGTCTCTCCGATGTGCTCCAACCAGTGAAGCGTGATCTCGAGGTCGGTCGGGCACGAGCGCGTGAAGGACGGCTCGGAGTATGCGGCGTGGAGGTAACGCCACACACCGGTCAAGCTCGCAGGGATGGAATAGCCTGCAAGTTCATGATACAATTAGTTATCTACCACTGCAATTGAATTGCTTTTTATTGAACTATAATTCAAAATAAGACTTCTATTGTTCAATTAAGATCTACGTTGTAACATCAACAATTCGACAGTTGTTCGACAATGGAACAACCTGCCAAATGACATTGTTCAAGCTTTTCCCTATTGCATGAAGACATTTGACAAAATTATTAGGTACTGCAAATCAGTAAAAATATAGCTGTAACTTTAATTACTACCTAGTAGACTAATTCCTAGGGGTGTGCGAATATTCGAATTGGGCGAAGTATTCGGCCGAAGTCGAAGTATTCGATCTCGAAGTCGAATATTGATTTATTACATGTCGAACACTTCGAAATGTCGAAGTATTCGTTCAAATTCGAATAGTGCGCGCGCGTCGGTAAAGAAGTTCATCAGACCAATCAGCGTACATCTCGCCCAAGGACAAGGTCGCGCGGCGCGCGCATAATACACACTCCCCCCTCCAAGTTCCAACGCCAAAACTCGTCTCGTCGTGTGTCAACAGTAGACAGCTGATTTCAATTTGTTGCATTCACCGTGCCAAGCTTACCTGTGTTTTGTGTTGTTTTTAATTTTGCGAAATACTATTCACTATAGACTGATTCGAGCTGACGTCACGATCTCAGCGTAGGGCAGGCCCACCAATGTTAATAAACAAGTTGGAAATATATCTCCTTAAATGAGCATTCTGAGCTGGTTTATGCGTAAGGATCAGTATTGCCTATTCACACATATAATTTGTTTAAATATCTTTCTTGCACAACTTGATATAAACTAAGAAAACAATCACTCTAAATGCATGTTGTTGCTGCATCTCACTGGCCTGATGGCCCTACGCCGAGATTTCAAGGTAGGGGGAGGAGCCTAATCCTATTGTACTCAGAGGGGGTGAAATCACTCTATTGGAAGAGATAGGTTAAGGTGGTTTAAAAAGATGAAGATGATGAAAGATACAAGATTGGCTAAAAAAGAGTTTGATAGGAATGAAAATATGAAAAGAAAAGTTGGTAGACCTCGAGCAAGATGGTTTGAGCAGATTAGACAAGACATTGAAGATCGTGGGGAAAGTTGGGAGAATGTGAAGAATCAAGAAATGTGGAGAGATGACGAGAAATGGAATGAATTAGTGGATAGAAAGGAAATAGAGGTGGAAGAATGTAGTGAAGAAAATGAAGGGGTGGAAAATGAAGATGGGAGGGAAGATGCAGATATGTGGAGAGAAGAAGAAAAAGATGAGTATGAAATGGAATTTGAGGAAGAACAAGTAGAAGAAGAAGAAGAAGAAGAAGAAGAAGTGGAAGAAGAAGAAGAAAGAAGTGTTTTGAAATGATGAATTTAATGTTTAGTTTATAAGAAATGAAATGTGACAGGCTTGGCCAGCCGGCATTGTGGTATATTTATTTGTGTGGCCTATAATATATTGTTTAGCAATTATCCTACTCCATCAAGTGTTTGGAAAGGTGCTTTATATATAATAAAGTATGCTGTGATTTAAAAAAAAAAAAAAAATCCGACACCAAGTCGAACTATGGAATCTGCTAACGCAAATTTAGAGCAAGGAAAAGTGGCTTTGGAACTCTTTTTCCCCTGGCAAGGGCAAAGTGCAACACGCGTCAAAGCATTTTGAAGACGCCTTATGATATCTAGAACTTAACTTAGGTACAAGCTTATTGAGCAGGAAGTAATTTCCTTTCGTTAATAGCTGAGATTACATACAATATTTTGATATTGTTTCAATTTTGTGTGCATATAGGTATTTCATTTTTACTGTTCAATACCAGGGAGGGCCATTGCGCATGCAGCGGCTCGACTCCGCTCACGCTGTGACGTCAGCAAGAGACAAGAATGCTGCCGGCTGGCTGGTATAACACGTGCTTGTGCATGTTCGCGCGCTAGATCACACTGCAGTCTTGCAACGCATGGCTATTTGTTGCGAATATGTAATGAGCTTTTATTGATACGTAATGTAAGTGTATTTATTTAACTATGGTTATCAGCGCGGTTTTTGTTTGCCCGAATAGGTAGTATTGTATAGGTACTAAAATAATGGTGCCGAGGAGGAAAATAATGCCATGCTTAGCTCATTTTCAACGATTTTCAACTGAGTGACTTTCATCTACCTAAACCAGGGGTCGGCAACCTGCGGCTCCTTGGTGCCTTATATATTGGCTCGCTTTATAATTCACATAAATATCTGGAATCGAAAATTCTGAAAATCCGAAACAAATACGGCCTGCGGGGTAACAATTGAAATGTTGTTTGATTCAGTTTGTTCATTTTAGAATGCCAGGATCACTTTTAAATTGTTGAAATTCTTAAAAACGCCCAGCGAGGCCACAATTGGAAGGATATTTGATTCAGTTTGTTCAATTTAGAGTCCCAGAATCATTTTTAAATTGTTGAAATTCAAAACAAAGACGCCCTGGGGGGAGCCAACAACTTGGGGGCTTCGTCAAAATATCAACAACAAAAAACTTGTAATTCAAATTATTATTTTCGGTGTATTTATGTTTGATTGTCTCTACTGCGGCTCCCAGTTTTAGGTATCTAATTTATTACATTTTGGGAAATTGGCTCCTTCACCAAAAAGGGTTGCCAACCCCTGACCTAAACCCTAATTTAGGCGGTAGGTACTATTTGTTGATCAACTTCTTTACAAATATTGCCATTATTATACAATGTTGCGTATTTACATGAATCAACTCCATTTCACAGACCATACCAGCGTTCATATCATTTAGACTGATTTCTATCAAGAGTTTGACGCAGAACATAAGTGATGTACGAACGAAAATAATATTACAGTGATGACAATTTTATTTCCATTCATCACATTTCCGGTGTTTGTAGTGTCCTCTTGGTATAAATAGCTACCATGTCAAGATATTCATACTAAATGCTTAGACGAAAAAATATAGTCGTCCTCTGGCAGATATTTATCTGTCCCTGTAAATAAACGAGATTAAAATTCATTATATAAAAGCTATTGAACAGATAACACGTAATAATATATCCAAAGGGAGGCCAAAAAGTCCGCGAATAAAAGGGTAGTAAGTGGTGGGAGTTTCTATGTGCTGAACATAATCAAAACTGAACATAAATGTATCATTAATTTGATAGATCAACCAATAAGCAAGGCAAAACGTGACTAAAATTTCAATTGACAAGGAAAGAACGCCTCTAAAAATGTTTGTAAAGTTGCAACAATCCGGATTACCGATAAAATCTCCAAAATTGTTTGAGGTAAGGAACTTGATGTCCACGCGAAACTAATTTGACGAGCATTGACATTTTCTTCGGGGTTGACTCTATTCCATATCAGAAAAAAAATGATGCAATTGTGCTAAGACTTGGTAGATAGGCTAATGAAAGGTCACATAATCGAAACATGTGCACTAGAACTCCCACGCCCCAGACAAACATTCCACTTCTCGATCTTTTTGATCTCCCCTCCTATGAGTAAGCCGCCGCGCGTATAGCGAGCGTGTCTCTAGCTGACGTCACTTTGGCAGATGCGCAGTAGAATCTCTAACGCGTCGAGCGGAGTGACTAACCTGGTTGACGAGAAGAATATCATTGAACCATGGTTCAATACCACATTGTAAAAAGTATGTTATTATTTATAGCCACAATACCATGCTACCTACCTATGTCTGATACTGATCCTACATTAATTTAAAAAAATATATAAATCTAAATTTCTTGAATTCTATTTTAAATTTGTTAGTAGGAAAAATAGCATTTTTTACAAAAAATATTCGACTTCGAGAAACTATTTGAGAAACTATTCGAGAAACTTCGATATTCGAATTCGACTTCGTCTTCGAGAAATTCATGGGCAACTATTCGACTTCGACACCAAAATTCACTATTCGCACACCCCTACTAATTCCTATGTAATATTATTGTTTTATTCAGCTGACTAGCAGCCACTGGAAATTAGATTTGTTTAGACATTACTAAATGAATGTATATACAGTGTTCCTAAGTTGTTAATAAATCATATCATTATCATATCATATCATAATAATCTAGCTCTAGTTATAGATCTGGGGCTCGATTCACAAAGGAGTAGGAATAGCACTACTACTTATTACCTGACTGTGTCTAAAAAGCTGCATTTTATTATAAAGTAGGCTACTACCTATAAAAAAGTGTTTAAATCTACCTACCTACCTACCTACCTACCTACCGCACTTTATTGCTCAAATAATAACAATTTATATACCTAGATAAATTGGTAAGTTAACATTATTATGGTGATAGCAAAGGTAAATAGCATGGTTGTAGGAAAATGGTACAATGCAATAACAGAATAAAGTTATGCCGGCATAGAGCTGAAAACCTTATTGTGAATCTAGCCCCAAGGTAGTTTCAAGGTCTATACATTCAGAAGGGTTGCAAATCTACTAACCTTTAATGGCGGTGGCTGCTACCCGAGCTTGGTGTAATTTGGGAAGCACTTCACAGTCCAGAAGTCCGGGCCTGGCTCCGCACAGGAACGCACCCTCGTTGCCGAGCAGATAATTGTCCAGTTTACGCAGTTCGGTCTCTACGTGACCGGGATCCTTCGAGACATCACGCAAGAAGAAGCAGAAGCGCGAGTACAAATCCCTGAAAGCAGCACGGTTCAGTTACTACGATACTTTGTGTACTAATAACAGAGGCCATCGAAAGTGTAGAAGAACTTACCTTGTTGCCAATTCAGCGTCAGGGTCTTCGTAAGTCTGTTCTGATGTTCCGCTTCTGAATTTCGATTCCAAAGTTGCTACAATGTCATCGGCAACATCCAATGGTTCATCACTATCATTTCCTAAGTACAATGCTGGGAGACGCAAACGAAGACCCAAACAGCGGAATGTTTCCGGAGGTCGAGATAAGTTCACAGGAATGATCTTGAATTTGTTTAACAAACCCGATTCAACCTTCAGTTCAGCTAACATTAACACACGTTGACTTTGAGGGCACGCACCCAAACTTTGTCCATCTCTCCCTGCTTTTACAAAGAGAGTTAAATCACTCATTTTCAAGATTACTCTCAAGATTAGGTAAGGTACAACCAAGAGTAAAACGTCTTGAACTGTCTGCCGTCATCACTAAATAAAGCAAGTATAAACAGAAGCTACGATCAACTTTATTCTTAGCAACTGTGAGATTAAAAGCTTTATGAGTAGATGTCGCACTCATTGGCTTCTCTTGATCTATTTATAACCTCAATGTAAATAGCACCCACAGCTGGAAATCGAGACGAAACGCGACTCGGTTGTCTTGCTACTTACACCATGCTTATTTTCTGATATATTAAGGTTCACAAATGGCGATTTAGATGAGGAAGTAAAAGAAAAACTGTACCTACTCACCTCAACAGTCTATTGTTCTTGCTTTGCTAAGTAGACCGTGTCAAAAACAGGTAAAAAGGGTAATGTTTTTTGATCTGAGTCTGCTTTTTGTTCGATTCAAAATGGCGTGTGACTTGTTGACAAATGACAGCCGATTCCTGACCAATCATTACACTTGATTTCACGCTCGAGGGTTCAACACAAAGCGCTCACCAAATGGAAATGCAATGTTGCCACATTGCCCATATCAGACAGTCACTGCCACGAGGATACTGAATCCACCGCCACTTGGGTCGAACTCCCGCCTTGCATGTGAAGTGCTACGCTCATGCGCAGAACTCGATATTTTGAGGTTTTTGAAGGGAAAAGAAGTGAAGCGAGCAATATGGCGGACATTATTTTAGCGGATCGAGTACTTTCATTCGAGAACTATTAAGTTTAAAATATAGTTGTTGTGCGTTAGGTAGCAGAATATCGCTTATTGGTGATTAAACTACGTATCTGACATTTTGTGTTTGTTGTGAATAATGAACATTGTCTCAGATTCCTATTTACACGTTGCTCTGTGGGCAGCCAACAATGCCATTACAACACAGCTAGGAGCTCCTACTTTTTAGAAACTACTGAATCAGCATATTAATTTAATAGATCTACCGATCTACCTTACCTAGTGACTAGTCGTTAATGCCTTGTCCTAAATAATACTTTTATGAAATACATCAGTGATAGGATCTTGCTGTGTGAAGTTTATAGAGTTCATGCACAGTTTGTAATCTGTCCTTGGTAGGGACACTTAACTGGACCATGTGGACTTATCAGTCATTTATGTGATTTGTAGAACTATTCATTCAATTACCTACCTGAGTGACTTTGAGCAAAGTCATGGCTGCTGCAAGCCAGTTTTCTACTCCACCCCCGCCGATAATGCCGAACTTATCGGTGCCCCCGCCAATGGCCCCTGGTGTGCCGATGGGGCCACCTCCGACATTCAATCAGCATCCACACCACTTCGGCCGTGGCGGAGGACATCGACACTTCTTCCAGCCATTCCGACCGTACATGCGTCCCATGGGACCGCCCGGTCAAACTTTAGACGAGTTTGATGGGAAACGGCTCCGGAAGTCCGTCATGAGGAAAACAGTCGATTATAACTCGGCCATCATTAAAGCATTAGAAGTATGTTGTTTTATTTCTTCTGGATAACCAACTAAATTACATTTCCGTAGCATGTGATTGACACTAAATATTTAGGTAATATGTCGATCTGTGTCGATCTGGTAGTCAAGTCTTGTTTTGGGAGGGTTATTCTTGTCATGTCCATGGTACAGTGCCGCTTGATCTAGACAAGCTGCAATATGGAGGGCTATTTATTTAACATTGAATTAATTGGTAACGACATTGACACTCCTGCCTGCACTGAAAGATGAATGGTTAAATCTTTTGACCTTGAACGCCGGAGAGTTGGCGTTGAGCCACCAGCGCCGGCGTGTCGATTGTCAAACTGTAAACGTAGCTTCTGCTTAAAACCCTCCAGGAATACTGATCTCACCATTTATAAGCATTAATCAAAATTGTTTGTTTAATAAGCTAGTAACATTTTAGTAGGTAGCCAATATGATGCATTACGCAAATCTGCCAGTCAAATTACAACGTCAAACTCAAATTACACTCAAACAGTGACCTAAATCGTCGAAAACTGACTGAAATATGACTTTTCAATGGGCTATATTCGCAAACGATGAGATTTAGAGGAAAACGCTCCTGAGAGCTATTTTTGTTCATTTAGGATGGTGAACAATTCTGCCAAGTTTCGTCAAAATCTGAGTTGCCTACCTACCTACATGAAAAAAAGTTTTTTTGCAAGATGGAATTAGGCATGGGAAATTAACTTATGTCGTTCTCGGCTGGCCGCACTAGGGTTGCACTGAGCTGCACTGAGTGCAAGTGACGTGTTCGACTGGCAGTGCGAGTTGCTCTGGGGCAATGTTTTTGTATTCGACTGGGAAGTGGTGCACACTGGGTGCGTACTCAGTGCACTATTTCTTGCTCGGAAATATTTGGTAGAGTTGCCCTCTCCACTCCGCCGCACTCCGACAAATGGCGGCGCGAAAATCAAAATTGATATTGTAACTGGATGTTTTCCTTTAAAACACTCGGGAGCTCAATTTCTTCGGTTGCCATTTGAAAATAGCTGTCAGTGTCAAAACACAAAATCAAAACATATCATTCGTATTCGGCTGAGACCGCACTGGGAGCAGCACTAGGCAGCACTAGTGCAAAACCAGGTTCCGACATGATGTCACGATCAAGAACTCAGTGCAACCCCAGTGCGGCCAGCCGAAAACAACTTTAAAGTGATTAAAAAGTACTTCCGGTGCACCGATTTTGGGCGATTTTGGATATGTTGTAGAGGGCATTTTTATGAATCGATTCATGTATTGAAACCTTCTGTTGCAATTAGTGGTGGGTATATCACAAAATTACTGGACTAATTGTATCTCTAGTGTTGTAACACCAGCGCTCTACATTAGCCTCCTTTGGCCAATTGTTGAGGTCACTGACCCTAATTCTCGGGCCCTATTCTAGAACTTTTAAATCCCCAATTCTGATGGAATTCGATTTCATGCAATGTTAATCCTTATGGCTGTGAGCCAAATTCCATCCAAATGGAATTGGGAAAACATTCTATAATAGGTCTCCTGGGGCCGTATTCTAGAACATTTAAATTCCCAATTCTGATAGAATCTGATTCGGTGCAATGTTAATCCTTATGGCCGTGACCGGATTCCGTCAGGAATGGAATTGGGAAAACGTTCTCGCCTCCTGGTCACCCCATTTTAATTCCGATCTGTAAACATCCCTAAGATTAGGATTAGGTCATGTTTTCTAAATATTTTGATGATCTGTTGTGGCTCATTACTGGGAATAAGCATTAATCCCAAATAGGAATTTCATGAATCTTGTTTTTTTCAATACATAGTAGGTACCTACAGGGTGCGAATTGATGGGGGGGGGGGGGGATTTCCCCATCTCTGGTTTTCTCATCCCCGGCTCTGTTTCCCAATAAAGCATCCCAGGGAGGGATAGAGTGTTCCCCCCCTCTGTAAAATGGTTGACTTTTAATCAACAAAACAATAGATATAGGTACCTACTTTTTCTGAAATAAATCTAAAGTTATAAAAATAAATTGTCACACAAAACAACTGTCAAATTGCCTTAGTTGCAAATAAGCTGTATTTGATAAGATTTATTTATTCCAAGATTTATTTTGCTTGCCCCCCACTTCTGATTTCCCTTTTAAATTAAGGCAAATCCTCTTTTATAATGCCATTTGACGTGATGCTGATGACATCACGACAAATGGTAAAAAATAGTGTACAAATCGCTTAGAAATGCACCAAATCTAATCTTGAAATACAAAATTTCCCGGGGCTATATGCGCCCCGGATATATCGGATCGTGTAGTATCGATACAGAATATCGATATATCATATTGAATGTATCGATATATCAAAATATCGATATATTTTGCCCATTCCTAACATGTGTAGGTACTACCTATCTATGTTTAAGCAGTCGATAACATTGATTTCCCACCCTCTTAACAAGAATTTGTTCTCTTAGTGCCGCGTATGGCAGAGAGACGGCCGGGACCGGCGAGCCCTCCAGCCCGACGTAACGCACTACCCCAACCTCGAGCCTCCTCCGAGCTACGTCGACAACCCCATCAACTCCGTGGTGACTCGGTTCGTCAAGACTGCAACTAACAAGATGCGCTGTCCGATCTTCTGCATGGCGTGGACACCGGAGGGCAGGAGACTCGTGACGGGAGCTTCTTCGGGAGAGTTTACACTTTGGAATGGTCTTACGTTCAACTTCGAGACTATCCTGCAGGCGAGTTGAGGCTGTCGGTCGCTCTC
Source organism: Leuctra nigra (assembly GCA_934045905.1). Lineage (NCBI taxonomy): Eukaryota > Metazoa > Arthropoda > Insecta > Plecoptera > Leuctridae > Leuctra > Leuctra nigra. The sequence goes on along the minus strand of OW203766.1, from coordinate 10,635,237 downwards.
TTGAGGGATTTGGCCGTTTTTATTTCATGACTTTTCATCGTGTCATGAAGTTGTAGGTAGTTGTAGTTGTATGGGGCAAGGCTTCTTATAATTTTAAATTGGTTGAAACAAAGTTTAGTTTTAGGGGATTAAAATAGTGCTGAATTGAAACCTTGTATTTATTTCATTCAAATTATATCGGTCTCAGCTTACTACCTACGATCAGTTGCACAAATTGTCACAATTGCACTACTCAAACCATTTTCCCAGTTTATACTGTTAATATCTTGCCTAGATTTTCCAAGATTCTACATACCTACGGTATTTGTAACGAATAAGATCTTGATTAATGCTTAAATTTTCAGCAGTTTTTATTGTTCTTGCAAGAAACAACGTACATAGGTACCTAGTTTTGAAAATCATTGGCCTAAAAGAGTTATGTAGGTACCTACTACTTTTCGTATACATGTTCTTTATACAGACCTACTAACTATTTTTAAAATGGATTAAATGTCGTAGCAGCTTTATCCTAGAAACTGATCCATAAAGACAGAAATCCCTCGGCCAGAACCATGTGAGATTGTATCGGAACGGAACAGATCGCATAACGTGCTTGTCGGCTAATTGTTTCAGGCCCACGACAGTCCGGTCAGAACGATGGTCTGGTCTCACAACGACACGTGGATGGTGACCGGCGATCACATGGGCTACGTGAAATACTGGCAGAGCAACATGAATAACGTCAAGATGTTCCAGGCACACAAAGAAGCCATCCGAGGGCTAAGGTATCTACAAATTGTAAACATTAATAAAACATTCCTCTTCCATTCCACTTGGTCATTCACCCACATTTGCAACAATTTTTATGCTACTTTTATGGGTATCGTAGAGTGCATTTATGATATAATATTTTGTCTTTATCTCTTCTTTGTGATTCCTGAGCACAAGTGTAATTTATACATGAATAGGGCAATTGGAGGCTATTTAGCATCTAGTCCTGACACTTGCTCTAACATTGCCTGCATTCATAATCATATGTGAAGCTTTAAGGAAAAAATAATCGTCGGTGGCAATACAGAAAGGCTCAAAGACTTGACATAACTAAAATGCTAGTTGGGTTTAGAAAGATTTCTCTCAGGAATAATTTAAATACCTACGTGATGATAAATAATAATACTAATTGAGTGATACAGGGACAGATAATTACTAATTAACAGATTGTTTTAGGGATCAAGACTAGGTATTAATTGAGTGAAAGTGAAAGTGAAAGGTGCATTAATTTGGTAATTGAAAATGAAAACAGAATTTTTCGTTGTAGTGCAATTTCATGTGCAAATTTCATTTCATCATATCTTTTATCCAATATATTCTAGTCATGTTATACATACTACAGAGATAGATATATTGCTGGTAGATATAACATTAGTTCTAGCTTCTTTTCCCAATGGAGAATAAAAGAGTTTTGATTCCTATATTCCTCAAGTCTCCTCATTCCTGATATAAGTTGCACGCACATTATTCCTAGAGATATTCCAACTTTTCTGTAAAGAAGTATTAAGATTGATCTTCATAGGTACCTAACAATAATAAAGCCGCGGAATTGAATTCACTCCTTTCCTCTCTTGCTGTTGAACCGTTTGCGTTTATTTAACTATAATTATTATTCCTCTTATTGGGAAATAAAACCGGAATCCCTAACTTAACTGTGATACAAACAATGTGATATTATACACAAATTAGATCTCATTCTTGACAATGTGTTTCATTTACGCTGTAAGTCAATGCCACATTTGCGATTTTAAAAACAATAAAGACAATTTATTTTTGGAAATCAACTTGGATGGTTGCCAAGAAGAATCCACAATTTTTAAGACTTTTAGCCTCACTTCTTCTGTACTGTTATCAAAAAGTACACTTGATCTGTTTAAAAATGGTGGGTTCCTTCTTGGAAATTGCTTTTTCATTTGCAAGAAATCAGAACCTTTGATTCGGTTAAATCATAACTACTTCCAGTCCCATTGTATAACAAATAAATATAATATACTTATTTACAAAGAAAATACATATTCCAACAGTTGCTCTGCTTTTCAACCTTATAAAAAATAAGCACAAAATATTTTATAGATAACATTAATTTCATACATTATCCGTGTAGTTCTAGTTTCTGACACGTCACACATCAGTTTGATTATTCTGACATCCATTGACGTTTGTTACCCATTGTTGTGAAGCTTTGATTGATAACTGGAAAGCCAAACTGTATGTGAAATGTGTGGGAAACCAGGAGGCCTATTCTATATCTTTTTTTGATCTCGTCGCGGCCGCCTTCGTCTCACTGCCATTAAGATAGCGTTACGCCGAGACGAAGGCGGCCACGACGAGATCAAAACGAGATGTAGAATAGGGCCCCAGAGCTGGTCAGATATTTCCTGGTTAATCTATTCCATTCACCTGATATTAACAAACATCATTAGCTTACAATTAACTTGCTTTTAATGGAATTCTCTTTTGCTTTTCTTCTTGTCAAACTGAATTACATTAAATATGAATAAAATCTTCAAAGCAGCAATAACAGAAAATACATAATATTGACACCAGAGTTCATCATTGGCAGATCGTCATTAGGAGTTTTTGCAGGTAATTACATTGGTTACCGAGATATAAAAATTCAAATTTGAATATTTATTTTACTGATCTCTAAGAAACAAAAAGTTAGAAGTCCAGTTCAATGCATTTCCAAGTCTTTTAATTCATCGGCTTCCTCGTCGTCTACGTCTTCTTTGATTTGTCAGTTCGCCGGCGCATCGTGATCAATAAAAACGTCACTGGGTTTTTTTTCGGAGTTCTAACAATCCTTTCCAACCTTCCTAACCATCAATGAACTACAGATCCCAAAACATCTGAGGTACAGATACTAAGAAGCGAATAGCTTTAATTGGAACGTTTGAAAATGTCACTTCCGAGTTTAGTACTTAATTAATGGGAGATTTTGTCAGGAAATTAGGTTTATTTCTTCTGGGAATCTGGGGATTTTAGGGTATCTTTCATAATATTAAATAATAAATACTCTATGAATATGTCAGTGTGGTTTCTTTCTTAGCTGGTGTTTCAATTCATATTGACCTGAAAAATATCAGGTCAATAATATCAGGTCCTGAAGAATAAAGTTAGTCAGTTCGAGGAGAAATTTCGGATTTACGTACGTTTAATCACACTGTAGGTATATGGGAAGTTGTTCCATTGAGAATTGAAATGCTTTAAGCAAAAATTGCAAAAATGTCATATTTATTATAAATTAACTTTTTCGGCACCTCCAATGATCTGAAGTCTGATGACATTGGCGACACAAGCGGAGGCTGTCAAGTTGGAGCTTTGTCGTGAACTGAAATCCAAATGCAGCTATAATATATTGCAAAGACAAAAGTGCCATCAACTGAAACGTTGACATCAATGAGAAAAACCACTTGGAATATTCGGGTGACATGTTCGAACAGACCAAAGGTGCACACTCAAATATAATTTATTATAACAGTTACATGACCAATTGTTAATAGTTTTGCAATAAATGAAATGTGCTCTGTTTTGTAATGAGTAAATCAGTCAGCATCCAGCCTTGCTTTAAGAGGGGATGTTGAAGATATCGTGTTTTTGTTTATTAGCTTCAGCCCGACTGACCAGAAGTTTGTCACTTGCTCTGACGACGGAACTCTTAGGATATGGGACTTTGCACGCTGTCACGAAGAGAGAATACTCAGAGGTAAGCGGCGTTCGGCAGTAGAAAGCAGCAGGTTGTAATTGGATTCGAAAAATCGTGGGCATAAAACTGGTATCAGCCAAGATATTCTTGTGAAGTTGTCAGTTTCTTGTTGGCAATGGTTTTGATTTCTTATTGAGTCAGGATGACAAATTATTTGTTACGGATTCCAGAAACTTTTTCATATATATTTTATTTTCTTAATATTTTCATTTTATTACAATGTTGAGCCTGGTACAGAGATGTGTGAACATCCCACATCTCATGTAGAATGTTGCATAAACATTGTGTGTGCAGAAGGTGAAGGGTCAATGCTACATTGGTACTACAGTTATTCATTAGATGGAGACTTCAACTAGACTTTTTGTTCCCTTCTCTCCCTGATATGTTGGCTTTTTCCCCCTGTTGCTTGTTCCAAAACACCACAACACAATTACGCCAAAACACAATATTTGAGATTGGAAGGTAAATCCAAATTGTAAAGGATTTTTTTTTAAATTTTTAATAGGTACTTGATAACTCTTGGCTGTTAGAACTAGCTGGCAGTTCACAAAGATGTGCTGTTCTTTTCATATTGGCCATGAAAAGAGCCGGTGGTGACGTCTCTCCATCTTCAGATATTGTATGATTCTGAAGCAGCACAGCTTATATATAATTATACTTTTAGTAGGTAGTACCTTCATTAACTAGGAAAACGCTCATTGTAACGCGTTGATAAGCGAGCACCGGTACGCGCTATACCTCTAAACCTGCGTTCCCATACTTCGCTTTCGCAAAATGGCTACCTTTTAACACAGAAAATCGTCCATGTATAAATTCGTCTCCGAAATGCAAAAATATTGGACCAACTTCAACTTTGACGAAACCGAAACGCGCGAAATCCGGAAGTGATGCGATATAACGAATCTCCATTTCCGGTCGACCTCGAGCTTATATTTGATATTCGATTAATGAACATATGTTTTGACGTTTTGAGGATTTAACTTTCAAGTTTCACTTTTTCCGCATTTTCTTGCCGTTCTTGCTTATTATCTGATTATTATCCGTCATTTTGTTTTTAACTATTGGCAGAATACTATTTATGTTTCGCGTATCCATGGATACGCGAAACGCGTGGAACAGAAATTATGGAAACGACTACAAACTTCGCGACGCGAAAGCGCCCCGAATGCGAACCGAAAGCGAAGTATGGGAACCCAGCTTAACACCAACGCATCACTTGAAAAAATTGTAATATTTTTAACGAATTTATTTACTCGGGCGAAGATTTACAGAAATTCAAGAATCTAAATTTAATTCCCATCAATTTTTATATGAAATCCATTTATGATTTAAAATATCAAAATCGTATTACTTTAGTCCTGCGGCCCTAGTGTTGGTGGGAACACCCACCCCCTGACCCATTAAATTGGAACCAGCGGATAGGTTATTATTATTAAATATTGACCTGTCTTTCTTTGAATCAAAGGAAAGCAACCTTTTACTTCATGGTTGGGGGGCTGGCTGGTCATTAGTGGAGGGGTGGAGTGGGCAGGAAGTGACTTGCGTAAACTCAGCAGGGTGTCGCGCGGCAATGTGTCTTAAATAAAATAATCTTTGATTTGAATATTGCTGAAAAAAACATTCCAGGTCAAAATTAGAATGATATTACTGTATGTTCAAAATTTCAGCTCGATTAGTCAATCGGTGCGGCCAATATGGTGCAAACAAAATACAAACAAATAGAGATAGAAGCAAAAGAGTCCCGTAGTAATGCTCGCTTAAAAATGACCCTGCACACAAGTCAGTTCGGTTTTAGGGTGCCAGGAAATTTATAAATAAAGAGAGCAAACTGACAAAACGTCTCCACCAGTCCTTCATAAATGCAACAGAGCATCATCCAAGTGAATGTCATATTAGATATTTATTATATTTAGGAGTTTGGGAGAGTCTACTACTTGTGGACCGGTACATCCGGTCAGGTCGAAGTTTCAGTGTTGGGACACAATTTGGCCACATTATTCTGTAGGTGTTTTGTTTATAAATACGAGGGGTACAAACTGCGTTTATAATGTTGTGTTGTGCCAAATACCTAAAGTTTGACATGCCTGGCAGTACCTGCCATCAACGGATACAAAACTCCTCATACGTAATAGTTATGGGAGGTTGACTTTGCTCCTATATTGTGATTAAGAGAGGAAGAGGTAGTGCCAGACCAATAGATCAAAATTAAACTAGCCATGCAAAATAGGAATTACAAACTGAAAATATTTTGTCGTTTATGCAAATTGCTGTCCAAATGTACTGTAGGTGAAATTGACAGCTGTTTCATTAGAGTATTGTAGTCCAAATGTATTGCAGACAGTTTTGTTCGGTCATTAGAAGGTGTTGTTGTTCTGATTTGAAAACCAATAATTTGCTTTCTTTGTATTCTCAACCATGTATCGATCACTTGTTCGAGGTGGTTCTGAAGAATACGGCTGAGGTCTGTTGTGATACGTCTTGATTATTACGATAGGGTTTGGTCTATTGTGAACAAGAACAAATGCACCTTCTAAGGATCGGACAAACTGTAGCAATCTGTTTGCATATCAAATCATGTGAGCTACGAATGTATTGATGATGTTGTTCACAGGCCATGGAGCGGACGTGAAATGTGTTCACTGGCATCCACAGAAGTCTCTCATCATATCTGGATCCAAAGACAATCAACAGCCAATCAAGTTGTGGGACCCCAAAACAGGCAGCTCCCTAGCAACATTGTAAGTCAGTGTAACAAAGAATCATTATTCATTAGGCAAAGAGTAAAAGAAAAGTCTTTGTGTACACGATGCAAACACTGAATAGAAATTCTCACTTCAGAATTAAAATTGAAACTCTTCATAAAATATTATATAGGAAAAATAATTTAGGTACACTCGGACAAACAAAAATTGATCGTTGAACAAATTTGAATGACTGCTGGTCATGTCCCATAACCAATCAAAGCTTGTTATTATCATTGAAATGTGAGGTCACCTACTAGAGTGAGAATATGAGATCGCTTAGACTGACTTCTGATGGTGCGATCTTACATTTATCAGCCTATCAGATTTATTGAACTATCAATTTTTATTTGGCCAAGTGTACATAATCAGATATCAGAATCTCCAAAATGTACTAATTAACACGGTTGTCTGCATTAAAGTCCGTGGTACATATTGGTTGACGTGACGCGAATGTTTTCCCTCAGACACGCGCACAAGAGCACCGTGATGGACATAAAGTGGAACAACAACGGCAACTGGCTGGTGACGGCCAGCAGAGACCACCTCCTCAAGCTGTTCGACATCCGCAACCTCTCCACCGAGGTGCAGACCTTCCGTGGACACAAGAAGGAGGCGAGCAGCGTCGCCTGGCATCCCAACCACGAGGGACTCTTCTGCAGCGGCGGATCCGACGGAGCCATTCTCTTCTGGCATGTCGGGTGAGTTGGAATAATGTCATGGCAGTGCAAGCTCGGCAATTTTCAAAGCTTAATTGCTAAATCTCCTCCTCTCTTCTTACTCTCCTCCTGGTTTTTCTTTTCAGTTCTTGCTGTCTGCAAACTCATTTGTAAAAGTTTCAAGAAGGTTTATCAATTGATGTCAGCTATCTAGGTTGATTATTACTTACTAGGTACACTTGGCACAATTCAAAGTTAAAATTGATCATTCAATATACAATCTGTTTGAGTGAAAAATGTTGGATCGCATTAACAAGTAAGTCCAAGCGATATCCTTGTATCACTCTAGTAGGTGACCTCTCATTCCAATGATAATAACAAACTTTGATTGTTATGGAACATGATCAGCAATCATTCCAATTTGCTCACCGATCAATTTTTGTTGTGCCGAGTGTACGTATTCTGTACCCTTACAGATCCTCTAAATCTTCTAAATCCTCTAAATCTTCATTCACATAAAATTGGTTTGTGTTTTACTTGATATTATATTGTTGCTAACCAATAGGAAGGCTAATACGAACAGGACAAATGAGCAGTGATTAGCTTACTTTGCTAGCTTTCTCTTTAGTTCGTATACCCTGTGACATTGATTTCGAATTTGAACGGTGCGTTGCAGTGCTGACAAGGAGGTTGGCGGCATCGAACAAGCGCATGACAGCATAGTGTGGACGCTCGCGTGGCATCCGCTGGGACACATCCTCTGCTCCGGCTCCAACGATCACACCTCTAAGTTCTGGACAAGGAATCGGCCCGGAGATCAGATGCGGGACAAGTACAACCTCAACACCCTTCCCGCAGGACTCGCCGGCATGGACGACTTGGACGTCGGTAAGAGACGGTCTTTCATTCGTTGCTGATGCAATGCACAATCTTATGTGGGCAGTTCAAGATCATTTTCACTAATATCATTTAGAACGATTTTTTATACAAATTTAATCAATATTTTTCATATTCAGGACTGGTGTTGCTTGATTGATTATGATGATTTTGTTTTGTAAAATGTTTGACTGGAAACAGTATTAAAATGTGAAAATACAGAGTTTGGTGATCTTCAAACCCTCGTAACTGACGTAATTAGCTTTATTTTGTAAAATTATCAACATCATCAACACGATGTATGAATTGGTGCAGAAATTTTTTATGTCAATCGCCATCGGTCAATCAGTTTGGTGATGGCGATTGAAGAAAAACACATTACAATTTACAAATTATTAAAATTTGACATTTCAGCACTATATTTTATATTGACTCTTTTTTTTGCAACCACCTCTATTCTAAAGATAGGTACCTACCGACATTAAAATTAAAAAATGTTTCAGATGACACCGGGATTATTCCGGGAATGGGACCAGAGGATAAGGTGGAGGAATCTCAGCTGAGTCCAGAAATCCCTGCGGCAATTCCAGGCCTTGACTTGGAGGGAGTCGAAGACAAGAACAAAGCGTTCATCAAGAAGGTACGTTTCCTTGGCGATTATACACACTGTGAACTTGATAACCGAGGCTTAATAACAATAATAATATGTCTGACATCCACCCACAGGTGCCATACTCGAAACCAATTCCGAGGAACTTCGTCAACTCTTGGAACGAGACGGGCGATGGCGACGATGGTATGTCCTTCACTTGCTATAATTTATTTATAAAATCTATTCAATTTTGTAAAACATTATCCTTTCTAACAGCTTTGCAAGGTGACTTTATGGTTTGCAAATAAGATCCAGAGTTGTTGATATTTAAATTTTTTGGTTATTTATTGCACAACTTTGATAGTACATTCATGCAGGTACATACATACAGTGACATCGGTTGCTGTGAAGTCCTATTACAAATAAATGAGTAATACAAATAAATTAGTTATTACAAATAAATGAATAAAAGTTACATGAGTAGGTATACATTTTGAATTGACTTTGAGAATTATTCAAGATTGATTGCACATTTTTTGTTTCAAATATCGAGTCGGGAATGGGATTCAATTGTGATTCAATGTATTTAATGTGTCCGTTGTCATATATTTTAGGAAACTAAACCAAACTATGTCATCACTTCTCAACCAAAAGGAAATTATTTTATAAATAAATTCATTATCATTTCATGTAAAATTGTTAAAGATGAAAATGCAAATGTGTGTTGTCATTGTTTCTAGATAACAGTGACTTGAATGAGAGCTTGGTGCCGGTGCTGAATCCGATTGCCGAGGCTCTACGCAAGGTCATCGAGAACACAACGATCCCCGGCTGCATCCCACTGTCCGAGCTGCAGCCTCAAGCCATCATCATGTACGGCAAACTTCTGCCCGTGGACACGGAGAACGAACAAGGTAACTCCTTCACTTGAGACAAGACATCTTATTCCGCGGTGGGGTTTTCAGCAGCGGGCATCACTTAACGAAGAGCATTGGGAATAAATATTCTTTGATCAAGTAAAAATTCCAGAAAAACTTGGTCTCACTAGTCAATAATTACCTACACCTTTGGTTACACTAGGTATTAGGTTCCATAACTGCATTTCGTAGCTTTCTACGTTTTGTCATTTTTCACGATTGAACTTCAAAACTCACTTAGTTTCAAAATGAGAAAAATTAAGATGCCATAGCTTGTTGTTGAATGTACATCAAGAACGCAATGAACTGTACAGTAAACCCTCGTTAATTCGAATTCAAGGGGACCCAAAAAATCCCAGTTCAAATTAAAAATGTTCAAAATATGCAAAAAAAAAAAAAAAAAAATTAAATAGGACATACTTTTTTGATTTGAATATAACGCGAAATTGTTTCATTATTTTTTGCCTTCAAAAGCTAACTCCTACACGCGGCCAAAAGCTTTCAAAAACTTAATGAAGTTTGAATATTCCTGCCTAAAGTGTTCCAGGGCTGGCAGACCTGTATACTAAAGAGACTAGACCTACATTTCCCCGGCCCCACCACTACAGAAAGCAGTTTGACTACTCTCTTTGTGACGTGACGCCATTGGAAACATTGGAAATGTATAGTTTGTGTTTGTTTTTTCGAAGTTTGTTCGCAATTATTGTATCAATCCTTTTGCAAAGTTCGAATTAAAACAACTTTATGCATGGGCTGGGACCAAAATTCAGTTCGAATTTCGAAATAACCTAAAATTCGATTTATCAAAATGATTTAACATTGTAAAGCCTTTACTGAACACTGGACCCATCCACCTAGTTCGAATTTACCCCTAAATTCGAATTATTGAAGTTCGAAATAATGAGGGTTTACTGTATTATTTTCTTTACTCTTCTGTTGAATGACGACCATATTTTTTGCACAGGTCAGGTCAGATTAAATTGTAAATGGTAGTAGGTACCTAAACGATAACTTTGTAACTAAAGTGATTCTTATGTCTAAAATTGCACAGGTAACCAAATTCTATCAACAAAATAAGGAAAAGCCATTCTGACATGTGCCAACAAAACGGTCGTCTCAACAATGCGTGACGTCATGCAAGCTATCTAAATCCCATGCTAACTACCTATGACCGTATTCCGACAGACGTCCTGGCGAATGCGATCGCTGCCGGTGGCGACACCCTGCAGCGACTGGTGGCGTCCGGTCGTATCGAGGAGCTGCAGGACGTGATGCCGCACGTCGACGCCGAGGAGTATTCCGACGATGACGAGGAGGAGTTCATATGTCCGAACCTCGACAACCTGCAGCTGCCGCCGCCGCTCGCCTCGTCCAAGTTCGCGAAGAAGGGAGGGCCGGTGGCCACCAGGAAGATCAAGATAGAGGACGAGGGACATAACCAGGTCAGACCTCCCTCCTGTTCGAGTCAACATTTTACTGCACTTTTATTCCTGAATTTACTGATTATGAGATACATCAGTGAGAAAACTGATATCCACCAATAAGAACTCAGCAGGCTTCTCCTCGTTTGGTCTGGTCATTGAGTGTTTTTCTTACATTTTAGTTTTACTCTTATTTATTGGAGTTATGATTTATTCAGGAATATTGTTCCCGTGTTTATCATTTTACTCTTATTTATTGGAATTATGACTTATTCAGGAATATGGTTCCCGTGTTTATCATTTCTTATCTTTTTATATTTTGATTCATTTTGTTCTTAAAAGTCAGCAAGAATTTAATTTTTCCTTCTTTCATAATTTTCTTTACATTGCTCCAGCCTTTTTGTGTTGCCTTGTGCAAGAAGCCTATAATTTGAGCTATTTCAATGATAATAAAAATCCCAATGAAACGATTTTCACTCCTTGTGTGAAAGATGCACTGACAAAGTCTCTAAATAGCTCTCAGTCCAAAATCAAAATATCTCAGTCCTGAAACTTATTACTGTCTACAGATGGGCATGCATTCGAGCGGCGATCAAGACATGCGCAGCATTGGCAACTACCACCCGGCCTTCCCCCCCTCGGCTGCCCCAATGCCGCACGGGGACCTCGACCTGCGCGCGCAGGACCCGGCGTTCAACGCCAAGCGCCAGCAGGACGAGGACCTGCGCATACTGCGCGACATCGACCAGCGCGAGGAGATGATGATACGCAATAACGGACCGCCACCTCCGCAGGTATGCTTTTCTAGTGTGTTATAATACCCACTCCCTTTCCTTCAGCATTGAATTAACAGCCATAAGTATTGCAAAAGACAACATCACAAACCTACTTCGCATGCGCGGAAACCATAACATGGACGTGCATTTGGGGCGTGACTAACCTACAGTCTTCAGCTCCAGAGCAGTATGCTCGCCTCTCATTGGCTGAGGAGCGTAATTCAAAAGAAAATTCACCATTATCTCATAAATTGACATACAAATGTCCCGATATTAAATTTTATTCGTAATTATTGGATTTGTTTACATCTAAGATAGGGGTGTGCGAATAGTGATTTTTGACTTCGAATACGAATATCAAATAATTGACAAAAATATTTCGAATATCGAATCGAATATCGAATAATTGGAATCTAAATTAAAAGACATAATATCAATTAAAAAAAATAATTGGACACCAAACTCTTTTCATATGACCAGAATGAAAGATGGCCACAGTGAAAATGTACAATGTAAAATGTATGATGTAATGTGCAAGGATAATATTGTTGTCACTTATCATCACAAAAAATGAAATTAACAGGAACAAAAGGAGTATGAGGAAGGTCTACCTGGAGGAACAATAACCTACAAATAATTTCCCTCGAAATCAAAATGGCGGCCATGACTATTTTCGGTTGGAGTTTTAGACTTTGCAGCAGTTTGCAGCATTGAAAAACACTCCCATATGAGAAATGGCGGGATAATTTTGAATTAAAAGACATAAACTATTCGAAAATGTTTGAATATTTGAATTTTCGAATACTTTATTTTCGAATACCGCATCGAATATTCGAACCAAATATTTTCGAAGTATTCGAAATTTTTGAATATTCGCACACCCCTAATCTAAGAACAAGTTGTTCAAATAGTTTTCATTTATTCAATGTCGTACAGACTTGAATGTATACAGGCTACGCGTAGAGACTGCATGTTGGATTGAACCAGGTAACGGATAGGCAATGTGCGCCGATATTTCTCCCGCCAGAGGGCTCTGATAGTTTATGATGTTGTCTATTCTCTCAAATTCAATTTATCTGACTCATGAGAAAATGACAAGTTTGGTTCTTCTGCTACGAGATTTCAAACTAATAAATCTCGCACTTGAAATTAAATATTAGCCAATAGTGAGTGAAACAGTATTTAACCTTTTTGTGATCCTAAAATACATTCCTAATCATCCCTTGTTGCACACATTAGGTACTTAGTTTTAACAAGATTTTACATGGACGATGTGAGTTGACAGAATGTTGACTCCACTCTTCCATGGATCAGGCTATCGCTGGCCATGCTAGAGCAGTGAACTAAGCAGAGTCTATTACTGTACATAGTTTTGATCCTATGTTACTCTGATCTTATGAATTATTTGTGCAAATTTGTAAATATATCAGGGGTGTAGAGAGTAATATTGTTGTAACAGTTCCAGGGAGGTCGCGACACGGACGCACGCTGGGGCCCCCCGAGCGACCCCATCCGCCCGGGGCTCAACAACTTCGGCACGCGCAACTTCCTCTCCTCGGGCAACTTCCAGACGGAGCCGGGCAACGGCTTCAACAACATGGATGGCTTCAACGGTCCGCCCAACAACAACTTCCCCAACAGCATCAGCACGGGCAACTTTGGGCCGCCCAAGAACTTCCCCAATCCCAACGACCCCAGGAACCCCAACGATCCCCGAGGGAACGCGAACGATCCGAGACACAATCCCAACAACCCGAGGGGAAATTCCTTTGGTAATCATCCGCCTGACAGTGGCGGTCAGTTTGGCGGGTCGTGGGGCGGGCCTAACCAGGGCCCTCCGATGGGAATGAGGCCTCCCATGGGCCCAGGACCAATGGGACCAGGACCCATGGGCCCAAGACAAATGGGTCCTAGAATGCCAATGGGTCCTGGCCCACAGATGGGACCGGGTCCACCAATGGGTCCCAATGCACCTATGCGACCTGGGCATCACATGGGGCCTGGGCCGATGGGTCCTAGGCAGATGGGCCCTGGTCCTCAGATGGGAAATGGTCCACCATTAGGGCCCGGTAACCAGATCGGTCCTAATCCTATGGGTCCTCCTGGTAACCAAATGGGTCCCAATCAAATGGGTCCTGGCAACCAAATGGGACCTAATCAAATGGGTCCTGGTAACCAAATGGGTCCCAATCAAATGGGCTCTGGTAACCAAATGGGACCTAATCAAATGGGTCCCAATCAAATGGGTCCTGGCAACCAAATGGGCCCAGGTCAAATGGGTCCTAACCAACAGATGGGCCCACCTCAAATGGGACCTGGACCCCCTATGGGGCCTCAATTTCCAAACCAACACCCCTTCAGAGGTCGAGGTTTCCCCCGAGGTCCCCCCGGACATTTCGACAACAACCGCGGTGGATTTAACAATAGTCGCGGCGGATTCGACAGTAATGGCGGTGGCTTCGACAACAGCCGGGGTGGTTTTAACAACAGTAGAGGCGGTTTCAATATCAATAGAAATTTCGAGAACAATCCCGGCTTTGAAAAGAACAGAGAGTTCGAGAATAATTCCGGAAGAGGAGGTTTCGAAATGAACAGAGGGATGCGGGGAAGAGGGAGGTTTCCGGGCCCGCGGGGGGCGCGAGGAATGCCGAGGGGCGGCAGAAGAGAAGAGGGTCAAGAAGAAGCACACTGAGTGAGCTTGAACACTTTATTATCCGAAGCAGACACAAGGTGGCCTGTGCTGTGATGATTACAATTGTTTTTTATTACGTTATTTAGAAGCTGTGAATGTTGGTCCGATGATTTGACCGTGAATTGCGCTTGTGCGGCAACGTTAGGTATATATATATATATTGAAAGTTCAATCCAAGATCTGGTTTATTATTATTGATTGAATGAACATGAGATTCAGATATATAGTGAATGCAGGTTTTGTTGACTAACTTTAGCAGAGGCAGTTCACTTGAAGCTCAATAGAAATTATCAGTTTCCAATCGTCGTACAATAATTAAAGATAAATACTTGGTCAATAATCACATGGCGTAAACCTAGAACACCCTTTATCACATAATCAAAAATAAAACCCCGTATTCAAATAAACGATTACATCCCAAATAAAGAGGTATGCATGCGGCCAGGGAGATTTTAATATGACAGAGTAAAGCAATTCAATTATCACACTAATTGTGCTGATAAAAGCTAAAAACTAAGACGAATGCACAGTCGAAGCTTGAAACTTCATGGGGCAAGAATAATCTTAGGCGCAGATGATTTAACATTGATTGGTTGAGAATCTTGCTGCTTGGTTTGTCCTGATCAAAGCAGAGTTTTCATTGAGAATATTATATAAATGTATTACATCAGGGTTAGCTTGTTGGTAACTACCTCACGATGATACGTAAAGACTTGGCATTTGCAATTAGAAAGCAAACGCAAAAGTAGAATCGATTTACTTTCTGGTCGCCTTTCTAGCGAGGCTAATGAAGAAGCGCTTCCTTTTGAAAAGAACCAATCATATATCACGAGATTATCCGTTAAAATAAGAGGACTGTTCACCGTCTCAACTTCCATTCTACGAATCTGTCCGTCTCATTGAAGATCGACTATATTTGAAGTGAATAAGTTGTAGAGAATTAATTGCTCTTTGTGCATCGCTGACCACATTTTAAAAATGTGTAGGTATCCAGAAGCTATGACTGATTTTAAAATTTTGCAGACAAATTTGCAAAATATCCTTACTTTTAGGTCACATTTTAAAAAGACTTAGCAAGTAATTTACTACAGCTACTTGATTAAACCAGTGGTGTAACTAGAGATTGATGGGCCCCTGGCAAAATATTCATCTGGTGCCCCCCCCCAACAAATATTTTAGTTATAAAGTGACCAGCAGTTGATCTGTGGATTGGAAAAGGGTAATTTTATTTTCCCGTCCCCTACTTTACCTGCGTGCGCACCATGCCCCATTGTAATGGCGAACCTTCTCTTGGGTTGAGCTCACTAAAAGGGGTTCGTAAAATCCTGGTTTTCAAGAAAATCCCAATCCACAGATTGGTTGCGGGTCACTTTACATAGGTATTTGAGTAGGTATACGTATATTGAATACAGTACAAACACTATATTTGTAAAAAGACAGCCAAGCACCTTCCCACCTAAAAGTATTGAGATCTAGGGGTCGAGCAAAACGTTGTTAAAACATTTTTACATTTAAAATTCCGAATTCGTGAAATTTTTCAACCCAGATACTGCCGCCAAGTACTCTACACTTAACTTTGTGGCTGAATTTGACATAAAAAAGCACACATTTGAAACATTAGCCGTAATAGAATCAATCGGGATGTTTCACACAACATACAAATTATTACTCTACTTTGGAAGCAATGTACACCACGTTGAGTAAAAAAATACTCTTTAAAATTTGGAAAGTTAATAAAATTCTGCTTTATTTGAGAAGTGCTCGTAATGCCCCCCTAGTGCCTAGGCCCCTGGCATTTTGCCAGCCCAACCACCCGGTAGTTACGCCACTGGCTTAAACTTACATACCTAGTCTTATCTTCAAGTAGACAGTTCCATACCAGAGGTCTATATTATGTACCTAGTTATCTTTCACTTTGATCTTACTTCATCGCCTGCGACTAGGGTAATTACTAATTTTGTTAATTACAGAATTGCGTTGATAAGCTTCGTCATAAAATGTATAAAACCAGCACTAAACAACGACTGTGCATTTTCCACTGAGATACCCGACGCTTATTTGTAGAACTTGACTTCGGTTTCCACGACGTCCTTGAGTAGGTCATCTACTTCGCTCAAGTCGGCGTCGGGCGAGAAGTCTTCGAGGAACTTGCTTACTTCGGCGACGCAGCCCAGCTCCATGTCGCGCAACAATGAGAGTATCGCTTCCTTGTTGTTGCCCGTCGTTGCGTCCGCGTGAAGCTTGTAGAGGCCGTGAGCACGGTTGACCTTGCGCGCGAACCTTGGCACACACTGGAGAAGAGAACCGGTTGTTGTTATACAACAGCTTCTGGGTCATCGAGCGTGCCCCTTGTTAAAAATAACTTCAGTAAAATAACCAAAAATGTATGTGATGCAAGCAAAACATTTAGGTGAAATTGTAAAAAATTATAGTCAAATCCACATTACGTAAGCGGAAGTTCATTTATGCAATAAATTTTTTTCTGGCTTGTGGCCTGGATTCGGATCTAGGCTTCTCTACAACCCCACTGTTTTTGTTTGCAAAATCTTTTTGGATACATTTTGAGGAAGTTGGGGTAGATAGATACCACAATTGGGCGATACTTGGGTGGAAAAGAAACATCAATGTGAGACCCCAAACTACTGGCATCAAATTGGCAGATTGCCTCTAACGTTCACTATCAAGGTAATGTCAGTCTCATCTATAATTGAAGTGCAGATTCCAAAAGTACATGTCATTTTGTTGCTTTCCAAAGTATATTATGCCTGGAGACAAAATACAACGACCTTGACTCTCGCTTCCTTTAGCGTTGACTTCTAAAGCATCAACTTACTTGAGCTGGGTCCTGGTCGAATGTCGGACTCTCGGTGAGCTGAGAGACGCGAGGCGTCGGGGTGAAGATGAACGGCTTGAACACCGAGATCCGTGGGTCGGGAGTTGCAGTGAACCAATGACAGCTCGGCTTGCCACTATCCGATGCTGCCAGTACCGATACCTGCAACAATACTTGTCAATCACTTGCCTTCCAGTCTAAGTCACTGGTAGTTGGTCCGTGGAAAAGTGTTCACATAATTTTGTCTTTCTCCAAGTAATGTTTTTTTAATTTTTTCTATAAATTATAAAATTACCTTCTAAAATGTAGTTGAAGATGATTCAGCAGTCGCTCACATCACATCGGTGAATATAAGATTTGTTTAAGGGTTGATGATGAAGGAAAGAAGTAGGTCGTGGAAATGGATGCAGTCACAAAGCTCTATTATTATTTTTTGTCTGGGGCTTAACGTCGCACTGTTCTGCAGCGAGGCTAATGGCGGCGGATGAATGATTATGAGGATGATGGTGAAGAGACGGTTAGGATGGAAGGTGGGAAGGAGGCAGTGGTGGCCTATAGTAGGGTACCTTCCCAACATTTGCCTGTCGACTGAGGGAATACCACGAAAAAACCTCAAGTCGGGAAGGACGGCCGCGGGAATCGAGCCCGGGCCTCCGGAATACAAGTTCAGAGCGTTACCACTCGGCCAACCTGTTCCGTTCTACTATTATTCATTAAGTCCTCACCTGACTGGCTGTGGTAGGAAATCCGTCGTCGCATCCTCGGCAGATTCCGCTCTCCTCGTCTCTCAACACTCTAAACATTCTCAACACGTCGAAGTTCTCGTCGGCGCTGAGCGACTCCAGCAGCTTGGCGCCGTCAACGTAGCGCTGCGGAGCGCTTCCCTCCGAGAACACCGTTGCGAAGTGGAACTCGCCCGTGCCGCTCCACAGGCCGAGCTCCCGAGCCTTGTCCTGCAGGTCAACGCAGCTCAGGTCCATGCGCGTGCCGATGCTCAGGCCGTTGGAGATGTTGCGACAGCCAGCTGTGACACAAGCATGCGGTTGATTTACTTGCTTCATTCCACAGCTGGCCGAGATGGTAGTCGGAAAGTTTTATATATGATTTTCTTGACCTTGAAAGAAACTTATTGATGCATTTTGCCAAATTTAGTATATTCTTCCTCTTAAATTTTGAAATTTTTCATAATAAGAATATTTTTATTATTATTATCAGTTTTCAGCTATTCAACATAAAAAATAAAATTTATTTTTGCATTGTTTCCATTTTCTTTGTTGCTGAACAGGTTTGTTAGCAGGTAAACAGTATGATGACAAAATATAAAATTCAACCCTACTTAAAAAAATTTCTTCATTAAATTTTTTATTTCAATACCTAACTAAAAAAAAAAAAAATCAAAGAGTTTTGATTAGTAACTATAAATTCAGTTTCGATCATTTTGAATTATCTGATTCTAGGTGTTGTCAATTTAGTCCAAATAATTTAATTTACTCTTTTCAAGGACAATCATAATTTTAAATTGGAACTTTGTTGAAATAGACCAATTTAAAAATTATCTTGGTGGCTCTGTTTTCTAATAAATTATTGTATGCAATTTGATATTTGTATGTCTGGCCTGTGCGTTACTATTTACACAGGAACTCTGTAAAGAACGGTCTTCACCTGTGACTTTCTCCGCGGCCCAGAGCCTCCCTGCCGTCTCCAGTACCCACGCTTCTTTGGGGTCGGCAATCAGGAACGAGTTGTGATACGTGAAGTCCTCCACCGAGTCCGAGCAATTGCCGCCTTGTCCGTAGCGCTCCAACAGATCGGTGATGCATGTGACGGCCTCAAGCGCAGTTGCCGCTCTCTCCAGGCCAAGTCTAAGATGTTGCAATCAGTCTTCATTCATTGAACAACACATTTCACACCAAGCCAACTTTTGAAGATGCCGGCTATAAATTCGGCATTGCATAGACCAATTTAAAAATTATCTTAGTGGCTCTGTTTTCTAATAAATTATTGTATGCAATTTGATATGTACCCAAACCCCTGTTTCAACAATAATAGGACAGGGACTGGGTTGGGTACCTGGAAATCAAACTGCAGATTATGATTTTTGTTAGAAAGCAAGCTGTTTGTTAATTATTATAATAATTTATTTTTGTAGGTAGTTAGGTGTAAGAACACTAAAAAACAATTTTTTTGACAAAATTGAAATAATAAATTAATATCCAGATTTTTTTTTTTAGAAAATTGAGAATAATAACATTTTATTAGGTTTTTTAGAAATCCACACATCTAAGATGAATAGAAGAGGTAATAAGGCTAAATATGTTACCTAACTAAATCCATTCCCAAGAGCTTCTCCCCACTTTCATCCGGAACCTTGGTCCACACAGCCTCGTTGCCGATAGCAACGCCGTGATTGTTGGCTCCCATTTCTGCACCCCACATCCATGCCGGTTTGCTCAGAATAACGCTGTTTGTTCTCGCTACTTGGTCCACTTCAATATAAGTACACTGAAAATATAACAAATGTCGATCTTAGCTCTCGGCACGTTCCGGCCATCTTCGATAAATATTGATTTGCGAACCAACCTGAAGTTTTTCTCCTGCTCCGTGTTCCTTCTCATGTATATACACAAGTTCTTGTACTTCCCCATTAGGCCTGTCGGAGTTCTTCCCGAAGATAATGCCCCCATGGGCAGTTGCAGGTGGTAGTACAACGAATGTGTCGCAAGAAACGAGGGAAGACATTTTGAAGAACAAGTGGTTCCGGTAATTCCGGTCTAATTATCCTGGATCCAAGGAGACTTAATGCCACGTCCGATTTGGAGTGTTACTTTTACCTTCTGTGTGTCAACTTGTGGGTGGTGTCCTCTTACTCCCGAACGGCCAGAGTTGGGCCTGAGCCTGAAACAAAGAGTCTTTAAAAAATCAATTCCTATCGGTTGTCACAGACATTATGGCACTAGGTAGGTAGGTACATGTGTTACTGTCACGCAAATAGCACATGTTGTAAGCAAAACCCTCGTTTTCTACACAAAGCATGATAATTAGATAAAAATAGCATTCTTACCGGCTTAATAATCCTTTAATTTATATTCTTAATCAAAATACAAGTTAGACTTGTCAAAATGACATTGACTTCTTCTTCTTCTTTCTTCGCTTTATTGGCCTTGATTTATAATATCATGTTGGCCAGCATGGGTAAAAGGAAGCGCGGGATTTTTAAACACTGGGACACTGGAGACTAAACCTGAGCCATACCAGGCGATACTGACGACATGAAAAATGGCCTGGACTAGGTAAACCGCCAGCCAGGGACCCAGGAATTATAATAACTATTGCTATTGCTATTTTCTATGTTAGTAATGTATTTTCTAATGTTATTTAAGTTTTATAAATTAAGGTTTATATTTTTTTCCCTGATTTCATCAAATATTCACTAAGTATTATATAAATATCTATTCTGTCAGAGGTTAGAAGGCTTAAAATATTCCACGGTTTAGGGCACTTTAACTTGTCTAATTTTTTTTCCATATTGATTCTGTTTTGTATATACTGATGTAATTTGCATTCAAAAAATATGTGGTCTAAAGTTTCATTTTCTTCATTGCATTCACATTCCTTTTCATTTAATATGCCAATTCTATTAAGATGTACTTTTGTTGAGCAGTGACCTGTTTTCATTCTGATTATGCTAGAAATTGTGAATCTACTTAATTTATTATTTTTAAACCATTCTTTATTTTTTATTGAGTTTGTTACCATTGTGTATTGTGATACATGATTTGTCTTGTATATTATCCATCTTTCTGTTCTTATTTTATGTATTTCATTTTTAACTTCATTTATGAAATCAACTGATGGGATTTTTTGTTTGACCATGTTTTCATTATTTGTTGGAATTGTTTTTGCTACTTTATCTGCTTTTTCATTTCCTTCTATTCCTATGTGTGCTGGAGTCCACATGAACTGTATTACAACATTACTTTCTTTTAATTTATTAGTGATATTTTTTATTTCTAAAATAATTTCTGATGATTTTGAACTTATTGAATTTTCTGATAGGTTGGCAAGTACGCTCATAGAATCGGTTATAATAAGAAAGTTTTTCCTGGTATTTTCTCTTTGAATATATTTTAGTGCTTCTCTAATAGCTATAGCTTCTGCAGTGAAAATATTAGCTTGAAATGGTAAAATAAATTGTTGGTTTATTTGAGGTTCTCTTACATGAAATGCTGCTGCCGTGAATTCTTTTAAGTCTTGTTTTGACCCATCGGTATATATTTGCGTATATTTAGGCCATGAATTTTCTATATATTTCTGGAATTTTGAATTTATCTCATCCTGTGGTATAGATTCTAATTTTTTAAGATCATGATCAATTGAGACATTAATTTTTGACATTTGTATATGGTAATCATATTCAAAACATGGGAGATAATTATAAGTTACGATTTCTTTTTTATGATCTTTATATTTATGGTACATTTGAGCAATCAATGAGTATTGTTTGTTTTTATTTGTATATTGCTTTTTTTGGATTTTTTCTGTAAGTAATTGTAATTTGGGTAAAATGGGATTTCTATTGACTGGAAGAATTTTATGAATATATTTCCCTGCTAGCCATTCTCTTCTTAGATCTAGGGGGTGGATGTTTGCTTCAATTTGTAATGCTTCAATTGGTGTTGATTTCATACATCCAAGAGCAACTCTTATCCCTTGATTTTGAATTTTATCTAATTTTATTAAGTGTGTTTTTGCAGCCTGTGAGTATAGAAAACAACCATAATCGAACTGGGATCTTATTAGTGCTTTATATACTAATATTAATATTTCAGGATCTGCTCCCCACCATACTCCTGTTAGACTACGTAAAATATTCATTCTTTTCTTACTTTTTTCTAATAGATAATTTATATGAGGGCCCCATGTTAGTTTATTGTCAAATATTATGCCAAGGAATTTAAATTCTTTTACTGTTGTTATAATGTTTTCCCCTATTCGAATCTCGTCTTGTGGAGTTGTTCGTTTATTATTGAAATATAATGTTTTACATTTACTTATTGACAAGGAAAGTCCTAATTGATGTAGATTATTATTTAAATTATGAAGAGATTTATTCATACATATAGCAGCTATTTTATTATTTGGATCTATAGAGTATTTTACTATGTCGTCTGCGAATTGTAATGTTCTTGTATATGGGTCTAAAATTGTCTCTATGTTACTCGTATATAGGGAGTATAAAATGGGGCTCATCACTGAACCTTGAGGCAAACCTATACTTGTGATTCTAGGTCCTAAGATTTGACCATCGTGTTTTATCCAAGTTTCTCTTTCAGATAGACCGTTTATTATCCATTTAACTAATCTTAAAGGTATGCCTAATTTAATCAATTTATGTAGTAAAATATTAATTTGTACATTATCATATGCCCCTGTAATATCTAGAAAAGTTGCAATTATAGAGTAGTTGTTAATTTTAGCTAAGTTAATATCAGTGTGTAATATATTAAGGCTGTCTGTTGTAGATCTACCTTTCCTAAATCCATACTGATTTTGATCTATTTTATTATAATGTTCCGACCACCAGTCTAATCTCTTAACAATAATTTTTTCCATAACTTTAGCCACTGTGGATGTTAATGATATAGGTCTATAGGAGTCTACTATACCGGGTTCTTTGCTAGGTTTTATTACTGGTAATATTAATTGTGTTCTCAATTCAATTGGTATTATTCCTTCTTCGAGTAGTTTGTTATATATGTTTCTTAGTTCTTCTCTTCCTTCTATTGGTAAGTTTCTTAACATTATGTTTGCTATATTATCTTTTCCAGGAGCTTTATCTTTTGTTGTGTCTATTGCACTATTTACTTCGTTAATATTTATTTCTTCAGTTAGCATATCGTAATTTGGATTATGTGTTTGAGAATAATTTTCCCATTCTATTTGAGGTACAGCTGAGCAAGGTGCAATTTTGCAATGAAATTCTTCCTTCCATGATTGATTTACATCAATATTAGTGGGATGTCCTTGTGTTGGTGTTAACGAGGATTTCTCATTACTCATCCTATATCTACTAATCATGGACCAAACCTCTTTAATGGGAGTATCCTTATTTAATTTGGAACAATAATCTTTCCACCCTTGTTTTCTTTTATCTCTTAATTTCAATTTAGTTTGTGACTCTATTCTTTTGAGGTTTTGATAATTTTCATAGTTTGATTTTATTCTGAAATTTTTGTTTGCTAATCTTCTCTTAGCTATGGCCTCGTTGCATTCTTCGTCCCACCAGGGGTTTACTCTAAGTATTCGTTTTTGTTTATTCGAGTTATTGTAGTTTTGCCCATTCTTATTACTATTATTGTGTATCGATGCATTTGGATTAGCTAATTCAATTGCTGAGTTTAAAGTATTTATGAATATTTCATATCTTTCCGTAATGTTGAGTTCTAGATCTTTGGTAACTCTTATCAATTTTTTAACTTCTTCTTTATATATTTCCCAATTTATTTTCCGATAATTTCTAATTTTGGAGTTCGAGTATGTTGATGTTGTTAGATTATTTACTATTGGATCAGTTATATTAATTAGAATCGGAAAATGATCGCTGCCTAGATTATCTTGTTGTAAAACTTTCCACGTCATTGATGAACTAATATTAGCTGTCGTTATTGTGAGGTCAACCGGTTCCATACGTCTGTATGGGGATGGTTGCATCGTGTTTGTACCATTGTTTAGGATTACTAGATTTTTGTCTTCAATAAATTCTAACAACTGGTTTCCTGGTCGATCATTTCTGCTACTTCCCCAGGCTTTATTATGGCAATTCAAATCTCCTGCTATTATATATTTATTATTAACAGAGAGTTTATTATGTAATTGACCCCAGTCTGTTGATTTCATTTGATGGCCTGGAGAACAATAGACTGAGGCAATTGAGTATGATTTATTATTGAATTTAATATCTGCTGCAATGATTTCTAATTTGTTTATGTTAATATTTATATCAATAATATTATAATTAATTTTTTGATTGATAATTATAGCAACTCCGCCATACCCGTCATTTCTATCTTTCCTCAAAATGTTGAAATTTTTAATTTGTACTTTTTGATTATTTTTAAGCCATGTTTCACTAATAATTGCAATGTCTATATTTTCCTCAGCTAATTTAAATTTTAGACTTTCAATGTTTGAATAGAATGATCTACAATTCCATTGTAAAATTTTTAACTTATTTTCATTTTTTTTATTTCTATCCATTCTTAGTTATATTGTTGGGGTGGAAATTAATAGAATTCATCCCGAGGGGACAGAGGAGATTCCTCTGTCCTCAAGATGTTTTCTATCATTTCTCTTATTGTACTTTGATTAGGTATTTTATTATTTACTATTGCTGTAGTTATTATCTGTGCAATGCACACGACAAGCTCGTTGGTAGAAATGTTTATTTTTTCTTCTCTTGGCTTCTGGAAAGGGCTGTTTCGATGTATATTTGGCCTTTGAGTTATAGGAGAGTGCTGCTCCGGTGCATAGCTAGGGCTATATGTATATATCGGGATACTGGGACCATTGTTGGGATTTCTTCTTCTTTTTACCGGGTTCTGTTCTTGTTGTTGTTGTCGGCTTCCCCCTGTGCTCGTAGAAGGAGTATTCCATGGATTAGTCATCACCTCCTCCTCCGTTATTGCCTCCGGTATTTCTGGTATCTCGTTAGTATTATTTACTCTATTCTTGTTATCATAAGCAGCCTCTGCATATGTACGTTGCCTTGGTGATTTTGCTCTCCTTTCTGAAATTATTTCTGAGAAAGTTTTATTTTCATGTGCCATCTGGTATTTCACATCTTGCTGCAATCTCCATTCATCGCACTTATTTCTATCCAAGGCAGAGTGTCTGCCACAGCAATGAACGCATACTTGGTCTCTCAGTTCTTTTATGTGACAAAACTTAGTATAATGATTATCTGAGCATTTTGCACATCTAGGCTTACTACTCTTACATTGCTTTTCTCCGTGTCCAAATCTTAGGCATTTATGACATATTTTGACTGGCATTACGTATGGTTCAACTGGAATGGCGATATTGTACATATATACTCTTTCGGGTAATTGCCTTCCTTGGAAGGTAAGTACTACCACTCGATTGGGTACATAGACTGGTTTTTCTATACCTTCTATTACTTGCATCGTTCTACTCTTTAATCTCCTTACTTCCTTGATGATAAATTTACACTCTGCGACTTCAATAATTTCTTCATCTGTAATATCTAGATCTATGTTTTTTATGACACCTAGTCTCATTATGAATTGGGTTGGGATGTAGCATGTGTACCCCTTGGATAGCAGTAATGGAGTCTCAACAATTTCATTAGCTTCTTTTGGTGACATCGTTGTAATACAAATCCTATTACGTCCAACCTTCTTTATGTCATTTATTTGGGTAAATTGCTTAAACAAAATTCTTCCGATCGTGAGCGGGTTGATCCCACCCCTACTCCTCTCTTGGTTCTCTACATTACTTTCAATAATTTCTTCTTTTTTTTCCACTATTACCTTAAATTCGACAGATCTGTCTGTTTCATTATATTTATTTACTATCTTGGGTTTTTTTGGTTTGTCTTCTTTATTATTTTCGGTAATATCTTCATCTTCCTCTCTGTCTCTTTTTCTTGTCTTTTCCTCTGAATTTTCATTAATTTCCATTAATGTAATTATGTTATCAACTGCTATTTCAGTTTCATCCCTTGGGACGAATCCCCCACCACCATCCCCTATCCCCTCTCGGGTAGGGTTCATCCTTATTTCTATACTAATTCAATTCTACATCTACATTATTAACACTCTTACTTAATCTACAACTTTATTTATTATATGTAACCTTACATCCAATTAATAAATAAATCAACTACAAATATTTACTCTTATAAGTACTTACATTTACTTCTCCTTATAGTAATTAATACTATAGGTACTATAAACTATACATACATACACTATGCCAGATCTAATACTACGTGGTTCTATGGAATGGATTGGAGTTTCTGTTGACACAACCGTCTTCTTCCGTGTCTGAAAGCCGACTATCAAATGACATTGACAGATGAAAGACCAACGTTGCATTTGTATCGATCGAGTCAGCGCAGGTCAGTATTATGTAGTTCAAGTAAATACCGTAAAATGGCGAAAATCGATTTTCAGGGAGATGCTGCCCTCTTCAGGAGAACGTTAGCAGTAAAAGCGGTCGGCCTTTTTGGTCAAGTGACAAACGTCTGACAAGCCTCTTCTCTCAGTCAGCTGCCTGCATTGCTTTTGCATAAGCATCTTGTGTCGGTTCAGGTCAACTGGTGTGTTTTACTGGTGAATTTGAACGAAATATAAGAAATGGCTCTATTCCATAGAACGGCGTCGATTATCACAGAAACACACCAGGTAAGTAGGTAGTGTTCTACTACCACTTTTTATGGGGTCAACACCTTGGCAGAATTCACTTTTAACCTTTCCGATATAACCTGGTTTCATTTCCACATACGTGCTAAAATTAACCTCTGCATATAGGACTACACGTAACGCCGATCTATTCTATTTATACAAGTCTGCGACCTACGTCTTTCTATTGTGTAAAAAATGAAAAGGGAGATCGGGTTTAGCATGAAACACCTTGCATTCTCATCACCCCATTTTCATCCCGACCTACCCTATGGTTTGTTTGCCCTCCAACTATAGGTATGGTTTGTTTAACCGACTGATGAATCGTAATTATTGAAATCAGATATTTAAAGTGATAATTAAAACAGAGAATCGGCCGGTTAATTACATTTCATGTTAAGGAAATAAATTAAGTCGGTCATAAACACTCCCTTCCTGGCGTGAGTAGGGTCCGGGTTAGGATAAGGAAGTAGCGAAACCGCGAAACCAGTGTCTTCAGTCTTCACTTCACGCCCCTATTTTAATAATATATTTGTCCAATTGTCTCCGTCCTACCGAAGCCCTTGAAACTTTTCATTGGTCAGTAACCAAGAGTAACCCTTTGACCCTCACGTCATGCTAGCCTCGGGCATGTGGGGTGATCGTACACCTCTTGACCCCGGCATTCACGCTAGGTAACACAATACCACTTATTTAGCTGGTTTTTAGTGCTAAACGTATCAAATGACTGAATGAAATAAAATCCAGCTAGGTAATGTGTTAATAAATAATGCAGAGTCGTCGCTTAATTAATTTATGGGAAGTTAACACGATGATTTCCGCCGTCGCAAGTGCTTACGTAATGTAATGAGCCACACGTGACCTTCAAAACGCAAATGCCCACGCCATGATCTAACCGTGGTCACTGGGCAAAGATATAATTATATATTCATGATGGGTGTGTGCTGCCTGAAGTAGGTACAATTCGTTACTTTGTTTCAAGTAAGGAAAACTACATAGTAAAATGATGAGATGAGGGAATTATGGGGATAATCTACCATTTGAAAATTGACCATAGTTATTTTTTCCGTAAAATACTTTCAAACGCTAGCGAGACAAAAATCTGTGAAAATAATGTTCACAAAAAATATAACGAATAAAAATATGAAAATACAATGGAATAATATTTTCAGAATGTAGTAGGTACCTAAACTAAACTACCTCATCCTCCCCCCATAACAATCTGAGCAAAGTCAACCCCCCCATTTCTGTAGTAAATTGTACCTACTCTACTATGAGCATTTTTGTGGGCGGTTTTGTTATTTGTTCTTTCCCTCAAGTGCGACCTTCTTCCATGTCCAACGGACTGTAATGAACCATGTTCATTTTGCATTTTGTTTGCGGTCTTTCTTCTCATGTAATAAACTAGGTAGGTAACTAATAACACTTCATTATTATTATACAAAGATTCTCTTCTCCACATCCATCAATTCACAGCTCGGCCGCGAGGTGTTTCTGAACTTGTGAACAAGCAAAAAAACTCAAACGCAAATTACTTACACCTACTATTTATAATGGCGAAAAAAAAACTGAAATTTACCTTTGGGTCATTTCCCCTTCTATTCGTAATTTTCATACAAATATTGAATTATGTTCATTTATGAAGAGTTTTGTGTACAGTGCCGGAATTTCTCCTCCCCCTCGACCCTTCACAGTGAAAAGTTGTTTGAATGTCGTGGGGGGGGGGGGGGGAGGAGAATGACAGCTAATTTATTTCCACGATTTAGTAGGCCTACTACATTGGTTAACGCTCTGAACTTGTATTCCGGAGGCCCGGGTTCGATTCACGCGGCCGTCCTACCTGACTGTTTTTTTTTGTGGTTTTCCCTCAGTCGACAGGCAAATGCTGGGAAGGTACCCTACCGTCAACCGGGGCTACTTTGGACACTTTTTGAACTCTTTTCGCAATACCTTTTTATTGGTAATCATGAGAACAGTGAAAAAAATCATGAACATCAGTTAATCATTAGGCTTGTGGAGTTCAGAGAGACATAATTTTTAGCTTGAACAGTTGTTGTTTCAAAAAATGTTTACTGATGTCCAGAATAGCCCCATGGGGATAATATAAAAAGCATTATAAATATTGATTGGCAATAGATAGAATTACTTTAGAATTTTTATGTCATGTAGTATGCTATGTATTTATAAGTTAAGTTTACATTTTTGTTTTAAAAAACACATCTAGTACATAAAGTGGTGTTAAATTGCATTTTATCGGTCACAGCAAATTTTGATAAATAATTAACTGACTCCACATAAAAATATAAATCTTAAAAGGTGTATGGGCTTGTCATAAATTTATGTATACTTTTCTGATTCAAACACAGTTTTTCGAATTGAAATAGGACCATTATTTCCTGAGATATCAAAAAATGTACCAATAAGTAGAGCTTAAATCCTTGTGCCTCATAAAGGTCCTCCTATGTTAAACGCAGCAATCAGCAGGGAAAGTGATAAAACTCAATAATTTAAGTTCTATTCATGGGATCTTCCTAGAAAAGGAAATATATCAATGTATTATTACAGGTACAATGTGCTTAGCACAATGACAGGTTTTACCGGTCATGTTTGACATGTGCGATAACATGCGATGATGCGTGTGATACTGTCCAAAGTAGCCCCATTTTTGTATTTTTTAATTAATTAGCATTAACCCTGCAGTTTAAAAAAAAGTAAACTGCTTAGCATATTCCTGATTATATACTGCACATTTTACTTTTTGTCTATGCTCCAAAACTTGACCAGAAAATAGTAAAGTTGGACATGTTTACAAAATTCTCCAATATTGCATTTTATAAAATGATGCAATAATGGTTAGAAAGTACTAAATAAAGGTGGCATTAGACAGTTTAAAATACTAAGCACAGTGTGAGGAACCCAAATAAAAATACTTCACTTAAATAGCACTCTTAATTACTGAAATAAAAATTAAGAAACAAAATATCTAGCTGATTCTAAAGTAACCCCACAGTTCCAAAGTAGCCCCAGTTGACGGTACTAATAGGCCACGACCGCCTCCTTCCCACCTTCCATCCTTACCTACTCTTCACCATCATCTCCCAATCATCATCATAATCATTCATCCGTCGCCATTAGCCTCGCTGCAGAACAGTGCGACGTTAAGCCCCAGACAAAAAAATGCATACAGACACGTGTTTTTGTTTTTTTATTATTATTATTTTCTATATTCTCAACAGAGCCCAGACTCTACTAGTGAGAATATAATAATAGAGAAGGGCGGAGAGGAAACCCAGTAGTACCAAAGATGTTAGATGAATAATCCAGTTACCGGTATGTAGCCTAGGTACTCCTGACGAAATATACCAAAGGGCCAACGGACTGATAACAGGTGGAGGGAGGTCGTCACACGAACCCCAAACACCCCAGTCTCTCTGGAACGGCAGCAACTCAAGGCAGAGTTGAATGGTCACCCAGACCCATCCAACCTCTGACCCCGCTCAATGTTGCTAAATTAAAACCTCTGTGATCTGACTAGAAACTAAACTAGGTAGGCTATTCAATACACCAGCCGTTGGGTTTATGACACTGAAGATAATCTTAATGCCGGTTTATGCGCCGAAACAATAATCCTGACTAGACTGACACAATGACACAATCTTAAGCCATATCTGACGTTTTATGAGTTCCACTCAGGCAGGCGGCGATAAAGTCTGCCAAAATGAAAAGACTATTTGCCAAGATATTTAGGTACAAAGTCGTGCCTAGCGCGAAACATATCGACAAGTTGATAATTGCAGTGCAAATTACCTGATGTGATTAATGAATAGAATAGACACTGAATTTTAATGAATTTTATCTTAGCGTTCGTTATCTTCGCTAATTTTACTTCCAGATCGTCCGGGCATTGTTGTGTAATATCTTCTGACTAAATATAATATCATCTCTCGACCTGTGAAGATAAAAAAAAACAATTCATTGAATGAAATGCAAAAATAACAGAAT
Organism: Leuctra nigra; assembly: GCA_934045905.1. Classification (NCBI taxonomy): domain Eukaryota; kingdom Metazoa; phylum Arthropoda; class Insecta; order Plecoptera; family Leuctridae; genus Leuctra; species Leuctra nigra. Next base: position 10,604,570 of record OW203766.1, on the reverse strand, counting down.
CCCCTAATTTATTTGTACTCACTGCCAAAACTTGTGATTTCAGAAAAAAACTGAAGAGTTCAGAAAGGTTCAGAATAATAATGGTCGAACTAGCCTAGTTAGTAACTGTGATTTCACGAAAATTTATTGTAGGTACTGTAGGTACGCCATTTTGCCTTCTCTCGTTGGTCGGTTTTGCGTATTTACACAGGGGGGGGGGGGGGGGGGCTATTTTTGAATTGAATTATTTCAAAAATTTCAAATGACCTGAACCTACTTTATTTAATGCAATAAAAATTGGTTTCAGCACAGAAAGTAACTCCCAAGTCAAATGTTTAAGAGATTAAAAAAATAATATACTAGGTAGGTACTCAAGTTACTACTCTTAAGTTCTTCTGCTGTAGGTACACTTCAAGTCTAAATGTATCTTCAAAATTATGATTATTATTATTATTATTATTATTATTTATTTAAAATGCACATAATTATACACTGTACACTGGTAGTGAGAATAGGGCAAGCCCCATAGCAATGTGCCTCACTACCAGTTTTAGCAATAAACAAAATAAACACACGCAATAAATAATGCCAGAGAACATAATACTTACCTACCTACTCCTAAAAACGAAAATCGAATAAAATTAAGCATTTAACAAATTTACACAAATGATCCATTATAGACATTAAAATATTCTCATTTTTTTGGTGGATATCCATCTGTATCAAAGACCCCGATTTTTGTCAACTGGGGTAGGAATAGGATCCAGCACAAATTCATATTCCATAGCCTAGGTAACAATTTTATCTAATAATTATTAAATTGAGTTAAGTATCAAAGGAGGTTATGCTTTGTAAATAATACAAATTTTATAGAAGAAGACACGTAATACACACCTATCTACCCTGTCATTAATGTATGTAACTTAGATTGTGAAGAATTTATTATAACATTCACGGCTATGACGCAATTCCATTATTACCAACCTTACAACTAGGCCGAGGTTGTTGGCCCAATGAGGCATCATGTCACTGTTCTGTTATCAACATGGCATGTAGCCTACAGTAGGTATGTAGTAACTGTGCCGAAGGAAAATATGCGATCGGAAAAGTGTTGATTTTCAAGGCAGTGTCCTAGTTTCCACGTGTGTTTGGTTTCCAGAAAGTGCTGCCATGCTTATCAGTGGTGCTGAGGAACTTCACAGAGGGCAGCACCGACCTGAAAGCCGTGCTCCAGAAGAAAGTGCCGGCGGAGCAGGAGCGCGTCAAGGCCTTCAGGAAGTCCCATGGAGCCACCAAAGTTGGTGAGGTCACAGTTGATATGGTGAGCAAACAAAAATATTACTGCATTAAACTAAGTTACCTATTACGATTTTTCACGATTTTTTAAAAAAATTTGTATACAAAATTTAAGCATTGTATTGTTACATTTATTGGTTCTAATTTATAGCAGTTTAACAGTTTATAATTTAAATTGGAACACTGCAAAATGAAATGCCTCCTTAGCTCAGTTGGTAGAGAGCTTGTTGGTGGTGCATTTGACATACATTTATTAACTTATTAAACTATAGTTTAGAAATAGTCCCGAACATTTTCAATTATTTAGAACTTTCAGGGATATATTGAAATTTAGTTCACCTTGTTAATTAAACAGTCAGGTTGAATAAAAATTGTGTATGTACTTCATACTTTTAAAATTTATTAAGAGTGGATACTTGACCCAAAATTTTGTAAGGCTTCTTTAAATGGTTCTTCACAAATCTTTTCTAAAATAGGTACTAAACAGTGGGTGGATTTTATATCTACACATAATTCTTGTTCTACTCACATTCTGAACTGCGGACGAAAAACTCTGAAAGTTGCAATTTTATATCTTGTTTTTTGTTTGTTTCCTTAGGCCTAATGAGTGCTATTTCGTTGTAATTACACCCCAAGGAAATGTTTTGTTTTCAAGTGCAGAATGTTAATTGGCCTTGGATCAGACAATGATGTAATTACTAGTTAATGAGTGTGTTTAACTTGCGAATGATGTCTCATGTGTCATTTGAAGCCTCAGGTGCAATAATATTATGATTACTGCTAGTGGCAGTTTGATGACAAAATGATGAATACTGAATTTACGTAATAAAACTTACTTACCTAATGGAGATTTTCAAGGTCTTGTAAGTCGGAAATATGCACTTGAATTTGTATGGGAAATCCACTTTGAGTCATAATTTAATTTCACAAAACAAAATGTATTACCTGAGGTCGGGGACAGGCTAAGTTGAACCCGCTCTAGCATGGGTCGGCCTATACCTGGCAATGCTAAACAGGGTTCATCTTTTCTTGTCACCGACCATAGGTCTATTCATTTTGTATTATTCATGATTTGTGAATGAAGCAAGTTGTCTTGTCTGTTGCTTGTTGCTACTCAGTAGTTCCTCTGGTCAAGCTGAAATTTGACCATCACAAACATAGGTAGTACATACTGATTTTTTAAATATCCTCTGATTATTATCTGTAAATTTAAGAAGGCCAACACCATCTAATCAAATCGAAATCGTGTACAGTTATAAATCCTGTACCTGTAGGTACCTACAGTACAGGTAAATTATGACCAATTAATTTTCATACAAATTTCAACCCTACCTATCGAAATGATGAATAAGAATTGAATATTTTTGAATACCTACTAGTTATGAAACAAATTAACGAGATGTAAGTGCATAACTAAACAATACAATTTAATTTCAAAAACAAATTCAAATTTCTAAATTTCTAAAATTTTAATTTTGGGTTGTCTCTTCTACATGTTTTTTTGCGTCTACATTGACTATTTTGAAACTGCTATATTATCCTACATTCTTGGGAAAGGCTCACTTCGGCTCTTTATTTCTTTACCTATTCTTTATTTCTTTATTGTATCGGACTAATGCCCACAAGTACAAATATAATATAACACATTAAAAAAACATTGCAAATCAATATAATAAATAACACACAAAACTAACAAAATATCACAGTCAATTAAGTTATATCACAGATCAAAGATGCAAAAAGATGCTTGCATTGATGCAAACATTTTCTTGAAAAATTTAAACAAATTTTCCTAAAGATTTCTTGAAATATGCTTCCCAGTTTATACGCCAGAAGATTCATTTACAGGTCCTTCACTGTGAGTGTGAAGTGCAGGGTAATGAACTAGGTACTATGTGACGTGACGTGACGTGAACAAACATTATGTTTTGAACCTAAGGACGCAAACGTACATACCTACCTACATACTGTTTTATATTTAGCTTATCAAAAACGTAGATTAAATATTTTCTTTCTTCTAAAGTTTTAAACAAACAATTAAACAAGAACATAAAAGAATTCACCTTGGAAATAACTGATTCTTTGGAAATGAAATAAGCACATAGTTTTACAATATTTACTAGGAAAGCCGCTACATATGCGTATTCCATTAATGAGCAAAACTGGTAGTGCAACACTTCGAATTGAGTTTCTCTAGCTCACAGGAAGCATGCGAGTTAAATGACAGCATACCACAATTAAATAAATCAAGTAAAATAACGACTATTCTAGCTACTTAGCTACACATACCTACCTAGGTACCTACCTATGTTGTGTTCAATTTGTTTTCCTTCTTATTTCACTTGAAAACCAATTTAAAAGGAATTCAGGAGAGTTATAGATTCTTGGAGAAGAAGACTAGTATTGACCTTAATAATTCTTTTGTCACTGTTAGAAATCTTTTAAAAGATCTTGTGGTGTAACCTTTACGACACTTTCTGTGAGGTTGCCAAGTTGTGACTCTATCTTGCAGTATCGACACTAGTTGGATTGAGTCCCGTACGTGAATCACGATGTTAACGTTGTGCGCAGATGTACGGCGGCATGCGCGGCATCAAGGGGCTGGTGTGCGAGACGTCGGTGCTGGACCCCGACGAAGGCATCAGGTTCCGAGGCTACTCCATCCCCGAGTGCCAGAAGCTCCTGCCCAAGGCCGCCGGCGGTGCAGAGCCTCTTCCCGAGGGACTCTTCTGGCTGCTCATCACCGGCGATGTGCCCAATGACGCGCAGGTCAAGGCCATCTCCAAGGAGTGGGCAAACAGGTGACCATTACTTTTGTACAAGGAAACAATTTGAAAACTCCTCACTACATTGGGATAAAGGAAAAATCCAAGTCACTGTATGGGATTTGTTTAAGTACTACAGGCCCTAAATTTTATTCTGACTTTACCTCTAGTTTGTCAATTCACAAATTGAGTAGTAGGAACCTATTTCCTATAATCATTCCCATTAAAAATTAAAGTTAACTCGTTCATTGAACAAGATGACCTTTAGCGTGCACTGAACTTTTTCAAGAGCTTTGGATTCAAATGTCTCGTCTGACCTTCCTAGCTTAGTTGTAAGTTGGCTTACAATATACAAGGTCCCCCTCCCCTCTCTTCAGAATCCTCTCAACTTCTTTATAATCATCCACAGACAGGAAATGACCTTGATAGTCAATTCCCATGAGTCATCTGTAAAACAAAGTAATGTTGATACAAGATTTTCTTGGTTGAAGTGTGTGAGAGTGTTGGCTTGACGATGCGGTTGTCTCAGGGCCGGTCTCCCGGCGCACATCGTCACCATGCTGAACAACTTCCCCAGCAACCTCCACCCGATGTCGCAGTTCTCGGCGGCCATCACCGCGCTCAACACCGAGAGCAAGTTCGCGCAGGCGTACACCAGCGGCGTCCACAAGAGCAAGTACTGGGAGGTGAGTGAAGTCATTCATCTTCGCACGAAATTCATTATCCCGAGAAGGCCGGCATTCACATTGGAGTAGAAGTCTTTAGGGAACTTTAGAGGTCTGGGTAAGGGAACGGGAAATGCACTGTTCTTCAAAGTGTATTTTTTAAATTTTGTCTTCCCAAAAAATAATTTAAAAAAATCAGATCGTAGCGACCTATTACAGCATAATAAACTAAATAATGCCACACACTGGAGTACTTTATGACATCTGGTACAACCTCTAAGTGTTAAATACGATTATTTTACCATAAATATCGTATTTAACACGTTGAGGTCGTACCAGACGTCATAAAGTACTCCATTGTGTGTCATTATTTCGTTAGTCTATTAGACTGTAATGCGTCTAGAGCTACTATTTACTTTTTTTAAATTCTGTTAATGTGAAGAAAAATTTTGCTTAGGTACCCAGGCATCTTAACTACTCCATATTCGTAGTTTGCACAATTGTTTGTTTAACATCAACATCAACAATGTAAGAAATATGTTTTCCGAGTTTTCCAGTGCAGCTATGCAAGTAAAAGTCAAGTTGAACTTATCTTATCAGTGGCAGTTGATTGGTTGTAATTAGAGATGGGTCGATACCACTTTTATACCGATACTCAATTTATGATTAGCGATACCGATAGTATCGCCGATACTTTTGTTTCTTTATATTTCTGTAGTTCCTGTCCACCAAAGTCTCAATAGACAACATTATAAACCCTGCGCGCCATCTGGATTGGCGAGCTTGCACTATGGGTCCGCCGTGTGTCGACTCCACAAGGTCATCTAAGTAGCGTGTGTTGTTATGTGCTGAACGCGGCTGAACGTCAAGTTTCAAATGCATATATCATAGGAAAGAATATGAATAGATCGCTCTAATCACTGTGTGTTACTTGACAACGTGTTTGCGCATATTTCTTTGTAGTACGATGGGCAAAATACCGACTAATTTCTAATTTATTTCAGTTTTAAAATCGCTAGCTCATCGTATCGACTTGTATGTTTTGACAAGTATGGAGAATATAAAACTGTGCTCATGGTATTGTTACCTGTCTAGTATAAGCAAGTTGTAATATATATAATATTTTCTACATCACGATGTGGAAAATGTAGTGGAGTAAGGAAGTAAATTTTAATCCGTTATGTATTTTTTGACAAGTAGTGAGAATTAGTAAACATTATGCTCATAATATTGTATTGTATTTTATTATCATCCCGTGGACAAGTACATAATACATGTATGGGTATCGTCAAGAATGTATGTACAAGTTATGACAAAGTCAGAAATATTTACTACAAGTCACAATGTTTACAATGACAGTTATATGTACAGTAAATAATAAAACTAATAATAGTAATATTTATACCTAAGAAAAATAATAATAAAAATGATTACATGTAGAATAAATATAAATAATAATATATCGCGACCCTGCTTCCAACTATTGTCGGGTCAGGGGGTGGGATGATCCCACCAATGTTCTAGGGCACTTGTGTTCTCAGAGCCGACTTGCCAAGTCCGACACTCCACACTTCTTCAATCTCTTCTTCCAGTTCTTCAGCCTCCTCTCTTTCCACCAGCTCCCTCCATCTCTCTCTGTCTTCCCACCACTTCTCTGTTGTAATTACTCCCCAACACTCTCCTCTTTCTTCTGCAGCTGCCTCTATTCCGTTGATCCATTTGGTTCTAGGTCTTCCTGCCTTTCTTCTGACACCCATGGCTGCACGCTCTGCCTCTCTACATGGTATCCTCTCTTTTCCCATCCTCTTCATATGTCCGTACCATCTTAGCCTCTCTTTTCCAAGTTTAAATCTAAGAGATTCCACTTCTAGGTCTTTTCTAATCTTTGCACTCCTCACCTTGTCCATCTTCGTCACTCCTGCCACACTTCTCAGGAACTTCATTTCTGCAGCCTGCATCTTCATTTCTTCTTTCCCTCCCATTGGCCAAGTTACTGCTGCATATATTAAGATTGGTACAAAGTAGGTTTTGTACAGTAATATCTTACACCTCTGTGGTACATCTTCATTCCATAGTAGCTTCCTTACACTCTGGTAAAACACTTCTGCTGCTCTCACCCTCCTCTCGATCTCCCTGTCCACCTTTCCATCCTTTGCCAATACACTACCTAGATATTTAAACTCGTCTTTTTCCGTAAGTTCCTCTCCTCGCATCTGCATCCGGCACAGTGTCTTCTGTTGCCTTTCCATAACCATGGTTTCGCTTTTTTCTTTACTGATTTCTAGTCCATATTTTGCTGTCACTTCTTCCCACCTGTTGAGTTTCTCTTGCAACTCTTCCTCGGTCTCTGCCCACACAAGAACGTCATCTGCATATATGAGTGTGCGGGTGTCCTCTTGGTCCTCCGGCTCAACCTCTCTCAGCATCTCATCCATTACTACTGTAAATAATGTTGGTGACAATACACTCCCTTGCTTCAGTCCCTCCCTCACTTCGAACCAGTCCGTTTTTCCCACTCCCGTCTGCACGCAACTACTGTTCTTCTTATACATACTTTGGATTCTTTGTATCACTCCACTGTCCACACCCTTCTTCTCTAGGCACCGCCACACTTCTTCTCTTGGCATTCTGTCGTACGCCTTTACCAGGTCCAGAAATATCATTCTCATCCCGTTCCCTTTCTCCCATCGGTCTTCCATGATTTGTCTCACTGCAAAGATGAGGTCAATCGTTGACCGTCCTCTTCTAAAACCGTATTGTTCTTCTTATATTTGAATAAATATAAATAAATGAATAAATCGCCTCGGCTAAGACAATGCCGTGTAGTACGTGGCCGATAGTTGAATAGGAAGAACAATGGAACGAGAGTGCTTGAGGTTAAGATGATTGACACTGAAGTGCTGGTACAGTTATGAGTCTAGAAATTCCTGCAGGCTGTAGAATGGGTTTAGGAGGAGGTAGGCATTGAGACTGGATTGGAAGCTGGCCCAGGTGGGAGAGGTGGTGATGTGCTGTGGTAGCTTATTATAGATAATTGTGCATATATAGTGGGGGTTGTTACTTACTGAACTCAGCTAGCAAATTTTTGACAGGCAGTGAGAAAGTGAAAATGGTATTGCAAATCATTACTCAGGAAGTCAAGTATTGTATAAATTAGTAAAACTACTAACACATTATTTGTGACATCCTTTAGTGAATAGTTACAATAGTTCTGAAAATTCACGGACAATGAACTGATTATTATTCTATACAATATACCTTGTACAATATACCTACAATATACCAACATACATTGGCCCAACACTTTTGTTTACCTGCACCGATCCTATTAGAGAATAGAGATGTGAGGGGAATCTTTTCCCGGGGCAAAATTCCATTGAGAATGTTTAAAACAATGTTTAAATGCTACATATTTCATTAAATATTGTAGGTATATTTGAACATACATAATCTTCAATTGAAATTTAGTTTGTTTACGTACGCTGAATACGTTGTATACGTCTTCAACTTCTCATAATTTGGAAAGCAATAAAAGGAAATATTATGGCTAAATTTAGTGTGTTTTTGCACAAAGGAACACAGCAAACAGTTTCGTAGGATGTATTAGGTTTCTGGGGATTCAAATGTTGATCCATTATTTATAAAACGAGTGATAAATAAACCGATGAAAACTATGACAGCCCATCTAAACAGTATGCGAGACGGTCAGCTGTCAGGCGGCTACACACGTCGGACCGGCAATGCAATGCGGCACTTCGCGCATGCGCAGTTACTTTTAGGAATCTTCTATTCAATCAAAATTCACAAAACTAGAGATTTTTTTGGAGATTATGTCACTTGCAACCTTGGCTCTGATTGGTTGAGGCATCTGCCAATGGTGATACAGCTCACTGACGTGATGCCAATGAGCACCAATGGCGGGAAAACGGCCACAATTCAAAATTTCAACTAAAAAAGTATCGAAGTATCGAAAATATTGCATTAAAATTGACCGATACCATGGGTATCGGTGGTATCGCGAGTATCGGTATCGGCCCATCTCTAGTTGTAATTATTAAAATGCTTCTGAATTCTGATTGAAGTATTCCCTGCCTGTTAACAGTTTTTTTATGCAGCTTACAATTGCACACTTATCTATAGAGAAACACTATAACAAAATACCAAAAACTGAGATTGAGAGCCACTCAAATCTGTGTCACAATTTAAATGTTTGCCTCGCGAAAATGGTGAGGCGACGAGAAACTATGAACACATGAACTGCAGAGATATTGCTAACAGACCATACAGTTTCTTATTATTTCCATTATTTTTATAATTAGCAGTATTGGCATCTCCCCAGGAGAGCTATATACTAAATGCCCTTGTCGTCTCGTTTCACTTGATACGGGCACCCTGGAGTGCTTTCTATTTAACACTGTAGTGTCGCCGTATCAATTCATACGAGACGGCAAAGAAATGTAGAATAACTGCCCAGAGGAGCAAATATCAATTCTGTTGGAGATGGTTATAGATGTTAGGTTAATGCATGTAGTAACGATGCAATGTGTGTGGCAGTACGTGTATGAAGACGCGATGGACCTGATCGCCAAGCTGCCCGTGGTGGCGGCGACCATCTACCGCAACACGTACCGCGAGGGCAAGGGCATCGGAGCCATCGACACCGCCAAGGACTGGAGCGCCAACTTCGTCGACATGCTCGGCTACGACAACGCGGAGTTCACCGAGCTCATGCGGCTCTACCTCACCATTCACAGGTGAGGACAGATTACATCTTCTTTCCGCTTCATTGGCCTCGGGACAACTTGTAGGAATCTTGATCAGGTTATTGGCAAGTTAAGTGTCCCGTAAACATTCCCCCTCCCCATCACACAAAACAATGATATTAGGCCTCATTCTCAAGCCATTTCAAACAGTTTATTTTCCTAAACAGTGTTGCAACATTGTATTTTGTTTGCAATAAAATTGCTCTAATATTTTATTTTGTTGATTTCTAGGTAAATTATGGGGTTTTGTATTGGGATTTTCAATTTTCTTGCCCTTGCGACATACAGATTGAAAAAGTTGCGAGTCCAAGGTAACTGAGCCGCATGTCGCATATCTCGCCCCTACTCTGACGCTAAGCTTGTGTTTGGTTGCAGCGACCACGAGGGCGGCAACGTGAGCGCGCACACCGTGCATCTAGTGGGTTCGGCCCTGTCCGACCCCTACCTCTCCTTCGCGGCCGGCATGAACGGTCTGGCCGGACCTCTCCACGGACTGGCCAATCAGGAGGTGAGTTCCATGTAGCCGAGTTACCTACTTGACATATTATATTATACACACACTCTTCTCAAATAGTGGATGGAACTAGACTCGGGTATTTGGCTGAAGCACATTTTGGTATTTCCTTTATCTAGGTAACAATGGGCTTGAGAGTTAAGCTCATCTATTTCTTGTCAAGCTACTGCCTTCATCCGTACACTATTGCCATTGTTTTTATTTCGTACAATTTTATAATTTCTAAAGGTCGTTTCACGGCCGTTCCAAACTTCCCAAGTTCGCTGAAGTTCCGAATCGCTGTTCTAATATCTCCCGTGTGGACTATGAAAGTTTGGAACTCAACCTTCGCAGTTCGAATGTTTTCATAGTTCTCACAGCAGTTTTGGAACTGCGATTCGGAACTTTGGCAAATTTGGGAAGTTCGGAACTGCCTTGTGAATCGACCCATACATTGGTACATAGAAAATACAAAACTGTGATATTTGGCATCACAGCATTGTTGATTTCTTCAAAGATGAAGTCGAATGTGCCCTACCGAAATGACTATAGCTACCTCAAACACAGTTTCAAGAACAGATGCGTTTCGTCTTGGTGTTGCTATTGACGAGTCATGGTTTTGTGTGCAGGTGTTGGTATGGCTGCAGAAGAGCAAGGCGGCCCTCGGCGACAACCCCACCGACGAGCAGCTCAAGGACTTCATCTGGAAGACACTCAAGTCCGGACAGGTGGTTCCCGGATACGGCCACGCCGTGCTCCGGAAGACTGATCCCAGGTGGGTGGTCCAGATCGCTACTGACTCCTACATTCATGAGATTGGTATCGCTTTAGATACCATAGTCTGCTGATCTCGTTCACGCAATATTGTATTATGAATTTTATTCGCCTACCTAGTACAGTTGTCCTACATAGATATCAATGTATTACAGTTAGTAGATAGAAATTAGAAACCCGTTATTGATTAGGTACAGGTTTACTCTTATAAAAAGGGTCTCAAGAGGTAAAATAATATGCTCAAATCAATCCAATGATACTCGATAGCATCGTACAAATTACAATATTGTATTACAAAAAGCAACAAAATGCCCTGAAACGAGGGGTGTGCGAACCGGTTCGAAAACCGAACCAAACCGGTTTTGAAGGTTCGAAAATTATTATGAGAAGTTCGAAATAGAACCATTTCGAACCTTCCTGCCCTTTTTCCCGCGCGTCACCACAGCCTTCTGAATTCGAGATTTTAACCTCAAATGGCGTCATTTTTCACGCAAAATCGCGTATATTCTTCTGTAGTAATCAATCTTTAGTTAACTATGTTTCAGTTCAAAGGTTTGTTATTCACGAAATTTACATTATTATGTCATAAATACATGTAAATATTAGTGATGTTGATGATCCTAAATAAGTTATATTTATTTTCTGTCTCGCGTCATGATGAGTACTATTAGCCCATTTTGCATGAAATTATTGACATCATTTTCGTTACCTTCCTCCCTAATTAGTTGATGAAACAAAGAACCGTTTTTAGGCAAGGTGCAAACTTACAAGAACAAATTGCAACACAACAATTGATAGTATAAAAAAACACTTCATTACAATTTTAAACAACACCTGTCTCTGTCAGCAGCAATAGGTATCTGGAAGCATTTGAAAACAGCCAGAACGTTTTAAACACATAACTTTCTTTAAGATTTTGTCCAGCATCCTATTGAAAATGAAATGCAAATAGTATGTATGATAAATCCATTCATGTGTGTTATGTATCAATTCACTTTCATCCTTTAGATTTCATTGAAAGTTTGTAATATGATTTTTACTGAATCCCTCAGTTAGGTGAATGTTAATAAATACCAACTGCAATGTGAAAAGATTTTCCTCGAGTGGGACTCGAACCCACGACCTTCCGATATCCAGTCAGATGCTCTACCAGCTGAGCTATCGAGGCAGTTCACAGTGCAGCGGCTGTGTTCCAATATAAGCTGCGTTAGCAACTTACCGATTTTTGAAGATAGGGTCAGAAGACCGTGAATTTCATCCACGTTTGACAACTGACTAACTTCATTCGACTTGGTTTTCTCATAAGCTGATGAGTGCGCATATGTTTGTAATATGATTTTTACTGAATCCCTCAGTTAGGTGAATGTTAATAAATACCAACTGCAATGTGAAAAGATTTTCCTCGAGTGGGACTCGAAAGTCCACTGAAGTCCACTGAAGTCCACTGAAGCACTGAAAGCAAAAATCGATTATACACCTGTAAAGGTTCGAAAAGGTTCGAACACTTCAAGGTTCGGTTCGAGGTTCGGTTCGACTTGAAAAATCAAGGTTCGCACAACCCTACCTGAAACTATTCAAAAAATATGTATTTGTATTTTACAAATTTGTAAACACATCTGATGGTTTTTCTGGATATTTTGGATATTTTTATTTTATCATACGTACCTAATTTGTATGTTGCTGTATAAAAGTTGGTCAATGATTTAAGTCGGATACCATTTTTACCTCGGAAGACCATACGGAAAACCCTAGCCTAGATTAACAGTAAATAGTTGTAATGGTAGGTAGGTACCTAGATTTATATTTATTTTTATGTTAGGAATAAATTATGTGTAGGTAGGGCAAGTTCTATGATGAAAGCAAGCAGAAGAGTCTTCTCTTTCATGTTTTTTGATCCTGAAAATGTTGTTGCAGGTACACATGCCAGCGCGAGTTTGCGCAGAAACATCTGCCCAACGACGCGCTCTTCAAGCTGGTGTCACAGGTGTACAAGGTCGTTCCCCCCGTGCTCATGGAGACCGGCAAGGTGAAGAACCCCTGGCCCAACGTGGACGCCCACTCCGGAGTGCTTCTTCAGGTAGGATGACCCACAGTACCGTACAGGATTCACTTGTGTTCATGTAGCAAAATTGTAATTCTAAGGGGTGTTCACGATTACGATTAAATCAAATCAATTATTGATTTTAAGTCGATTAATCTGATTTGAAAATAAATAATCGATTAGAAGAAAATGGTATCGACCCATCTCTAGTTCCAACCCTTCAAAATATCCATAGGAATTAATCTGATTAATCATCGATTATGCTTGATGCATATCAATTAGATAATCGATTTGAGAAAATAATCTATGAACACCCCTAGTAATTCTACTTGCCGATACGTAGTTGAAAAGCGATAAGTCAAGGTACGTAGCTCGACAATAGGCGTTGTTGGTGCATCAACACTAGGCAATCAGGTGGCTCAGCGCAGACATTCCGATAAGCTGACCTTGAACGATGAACCATCTCTTTAAAGGTCGGCGCGTTAAGCTGTAAACTTACCTTCATGCATACTTCATACCCATACTATTACTTATACTACCTATACTTCACACTAGGTATGCATACCTTCATACTTTGAACTTTTCAACTTTGAAAATTCAAAATCAAGTTCCATATCATATCAGATGGCAAAGTGAACTTGACGTAGGTAAGGTACCTACTTCAACTTCACATTTTCTCCGATTTATCTACCTTTATTTCTTAAATTATCTCAATAGTTACGAGATAATGGGTTTCAAAACTAGCTCCTAAAGTTTCATAACAGTGGAGTAAATAATTAACCTTGGAGAGACTTAAGTATTTTGGGAAAATTTGACACAATCCGTCAGTTTCCATAGCGGTCCCCGGGACTCTTAAAAAAGGCGTATTCAGGGAGAGGGCGGGGTTCATAGTTGCTAGAACAAACCATTCAAATTAATTTGCTTTCAATCACTTTAGAATCACTTTCGGCTGAGTTTTGAAATTTCCAGAGTGGGATCGGAATATGATTTGTTTAACATGATTATTATTCGAGAAAATAAGGAACACAACTGACCTCTGGTGGATTTTGTGGTACTAGGTAAATGGCGGCTATCAAGGGCGCATTTGCATAAATATAAATACAAATATTTGATATAGTTGTTTGTTATGGCCAAGAAAGTAAATGTATAGCTAAATATCAATTTAATTTGTTTTTTGTTTTTCACTGCTTTATGGAAACACGAAATGTAAAAACAAACAAATTAATATGTGGACCTGATAGTAGCCATCTTGCCAGAAGTGGCTCCACCACGTATCACTTATTTGTGGGAATTATATTATTGAACGAAAGTACGGACAACTCCAATTAGTGAAATGTACACTCGGTCAAACATAAATTGATCGTTGATCAAATTTGAATGACTGCTGGTCATGTCCCATACCAATCAAAGCTTGTTATTATCGTTGAAATGTGGGGTCACCCACTATAGTAAGACAAGGAGATCGCTTGGACTGACTTTGGATGGTGCAATCTAACATTTATCAGTCAATCAAATTTGATCAACGATCAATTTATGTTTGGCCGAGTGTACATCCTCCATTCACCCCATACCACCTTCTAACAAATTTTCCAGTGTTAGGGGTCGAGAGGGAGGAGTCTAAACTAATGTAAATGAATGAAAAGGTGGAAGGAGGGTTAATTAACTCAATACTTGAAGCCAGGTGTATGTACATTGCAAATATATTAATTATATTGATATTTGAAATTTACATATCCTAAAAATTCTGGTGGAGTTCGATTAAAAATTGCACCGAAATGAATGACCTTGACCCGAAATTTTCTTCATCGACAATTGACAAAAATTTTCTCCTGAGCCAACAACCCTCATGTCTAGCAGTAGGTACTAGGTATAGTTAAATTTTCAAAATATTAATATATTTCAAAAAATATTAATATCAAAATATTAATACCTCTTTTAAAATTTCATCCTGGATATGCCCTTGACTTTGTATAATAGTAAAAAATGACTAGTATTAAATTTGCATCTGTGTTTATTAGATACTATCCTCCCTCCTGAGGAGTATCATCATTCATATTAATTCTAATATTTATTTGCATTAGAATTAGAATTATACATTCAGTAGATAGTACGAGTAGTAAATTATGTCACATTAACATAAGTACAATCAAAAGTAAACAGTGTAGTACAACTGCATTCATTACTAATTTCACTTTCCATAAGTAAGCATGTGTTGACTTGGTATAAATATTACGATGCTATTTACAAAGTCATTGTTAGCTTTTGCAATTGGGTGGCCAATGGATGGCATGTGTGGTGGGGGGGTGGGTGGGGGGGGGGGGGCGGAATTTGGGTCTGGGGTGCAAGCCCCAGAATAATGTTGAATTCCAGGAATTAATTTCGGGCTTTCAACTCGATTTGTACACAAATCGGCAAAAATCAGCATATTTTTACCACCACAAAAGTAAGTTAGTGGAAGCGTCCACCCTGGAATAGAGTAGAGGGGCGAATCCCTCCACGTCTGCCCCCTAGTTAGCACTGCATCTTCTGACCGCATTGTTTTGATTTCTGTTTCAGTATTACGGCATGAAGGAGATGAACTACTATACCGTTCTGTTCGGAGTGTCCCGAGCTCTGGGCGTGCTGGCGGGCTTGGTCTGGGACCGAGCCCTGGGGTTGCCCATCGAGCGTCCAAAGTCCATGTCTACCGACGGACTCATCAAGGCGCTCAAGGCCTAGACTTGGACAGTTGGCAGACAGTTGTTAGTACAAAGCAGTTAACGTAGAGACGACAGAACAGCTTGCAGATCAAGGAGTTTCGGGTTTGACAACTTGACCCTGGAACACTTTACATGACAGTACATTCCATCGCCTAAAAGACGCACCGCTTTCACCGTGTTTGGATACTTCAATATTTATTAGTGATCGTTTGTTGTCCTCAACGATTCGGAAGAACAAAAACGCACGCCGAGACCTGAATGAGTGAATCATCTCGATATTGTAATTTTTGACGCTGTAAAATAAACTAGACGATATTCTTCCGTGGCCTTGGAATTCGGAGACGCGGTCTCGGAACTCGGGAGCGTGGCAAACCTAGTCGTGCTCGAGAGCTGTTCTGGTGTTGTTAACTGTAGCGAAACCTGTTGCCTGTGCACAGTAGGTGCAAGGCGAACGGCATGTATTTATTGATCATCGAACTCTAGGCAAACTCATTTATGTACTTACAATCATTATCATGTAGTAGCGAATGCTACGCCACTGACAATACCTAGCATATAGAAATCTCACTAGTATTGTATCCAAGTTGAAGCATAGCCAGAGAACTCGATGGGTAAGTCCGCGGAACTTGTCAGCTCAAGTACCGCGGACCGAAGATGGAGCTCTAAGAACTTCGTAAATTGACAGCATTTTAAGAATGCTATCTCTTTGTGTACACAGCTAAATCAAAGCAAGTGCTTTGCCTGTAGGTCACTGGCTCAAAGCAATATTACTGTAGATAGGTTTTACTCGATTCACCATTTTATCATCAGTGTAGTTTGTAGCCGCCTTTAGCGCATGTGTAAAGTTCTGTTTTATCGTTGAGTAGATGATTAGATGTACATAATTACATACTATACCGGCCAACTCATCGATTTGAACCTCACCGAGCAAAGTAGTTGAGTGTATTTATTAGAAAGGGGAGCCAGAAGGCTGAACAGCGTTGAATCTGTAGGAACAGATGGGATTCAAGACTGCAGCATTTTACCTTGAAGTATTTACTATTTATAGAGACGTAAAGATAGGAGCTGCCTTCAATTCCATCTCTTCCTCAGTATTTCAAGTCACCAATTACAATATTATGTAATTATTATATACTAATTTATTTCTAGGCTTAGCTAGCTTGATGAATAAAATAATTTTGTTTTCCATAAGTGTATTGTTTTTGCAGCAATGTCCGCAATCGTTTACTAACCGTTTTTCCTGAATCCAGTTCCTTGAATCTTCAAGCATCTTCAAGCACTGTAAACTGTAAGAAAAAAATCAAAAAATCTGAGTGTACAGCTGGCTATAATGATGCACAGCTTTTACATGTAATTCTGTGTCCTAGCTTCGTAAATATCTCATAAAATTGCAGCTGGTAACTCATACAAAGCTTATATAATACCTATCTACTCGTCTGCTTGAGCATAGGAAATCATCACATTAATTAAATTTATTTATATTAAAAACAAGGACTGGAACCTAATAAATATCGGTTCCGGTTTCTGGAAAAAATAAAATGACTTCCAGTTCCATTTTGGTTCCATAGGGGTCCATCAAATTCAGACAATAATTCAATTAATTTTTTTAATCGACTTTTGGGAACTTACATACTCAGAAAAGAAATGTCTTAACAATAACATTAATTTTACTCCTTGATCATTAATTATTTGAAAAACTTCAAATGGTAGTACCTACATAATTTCAGATTTGAAAGGCAATTTAGTAAATATTCGATGAAATTTATTGAGCGAGCGAAGCGAGCGTCTCCTTTTGGCTCTTTTGGCACGGACCTCTGTTTTTTTTTTGTTTTTTTTCTGTTACTGACGATATACAGGTCAGAGTTTTTCTTCGATCGAGCTGAAATTTTGCACACATGTACGTAACATTTCTGATTGTTGCAGACCCTAATTTTTTTGAAATCCATTGATTGGTTCAAATTTTAAAAAAATTAACTTTCGATTGGTTGTTTTGATCAAATTGAAATTTTGACAAGTCATTACCCCCAACATTGTACCCAATCAAACAAAGTTTCAGCCAAATCCTCCCATTGGTTAAAAATTAAAACCATCTTTCCTGTGTTTTTAGAAATTTAAACTATAACCGATTGAACGATCAACTTATAACTTCGCATGATGGTTGGGACCAACATTATCTGCATTTTTGACAATTTTCATACTAATCTGTGTTTAAATCCAAACGTTATTGACATTTTACGGACTATTTGCGTGTTGGCTGTCAAATTCACGGCGACTTCGACTCTTCAGTTCAAGGCAAGGTAGTTAGAGCAGAAACTTTCAAACGCAAATGAAACTGATAATGACCGTTCAACAGTCGATCTGATATTGTGTAAACACACTTATATCATATGAGAGGTCTCAGGTATATTTTTTGAAGGAGATCCTGTGATTTTTGAAAATTAAACGGAACAGTTCAATCATAAAGGTTCAATCGATCAACTTAAAGCTTTGCATGGTTATTTGGACCAATATTTTAGGAATGTTTTGAGTTTTCTATACAAATCTGTGGCGAAATTTTAGAATTATTGGCTTTTAATGACATTTTCGATAGACAGAATTTCGGTTCGAGGTGTTGCGCGTATCCGTGCTCGCTCATCAACGCGTTACTCAGATTCATTGGTTAAAATTTAAATAAATATCTCCTGATAGGCTGAAAAATGAAAACGGTCTTCGATAATTCTGATCAAACTCATATTTTGCATGATCATTAAGACCAATATTGTCTCTTATTTTACAAAATTTCATCCCAATCAGTTAAGAACGTATGAACTTTTTGACATTTTTAATATCTGTCAGTAATGAAGTATCGAAATGAATGTTTTCCAGTGCCAATTGAAAATTGATTCTGATTTGCTTTATGAACCAGGTGCTTAGATGCTATTTTAAAGTTTCGATGAAAAGCATACACTTTTAAGTTGATATCATAATCAATTCAATATGGATGTATATGTTTTCTGTGCGTTGTGTACGCATTTCCGGTTCGAGAATTTGCACGTACCCGTGCTCGCTCATCAACGCGTTACACTGAGCGTTTTCCTAGTTATTTTAAGAACCTTTATGGGATTCCGGTTCCTAGAAAAATTATTGTTTTTTTCGGTTCCGAACTTTCGGTTCCAGTCCCTGATTAAAAATGATCTTGCTCTTCCAAATTTAAAAAATCCCTTCCACTGCTACTCAAATATCCCGCCTCTTCTGGTACCAACGCTCAACGAAGAACCGAATAAAAAAAATGAAAGAAAAATCAAATATGGCCGCTTCTGTGTAGTGTCGAGAGTTCATGAAAAAAGTTGCTTAAATTTGATATTTTCGTTGCTAATTATATTTTTGATCATTTATTAAGTCTTATAATCTAATTAATTTTCAATTTATCGTAAATTAATGCATTATATGTGTAATAGCATAAACGTAATCGTGGAGAACATTGTTTGAGTGCATCCTAACCTATCAGCACCAAACGTCTCAAAACGTTTTGCTGCTTTCTGCTCGTATTGTATAGGATACATAGTTTTTAAAATCATGGGCTCAACTAGAAAGCACAAGGAAAAGGACGCTGCATCCAGAAAAAGGAAATCCCGTCGCAGTGCCAGCCGAACGCCCAGTCCTGACCGAGAACGATTGAAGGAGAAAGACCGGGAACGACATCATAAGAGACATCACCGAGAGAAGAGGAAAGAGAGGTCTGAGAAGCCATACAAAGATCGCCCTGAGAACCTGGACCTTTCTGACCTTGAGGATGATGTGGCCATTCCTCCTCCACCTAAGATCTCTCGGCCATCAACTCCGCCCCCTCCTGCAATATCATTGGAGAATGATGTGTCAACTTCTCGCAGTGATTCCTTGTCGATTGATGAAACCAACAAACTACGAGCTCGTCTTGGACTTAAACCACTGCAATCTGCTGCGGAGCCTGTGGCACAGAGCACGAAACCTGCAAGCGAACTTGCTGGCGGGACGGACATGGGAGAATTTGTTCACAAACCAGCGGAGAGCATCACAGCACGAACAAAGCAAGACAAAGTAAAGCAGAGGATTGTCGAGCATCGGGAGAAACGTAAGATTGATTCAAAGTTGGCTAAAATAAAGACTCTGGGAGAGTCTGATGATGATGAAGATATATCATCTTGGGTCAAGAAGACAAGAACAATGCAAGCTGAGAAAGACAAGGCAGACAAGAGGGCTCGAATGTTAGAAGAACTTGATGCTGAATTTGGTGTTGGTGCGTTGGTGGAAGAGGAGACAAGTAAAGAACGCAGGGACGCATACACTTCGAGAGATCTGCGCGGGCTGAAAGTAGAGCACGCGGCCGACGGCTTCGACGAGGGAAGAACCGTGATTCTGACTCTCAAAGACAGCGCAGTTCTCGCCGACGATGGGGACGTTCTCGTGAACGTCAACATGATCGATGACGAGAGGTACAAGAAGAACGTGCAGAAGAAGAAGGCGAATCCGTTCGGTTACAACGCACTGGACGACGTGGATTCTGACGACGGAGTCCCTGACGTGCTCAGCAAATACGACGAAGAAATAGACGGGGAGAAAATGTCAAGTTTTGCCATCGGGGAAGATGTGAGTGCTGCCATGAGACAGACGGCGCTGATGAAAGCTCGCGCCAAGCTTCACAAGAAGACTGCAGTTTCCCTTGCAATGCCTGCGCTTCAACTAGCAGCAGAATATTTCACTCCCGAAGAGATTAAAGTCAAGTTCAACAAAACCAAGAAGAAGATTCGCAAGATTAGGAAGAAGCTGAAGGCCGATGACCTTCTTCCTCTGCCGGGGAGAGACAGCGAGACGTTTGGGTCCAGGAATAAGAGAGACGGGTTGAAGACAGAGGCTGATGCTGAGCCGATGGACGTCGACTCGGACCATGAGAGAGGAGGGATAGATGTGAAGGTGGAAGTGGATGACGGTGAGATCGAACTACAACAAGCTCTGACCAAAGCTCGTAGACTCCTGGTTCAGAAGCCGCAGCGAGCCGTCGAAGCGGACTTTGCAGCGCAAGTGGCTCAGACTCAAGCTCCAGGTGTCGGCGGCGAAGATCTCGTCGGCTTCATCACTCTGAACGCCACCGCAGAGTTTTGCCGAACTCTTGGAGATATTCCCACCTACGGACTGGCCGGGAACAGAGACGAAGACTCGGAAGAGCTTCTCGACTACGAGAGAGAGATGAACGAAGAGAAGAGACGACTGGATGATGAAGGTTATCGCGGTGCTTGGAATGCCGTCGCCATCGATGAGCGACCAGTTGAAGTGACAGCCAATGATGTTCCTATATTAGACGTTGAGCCAGATCTGGGAGTCGGCGTGGCGGGAGCTTTGCGTCTTGCCGTCAGTAAAGGTTATCTCGAGCGCGAAGACCAGAACAAACCGTCGGCTTCGAGGTTCGCTCATCTCAACGCTCAGAACTACTCGATAGAAGACAAGACACACATCGACGACGACAAGTTCGGCCGGCGAGAGCGGTACAGCGGACCCACATCGGACTTCAAAGAGAAGTCCAACTTCCAGCCCAACGTCAAGTTAGACTACATCGACGATGACGGACACATTCTAAACGCCAAAGAGGCCTTCCGGTATCTTTCTCACAAGTTCCATGGCAAGGGTCCAGGGAAGAACAAGGTGGAGAAGAGGATGAAGAAGAACGAGCAAGAGGGGCTGATGAAATGCATGAGCTCCACTGACACTCCGCTCGGCACGTTGAATCTGCTGCAGCAGAAGCAGAAGGAGACGCAGTCCGCTTTCGTGGTGCTCAGCGGAACGAAGCAGGCCACCAGCATTTCGAAGACCAAGCTTTAAGCTTGAACAGTCTTATTAGAACTTAAGAAATGTATAGGTGGTTGAAATCAAGTCAAATATATTACTAATTCAGATCTTGTATAATTAATAAAATGTCACAGTCTATATGTCATTACTAGCAGATTGTACAAGGAGGTGTCTGAGATTTCCATCATAATGTTCAGTGGCAGACTGGGAAGAGATACTGGGCCCCCTATCGGTTGTGGGCCCCTTTTCACATTTAACGCTCCCCTATTTATATTTTACTGGCATTTCTATTATTTTACCAGCACTTTTACTCACTTTTCATAATTTTTTTATTTCTTCTTGACTTTGTTTTGCGGGCCCTTTGTCTTGTCTTGTCACATCCCGGTCCTTTTCATCTCGGTCCACCACTGATGTTTTTGCTTTTAATAGGACTGATGTTTTTGACCCTTGATCATCGGACCAGACCAGTCACCTTCATGCAAAATAAGTGCTCATAACTTTCAGATCAAATTTGTCAAAAAAGTGTCAAGTGAATTTAAAAGAGCAATTCATACAATTTTGCTGCTTCAACTTGTAAGGCTTATCTTATCTTCAACTAGTCGGTCACAATCCCAACTTTGGCTTACATTTTGCAAATTTGGTCGCTCTTACCTTCTCTTAAGCCCAATTTACACAGAGCAACTTCATGTACAGCTTCTGTAGTACCACACTTTTTGAATGGAAAGTAGAACATGTTTTAAGTTCTGTGACAGAGAGTTGCGTCATGTAAATACAAAATTGTATGAAAAATGGGAATGTGACACAGAAGTTGTTCAAGAAATTGCACCGTGTAAATGGGGCTTTACACTTAGATAAAAATATCTACAGATATTACATTCAGAGATAGGTAGATGACTTTGTAATTCAAAAAAAGTAAAAAAATATATTTGACATTAATTATTATACCGTTGGCTGCATCTGTGCCTATAATTTTGGTGGGTTATGTAGGGTACTAAACTTATTATAGTAATTTATCAAACCTGTTTGAAAATGTAAAAACATTGTTTTATTTTGGTAAATACATAACCTAAGTTGGATACCAATTTGAGCAAGAATAATTATAAGAATTAGCATGTATCTCATATTTAAATGCAGGTATTTATAAAATAATCCCAAGTAGACAATTGCAAATATTTCTGTTCAATACAATGAGGCAAATTAAAACATTTACAGCCTTATGCTCAAAAGAAGTTGCGTCCGCAAGTAGATATTTGCGGATGTCAGTCCTCAACACCACAAGACCGCGAGCTAATAATCTTATGGACGGAATCCAGTAGACTTGGGCCACTTGCGTCGATAAATCCGGAAATTCTTTTGAGCATGAGGCTGTAAAATTACCTACTACTAGGTATATTAATTTTGTACAATAATTTAATAAATTGAAAAACAAGAGTTATTATCACAATAAATATTAAGTATTTTCTTTTAAAATAAAATTTGAATTACTTTTAATGTGCTATTTCATTTAGATTTTCGTTATGATAATGAGATCAAGATAAAAGAACTTAATTGAATTATTTGTACATCTTTGGTGAAATTAGTTCACAATTTAACAAGACACACAAGAACTTTCAATATTAATAAATTGTGCTTAGGACCAGTCAAACAAAATATCAAATTATTTGTCCGTTATTGACGGAAAAGTAGGTTACACGTTACACCCAACAAATCATACAATGGTATTTGAACGAAACGGTACGCTGGTGGTCAGGCACCTTGAGAATCAGACCTCATCTACTAGAGGTAGATGACGAGTTAGCATAGACTTCATCGGATGATGCATTAACATTTTTTTTAGTCAATCCATTTCTTTCAAATACCGTTTTATCATTTGTTGAGTGTACATAAAAGTTGCTCGTCTTCCATGAACGCGAAATCCATGGTTATGCGAATTAACAATGCAAATTTGAAAAGCAAATGAGATCCTGAAACAAGGCAACATGGCTCCACAAAATCGTTGTGCATTACGAACTCGCAATACGGTTGCGACCGTCCCGGATTTTCAGAGATTGTTTGGGATTCTCATTCATTTTCCCGGAATTGTCAATAATCATTCCTCGACAGTTATTGTCCCGGAATTCTGAATTTTGAGCTTCAAACGCAATATTTTATTATACCTAATTATAATTTTAAATTCTCCACACAAAATACGTTATGCACAGGTTTAAATATTTGATAAATATTAACTAATGCTTTCAAACTAAATTTCAATGTTAATCTAACAGTTTTAGGTGATGAAAACAGGTGAAATATGAAGTCCAAAATTCAGAAATGGCTCTAGTTCATTCTTGAAATTAAAAATGTTACCAGGTCTGCTTGGCCCAAACCAGCGAATTGCTGGGGTCCCTCCCCCAGCCCCTCATATAAGTAGTGTTTTCCCAAAAAGTTTGTATATCCGCGATTCCTCCCTCACTGTGTATGGAAATTATTGAGCGAGCGAAGCGAGCGTCTCCTTTTGGCTCTTTTGGCACGGACCTCTGTTTTTTTTTTTTTGTCTGTCGTCTGCTTGCATACAGATTGCACCGTTTATTCGATCGAACTGAAATTTTGCATACATGTCCAGACCAAATATGAGATTTGCAGACCCTAATTTTTTGGAAATCCCCCGATTGGTTTAAATTTTAAAAAAAATTCTTTCGATTGGTTGGTCCAATCAATTTGAAATTAAGCAAAATCATTGCAACTAACATTGTACCTACCCAATCATAATAAATTTCAGCCAAATCCTCCCATTGGTTCAAATTTGAAACAATTTTTCCGGTAATTTTTGTAATTTAAACTAGAACCGACTGACCGACCAACTTAAAACTTCGCATTCTCATTGGTGCCAACATTTAAGGTATTTTCGCCAATTTTCAGTCTAATCTGTAGTTATTTTCAAAAGTTTTGGTCATTTTAGGGACATTTTATTCCATAATCTTGAAATATTTACTACATTTTCATCCCTGCCTTCTTTAAGCTTCTGCTCCAAGGCCTGTAGAGCAGCCAAGCGGTCCACAATTTACAGTAAAACTAGCGCATATCAAACGGATGCAGTACGAAGGCCGAATCCTCCAATTGGTTTAAGTATAAATAATATCTTCTGATTGGTTGACAATCAAAATGTTCCGATTAAGTTCAAATTTTGCATGGTGATCAAGACCAACATAATCTAAAATTTTACACATGTTAAGCCCAATCAGTCAAGTATTAATTGTCATTTTACGAGTTTAGTATTGGTTGTCAAAAGCTGGAAAAAGTATAGGAAAGTCACCACACAATGGATCTGATATTCATCCAGAGTATTTATATGGAGATTGGAAAGTTGCAGAGAAAATCGTCTTGTGCCGTGTCGTTTATCGTGACTGGGGATGTTGCATGTTCTGGGCTCGCTCATCAACGCGTTACACTGAGCATTTTCCTAGTTAGTCATATCATCTGTCCCGGATTGCACAAATTAACAGGTGGCAACCGTAACTCGCAACAATTCGCGCTCATGGAAGACCCACTACACAGTTAGTTACCTACCATGGCAACAGCTTGATCCAAAGTGCATTATTTATAATGTCAAAACGTTGGCGAGATATGATATTGTACAACCAGACCTTTTAGTACACCAAATAATTAAGTAGTTCTAGTTCAAAATAACTTTACATATTATAACCAGTGGTTAATTTGTAAAATAATAAGTGGGTGGACGCTCGGCGATTGTCTGGGGAAACACATTTACTTACAAAACAATGGGGTGTTGGGGGAGGGCCCTCTAACACAATGCAGGTACGGGGCACATAGCCCCTTTTCTACACGATTTGTACACAATTTTAAGACAATTTTTACTTCCATGAAAAATAAGTGCGTGGACAGCGTCCGCCCCCAAATTAACCACTGCATATAACCATTCATGAGTGCCATTCAAACCATTCAACATACATGAGTGCCAAAAGAGTCAAAATAAGACGCTCGCTTAATTAGCACCTATTAAATCTTACCTATTACAAGTCTACGATATCTATTTATTAGTCTCTAAATGTAAAATGATTATCGTGCTCAGAATTAACTTAATTACAAATCTAATACATAATTCTTGAACTAAAGTCTCCACTGACCCTCCTGGTAGACCAACAATGTATGACATGGAGTCACTCACACCCACTTGGCAACACTGTAGATGGAGACTATTATGATAGAAAGCCTTCATTGGTCAGGGTCTCAACGATGGCCGGCATGTGAAGGAAATGGCAACCGTTCTCGACCCTCGTGACCTTGACTTGATGATGAGTGAACGGTTTGATGAGTTGCTTGAGCCGAGTCGCCAGGTCGTCACTTAGGTTCTCGGAGAGACCTGCAACAATACAATCATAGATATAAAATCAACTGCACCAAATAATAAGTCATGTATGCAGGTTGTAGGTAGGTACTGTAAGCGAGCATCTTCTTTGCTTCTTGTCTTTTTCCCAGTTCTTGGGAAAACAGGTCCCACTGTTTCTATGAACAATAATAATAAAATAATCCTTCTCACGGTTCCCAGAATTGGGTCGGGGGATGATGAAGGATATGAAACTTAATTTTGCAGATGCAAAAGACTACCAAAAGAAAGAAAAAGACTACCTACCTACTTGCCTGGTTTGTATTTTTGAACAAAATATTCCGATTGGTTAAAGGGGAAAAACACTTCCTCTGTGTTGTGGAGAAATTAAAATGATCTGATCAAGTTGAAATTTGCAAGAACAAGCCAATATTTGCCCATATTCTACCAAAATGTAGGTATGCAAAATATAATATTATGCGAAATGCAAATCTCAAACTGCACAAGGTCAATAGATCAGAACTCTCACACAGCATATTAATTTGCATTCAAGATAAAAGATTGCTGATCACCACCTTACGGAGCTTGTTTCTAATTAGTAATTAGAAATTCTAAATTCTAATTCTAATTCTAAATTCTAATTAGTAATTATTGTAATATCTAAAATGCTAATAAATACCAACTGCAATATGAAAAGATTTTCCTCGAGTGGGACTCGAACCCAAGACCTTCCGATACCCAGTAAGATGCTCTGATGCTCTGATGAGTCAGATGCTCTGAGAGTCATCTGACTGGATATCGGAAGGTCGTGGGTTCGAGTCCCACTCGAGGAAAATCTTTTCATATTGGAGTTGGTATTTATTAACATTCACCTAACTGAGGGAATCAGTAAAAACCATATTTCACATCTAAAATGCTGTTGAACTCACCGTCAACTGCACAAAGAACCGCCAGCGAGTCGATCCAGATGAAGTCTTCGCACATCTTCCGTACATCCTCGTGATTCACGATCACAGTCTTGCCGTAGTCGATGAGAAGCACAAAGCAGACCGTGCCCTTCACGTCGACACAATGTCCTCGATACCAGTTGTCCAAATTCAAGCGGACAATGCAGAGTTCGTTCACTCGAGGGACGTAGCATTTTTCTGTGCTTGCTCGACAGAACGCGGCCAAGTCCTCGTGCAGTCGACCGAGGACGTAGTGGCTGACGTCGCTGTCTGTTGGGCACCCGTAGAAGGTGTCTGCTCTCTCGATCGTAAGGATCGTAAGTCGGAAGCCACGGTTCGTCTCCAACGTCATCTCCGGTATCTCGGAGCCCATCAGTGGAGTATCTGAAACAACCCAGACGGTGGTGGTGGATATTTTTCGAGCTGGACAGCTAGCTATTGACAACTTACTGCTTTGACAATTGGCCTGGGCAACGCTTAGAAGCTGGCAGAACTGCCAGTTAGGTTAAGCCAATACATAACTAACATAGGCCAACATACAGGAAACCTAAAAAATGTCCCAGGATCATCCAGGGGCAACATAGAAGGGTAGGCGTTTGTTTCACTATCATGAAAATTGTCCGTACCATTAATCAGGTGCAGACTGACCTGTGATGCGATCACATCCCAGGCCTTTTGGTTTACAGCATTTTTTCACATAACATTTGTTATTTTTACTGGTAGGACTATTTATACCAAATATCTTAGGTATTTTTCTCCGTCGGCTACTAGTTGACGTATTCAATCTTTAAGGGAAGATTTCCTTCCTTGGTATACTTTAGTAAGCGAGTGTATAGTGTTTGTATAAATACTTTTAAGGTGGTTAGACAAGATACTGCCCGTTTAATGATTTTAGATATGTCACCCCCTTTTACATATATGCCAAGTTGAAGTTTAAGATATTTTGCATTTTACACAAGAAAGTATAAAGAATTGGTTTCGGCACCATGAAAACAACCCTTTCCCTGACACCTGCAAAGGTTAGGGACATTTACAACCACATACACGTAAAAAAAAACGTGGAGTTGAACTTTACTCTCAAACTGATAACACAATGGAATTAAGTCGTCACTCACGGGTGGGGTTTTTGCCCTCGGCAAGCGCCTGTTTCCAGTAGGGCTCCAGATAGCTGTTTATCATCTGGGAGATGGGCTTGTTGTGCTCCATCAGTTCAATGCCCTCCCTCGAGTACGACTCGTCAAACATCACAGCCAGCCTGGTCGAGCGCAGCACGAGTCTGTTCAGAAAGTGAACAACGTCTTTTGTCATTGGACGAGGATCCACATTCTTCAGTTTCACCAATACTGCCTGGCATGGCACCTGCAAAAATTAACATTCATCCTAGATTCAACCCTATTGTAACAAGATGTTGACAATTACACTAATTGACTTGATTAGGTCGGTAGTACCTCGATTACGTAAATTAAGAAACTAGGTAATACCTAAATTACTACTAATACATTTTTTACTTAAATCATATTTCGTTTTTTAAGTTCGAAAAAACGTTATTGTTTGTTCATCGTTTAAGGCCATACATGCACCATTTTCATAATTTATTTCATGGGTACGTAACATTGGTAGTAATAAATGTACTCCAATATGTGAGGTAAGAGAATTGAATTGTGCACACACACTCAAGTTTTTAAAGATTGTATGCAGAAAAAAAACACTTAGGTATGACCTGTGTGCGATTCCGTCCCTCTTCAGGCTCGTTACGAATAGAAAATTCTATGTACATTTTCAAAAGAAGAATTAAAATAATGTCAAGATGGTATTATCTTTAGGGATGCTCTGGAGTTTTGATGTTTGGCACTGTAATGGGTACTTTGTCAGTAGTCAGATTTGTGTTGGGCAAATTTTCAAGGCAAATTTTCCGGGGCAAGTGGTAATGTGCGGAGGGAGAACTATTTTATTTTCATGATGACCTTTCAATGATTGATTAAATCCTATGTTAAATGATGCCTATCATAAAATTAGTCGAGAAGTGACAATTACGGTATGCCAGAATTGTAAAAACTATAAAAAAGAAAAATGTTCAATTCATTATCTTCCAGAAAATTAACATCTACAGTAACGTTTAAGAGAGCTTCTCTCCTAAATCTACAATATACAATTATTATTTAGTAATGCGATACCTCCAGGAAACTGACCTGAATGAGTTTCTGACTCAAATGCTTGAGTTGTTCTAACTGAACGTATTCCGTGTTCCCGAAGTCCACGTAGCAGACTTGTATCTCGT
The DNA here is from genome assembly GCA_934045905.1 of Leuctra nigra. Classification (NCBI taxonomy): domain Eukaryota; kingdom Metazoa; phylum Arthropoda; class Insecta; order Plecoptera; family Leuctridae; genus Leuctra; species Leuctra nigra. Next base: position 10,575,747 of record OW203766.1, on the reverse strand, counting down.
CGTCTCGGAAGCCGACGACCAGCGCTCGGTAATAAGTGCCGTCCAGGAGGTACTTGCAGGCAACCATCTGTCCCTTGTCGGGCATTCGCTCCAGTGCCTTTGCTGTAACACATTGCACAAGGTAATAGAGATGACAAGTGACAATAGATGGGAAAGAAAGAGGATATTGCTGGGAAATTCCAATACCTGCCACAAATAAAGTTTCCATGTTATAGAGCTATTTGTGGTTACCTAGTTGGTACAAATTTTCCACTTTTGTACATAATTAAATCAATTATTAGGTTTCTCAAAGTCTCCAAATGTAACCCAAAATGAAGGCAACATTTCAATTAATTTTTATTAATTATTTATTAATTAATATTAATATTTATTAATTCATTAATTTTTTATCTTTTAACTTTTTTATAACTATCTTGACTATTACTTTTGCAAGTATGCCTTCTTATGTAGTTAAATTGTTCAGTGTGACTACTATCTTAAATAGATAATATGTTTTAGTTGTTTTTTAAACAGGTTACATGGTAGATCAACAATGACAAATGTGATCATTATAATGTTGAATGTCGCCTTTTTGTATGTATATAAATGTGCAAATAAAGATAAATTGAAATTGAAACAAATAGATCAAGGTTCGTCCATAGGACTCACAGCAAGCGTAGTATGACACGTATGGCATACTATGCTTCTGAAACTGATGATCCGGATATGATGGTTTGAGTACCCATTTAGGAAGTTAAAACTTGTATACCTGAAGATGTTGTGGAATAAAGTTTAATCTGTGGCAAAGTAGGGAATGAAACACATTTTGGCGATTTTCTCAGAACAGGTTTCATGTCTGTTGGGTGCTTTATGGTTGGTACGGCAGATCTACATATGAGTGAAGGCTAACCTGCATAGCAGTGCGCGCCTACTTCCTGAATCAGCAGCCGCCACCGCTTGTCCCGCTTCTCCGCCATGGAACGCACGTACATGTTGGCAGCACTGCAGTGCACCATGACCTGCACGTACTCCCCGGGTGTCAAGGCCACGCAGCGTAGTCCGCGGTCCTCCCACTTGGCGCTCCACGCGCTCAAGTCCACTTCGCACAGCAGCTTATTCGTCCCGGCGACGAAGAGCAAGGCTTGGGTGCGGTGTTTCAAGATCTCCGTCACCACGAATCTGAAACACTGTCCAGGCTGGACAACAACTGAAGATTAATTACTAAAATCACATGCCTTTGCAAACTATCAATTTTGTTATTAAAATTAGGTATATACCGGGTGCCCCAAAAAAAACGTCCAACGGGCGAGACATCACTGTGACACAACTACTGCACATATCGGGCTGAAAATTACACCAAGTATACAAAACATACTAAGGTATGATAATGATGGAAAATTAAGTGAATCTCTCACTTAGGGATGGTGTTTTGGAGGTAACCTGCGAAATAAAAACGCGCACCCCGACTGGGAATCGAACCCAGATCCTTCGGGTTTCCGGCCCTATGCTTTAACCATTAAGCTATCGGGACGCATTCTTAATCAGCAGGTTGGGTTGCCATACAACTCTTGCGAGTCCGAGTATCTGACCTATACACGAAGACTGAAGCACTTCGACTTCATTTGACAACGTGAATACATCTCTCTCGAATGGCTATGCTCAAACGTCTGAGCTACGAGTGGATTGTTTGATAATGATGGAAAATTTAGTGAATCTCTCACTTAGGGATGGTGTTTTGGAGGTAACCTGCGAAATAAAAACGCGCACCCCGACTGGGAATCGAACCCAGATCCTTCGGGTCTGGGGGAAGGATCTGGGTTCGATTCCCAGTCGGGGTGCGCGTTTTTATTTCGCAGGTTACCTCCAAAATACTAAGGTATAATATGTGAAAGTTTTAACACCATAACTTTCATAACAAAAAAGTTGCAGCTGTTCGAATTTCGTTGTCGAAAAATCGATTATACGGAGCTCAAAAATCACGAGTCCAGAGAATGTCCAATGGCCGGGACGCTGTTTACTCAAAACTTCTGATGATATCAAGCTGAAAATTTCATATGTCACAGTGCGACAGATGATGGAGCAGCAGTGGGAGAGGGGGCAGGAAATGCATATGGCTTTCTTGGACTTGGAGAAGGCGTATGACAGGTTGCCAAGGGAAATAGTTTGGGAGTGTTTGGTGAAGAGAGGAATAAGCAAGGACTTGGTTGAGCGGATCAAATGTATGTATCAGAACAGTGTGAGTTGTGTGCAGTCGGGAGTGGGGAGATCGGAATGGTTTAGTATTAGTGAAGGGCTTCGGCAAGGGAGTGTGTTGTCACCAACACTGTTCATCCTAGTAATGGACGAGTTGTTGAAGAAAGTAGAGCCAAATGAGGGGTTCGATACTCATACGTTGATTTATGCGGATGATGTGGTGGTGTGGGGAGAAACTAGGGAGGAAGTTCAGTTAAAGATTAATAAGTGGAGTGAAGAGACGGAGATGATGGGTTTGAAAATAAGCGAAGAGAAGAGCGAAGTAATGTCCATGGAAAGAAAGAAGTTTAAACAAGGTCCATGCTAGGATCAAGCTTGGAGAGGGATGGTTGAAGGAGGTGGAAGAGTTTAAGTATCTGGGTAGCCTGCTCACCAACAAGGCTAAAGTAGACAGAGAAGTACAAGAAAGAAGAAAGAAAGCAGAGGCATTTTATCAAGTAGTGAGGAAGTTGCTGTGGAATGAGAAGTTTCCACAAGTCTGCAAGATCATTATGTACAAGATGTATTTCCTGCCAATTCTAACATACGGGGCAGTGACGTGGTCAGCAGGTGGAAAGGAAATGAATCAGCTACAGGCAGCTGAGATGAAGTTTTTGAGGAGTGTGAAGGGGGTGACAAGAATAGATAGGATCCGAAGTAGGAAGATAAGAAAAGAGCTTGGGGTTGAAAGATTGGTGTTCAAGCTGGGAAGAGAGAGGCATCCACATGAAGAGGATGGGAACCGATAGAGTGCCAAGGCGGGTGTTTGAAGCGGCTACAGTGGGAACTCGGAGAGTGGGACGACCAAGAGACAGGTGGATTGGACTGATCAAGGAGGATGTGCTGGAGAGAGGAGGAAGGTGGAGTGAGTTGGAGGCTGAGAGACAGTGGGAGGACAGAACACGGTGGAAGGAATTTGTGGAACAGTTAGAAGTGGAAGAAGAAGAGGAGGAAGAAGAGGAGGAAACGCCAGGCGTGGCCAGCCGGTTTCCAGGAGTCCTGCGGCCCTAGTGTTGGTGGGAACACCCACCCCCTGACCCATTGAATTGGAACCAGGGATGGATTATTATTATTATTATTATTATTCAAAATATATTACTTTCGATTGTGTAAAAATTTCAATTAATTTGATCAATGTTGGAAGCGGAGGAAGAAGAAGAAGACGAGGAGGAGATGCCAGGCGTGGCCAGCCGGTCTCCAGTAGTCCTGCGGCCCTAGTGTTGGTGGGAACATCCACCCCCTGACCCATTAAATTGGAACCAGCGGATAGATTATTATTATTGATCAATGTAACGAAAGTTATGTTATATAGAATTTGCGCTTTAAAAAGCAGAATACACAAGAGATAATTTCTCAAGTTTTATTTCACATGTTAATTTTCGAAGTGAAATTATCTCCCAAATTTTCTGTTTTTAAGCTCTACTTCAAGATACCATAACTTTCGTTCCTCTGATTCAAATGTGTTGAAATTTTTATACAATAGATAGTCGTACGTGTTGAATCACATTTGAAATTTTCAGCCTAATATCATCAGTAGTGTTGAAAATAAAGGTGTCCATGCCATTGGACATTTTCTGAATGCGCGCTCTTTGAGCTCCGTATAATCGATTTTTGGACAACCAAATTCAAACAGCTGTAACATTTTTTCTGCAAAAGAAATGCTTTTGAAACTTTCACACATCAAACATTGGTATGTTTGTTATAACATGTGAAATTTTCGGACTAATATCTGCAGTTGTTTCTTCACAGCGGTGTCTCGCCCATTGGACGTTTTTTTTGGGCCACCCGGTATATATATTTTTTTTATGGCATTGTTACCAGTGTTGGGCGAATTACTTTTGTAAAGTAGTGTCACTACTTTACTTACTACTCATCTTCAAAAGTAGTCCCCAAAAGTAGTGACACTACTTTACTTTTTGGTGAAAAAAGTAGTGAGATTACTTTCGCGTTACTTTGAACAATTAATAGTTATTTGTTATTTCATTGAATGGACGGAAGGGAAGGAATGAAAGATATTTTTGAAGGAATGTTACAACTACAAGGATTAGATTATGTACTCGAACACAGAATTCAATTCGTTTTATATATAGAAATAATAAGTCACTGCAGTGCCTTTTTATTTTATGTTGCCAAATGTTTGTTCTGAAATAGGTTCGGGGGAAATAGGCTTCAGGTTCGTTGCACTTATTTTTGCTGTTGAAAGAATTTTTCTGCTTGGTATAGGTTCTGCTTGGTATAGGTTCTGTTTTGGCATTGCTTGATTCTCCTTCGCATTTAAAATACTTAGCTAAACCTGGCCACGGAAGATTAAGATCACATTCAACCATTATGGAAAGAATTTTTTTAAACACGACTGCACTCCAAGAAAGACAAACCAAAACAAGAATAAAATGGCGGTCGGCTCGTCTGGCCGTGAATCGAGCTGGAAGAAAATGTAGAGAGCGTAAAGCAGAAGCGGCCGTATTGTGCTGCCACCGGCGGGAAAAAAAGTAACGTCAAAAGTAGCGCGTTACTTCAAACGAAATTACTTCCAAAAAGTAGTAAAATTACTTAACAAATTACTTTATTTTAAAAGTAACGTCGTTACCGGCGACGTTACTGAAAAAGTAATTTCGTTACAGTAACGAGTTACTTTCTTTACTTTACTGCCCAACACTGATTGTTACTACTGCCGCCTCAACAACTCTACTCCTTTTTGACGATGTGTCATTATATAGGAGGTAAAGTTGGTTGAGGATTCGTAACTAGCGATTTCAAGCGAGTAGTTAGCTCCCTGAGCCCTGCTGGTTTTTAACGTCCCATCCTAAGGACGGTGTAACGCCCGTCAAGAGACTGATAACAGGTGGAGGGGTGTCGGTACACTAACCCCCAACCACCCCAGTCTCTCTGGCCCAACAACAGCAACTGGCAAACCAGAGAGAGTTGAATGGTCACCCATCCAACCGCTGATCACGCTCAATGTTGCATAACCTCGGTGATCTAACGAGAATCGAGGTATCCATTACACCAGCCGTTGGGTTAGAAATTATAATTAGACCCACAAAATTACTAAAAATATTGATTAGGTCATTTCATTATTTCATTGCATTACTGACTTTTAAGTAAAAAAAATATTTACAACCTCTACCCAGGGCTTATCAAGCTAGGAAACTGAATATTTTGTTGATTTACATACCTAAATAAACTATAAATTAATTTTCAATGTTAGACTTTTTTAAGTACGTATTAGGAGGATTGATGGGAAGACTGGAAGATGGTGGAAGAGAAACTGTGGTGGGAGGAGCAACAGCTGGATTTGTCTGATCATGAAAGTGGAGGATGAGTTAGTGAAGAAGAACAAGAGGAAGAAATTTTAACAGCAGGTCAGAAATGCTATAATGGTGGTTGGTTAGACAATATGTAACCTAGCTATTATGTAAGATTTTGTCACGCTTTTGATCCAAAGAATCTTTTGGAATCAGGTCTTGTTTTTAACAAGAAAATTTACCTTTAACTCCTTTCTGAACTCTTTCTCCTCGATATGGAACTTTCTGGGGGAGATTCGAACGCCAAGTCGCGGAAATACTGCAAACTCCGCAGGTAGACTTCGTATTTCAGTGACAAGTTTCTGCGAGAAGGCCAAGTCGCAGAATGCCATGTGATATGTGTCGTCAACTTGTGACAAAACGATAGCCCGAGCCCAGCCTTCAGTAGATCGTGCAGCAACTAGTTCACCTTCTGCGGGTCTGAGAATCAAACATAATGTCACACACAAACATTTCACAACCACCTGTTCTATTCAAGATCAAGAATATTACAGGGTTGTGAACTTGACAAAACGGAATGAAGGCACTGCGAACTCTCGACAGGGCATGTGCTTATTGCCGTGATCGTTCAAGTTTAATTCCATTATGTGCAGTACGTACTATGACCGAACAAAATAATAATAGGTTGGTGTAAATCATGTACTGATTTACATATTGTCCCCCCCCCCCCCTTCCCCCCAACAAAAAAATAATGTAATTTGTTAACTTTTCTCTTGATATTTCAATGTCTGAATTTGGTCGACTTCGTTCGGTGGCTTTTAGATCAGAATTAATTGATTTGATAGGGATTTGAAGAGCAACAAAGCACATGATAAAATTTAATGAATTCAGAACACATAGGTACTACCTACACGTAGCCAAACTAAAATTGAACGTTCAATAAATCTGATAGGCTGATAAATGTAAGATCGCACCATCAGAAGTCAGTCTAAGCGATCACATTGTCTCACTTTAGTAGGTGACCTCACATTTCAATGTTAATAACAAGCTTTGATTGGTTATGGGTCATGGGTCAGCAGTCATTCGAATTTGGTCAACGATCAATTTTTATTTGCCGAGTGTAATTTGACCCCAAGTCACTTGTACCAAAAATTGGCATAAAAAATATCCCGTCAACAAAGAGGGCTGAAAATTGGCAGTTTGGCTCACATACCATAGGCTCGGGATACACTAAAGCAAAACTCTGAACTTTATATATTTTACACTCCACATTCCAATTCCGTTTGCATTTGGGTCCCCCCTCGTATACTAACAATAAGTTAGGTACTTACCGGAAACTATTATCTACTGGCATCCTGGTGCATACATCGGCAAGACAGGCCAAGGTTTTCCCATGTTCTTCAAATGCTTCAGTAGTAAAAAGGGTGGCTGTGAAATCGTTGTAAAGTAGATCGCCAACTTGGCACATCCCTTTGGCCGCTTGGCTTAGCTGACTGACGATAGAGGAAGACATCATGAGATTCGCGGAGCTGCCAACGAGTAGGTATACCAACTTTTCGTCAAAACCACCTTAGACCTATAAGAATGAAATAATTAATTTAAGGGTAAATTTACATTAAGCGTATTCACTCAAGCCTTCACCATGGTGGGATGGAGCGATGCTATAGTGAATACGCTTATCGTAAAACTACGAAAACGCTTTGTGTAACGCGTTGATAAGCAAGCACAGATACGTGCTACACCTCGAACCATAATTCCTTAAAACAAGGAAATAGGTACACCGAAAACAACTGAAAGCTAATCATGATCCACTAAATTTATGTGAAAAATAACGCACCATTTGCTTCTCATTGCAAGTTAGTAACAGACATACACTCATGTTTATTTATTGGATAAGAATGGATTAAAATCTGCAGAGATTGAAATTAACAAAATATGCAAACTAAAAAAAGCAAACAAAATTTTAAAAATACCTAATAAATAACAGCTAGGCAGGAACTTGCCATTTCGTAAAAAAGATCTTACCTACCCAACACATTGTAAAAAGAAAAGTAGGTATCGATTGAAGTCATAAAATAATAATGTATAATAATTTCAATAATCAATTGGCCTATCTATTTCTATAATCAATCAGACATTTCGCCAGTCAGCATAGTTAATAATAATAATAATAATAATGTAATTTATTGAGCACATAAAATAGGTACATAATTGGTCTGTATTCAACAATCGAGTTGTTGATCTTCCATACATCCATCTCTTCTCTTCAGCTGCTTCACATCTTCACCATTTACCTACTTCTTCTTAATTCATAATAGTCATTAAAATTGTGCTTCAATATCAGTGGTAATATTGGAAGAACATCCAAGCATTTGCTTTTTAGCTGAGGGAAAACCACTGAAAAAACATTCTCAGCAGGATGTAATCTTGATTCTCGTCTTCCAATATCATTACTTCACGAATTCTCTTTCTTGAATGATAGCGAGTTTATCCTTAACGAGCGTCTTGAAAGCTTTTAAACTTAGGGTCTGCTCTTCTGTTGTTGTTGTGTTGTATGCTACTGAGGCTGAATAGGAAAAACAGTTCTTGAATTTTTTACTTCGATGAGTTCCAAAGTCTAGCTTATCTTTGGACCGCGTGTCTCGTAGGTGAATATCACGACGCTTTCTCAACTTATCAAGTTTGCTTAGCCGTTGGAACAAATGAAAGTAAAGGCTGCATGTACACTCGACAATTCATAAAACGGTATTTCAACGAAACAGATGGGCTGCTGGTCAGGTTCATTGACAATCAATCCTTGTTATTATCAATGAAATCAGAGCTCACCTACTAGAGGTAGATGACGAGATAGACTTCATCAGATGATGCCATCACATTTCTTTCAGACAATCAATTTCTTTCAAATACCGTTTTATGAATTGTCGAGTGTACCTACCTAAAACTCTTATAAACAATAAATACCCAAATCGGAATACTTTTTCAAAGAAAAGAAAGGAAAAACAATAACCGTGCAGGTGCACGCATTACTACTATTTATAGCTAAACACAAAGAAATAATAATTATTACATAATCTAACAATAATAGATTTAAATAGACAGGCTGACTGCTTCATAGTTGTTTTGAATGGGGCGCATCGAGCGGCCGCAACGGACTCCTCGATCCAATAATGCTAATCACGGGAAAATACGATTTCTTTTATTTATGGACGGATCTTTCTCAAAATCTACAGGTCTAAGTTAGTATAAAGCAAGGTGTGTGCACAATTTCAGATTGACGTTGATCGGTGCGACCTGGGTTGAACCAACAAAAAAACAAACACACACAGAGAAAGTGCTGCAAGGAGTCTAATGGAGACGCTCGCTCCGCTCTCTTATTACCTTACTTAGGTAAGGGACGTGCATTTGAATATTATCCGACCAAACCGAACCTGGGGCTCGAACCCGGGACCTCTCACTTGCATGGCGAGAGATATACCAACCGAGTTACCCGGTTGGTCACCTATTGGAAAGTTAGGTAAAGGGATCAATTAATACTCAGATGCAACCAAGGTAGGGTTGAAGCTATTGAAAGTTTCATCTTCTAAAACTGTAAAAATCCTTCTAAACTATGGTCAGGGGCAGGGCAGGATGAAGTAGGAGCAAAGGTACGATATTTTGTTTCATTTATAAGTGACAGGGATTGTACAAAGCTTTTAAATAACAAGAACAATTATTAATTACTGAAAGTAGGTAGGAAACTAGCTACCTAGGTACCTACCTAGTAGCCTAGGTACTGAAATCGGGTGTGACTACGATCCCGACAGCCGGGACTTTCAGGTTAAAAAAATAGTCCCGACCGTCGGTTTTACTGGGCAGCCTAAGGAATAAAACTCTCTATGGGTAGACAAATTCGAACTGGGCAACTTAAAAAAAATAACTCTATGGTTAGGCAGAATTAAAACTTGTGAAAATTACAAATAAAAAAAAATGTGCTCCCGGCCGGATTCGAACCGACGACCTCTTGCACCGTGGTCCAGTACGCTAGGTATCCATAGCGCCATCTGGACGGTCATACTGAATGCCGTTCTTAACCAGTATATAAATAAACAAGGCCAGGGGTGTGACTACGATCCCGACAGCCGGGACTTTCAGGTTAAAAAAATAGTCGCGAATAGGTTTTACTGGGCAGCCTAAGGAATAAAACTCTCTATGGGTAGACAAATTCGAACTGGGCAACTTAAAAAAAATAACTCTATGGTTAGGCAGAATTAAAACTTGTGAAAATTACAAATAAAAAAAAATGTGCTCCCGGCCGGATTCGAACCGACGACCTCTTGCACCGTGGTCCAGTACGCTATCCATAGCGCCATCTGGACGGTCATACTGAAAGCCGTTCTTAACCAGTATATAAATAAACAAGGCCAGTCGGGACAATTTTTTTAACCTGAAAATCCCGGCTGTCGGGATTTTAGTCACTACCCAAGGCCAGTCGGGACTATTTTTTTTAACCTGAAAATCCCGGTTGTCGGGATTTAGTCACTACCACTGAAATCTAGCATACAGCCCTAACCTCAAATAATATTATTTGTACCTACCTACTACCTATCTAGGCTTGCCTAGGTACAGGGCATTTACTTTAGGTATTTTAGCTTGTATTTACATTAAATAATGAACATAATATACCTACTCACTAAAAATAACTTGACATTTTGCAGCAAAAACGTCTGTAAACAATACTTGACTTTGAGCGCAACGAGCTCCCGCTGCCACGAAAACCAACAGTGCCCAACAAACAAAAAAGCTTTAAGAAAGTCGGTATCGAACTCACGACCCTAAACTTGATTCTGACGACAGAGTAAAATCTTTTGACCAATGGAATAAGCCGGTCTCATCAAGTGACGTCACTTCACCGTCAGCGTTAGGGTTGGAGCAACAGGTCAAAGTGAAGTGCTTCTACTTTTTCCCCCCGATGCCCGTTGGACTTGGATGGAGTTTTGATTTTGAGCGCGATGCCCTGCACAGATTTCGTTTTGTTTTAATATTAAAGGTAGGTACCTAGGCACCTACCTACGTAACTTTTGTGAATTACCTATTATGTATCATTTTATTCCCATACCTAATAAAATTGTTGTAATTCCTTTGTAAGTGAATAGAGCTTCATACATACAGAAGTAGGTAAGTAGGTACCTAGCTTTTGTTTGTATGTATTTATAACCACACTTCTTTATTTTGCGGTGGTTGATTGATCCTTTCATCACTGGTATGTGATACGTGTACCAATCTTTCGTACTACACTGCGTTACACGAGGAGCTGGCCGCCAGACGTGGCCCCTAATGTTGCAAATAACCGTTCTTGGTCGATCCCTTAGTCGCTGAGAGCGATCGCGCGCACTTACGAGACCATCCCCCTCTCCCGGATAAGGGGTAGGTAGTATTCAAAATATCTTACCGGAGACAGCTAAATGTGAAACGTAGTGTAGACGTAGTACTATACAGGTATAAGGATGCGTTCCCTTTTTTTTCGGTTTTGACCGAGCCGTCCACCTCTGGCCATGATTGGTTGCGGATACGACCAGTCGTAGTTGACATAATAACAGCTAATAATGTCATTTCGTCAATCGTGTTGGTTGAACCTTTATATGTTGCATTTCAAGGAGGCATTGACAGCCCAGTCACAACACGCAGATTAACTCGGAACGAAATTTGCTCACATTTTGTAAATAGAGTGATTTCACCCCCTCTGAATACAATAGGAATAGGCTCCTCCCCCTACCTTGAAATCTCGGCGTAGGGCCATCAGGCCAGTGAGATGAAGCAATAGCATGAATTTATGGTGATTGTTTTCTTAGTTTAGATAAAGTTGTACAAGAAAGATATTTAAACAAATTATTTGTGAATAGGCAATACTGATCCTAACGCATAAACCAGTTCAGAATGCTTATTTAAGGAGATATATTTCCAATTATTTATTAACATTGAGGGGCCTGACCCACACCGAGATCGTGACGGCAGGTGAAATCACTCTATACATTCTGACCTATTATCATATGGATTAGACCATGACCTGTAGGGCACGCACATCACATAACATTTCAAACTGTAAAGCTGATCTCCTTAAATGTAGTTTAATCTTGCATTGCAGAGCTAGCCAACAAAGTAGAAGCAATGGCTGAAAATGAACAGAAACTGACAACGGTCTCACCAAAATGGACTCGACCCGACGAAGTCATGAAACAGTTTCGATTAAATTTAAAAATGAAAATGAAGAAACGAAAGTTGCAAGCTCGAATGATGAACAGAACAAACTCTGCCCCGGTGTTGACTGAGAATAGCACCAGTGGTTTCAACTCGAGCTCCAGCAGTCTCTCCAATCAAGGAACGGTTGAAATGAGGAAGAATCCATTCAGGTAGGACTAGGAGTCTAAAGGTCATTGAAAATTGAAATGGTAGGAAGGGGTGGGGCGTTTAAACGTTTAATCGTCAAGCTTGCGTTTAAACGTTTAAAAATTGGTAAACATTTAATTGTAAAAAGTGTTGACTTTTGTAATAGTACTCAAAACTGTATCAAAGAATACAAAACAACAGTTGTTTTGTCTATTTATTGTATGTCTGTTTTGTCTATTTCGTCAGAATGCTGCAATCAGCTGCATGATGCTTTTACCCCTCCCCCTCAAGCCCTATCTCATGCCCACCCCTAAGTCACTTCAAGGCTGAAGCTATGACACTTAATTTTTTGCTGGCGACAAAGCCTATTTAAACATATATTTAAACAATTTTTAAGTGATTCTTGGACACTAAACTTATTTTTTTTATGGTGAATTGAAGTCAACCTGCTCGAGTGGGGGAGGGGATAATCCCCCCCCCCCCCTTCTTATACGCGCCTGGAAAGGACTCCACATATTATTGTTGCATTACTCATTTATTTTTAGATTTACGTGTTCGTTATTTTACAATGTGCATCCATGAAAGATCTGCAAAATGTTGGTAATACTGTATCCTGTTACCCTTCTACCAACAGTGCTACCAACACAATGTGGTTAAATTTTTTTTTCAGGCAGGATAATCAAAATTATCAAAATCTTGACTTGGCAACATAATATTATACATATTCTACTTATTCTACATCACTTTTCTACATGAGTGCAGCCTGCATATTATTTACGACGCGTCGTTACCCAACCCTGACTGTAGTGTTCCTCAATGTTCAAACAAAGAATCAACAGCTGCAGATGGACTCTCCTTTCATTTATTCCCGAAGGATGCCGTGCGGGAGAAACAATCATCTGCAATCTGCTTTGAAGACTGGGAAGAGGGTTTCTAAATGCATGTTAGTGTGTGGGGAATATTTCAAAGCAGAGCTTCTTTTACTCTGGTAAGACTTGTATTATATTGTTTTGATATATCTGAAATCAGTTCATAAATCGTCAATGCAGGCTGCTCAAACCTGCAAACACTACCCACTACATCTATACACCTTGATCTATACTACACAGGACTAGTGATGTAAATCCGTAAATTACAAGCCGTAAATTACCCGGTAAATTACCAATTTGTCGTAATTTACAACTTTCTTAAATTACGTAATTTAAGGCGTAATTTACAATTGTAAATTACGCGTAATTTGCTATAAAATACCGTAAATTACACAAACTCAGGTGCATAGGAAGAAACTTTTCATCTATTCTTGACAATCCCAAATAACACTCCTAGATCACAGACTAGAAGGCTTATAGTCTGTGCCCAGATATACATAAATGTTGATAAAGAGATCCAAAAATTCACAGATTTGCTCCATTATGAGGTTGAATACCCAAAATTTTCCTAAAATGATTATCGTATTATCCAATGAGATTATATCTCATTTGTCTAACATGATCATCCTCACGAATAAAATTTAATATTGCATCATTAAACTATGATACCAAAACATAATTATACGTACAGATTTTTCTCATTGTTTATTGTGGTGTTGCTTATTGCAACTGTTTTCAAAGGAATTCCAAAATCGATTCATAATCGATTTTTTTTTACTAGAAATTCTAAAAATTCCCTGCGAGGACATTAGGGATTTTATCAAATAAAGCATTTACAGATTATATTGCATTTTGTCTAAAGTTTCCCCAAGAATATTGCATAATATGACACATTAACTATTGTACATTTCTTTGAAAAGAATGCCAAAATAGATTCAAATTCAATTCTTTTGTATCAAAAATTCAAAAAAGGCTCTGTGCGGCAAACTGGGTGTTGGCCCCCCGACCCCCTTGTAACGGCGAACTACTTTTTCCTCACAGTCATTGATTCCCGATAATTTTGACCCTCCCCCACTCAACATAAAGTTCCTACGTGCCTGTATCTGCTACCTAATGCAATCTCATTCAAATAAATATTGCATTTAAAAGTGCTAATTCTTGTCACTGATTTTAATTACCATTTTTCCTTGGAAGTATAACTGCTCTAATATCAGTTGCAATTTTTTATTTTAAAATTACCGCACATTGGTAATTTACCCGGTAATTTACAGCGTAATTTACCAAATTATAAATTACCGGTAATTTCCCAACACTACACAGGACAGTGCTTCTACATAACCAGGTTTTAAACGTGAATAACGATCATTACGTAAAATGGAAACGGAGCCCTTCAATTATAATACACTCCTGGACACTGAAATTGGCCCGCGTTCAATGTTCAAGTGGCACTACGGCTAGTATTTATTTATTTATTTAAAGTAATTTTTCGGCCCTAAACTCACACTAGCCATCCGTTCTTTCTGCCAAAAAATTACTTTAAAAAAAATGTTAAATACTAGCCGTAATGCTACTCGAACATTGACCGCGGGCCAATTTCAGTGTCCAGGAGTGTGCCTAGAAACAATTCCGTCGTCAATGGCAACAACAACTTAATGAAATTTATGAACTACAGGTGTACCTAGTACCTAGGTATTTGAAATAAATAATATTTTCAGAAACGAACAATCTTTATTTATAAGACAATCAATTGTACAACAGGACACACTGTGGGAATAAGTGGCTTTAGCAATGCAGATGTTTGTATAATCTTCTATTCAGCTCTTGATGAAAGCCATAATCTTGTCACCGGAAGACACCACGTGACTGGCGAAGGCTCTGGTGAACCTCCAGAGTGTTGTGCTTGGAGCCTCTTCCACGGCCCTGGGCACGACGAAACCCACATTGAAAAGAGGGATGTAGTCTTTGAACATTACTGGATAATCGGATGTCGCGGCGGTTGACGAAACATCTTCATGGACTGTTAAAAAGTCCTCTTCCTTGGCCTTGGGCACGACGAAACCCACATTCTTCAGAGGGTCCAGTTGGAATTTGACTGGAGACTCGGATATCGCGGCGGTTGACAAAACATCTTCATGGACCGTTGACAAGTCCTCTTCCTTGGCCTTGGGCACGACGAAACCCACATTCTTCAGAGGGATGTAGTCTTTGAACGTAGCCGGAGGCTTGGATATTGCGGCGGTTGACGTACCATAGTCTTCATGGCGGGTGGAGAAGGTCGCTGGGACCAAGACTGTTGCAACATTGCAGTGAACACTGCTGCAGACCGCGGCGGTTGACAAAACATTTTCTTCTGTACTGGTGGACATGTCCACTTCCTCAGGGCAGTTGGCGACAGCAAGTGAAGACTTTATGAACGGACTCTCACTGTCAGAATTACTGATGTCGTCTTCAGAAGTACTGGACGCTCGGATCTCCCAGCAATCATCGAACACATCCAATTCCAGAATGCTGGATAATTCACTTTCTGCACTTGAGTCACTAGCATCGCTAGGAGCATTCTGCTCTGGAAGCGATAGGCTCAACGTATTGTCTGGCAAGTCATTTGAGCAAACAGCGCTAGGGGCGGATTGTAACGTCTGTCCGTCTGTCTGGGTTTCTAATGACGAGCCAGCTACGCTATGAGCAGAACTAACAATCTGCTCGGGAGTCAACGTGCTGGTTTCTAATGACGAGCCAGCTACGCTATGAGCAGAACTAACAATCTTCTCGGGAACTGGCAACGTGCTGGTTTCTAATGACGAGCCAGCTACGCTATGAGCAGAACTAACAATCTGCTCGGGAACTGGCAACGCACTATGCTCGAGTGCTGAGCTAGAGCTTGCAGCGATCTTGTCTAGTTGTTGTCTTAGAATAAGAAGGCTTTTTTTCAGAGTTGGGTGACCTTTCGTTGCATACATTTGTGTATTTCGCCTGTTAACTTCAGGGGCGCTCTTCGTTCTCTTTACTGGTTGAGCTTTAGAGATAAATGGAACGTTTTTTTTCATGGTTCGCTTCTTGGCAGGCGCTCTCTCTTCAGTCTGAATTTCTCGTAGTTTTGCTGCGAGAAGTTGGTACTGACCTTGTCTACACATTTCATTTCTCCACTCGGGAGTCCTCTTTTCCCATGGAGTGGATGAGTGATCGTAGCTTGCTACTTGGCAGTCTCCGTGGGTTCCAGCAACTGACGACATGCTCTCATATGAGCAGGAAGTCTCGTTGGTTGTAGCGGATGAGTGGTACGTGGATGATGCTGGCTGGCAGTCCTCTGGGTTGACAGAAACTGGCGGCATGCTCTCAAATGAGCCGACAGATGGATCGGCGGATGAGTGGTCGAATCTTGATGGCTGGCGGTCTTCTGGAGCGACAGCAACTGACAGGATGCTCTCATATGAGCAGGAAGTCTCGTTGGTTGCGGCGGATGAGATTTCGGAGGTTGTTGGTTGGCCGACTTCTGGGGTGACAGAACCTGACACGGACGACGGTATGCTGTCCATTGAGCAGACGGTCTCGTATGTAGCGGTGGATGAGTGGTACGTGGATGATGCTGGTTGGCAGTCTCCGTTGGTAGAGTCAGCAATAGGAGAGTCGATGTGCAGAGCCTCAACACGTTGTATGATGTTCAATTGCCCAAAAGATGGGGCTACGAGCGGATAACCTGGACATTGGAGCTCAAGGTCCGTGGCAAAGTCGTTCATGTTCTTGGCGTTGAATTTCACGTCATTGTATACATCCTTATAGTTTAGATGATTATTCCAGCGATAACCAAATCGTTTTGCTCTCTTACTTTTATCGAGGTTCAACATCATCTCGACAGTAATCAATTATGCGACTGGACTCTATTCGAATTCTGCGCTTTATGTTTGCTAGGGGATTCAGATAATCTTTTCATTATTGTCAACAATTTGTAACCAAGCACCATTTGCTTTGTTCAAACCAATTCAGTGTTTGAAATTATATTTGCATTGATTTTATTTGCGGTCAAAAGCCGGCCATAGGTCAACTTAACAATGTAGGGCAACAGGTTGTGTTGAGTAAAAGGTGCGATTCTCTTGAACAAATCCTACTGAAAGTAATTTAATTTTGATACTTATTTCATATTAAAATGATGACTGTGAAATATTATTATTCACTGATGAACTATGGCCTAACGATATGCCATCTGTTCCGTCGTAACAGATGGCAACGAAACAGAAACAGGTACGGAACAGATGTAACAGATGTACGGAACAGGTACATGGCTGAGTGGTAACTGGTCTGAACATGTATTTCGGAGACCCGGGTTCGATTCCCGCAGCCGTCCTTCCTGACTGGGGTTTTTTCGTGGTATTCCCTGGGATGGTATTCCCTGGGATGGTAGCCTACTAATAGGCCACGACTGCCTTCTTCCCACCTTCCATCCTTGCCTACTCTTCGCCATCATCTCCCAATCATCATTATAAATCCGTCGCCATTAGCCTCGCTGCAGAACAGTGTGACGTTAAGCCCCACAAATATATATATATATATATATATATATATATAAAATCAAAGTTTTTTCGAAGTTTATCAAAGTTTATAAAGTTATATATATATATATATGACTAACTTGGTTTTTTCTGATGACCTCAGATGGGGTGATGATAATTAATACCAACTGCAAATTGAAAATATTTGCCTACTGTGGGGATCGAACCCACGTCCCTGAATTGCCGGTCCAGTGCTTTAACCACTAAGCTAAGCAGGCTATTCAATCTGCAGTGGTTTTGTTCCATATAAACTGTATTTCTACAGTCCGAGACGCGTGATGAAGAGGTCAGAAGACCGTGGAATCCTTTCCACGTTTGACAACTGACATTCACCTTCTCGTATGGATTTTTCTCATATACGATGAGTACTTATAGGTGATATATATACATGCCATCTTCATATCTGCTGTGTAAAATAAGCAGGTAGAATGAAAGACCTGATTTTCGGAGTTTTATAAACATGGAGAAGCAATCGCGGTTGTGCTAAAGGGCGGTCGTATATTTTTTCCCGCCAAAAGTAGTTATGGAGCGGTTTTAGAGGGAAATACGAAATATAAATTGCCATATTTGGCAAACAGTTATGAATATCGAAAAAGCAAGAAAGACATGACATGGATTGAACCTTATTCTACATTTTCATCGCTAACTGTCATAACTTTGCTCCTACTATGTGGTCAGCATTAGTCGGGCACAAAAACGCTCTGTTTCTCTACCGTTTTTTGTCGTCGCTCAAACGGAGCGTTTTCGTGCCCGACTAATGCTGACCACATAGTAGGAGCAAAGTTATGACAGTAAGCAATGAAAATGTAGATAAAGGTTCGACACATGTCATGTCTTTCTTGCTTTTTCGATATCTTTAACCGTTTGCCAAATATGGCAATTTATATTTCGTATTTCCCTCTAAAACCGCTCCAAAATGATTTTTGGCGGTTAAATACATAAAAAGTTATGTATTTGTATTTTATTGGTGCAAAACATTTATAATATTGATATAATACTTCAAATTATGAAGTAATTTGCAATGTCAAGGAAGAAGGGACTGAAATATTTCTTATACTAGGAAAACGCTCTGTGTAACGCGTTGATGAGCGAGCACGGACACGCGCAACACCTGGAACCGAAATTATGTCTATAGAAAATATCATTAAAAGTCAATAATTCTTGAATTTCGTCAGACTCAAGTATAACAATCTCAAAATATTCCTAAAACATTAGTCCCAATAACCATGCAAAGCTTGAACCTTTTGAACCTTTCTGATTGAATTGTTCCTCGTTAATATTTAAAAATCACAGGATCTCTTTAAAAAAATAGACATGGGACCACTCATTGAGCGAGCGTAGCGAGCGTCACCGGTACTCTTATGGCACTTTCTCTGTGTTTTTTTTTTTTTTTTTTTTTTTTTTGTGGTCACACCCCAGGTCAAACCGCTCAAGCAATCAATCTGAAACTTTGTACACATACTAACGTACTCTATGCGGTCCCTGGGATCGTTTTTAAACGGGATCCCGTGATTGGCTCAAATTTAAAAAAAATTATCTTTCAATTGGTTTGTTTGATCAATTTGAAATTTTGACAAGTCATTTAGGTACCACTAACATATTACCCAATCATACAAAGTTTCAGCCAAATCCTCCCATTGGTTACAATTTAAAACCATCTTTACTGTGATTTTTGAAATTTAAACTAGAACCGTTTGACCGATCAACTTAAAACTTTGCATGGTCATTGGGATCAACATTATCTGTGTTTTTTACAATTTTCAGACAAATCTGTGTTAAAATCCAAAAGTTATTGACATTTTACGGACATTTTGCTTGTTGCTATGGATCACGGCAACATTGACGCCTCAGTTCCAATGTTCCAAGGTAGTTAGAACAGAAACTTTCAAACGCATATTTGGGTCAATTTCTGAAAAGTGGCATTTTTCATGTCTGACCACATTTTAAAAGGAATGGTTCAATTAGGAGAATTGTTTTTTCACCAATGGGGTTGTTCACTGCCATTTGCTCTCACTCGCAGCGCTAGCGGCATTGGAGGTGCCTCTCTCTGATTGGTTGGTTTCTGAATCCAAGATCTCTGAATCAAACTCCCGCCAAAGTTTAAAAACCTTCCATTCCGCTAGATGCATTTTGATTGGCTCTCTCCCGGACGATTAGAACAGCAGTGCCATCTACAATAGTTTTGCGTGAACAACCCCATTGATAGATATTCACAAAATGTAAAATATAGATATGAATTGAAGCATTTACATCTTATCAAATAATTATTATTAATTAGTTAAAAAACGTAGTCCTATCCTTTAGCATTGCGGCCATTTTGTCTGATCTCAACTTTTGAGGTTTTCACAGTATTTTTTCATAAGTGGAGATAATTTAATGCATATGAAAATATGCTTTTCTAGACCAGAAATAATCAATCTTTCTGAAAATACAGTATATTTAATCAAAATAATCATACATTCTGAGAAAATGTCAGTTAAACACATGTCTGACAGGTTTAGGTCTTTGGTCTTACGCTAGCTATTTCCCTCCTATTTTTGAATTTTCTTTACAAATGTGAACTTTTAGTGTTTGCATGTTGGTAATCAACCTTCAGCTACAAGTTAGTGAAGTGAAACATGTGAGAAGAAGAGAGGAACTCTATTTTATTTGGATTTTACTTCAGCAAGACGAGGATGTAACTTTTTGTCACTGGTCTTACGTGGATATTCAGGGTTATTCAGTAATATTTGTTATTAGTTTTGATAGTATTTGATTCCAATTATGTCATTATTGCTCTAAAGCATCAACACTCTTGGTTTCCGTTGCCAACCTAAAGAGAAACTATAAAACACATCTTAAATGTCTTTGGTCTTACAGTCCCCGGTCTTACATTTGTAATGTTATTTAATGTAAGACCAGGGACTGTAAGACCACTTAAGCCCAGTGACATACAATATATTTTCCATTGATTTTCCATTGCCAAGTCCCTGGTCTTACAATACTTATTTTATATTTGCTTGTAATTAATAAATAAGGACATATTAAGCGAGCCCCTGTGTTTGAATTAATTGCCTTTTGCATACTAAACCCATAAAAAAAATTAAAAATGGCAAAAGGTGGAGAAAAATAAATGAAAAAAATCAATGCAAAAATGCCACTTTTCAGAAAATTACCCATTTATGACACTAATAATCAACAGATCGATCGATCTGATATTGTGTAAACACACTTATATCATATGAGTGGTCCCAGGTATAGTTTTTGAACAAGATCCTGTGATTTTTGAAAATTAACAAGGAACCATTCAATCATAAAGTTTCAGGTTCAATCGATCAACTCAAAACTTTACATGCTTATTGGGACCAATATTTTTGGAATTTTTGAAGATGATTTTCATACCAGTCTGTGACGAAATTAAAGAATTATTGGCTTTTAATGACATTTTTAATAGACAGAATTTCGGTTCGATGTGTTGCGCATATCCGTGCTCGCTCATCAACGCGTGACACAGAGCGTTTTCCTAGTGATAATACCTATAAGTGTGTGTTCTTACACAATATTAGATCGATCTGTTGAACGGTCATATCAGTCGAAGTAGCCATGATCAACATTTTCGAGAAAATTGACAGCCGACACGCAAAATGTCCGTAAAACGTCAATAACTTTTAGATTTAAACACAGATTAGTCTGAAAATTGTCAAAACTACAGATAATGTTGGTCTTAATGACCATGCAAAGTTTTAAGTTGATCGGTCATTCAGTTCTAGTTTAAATTTCAAAAATCACATAAAAGATTTTTTTAAATTTTAACCAATGGGAGGATTTGGCTGAAACTTTGTAGGAGTGGGTACAATGTTGGTCGTAATGACTTGTCAAAATTTTAAATTGATCGGAACAACCAATCGAAAGATAATTTTTTTAAAATTTGAACCAATCACATGAGCCCATTCAAAAACGATCCCAGGGACCGCATAGATTACGTTAGTATATGTGCAAAGTTTCAGATCGATTGGTTGTGCCGTTTGACCTGGGCTGTGAACACAAAAAAAAAAAAACACACACAGAGAAAGTGCCATAAGAGTACTATGGTGACGCTCGCTACGCTCGCTCAATTATATAAGCATAATACCTAAATGATTATTGTTAAATAAATCTAGTGGAGCGGTTGCTCACGCCAGCCAAGTCGTACGGCGCGCACACTCCTATTTAAAAAGGCTGGAGCAAACCCACTTTTACTGTAAGCATCAAAGTGGCATTTTCGGCCTACTGGATCTTAAAATTGGGAAATCTCACATTGTTATGATGTAGTGGATCAGAGCCCTTGATAGATGTATGTGGATCCGGTGCGGTTCTTGCTCTGTTGGTTGCTTGTGCTGGCCCTGAAAAGGGCCGTTCGCAGCGACGTTTCGAGGCACTTGCTGTCCTCATCCTCAGGCAGGCTGGGGTGGAATGGCTGGATGGGAAAAGCCGGCTCTTAATCTTGCCTACTGTCGCAAGTAGGCGAGCCAATGGGAAAAGAGGAGGAATTGGCTGCGTGACCAATGGGAGCGCGGGAAATGAGTAGGAGTAGGGATGGAGGAGCGGTGGAGGGGGTTGTCTGGTCAGCTGATCACTCAGTTGACTGTTGGAGCTGGGCCTTGGCACGACTGCGTGTCAGGGGTCCCTGGGCCGCTGCTGGTGTCGGCTCCCTCAGTGCGGCGGGGACTCCTGCGGTGACACGACTGCGTGTCCGTGGTCCCCTCACATTGTTGCGATATATCTTAATTTCGAGCTATGACCCACCCTACCGCATATACCAAATTTGGGAATAATAGGTTAAGCCCTTTGCGAGCTAGAAGGCCGTGAAAACAGTGTTTTAGGGCGGTTTTCATAATAATAATCTCAGTCTCCTGGAATTCAAATCCGGTAAACAGGCCACAGCCTAAACGGCTCAACCGATTGATCTCAAATTTTTACCACGTGTGCACTTTTGGCGTCTGATTTGCCCTCCACCTCTTGACTTTTTTTGTGCCGCCATTTTGAAACCGGAAGTGACGTCATATCTCAACAACGGCTGGACCGATTGGAACGAAAATAGCACCAAACGATTCGGACGGTCATCTATATGGATTATCAATAGCAACAGACTAAAATTTTTGTTAACGAAACCGGAAATGACGTCATGAAATTTGAAATTCATCGATTGGCATTTGGGCAACAAATTTGATCCAATTATTTTGATATTTATGTAACGTATGTACTTTTGATATTCAGTATTCAGTATTCAGTATTTTTTTATTGTCATTTGTGAATTACATTGTAATTATAAAAGACAGTCATTGATAAACATTGTTCCTTATAAAACTTATTAAACTACATCCACAACACTATTTAATACACAGCATATTAATTGCTCTCACTTTTGACATGTTTAGTTATAGCCAACTTAAACTCGTGAACATCTTTGCTATCTTTGATTACTCTAGGGATTTTGTTAAAATCCCTAAACCCTTTATAAAATATACTGTTATTTAACCTACTGTAGTTACAATGCGTAAGAAAAGCATCATCTGCATGACGAGTCATGTGTTCATGCAGAGATTTGTCAATGATAAAATACTTTGGCATATACCCTTTATAAATTTTAAAAACAAATATATACACAGCTATGTCTATCATTTCTCTGATAGTACACCATTTAAGTTTTTCTCTCATGCCACTCGTTGGGGTCATCCTCCTTTCTCTAAGAATACATCGCATTACTTTGTTCTGCATGATCTGCAACCTATTAATATCTTCTTGTGTGTTATTATAAAACAAAGTATTGCAGTATGTAAAATGCGGTTTTATAATACAGTTATATATCATAACTTTAGTCCATGTTGATAGATTACCTCCAACTCTATACATATATCCGATTTTCTTTCCTAATTTACTTATAACATCTTGAATATGTTTCTTAAAACATAGTCTATTATCAATTAAAACTCCCAAATATTTATAAAATTCCACACACTCAATATTAATTCCACTTATAGTTACATTATCATGCGGCTGAGTGTTTTTCATTACATTTTTTCTACCAATTACCATCATTTTTGATTTACTTTCGTTGAGTTTAAGTTTATTTACATGAAGCCAATTTACTACGTTTATAAGTTCATGGTTTATTGTACATATGGCTTCATTTACATTTTCAGAAGCTACAGAAATCACCATGTCATCCGCATACAAATTTAAAAAACATTTTTCAACAACACTCGGAATATCATAAATATACATAATAAAAAGTAATGGTCCCAATGTAGAGCCTTGTGGAACACCATGAATACACAATTGACTTGTTATAAAACCAACCGGAAGCCGCCATTTTGAAACCGGAAGTGACATCATAATAATGTATAAATAGATTTGAACGAAACCAGCGCTAAACAATTTAGACGGTCAACTTTATGTATTATCATCAATAATATTTGCAGTTTCCCATACTGAAACCGGAAATGACGTCACACATTTTAATACAAATTTACATTTTGATGCAATAATTAATATACTATTTGAGACAGCTTATAATAAAATGTAATCATGTTTAAATTATAATTTAAGAGGTCAGTGATTTCAGCAGCCATTTTGAAACCGGAAGAAACGTTATATCTCGAAAACTGGTTGACAGACGATTCGGAAGGCCATCTCTATGGAATAGGAACAGTCAAACTAAAATTTTCCTATTTATGAGGCCGGAAATGACATCATTCAAATTTATAAATTATTATAATCCCCTCCTATACAATAAATACATATTCAAAAAGCTTAAAATTATACACATCATTTATAGTTATACATTCTATGTGGCAGTGCAGAAAGTTCAGCAGCCATTTTGAAAACCGAAGTGTTGCCATATCTCGGAACTGGGTTGACCGATTGGAATGAAACCTTTGCTATACTTCATGATAATTAACCAAATTGTAAAGGCCAAAGGGTCATTTTTTTAAAAGGATTTAGTAATTGTTCATTTGATATGTGTCACACATAAGTTGTAAGAATAAACTAAAAAAAGTAGTGATATCCCCATAAAAAAACACTCCATGTAAAAATACCAGCCAAGTCTCTTCAACTTAAAAAAAAATAATGAAATCTTAAAATTCTGCACTGAAAAGTAGTGATATCAAAAAATTAGCCAAGTCAAAACTTTATTTGAAAATCAAAAAATACTTGGCGCATCGTTTTTTAGGGCATTATAGGTAATATTATATGCATAGATGTATATTTGATGTATATTTCATATCTGGCATAATACTTATCAACTATTTATACACTATGCGCCAAGTACTTTTTGATTTTCAAATAAAGTTTTGACTTGGCTAATTTTTTGATATCACTACTTTTGCCTGCAGAATTTTTAGATTTCATTTTTTTTTTAAGTTGAAGAGACTTGGCTGGTATTTTTACACGGAGTGTTTTTTTATGGGGTTTAAATACTTCAATTTCTTTCTCGTCCTTAGCTCAAGTCACAATTACCTACATCTTCCCCATTCGAAGGCTGAAGTTGTTTATTGTCAATACATATACACTGAAAATCATAACTACTTTATTAGAAAACGCTCAGTGAACGCGCTAACTAGCGGAGTAAACTAGCTAAATTGTGTACTTATGTGCAGCAAAAATTGCTGTAATTTATTTCTAATAATTGAAACTGACTCATTCAATGCAAGAAAGTTGTATATTAGTGCTAATTTTGTAGAAAAAAAATATATAGTACCTGGGACAGTGTTTTAGGCTGCGTTTGACCAGGATTCTAAACCCGGGTTAGAGGCGGTAAACCTGGTTTAGAGGTCCCTAAACCAGGTTTACCGCCTCTAAACTGGGTTTAGAATCTTGCTGAAATGCAGCCTTAGTCATTCTGTTGAGAATGACCCAAAAATATTAATTTGGTAATTTTAATAGCTAAATATAATTATGAAGATAGATGGATGTTAAAACTTAAATGGATCCCTCCATTTCTCCTGTGACATTTCTCCTGTGACATTTCTCCTGTGACATTTCTCCTGTGACATTTCTCCTGTGACATTTCTCTGTGACTTCCAAGTGTCAATATTAAAATCCCTATGCTGAGTTCAGATTCACTCACTAAATTATTTTTTATGATAATAAAGACAAATTATATTTTAATGTTTTGAAGAGTGTTACAGTAGCTCTGCTATAACTAAACTACCTATATATCATATTTAGGTAATTAGGTAGGTATATTAAAAAATCAAAAATCAATACAAATATTTAAAAAAAAAGCAAAGAAAGTCCTGGTTTTTGGCCATTTTTTTCTGGAAAGGCTCTTAAATCTTGAGATTTTGTTTTTAAATTATTGGTTCAAATTTTGAATTAAAATGTTTAGTTTTGAAAAAATTATCTTCCGATTGGTTGGTCTGATTTATTTGAAATTTTGCCAAGTCAAAACAACCAACATTGTCTCAAATCTTACAAAGTTTCAGCTAAATCCTTCAATTGGTTGTAACAAATCATTATTAGTTAGATACAGTTTTACCTTTTGCTGGGTAGTACTTAGGAGGCAAACGAAAGCGAACGGGAATCTCACGGTTCGTCAGAGTGGTTTTTTGACATTTTGTCTTCCCACTAAATAATTTTAAAAAATCAGATAGTAACGACCCATAACAGCCCAATAGACTTTTAGAATGGTACACAATGGAGTACTTTTTGACATCTGGTACGACATCAAAGTGTTAAATACGATTATTTTACTAAAAATATCGTATTTAACACTTTCAGGTTGTACCAGAGGTCATAATGAACTCCAGTGTGCGGCATTATTTAGTCTATTGGGCTGTTATGGGTCGTTACTATCTGATTTTTTAAAATTATTTAGTGTGAAGACAAAATTTAAAAAACCGCTCTGACGAACCGTGTGATTCCCGTTTGTTTCTGTTTGCCTCTTAGATAGTAGGTACAATCTTTTCCATGTCGTATCCGTGGTCTCAGGTAGAAGGTATTGTTTCTGATATCGGGTCTGTGCCATTGTGTTGAACCTACCCTAGCAGGAGTCGCACCTACCCTTTTACATGCGGGCAAGACAGGTAGTTGCTGGGAGTGTTTGGTTTTGAGTGTTGCACGTTTCGGTGCTCGCTCATCAACACGTTTCTCTGAGCGTTTTCAGGGGTGTAGTCGGGCCAGGGCGGCGCCCTGGCTCTTAGTTTACTAATAAGCCAGGGCGAAGCAAATTCTTTTAGTAAAAAAATTATTTGGATAAAGAAATTGCACGTCAATTTCTGTGACGTAATTTTCTGACGAAATTAAATGATGCACTCCTCCGTTTTTATGCTCAGATTCATATTAAATCTTCATGAGATTAAAAAGAAAAATCTCTTTTTGAATTTATTTCTGAATTTTCTTTTCAATAATGCCGCTGCGCTGCGCTTCTGAAAAAAATATGATTTACACTACTTTGTCCCTTCATTAAATATTAGTCAGAGCCATTTTAATCATGTTAAAGAGAGGAGAAAATCAAAAAATTCGCTGCGCGGCATTTTCCAGGTAAAATAAATTGAGTGATTTAGTCTTCTGTGTTCTTTCAATAAAATATTAATCACTAAGGTCATTTTAATCATTCGGTAGGAAGATGAAAATTTAATATTTCGCTCTTTATTCTTCATATTATTATGCATCAAACCCATCTTATACCTTTCATTGAAGGCTATACTTCGCTCTAACATTTTTATGTTAATTTTGTGCGAAATTAAACTATTCATATTTCTGTTTTCCTTCAATATTTTTATACTCCAAAATCATTTTAAGCCACTCATTGAGTGCCCCCAGACCCCCCCCCCCCCCCCCCCCCCTTCGAGACGAAATCAATTTTCAAACCTGGCATAGACCGCCCTGGTACTATTATTTTTAGGACTACACCCCTGAGCGTTTTCATAGTTTTAATATGTCATAGTTCATCGTGGTAATCCCTTAGATTCACACCACTTCTTTCAGTGCATCAGCTGAAGAATGCTTAAGTCTTAAAGCCGTGGACATAATTTTAAGAGCACTGCATTGCAGTGCAAAAGGCCATTTTAAAATTATTATCAAAAATTCATTTTCATTACAATAAATTACCTTTCTTTTACTTTTATAATTGAAAAACCATAGAATTTGGATAAAAATTATTGGTAGCTACTTGAAATGTTCATATACCTAGGTAGACCTTACTTACCATTGAAAATTTTCAATTAACAATTTTTTACTCTTACAACCCTAGATAGTCTATATTAGATGCAGACTAATTGGATTTTTTTGTTTTTTTGTTAGACGAAATGTGTTCAAGAAGCAGTGCAACAAAGGAGATAAAGAAGAATCAGAATGTTTCATCGAAAGTGCGTCAAACGACAACACTCTCTTCAACCTCCTCAACTTCAACAACCCTTCCCAAGAAAGCATCGTGCAATACCCCGTCTCGTTTGCTAGCATTTTAAGCCAAATAACTCAGGACGAAGCAACTCCAGCGCCAAGTCTTCGACCCGTGTCGCGCCAACCGGTTCCACCGCTCGGCAAGACCTTCATCCCAGTCGACTGGACATTGAAGACGAAACTGCGCTTCACTTCGCCCAAACCGTTTGCGTGGAACCAGAAGCTACGGACTTGTGAGGAAGCGTCGGGAATCACCGGGTTAGTCTGACACAGAGGGTTGTTTTTTCTCCCAAAATAAAGAACAATTTTTATTAGATTACACGTTTATTTTTATCGAATTTGTGTCAACAAGTACTACTAAATGTACACAAATATTCAAATAAATTGCCTGATACAAAGACAAAATTACAAATTTAATTAACCCATGATAAATCGTAGAGAAAATGTTATAATATCAGTATCACAGATTAATCAGATTAATTTGAACAAAGTCAAAGTAAAAAATTAAATGGTAATGAAAGTATTAAGTGTGTTGTAAGAGAGAGCGCTTGCACCCCCCCCCCCCCCCTCCCCCACCATGCACCCCTACCATGTCGGAAAAAATTTATTTGTAAACATAAAGCGTGAAAAAAAGATCAAAATGTCAAAAATTCAAAAACCGCCCTGCGGAGCAAGGAGGGGGCTTGCCCCTCACACCACAAGATGTCAAATTTTCACACACCTCAAAGTGTCAATTGGCAAAGTTTTTTCCTTGACTTGCCTTCCCCCCCACCCCCCTTCCACCCTGACAGATCCTGGATCCTGAGCAGCACTACTGTTTATTGTTGTCTTCGTTCTTTAAAACACAATATCCAGAACATTGAATGAATTACTGTGACAGCAACCAGTGTCAGCAGCGGGTGAGTGTTTTCTGGCCGTCAGGTTTGTCCGCTGCTTGTCGACTGAATCCGAGCTGGACACGAGTCCGAACGCCCGCTTCCACCAGTGCTGCCTAGTGTGGCAACATCCCGCACTGCCGTGGCTCACTCTGTTCCCCCGCGCCAGTGGTCGAGCCGCCGAGCCGAGTGTCGTCAACGCAGATCCCAAGGTCAAGGCCTCGTTGCTGGAGGAGTTCACCGAGAGCTTTCGATCTCTCTTCCAGGTCAGGCTCAAACCACAAGAAAATTGAATTTGAAATTGATCTGCTATAGCTGTCAAGTAGTAGGTAATAGCAAGGCAGTGGTGACGGTTTGTTCCGATGAAATATAATCTACTGTAGCCTAATAAATAATGTTCTGTTTTTTATTTAAAAAATAACATTTTGCTGGAAGCATATGAATTTTTGTTTTAAATTTAAACTTCTGAATAGCTACTTTTTGTCGGGTTCATTGGATTTTACAACCATTATGAATAGATTCTCAAAATAACAGTAGGTAGGTACTAGTACCTAGACTAAATAATTGTTCTAAAACTGTAAAATATGAATGTGTCTACTGTGTCTCCTCTCTGCCATGTGTCTATTTCTCCTAAATAAATAAATCAACTATGTAGTATACTGGTTGGTAACAGTCAAAGCTATTCTGTAGGTAATGGACTTAACTTCATTTTGAATATAAACCGTTTTTTGAGGAGACACTTTAAAATTGAACTGAAATGGTAACTAATTCTCTGGGTACTTTTTAGAGTTCTTGAAAGAATTATATTCTAATGTAGAACTCTGTGCTTGTGTTTAAGCTCGTACGCGCGCGCCAGTGCCCCTACTTCTACATGTGCGCCAACGCGTTCACGTGTCTGTTCCGCGCAGCGGGCGTGTGCGGCCACACCGATGTCAACGCCATGCTCACGCCGACCACGCGCGGATTCAGACAAACACTCAAGCAGGAAGGTAAGAGCTGGCAACACTGCAGTATAGCGGTTGTATGCTGCCTTGTGAGGTCATTGTTTTATGTTCGCTTCGCTGTTACTGTGGCGGTAACACTGATAATAGCAGCTAGAGATACCAAAAGGAAGAAATGTACTGGCATGGAATACGAGTACTCCCCAAACTTCTTGTATGAGCACTTTTTAAAGTAATTGGTAATTCTAATTGGCATTGGTAATTAATTGAGGTACCTAGTAAAATTGTTTTTAACGGAACTTAGGCTGCATTTCACCAAGATTCCAAACCCTGGTTAGAGGCGGTAAACCTGGTTTAGGAGCCTCTAAACCAGGTTTACCGCCTCTAACCCGGGTTTGGAATCTTGGTGAAATGCAGCCTTAGTGTCACGTAAAAAAAAAATGGCATTGCCATACTTTTACATGGACGATACAGAGTACAGTGTACACAATAAGTATGGCAATGGCAAGTATTTTTTGTGTTTTAAAAATCTTTCTTGAATTATTTCACTACATTTCAGTGCTGAATTTTAGATTTAATTTATTTTTTAGTCAAGACTGGATGCTCTTTTAGATGGAGCGCTTCTATTTCTTGAGTAGGTATTAGGTAATGAATAGGTAATACATATAACACTGTTGGTGATTGTACCGGTGAATCTTTATGCCCGCAGACGTGGTGTATTCCATGCCGCTTAGCAAGAGCCGTCAGTCTGGCGGTGACACCCAGCCCATCGCAGGCCTGGGCGAAGAGGACGACGATGACGACGAGGGGGAAGGGTGGCTGGAGAGCCTGGGCGTCGACAAGGCCGAGATCCAGAGACTCAACAAGAAGCAGGCAAGTTGAGGGAAGAAATAGGAACGTTTAAAACCATAATTGGGATGTGATGCTAGTCTTAAAACATCAATTTTTGAAGCGTTCACTTATTTAATATAGATATAATATTTTATTTTAAATTTTAATGATTTTTCCGTTCCGTGTGCTTCCTTATTGGTAAAAAAAAATGCTTACCTACTATTTGCCAAATATTTTGCTAGTGTTTTAAAACATTTTACCTCCTTTTGCATGCCTACCTTAGAAAATTAGAGGAGTGGATCCCAATCAAGGAGGTTGTAGTTATATTCTTCTGGAGTGGCCAACTGCTATTCCGGCCTGCGCTACGGGCTTGAAGCCACTCCCTGCTAGCCGCCACTCCTCCCAGGCGGAAAAAATTCCAGGCAGAAAGCGATTGCATTCGCACGCGCGCTTACGAGCGCTGTTCCATGAGTTCCAGTAATTTTTTAAGTGCGCGTCAATGAATACACTTAGGAAGATGCGGTTTGTAATATTGTTGAACTGAGACTCCAAGGAATCACCTCCCATTTTTTAATTCACTTTTTACACTTTGGGTGGCACAAATTAAAATATTTCTGGGAACGTTTGGAAAAGAACTCAGAATGCACAAAAAGTGTTCTATTCAACTTGCTGTAACGTCGCAACTATTTGAAGTATCAAGAATCGAAAAATTGGAGGTGATTTCTTAGAGTCTCAGTTAAACAATGTTACAAACCGGCAACCGCATCTCCCCAAGTGTATTCATTGGCGCGCAATTAAAATATTCCTGGAACTCTTGCAACTGCGCTCGTATGACCGCGTGCGACGTGACTCGTTGCTTGCCTGGAGTTTTTGGTGCGTGAGGCGAAAGATGCCTGCAGAAAGTCGGCTTCAATCCGCGTGGCGAATGGCCACTCCATGTACTCGTATATAGGTAACCTCCTTGATCCCAATAGACAATTTCCAAAATTATGTGGCTCGGTCTAAACTTGGAAAATAATTCCACACAGTTTCTTTTTCATTTACTCACTGGGTACTATCAAAGAGATATCAGGGAAACAAACTGAATGTGAAATTTTATCTATCAACCAAACAGTTTTTAAATAGTTTTTTGAAACATAACAATAACATGATCTTGAATGACTGTTTGTCTCAGGCGAAGTTGCAGTACGACAAGGAGCGCACGGTGGACCGCACGCCTGAGTCCCTGGTGTACGTCGAGGGCGTGGAGGCTCAGGCCATGTTCAACTTCCTGCTCAACTGCAAGAGTCTGGTCGCGCAGACGGGCCCGTTGGCCGGCGTGTCGCCCACGCTGCTCGCTCCAGTCGCCTTCCATGGTGCCACCCTCAAGCCACTCAGGGTGGGTTGCCCAATCTCAAGTCTTCAGTAATTAATAACTAGGTATTAGGATGTTTCAAACATAATTGTTTGAATGATGAAGTTTTCAATCATAATATCTCTATCTTAGTCAGAAGTAGAAGCGAGGAAGTCCATTATCTCGATTTTGCGTTGCACACTTTTGGAATCATTCATGTAATCAAGATTCCAGATCAAGATTATGTCAAGACCTTAAGCCTTGATATAAAAACTTGATCCTTGTATTCAGGCTTCACCGTCTGTAACTCTGTATTCCTGTAAACGCAACTCACTTTGCCTGTGCATCTGTAGATTACTAGGGCACTTGCTAGGGCCTCGGACTCCTGAGCCAGCTGGGCAAGCTTGGCTCTTCCTCTTCTTCTTTCTTCTCCACCAGCTTCTTCCACTTCTTCCTGCCTTCCCACCAACTCTCCTCTTCTACTTCTTCCCACTTCTCCAACCTCTCTCGCACATCCTCTACTACCCACTTCGCTCCACTTCTCCCTCGGTCTTCCCACTCTCCTTTTGCCACTACTGGCCACTTCAAACTCTTGCTGTGGTATTCTCTTCCCCTGCATCCTCTTCATGTGCCCAAACCACCGTAGCCGCTCTCTACCCAATTTAAAAGTCAACCTCTCCACATTCAAGTCCATTCTAACTTTCTCACTCCTGATCTTGTCCATCTTCGTTAATCCTTGCGCTCTCCGTAGAAACTTCATTTCTGCTGCATGTAACTGGCTCTCCTCCTTTCCCCCAACAGCCCACGTGACCGACCCATAAGTAAGTATTGGGACAAAGTAGGTCTTGAAAAGAAGTACCTTGCACGGCTGAGGGAAATGCTCATTCCAGAGCAGATTTCTCACTAGCTGGTAAAACAAGTTAGCCTACTTATTAAAAGAAAAAATTAATTTACTTAAAATTTACTTTCTGACACCAGAATTCTAATATATGTAGGTACATGTGTAGATTTAGTTTCGAGCGTGACTTATTATTCTTCAGGCGCGTCAGAGTTTGGTGAAGGTGGGAGCGACGATGTTCCACTCCATGGAGCTGTGCGGTCCGATCCTGCCTCACACGCTGCACAACCTCTGTTCCTTGCTCGAAAACTCTCTGGACGAGTTCTCCGCAGCGTCGGTCAACGTGGAGCCCACGCAGCCGTTCACTCTGGCGGCCCGCGTGGCGCTGGCGGCTCAGCCTGAGACAAGTACGCGCTCGCTCCGTACATGTAGTTCCAGTACAAGCTTACCCTTGTATATTTTATAAAAGTAGACGTATTATACATTACATTTTATTATATTAAGAGGACAAACATCTGGGCAACACTCTGTGTAATGAGTTGCCAGTGCATCACCTCGATAGAAACATACACTAGTCTCTGGAATGAAAATAAAACCAAACAATTTACAAGTGATCAAGGTACATTTCAAGGTATTTACGTTGATCAATTTGATTAAAATTTAAAATCGATTTTGACAAAATATTATTACAAAATGGGCTTAAAAAATATTATTAAAATTCAAATCGACCAGAATTTTGTTACAAAACTAGACAGCAAACCAGACAAATTGTCTTTACATAGGTACGCATAAATTACAACTAGGTCAGAGAAATGGTGTGACCTGTATTGTGGCTCAAGGTAGGTACCTACAGTACAATTAGAGGGGAAAATGAACTGAAGTACACAGATACATTTTACTTTTTAGGATACATTTTCTTACAGAAAATTTAATTCTGCAGCTTGAATGCTATTTCTTGGAAATAGGTGTCCCCGTCACCACATGATTTGAATATAATTGTGTCTTGTGAAATGTTGTTTCATGTTAACTCTGTCTGCAGACCCGCCCGAGGCCGTCGTGTTCTCTCCCGGCAAAACCCCCGCCGCGTTCAACAAGGTGAACCTCTCGGACTGCGGACTCCAGCCGGCCGTGTTGGAGCGCTTCTGCAGCGACGACGTGGACCGGGTCCGTCTCGTAGACAGCATCAAGTTCAACCACGATCAAACCTACACCTGGGACTGACCTTCATATCGGCCTAGACACAAACATAGACAGATAAGAGATAAATGTTTCCTATACATGCAGATGCTCGCAAACATTCAAATATTGTCAAAGTATTACACTCTCTATTAATCATATTCTCTTAATTTATGGGATAAGTGTAACAATGTACAGGTCATTTCCCTAGACATTGATACATTTATCCAGCAATCTTTGATCTTATGTTTTGAAGTGTTTTGATTTTTAAAACCGGTTCGTTAGTGTGTTTTTTTATCGTATTTATGTAAGAGTTAAAATATAATTCTATGTTGCCACATTTGCAATCATTCTTGATTTTTTACAATGTGTGACATGCTGTGACTTAAATGCAATCACTCTGTTTTATGAATTGGACTTTACGTAAAGTGATATCTGGTTTTGAATTTGGATGATTTGCAAAAACTTCTTGACTCAAGTTAACTGAGTAGAATTAATCTAATGCTTGTTTAAAGCATTTCTGTTAATATTTCGTTAATCCAAGCAGTTGATTGAACGTTAATGAATCGTTTGTTATTTAACAAAGAAATAACATTTCCTCATTTTATTATCTGGACGCAAGGTTGTACCAATTGTTGTACGTACTATTTTCAAAAAATTAGCTATTCCGAAAAATGATTTGATACATTGTTATTAATTATTTTCTTTGGTACTAAAGCTGTGTTCCAATACTTCGCTTTTGCTTCGCATTCGGTTCGCTTTCGCAAAATGGCTGCCTTTTAACACAGAAAATCGTCCATGTTTAATTTCGTCTCCGAAATGCAAAAATGTTGGACCAACTTCAACTTCGACGAAACCAAAACGCGCGAAATCCGGAAGTGATGCGATATATCGAATCTCCATTTCCGGTCGACCTCGAGCTTATATTCATTATTCGATTAATAAACATATGTTTTGACGTTTTAAGTTTCACTATTTCCGCATTTTCTTGCCATTCTTGCTTATTATCTGATCATTATCCGTCATTTTGTTTTTAACTATTGGCAGAATACTATTTATGTTTCGCGTATCCATGGATACGCGAAACAGAAATTATTTAAACGACTACAAACTTCGGGACGCGAAAGCGAACCGAATGCGAAACAAAAGCGAAGTATGGGAACCCAGCTTAAAGGTTTTATTTGTGTTTTTAAAATTAAATTTGTATTTGTTTAGAGAAATGAATCTCATCCGCATTTCCTTGTGATTATATGATAATGCATTTTCTTTAAAAATATTATGTATTTTTACAAACTCTAATTTTCCTAGTGCAAATTGAGTACGTACTTTTTAGGTATTATTGGTATGTCAAATCCTGTGCTCACACAATGGGTTATTACTTATTATTTATTTTGACAAAATTTACATTTACCTGTGCATTCTTAGTTCAATGTATGATGTAAACAACTCTTATTAGCGGCCTATTTTGGTAATATTATAACTAGACATTTTTGCACGAGAACCACTCATATTTTATAGGAAGTTAATCTGCTGTCTTGAATCCCAAGAAGAATTTTACACAAATGTATACCTAATGTAATTTGAAAGTGCCTTGTAATCTACAGTAGCTAGGTACATAATACATATATTAAAACTCAAGTGGTTCCATTGCAAATTACTTTTTAATAAGTCATCATTCTTATCTGTCAAGTGTTAAGAGAATGATAATGATTCAATCTAATTGAGTTTAACAGTGTTTGGATAAACAGTGAATATTTGTTATTGTGAATATTGTTAACGTAATAACAATATATTGTTATGAAGATAATCGCTTGTCTGTTATTTCTCCTCGCTTGTTTTTTGGCTCAGGTAAATTTTCCCCATTTTTTTTATACTTCACCATATTATCAATGGTCTCGCTCTTCTGGAAGGTGATTCCAGTAATTTTCATGCTCTAATGACCCTCTGGTCATATAAGTAGCTTGGGTCGCTAATTCAATACATAACCGAAATCCTCTTGACATAATGTGCATTGAATAACAAGCATTTCCTGAAATTAATATTTCCAGTTCCTGTACCTAATATTTAGGACTAGGACTATTCTATTTCCCTCCGTAATTATTTGGCTTACGTATATCAAGTCTATTGTTAGTGAGAGTGAAGCCGGTTTCACATAAAGCGCATTTTGCGTTTCGTGTCTTTTTTATTGACCAATCACAAGTCTCCCTTGAGCGGTTTCTGGACTTGTGATTGGTAAGAAAAAAACGCGAAACGCGCTTTATGTGAAACCGGCTTGACACTATAATTCAACACGCAGGGTTCGTTTATCTCGGAGGATGATCGGGACGGCATTGGCTCAAGACAAGGTAAGCTCCATGCTGTTGTTGGTTAGAATGTGATGTACAATGTGATGACACGCGACTGTTCCAGGGGAGTGGGAGGTGAGTCTGGGGCAGTTTCCATGGCACGTGTCCATCGTCGTGGACAGAACTCGGTTCTGCAGCGGCGCCCTCATCGCCACGGACTGGGTCTTAACGGCGGCGCAATGTGTGGCAGGGTGAGTGTGTTGATCTGTACATGAATGAATAATGATTGTTTCATAACGCTATTGGAATTTCCTTACAATAACTTAGAATTGATAGCCATCCCCTCTACTGATCTTTTGGTTTGGGACCCACCTGACAAAATATTTTATTAACGGTCATCAGAAATAACTAGGGGTGTTCACGATTACGATTTAATCGAATCGATTAATCGATTATGACATTGAAAACGATTAATCGATATTAGGAAAAATAATCGAATTATCATTTTGAATTTGCTGCCTTGAAAATGGTTGTACTTTACAACATGGCTGGCTTCATTCTGTCAACATTTTTCTTTGTGTGCGTAATATTTTAGTGGTTAATTCATGTTTGTGTGTATTTTCCCAAGTTTCAGTGTGTATTTATCATTCCCATTACCAAGTGATGATTGAATGATGAATGAATTACGGCACATTACAGCGTCTTTGAAGTAAAAATTAATGACTTCCTGGACACATTTTCATTGTTGAGGTTAATATTGCCGTAAAAGATGATATGATGACATTCCTGAACATGATGACATAGTTATATATCAAAACGATTTAATTCGGTTATTTAATCGATTTAAATTACGAAAATCGAATTATTAATCGATTTAAATAAAATAATCGTTGAACACCCCTAGAAATAACTGTAATTTAGGTACACTTGGCCAAACAAAAATTGAACGTTCAATAAATCTGATTGGCTGATAAATGTAAGATCACACCATCAGAAGTCAGTCTAAGCGATCTCATTGTCTCACTTTAGAAGGTGACCTCACATTTCAATGATAATAACAAGCTTTGATTGGTTATGACTTTTGGGACATGACCAGCAGTCATTCAAATTTGTTCAACGATCAATTTTTGTTTTGCCGAGTGTACATATTCCTATAAAGAAATATGTTGAATTTCAAAATAGTTTAAAATCTATCACTTCTGACTTCATTGGTTACCTTACCATTAAAAAATATTCAATTATTGTCACTCATAGGGCATTAGGTACACGTTTTTTAAAAATTATCAACAGTTACATTTGTTATAGCATTTTAAATGTTTGATTTAATTTATATGTAGGACCTATTGTAAAGGGCGGAAGAGTATGACTGTAGTCATGACTTCTATATATATATATATTGCGAGTGATTTACAGCCGTGGCCGTGTCTCGCATCCTAGACGCCAGGAATCCTTGTCCCTCCATTCGTCCTCTTCCAGTTGATGACTTTCCATAGCCTCCTTAACCTCGGAGTGCCATTCCTTGGCCGGACGCCCTCTAAACCGCCGTCCAGGTGGCACCCACTCCCACATCCTCTGTGGCCACCTGTTCGCATCCATCCTTCTCATATGCCCGTACTACTTTAACCTTCGTTCTTCAATCTCTTGTACCACCGTGTCCTTCTTCTCCATCCTTTCTCTAATTTCCTCATTACGTATGTGCTGTAACCGTGATACTCCAAAGCTCCTCCGCAGAAAATCCATCTCCGTTGCAAGAAGTTTTTCTTTATTTCTCTTTGTCAACTCCCATGCTTCGGATACATAAGTGAGAAGACTCCTCACTACTGCGTTATATATATTTTTTTTTTTTTTTATGTAGCTGCTCGGACAACAGCAAAGAATTTAACTTCTGAGTTGCCTGCTTTGCTTGCACTATCCGATTGTCAATTTCTCTCCTGCTGCTTCCATTCTCCCCTATAATGACCCCCAAGTACTTATACTCCCTGCAAGACTTCACCACTTTACCGTTAACATCAAGATCACATCCCTTCCCTCCGACTACCAAATACTTAGTCTTTTCAAAATTTATCGTCAAACCCCATTTTCCATAGGTTTCGGTCAATTTCCTAAGCATGTAATGGATATTGTCCATATCCTCGGCCAAAGTCACTTGATCATCAGCGAATAAAAGTGTGTGTAAAAACTCTCCATTAACATCAATTCCCATAGGCCTACATTTTTCTTGCCATTCCTGAATTACTTTGTTGACATAAATTTTGAAGAGGGTGGGGGAAAGACAACAACCCTGTCTTAAACCCTTCGTAATTCCGAATACATCCGATATCCTTTGCCCGACTTTCACCACACTCTCCTGGTCTTCATACATGTCCCTTATTGTGTCATAATACTTTCTATGGATCTGACTTGCTGCCAGTACTTCAAATAGTTGCTTTCTAGGAACAGTATCGTAAGCTTTTTCCAAGTCAATAAAGACCGCAGATGAGTCTCCATTCCTCGCGACTTTCTTTTTTCGATTAACTGCCGCAGTGAAAACACGTTGTCCATGCATGAGCGCCCTGCTGTAAACCCACTCTGCTCTTCTCCTATATCCACGTCATGCTCAATCCTTGTTTTTATGATCCGTCCATACAATCAACCAATCGAGGAGAGCACGCTAATTCCCCTGTAGTTCTGGCACTCCAATCTATTTCCTTTCTTAAAGATTGAACTGATGTAAGCCAGTTTCCATTCTCTTGGCACATGTTCTCCATATATCAAACAGCATTAAATATCTTGGCCAAGATCTGTATTACACCAAGGGGACCATGCTTCACCAACTCTATCGGTATATCTCCAGGACCTGCAGCTTTTCCATTTTTCCACCGCCTCTTCACCAATCGGCGTATTAATTCTGAGGGTTTCCTGCATGTGCTCTCTTCTATCCTCACGCAACATATTCTTGTAATACTCTCGCCAATCCTCCATTTTAATCATTGGTATATTAGCCTTATTCTGAGTATTTTGTCTCATGCTGTTAATCGTCTTCCAAGCCGCTCTTGCTCTTGTTCCCCCAATCATCATTTCTACTTCCGCACACATCGCATTCCATGCACCATTCTTTGCCGACAGCACTGCCCTTTTCACTTCTCTATTTGCCCTGACATATTGCTTCCTATCTTCTGAGTCCTGCGTTGATAACCATTTGTTGTACAATTTTCTCTTTGTATCAACCAATTCCTCGACCTCAACGCTCCACCAATATTTTGTTTGTCTCTTCTGATCCTCTTCTCCTAATGCTTCGCTGGCAGCGTCATGTATTGCCTTCTTCAGTTGGTTGTAAATGTCCGCTGGACTACCATTGAACTCTTCACCTAGCTTATCAGCTAACCTACGTTTATATAAGTAGTCCGCTGAAAAATCATGCAATAGTCCCAACTTATACTTAGTGCCAACCACGAGATTCCCCTCTGCCCTATCCTCTACCACCTTATTACGTTGACGGTACCTGAACTGCACCTTGGACAGCAATAATACATTATCTGTCCCGCATTCTGCCCCTCTGAATGCCCTCACATCAGATACGATCAACTTGGAGTCTTGCTTCTGAATCACGTAGTCAATGATGGACCTCAGTTTCCGTGTAGGCTGAACCCATGTATACCTGTGAATGTCTTTGTGCTGAAAAAACCCATTCATTATTCGCAGTTCAAACCTATGACACACTTCGATCAATCTCGTGCCATTATCATTAACTACGTCTTCCCCAAATCTTCCAATAACCTGGTCATCCTCCTTACTACCAGTTCGTGCATTAAAGTCCCCCAATAATAAAATTTTCTTCCTACTACTAATATTACTTAGCAGTGATGTCAAGTCGTTCTCGTATTCGTCCTTTGTGTCCACATTGGAGTCGGCAGTCGGAGCATAGGCTGCAACCACCACAATATTATGACCCCACCACTCCATTTCCATCTTCATCAATCTCTCATTGATTTGTTCCCAGTGTTTTATAGTTAGTTATACCCTTCTTAAACTTCTTGTGGACTGCTATGGCTACTCCAGCTTTTGCTCTTTTGTCTTTACTCACTATAAAACACAACATAATTCCCATACTCCTCATGACTTCTATTCTATTATTATATTTGTTTGTTTAGCCGCAAGAGGTTCACGGTCAGCCTCGGCTCGCTCTTCCCCGAGATACATCAAGTCGAGCAGACGATATCCGACCAAGCGTTCGCTCATCCCATGTTCGACCCGGCCAATGCTCGTGATTACAACATCGCGCTCATCAAGCTGGTGCGCCACATCAACCTCACAGGTGGGTGCAGATGTTGGACCTCATGCAACGAAATGCTTGTGAAAGTGTTTGGTTTTAGTTAGGTATGTACTATGTATTTACTATTTACACAAGCTCACCAGTAGAGAGTGGAAAGATCACCCTCTATACCACCATTTTTTAATTTTAACCGTCTTGTGTAAATAAATTATTTTTTATACATAATAAGACATTTAAAAAAATATGTAATTTAAAAGTGAGAAATTTTGTTTTATGCAAACTGCTCATACTTTTCAGAGATCAGCATTTTAAATTAGTAGGTACCTACCTACA
Organism: Leuctra nigra; assembly: GCA_934045905.1. Lineage (NCBI taxonomy): Eukaryota > Metazoa > Arthropoda > Insecta > Plecoptera > Leuctridae > Leuctra > Leuctra nigra. The sequence goes on along the minus strand of OW203766.1, from coordinate 10,535,286 downwards.
CTTTATTCCTAGGGCAGACAAACTCATTGTTCTCGTTTATAATCTATCATGAGGTCATTTGCTCTCATTGTATCCTCGACCATTTATTGCCCATCCCTTGTTCGAGGTCGTTGACAACCTTGTAGCTCATAGCTGGCTAAGGGTTATAAAGATTAGTTCCGAAAAAATGGACCTTGAGTTGGTGAAAACGTAGACACATTTGGGGGTCTATTGGCTCTGCGGCAGAGCTGATACAGAGAGATTTCCACACCTGAGGTATGTTTTGACACTTTTTGGTTTTTACAATAGGGTCAGGTCCCTTGTAAGTGAGAACAATGAACGTCTCTGAAGATGGCACAGAGAGGAGTTAATGATGGACAAAGAGCAATTTCCTGTAACTTTGTCGATCCAACATTGTCTATCTTCAACGAGATGGTCACAATCCTAAATATGTCAGAGGGCGTCATTGGTAATCCTTCCCTTTAAAAATACTCCACCATAGATCGAGTCCATTAAACTCCTTCTGTACAGAACGTCTAAAAATTAATAATTATGTTATTCCAATATTCAGTGGTTTCACTATTGTCTCTTGTAATATCGGCGGGTAAACATTGCATTACAGACACCATCGATGTGATCGGCATCGAGTCATCAATGGCCGCTCTCGTCGGCCAAGCGAGTGTCGTGAGTGGTTGGGGCAACTCGTCCAGCGCGCGACTCAGCCCGGTGCTGCTCTGGTCGGAGGTGAACGTTGTCGGCAATCTCGAGTGCAGCCGTCTCCACTCCGACGTCAACTCTGCTCACGTCTGCGCATCGCCGGGACAAACAGCTGCAGTCTGTCCGGTAGGTTGATTCTCTGACGTATAGATTATCAACGTATAGATGGTTACATGATGGTCAATTGACTAGTCAAGTCTTAGTTAAGGCAGAGACTAATTTCACTGACTAAATGGTGTTAATCAAGTAGGTACACTACCTTATGCTCAATAGTGGAAATAGGACATTACTCGGGGTTTTTCAGAAAATTATGCGAAATTACCATAATTTGTTGTGTAATTTTGTACACCCACGGACACCATATTTGCATATTTCTTTCATAAGATGGAATGGGGACATGCATTATTTCTGAGTTAGCTGAGTTACCTTTTTTGAAATAAAAATACCTTTTGGATCGTTAAGGTTTTTAATACCAAGTAGTTGACAGTAAGTTGACAAAAATATATTTGACCTGTCATATCCTATCATCCCTATCATTGTAACATATTATGTAGCAGAGGTGGCTCGAATACGGTACATAAACACCACTTTGTCTGAATAAATGAAAAAACATGGAATTTTTGTGGACAATAAGAATATTTTTATATGGTTTGATTGTTGATCTTTAAAATTTCCATCAAAGACACGAAATCTCGCACCATATTTTCGCAACTATGACTGGCGCAGGAAGTTTTAAGAAGGCAATTGACTTGACAGATTGATGTGGGAGGAGCCTTGGTTTACGAGCGCGACGGAACGTGGATCCATCTCGGAGTTGCCTCGAACACGAGCAGCGAGGGTTTCTACTCGGAACTACCGGCCGTCTTCACACGCACAAGTCCCCATGCGTTGTGGATACAGCAACTCACTGGTGTCCCGATCAAGAGCTCGGCTAGCAGATACCTCTTCTCTTGGCTCATTGTTTGCATAGCTGTCGTCAATACTCTCTTCTAGGACATTCTATTTAGAACTGTGTCCTTACTTATTTGAATATTTCATATCTAAGATCTCATCTTAAGTAAAATAAACATGTATCATTGTCATTTATCTCGTTTGAGCTTTCTTTGGTACAGACTACAGTCTCATAAAAATACTTTGTGTAAGAACATGTGAAAACAGTAGCCAGTATAAACTCCTAATAAAAGAAAATAATGGAATCTAAAATGGAAAAATGCATCCCTGAAAAATTGTGGTACACTCAACAAATGATAAAACAGTATTTGAAAGAAATTGATTGGTTGAAAAAAATGTGATGACATCATCCGAGGAAGTCCAGTAGGTCAGCTCTGATTTCATTGATAATACATAACATGGTTTGATTGTAAAGGAACCTGACCAGCAGCCAATCCATTTCTTCAAATACCGTTTTATGATTTGTTGGGTTTACCTATCTAACAAAAAAGAGATGAAAGAGATTTATAATGTATTTTATTCCGAAATAATTTAAAATTTCTATAATTGCCTCGTAGTTTATAAAACAATAAATAATAATATTAAATAAGTTTATTAGCCAGAAAAAAACTTTGCAAAATTCCTCCCGTGTCAAGTGTTTTTTTCTAGTTTTTTCAGATTTTCATAACGTTTTGCGTACTTATTGAGAATCATTCATTCCATACTCGAAGCCAAAAGTTAATCACTTCTCATGTGCATTTACTGAGATAAATTTAGTTAAAGTGGTGAAACGCGAGCGATTTTCTCGCTTGTTTGCTTCAATGACGCTAAGCAAAGAGCTCCAAGCATAATTCTCCTGGATGACCTAGATTCTTTGTGTCCTCGACGCAGCTCAAAGTAAGATCATGTGGAATATCTATTGAAAAAATATAAAATTTATTTACCTATATTTTTGTAGATCTACTAGTTGCCACTTTTACATATACCTACTAAAATGTCATATTTATAATAATTTACTTTGCATATAGATAAATGTGATTTTTAAAACTTGTAGCTTTTCTGTTGAAGAATAAATGTTTACAAATTTAGTGTATGAGGCTTACGCCAATTTATTGTTTTTTCATGCTATATCAACATTTTAAGCTGTGTTCATTTTACTTTAGTGTTGTTTTACAGTGCCAGCAGTCAAGAGCAGCGTGTAGTGGCAACAATGCTCTCCCAACTGGATGTACTCCACGACAGTTCTGTTGGCAAACCTGTGCTCGTGCTCGCGACTAGTCGACAACCTGATCTGATCGAGCAGGCGCTGCGTCGGCCGGGACGATTGGATCGAGAGATTGAGATTCCTGTGCCAAGTCCGGATGCTCGACTAGATATTCTTACTAAAGCTCTTTCTGGGATTGAACACAGGTAAGCTTCAACCATTGGCAAACACATCTATTCAGGACACTAACCGCTAGTCGATGTCTGGTAGTGATGAATGGTGATGGAATGACGAGTCAAGTAAGGTGAAATAAGTAGCTTAAATGAAAAGTAACACGGCTTTTTTTACTGCATTGTAGGCAAATCCTGATCCTGTTGTGTACCACATTATGTAGAGTATCAATCACAATTCTAAAATTGTGATACTTCAATATAGTGAATTGTTTCTAATTCTAATATTCGACATCGAATCATACTCAAAGTTCCAAGTCAAATTATTCAAAATCTTGAAGAAGGTAATCGAAATGATTTGGTACACTTCAATGTAGGTATGTTCTATTTATTCAATGAAAAGAAGATTTGAAACATACTGTTCAAAGCATTAAATGACATATTTATTTCATTAATCAATTTCACAGAGTATTAAAGTAGGTATTTATTTACTAGCCTACAACGATATGAACTCAATCTAGTAGGTAGTAGAAAGGGATGATAGGAAGCTCATGATAGGTATAGCTCAACAACATTAAAGTTTAGTGCATGTTTCCTATTACTCCAGTTTAAGTAGTATTGCCCAGCATTTACACTTGTCTATTTCTTGAAAGAGAAGTTAAACTTACCGAGCAAGAGTGTACTCGATGTTTTCTCAGCGTCCGACGAGAGTCCGAGTCCACTTGTTTATTTTCTCCGCTCTCAGTAATCTGAGACACACCATGGCAAAAGCACAAGCAGCTTGACTTGTGTCTTTGTGAACCACCAATAAGTTGTCCCTCTCCATCGTCGCATTAAGAAGTCTTCACTGGCCTTTGAGTTGCTAGAGTTTTCGTAATGGGGTTGTTCACGCAAAACTATTGTAGATGGCGCTGCTGTTCTAATCGTCCGGGAGAGAGCCAATCAAAATGCATCTAGCGGAATGGAAGGTTTTTAAACTTTGGCGGGAGTTTGATTCAGAGTTCTTGGATTCAGAAACCAACCAATCAGAGAGAGGCACCTCCAATGCCGCTAGCGCTGCGAGTGAGAGCAAATGGCAGTGAACAACCCCATTAATATGTATTTTTTTTGGATGATAGTTTTGAATGGATCGATTTACAAAGAGTGTGTATGTGTGAATATGCACGTCTGTATGTTGTATTTTTGTATGTCGTGTAAGATCCATCTTTTGCTCCGAAGCACTCGATATCAAATACGAGAACTGTCAAAACTCAAGGCCATCGGGGTTGAACACAAGTGTCGACTCCTTGTGTAGCTATTATGTAGCCGGTGACAAAATAAGAACAATTGCACACCGTCACAATCAGTCACTGCAGATGCCAATGTCACAATATGAATTGATAAATCACACGTTCTCGTCTCGAAGTCCGTTTTGTGGCGTGCCGTGCTCCAGATGGTGGAATGGTCGACGTGAAACACTGAACAAATCATTAATAAATCCCCCGTCAGGCCATTCTGTGTGACATTTCCCATCGTTCGCATGCAGTTTGTTCCCAACCCCACCCCAGCAGTCATTCCCCAGGTGACCAGTCACGTGCCTGCCTCACTCATCAGGGACAACACTGCGAGTACGTGCAGATCACTGAGTACCCAAGTCTCAAGACGGTCAAGCCGAGATCTGAAATAATAGAGAGGCTGTGAAGGAAACGTGGTTATACAAACATTGTTTCTTCCCGACAATAAACGTAAACGCTGGGCAATACTAGGCGAGAGTCATGTTTCAAGTCCCTACATTCGCACATTTCTTGGAATTTTACAAATAACAAATATTAGATTTTGTTGTGCTAATGATAAGTATATCTGCATGTATTCTTTAAAGTTGTGAGCTATACTACTTAGTATAGTGGCATGAATAAACAATTCTTCGAGTCTTCTTCGATGAAGGAATGTTGTGGTTGCTGAACGATCTCGGAAGGCGGGATGCTGTTGATGTAATCTCAGCTATGATGTGTGACTCTTGTTGCTCTTGCTAGCATCTTCCTCAATAGAAGCAATGTTCCTTCACTGTATTCTTCCAGAAGAAAGACTTCTCGTTCATTTCTTCATCAGCTATCGGAGAAATTCTTGTGTTTAAATTTTCCTATCTTCTGTGTAGACTTCTAATGAAGATTAAATCAGTTTGTATTCAATAAGTTCTTAGATGTTTATTTACTTTAGTCAACTCAACTCTAATAGGAATTAGTTTTCTCTAATTTAATTATCAAACTGCACTTGGATTTTCTAAATCTGAAATGAATTTGAATCACAATTGTTTGGGTAATCGTGACGACAACAACAACATACACTTATTATCATGGTGTTCTTATTATAATAGCTACATATTACCTATTCATTGTTAAACATTTATAACACCTGTATGAATTTAAAAATGTATCACTAATTTCTGTAAAATATAAAAAAAAATATTTGTCATAGATTTTGCAGCATTTTACAATAAACATTATCATAGATCAACATTTGAAGCCCTCTGCTCTGGACCAATCATTGTTCACTGCAATCTCGGGAGGGTTTTCATCTAGCGTGGCGTGGTCAGTAAATTATAAAAGATATGATATGTGCAGTCTTCATTTAGGAAAATTGTGCAAAATTTAAGAGACGCACAGTGAAAGTCTAATTGATGAATAAACAGTAAATACATGTTTACTAGGTTTTGCCAGGTTGAATCAATAGGTCTTTTCGTTTGCCCTGCTCGAACTGCTTGGAGTATCACTGATCATAGGTTTGTTGGTTTGCCCTGCTCGAACTGCTCGGAGTATCACTGATCATGCGATGGCCGTTCGTTTGTTTTCGAGCAACTTTGGGCAGCCTGCTCTTGGCTGTTCGGCTGCCATCGAGCAGGGTCGGTTCAGAGCAGTCAAGCAAGATCGAGCAGATATTTCTGCTCGGACTTTTTGGCCGGAGTGAGTTCTGCACGCGCGGGAAGTACGGAGATTTTGATTTGAATTACAAAATATTATTACAAAGATAGAAATGTGGCGACGTGTTTTTAGTACTAGTATTGTTTCAACACCAAGTAATAATATTGTTAATAATTATATCTTTGATGTTCTGTTAGAATTTACGTATATATTAATATGTCCGTAATCATGTATTTACAAATGGCGCTAAATACAAGAAATGGCCGTTCGCCAGCTACCAAAAAGAGCAGCTGCTCGAAGTTGCTCGGGCCTAAAAATGACGTCATCCAATGTTGCTCTGCTCTGAACCTGCTCTTGCTCGAACTTGCACTGGATTTGGCAAACGAACAGACCTTATGAATAAGTAGGTACATACCACCTCGGATGGTAGGCCTTGCTACTGATTCTCATATTTGGACATTCAATTTGCAATCCATTGCACTGCTAAACTGAAAGTAGCAAGGCCTAATGAAGACCTAATGAACAATCACTTTGGCACTAGAAGTTCTGAGTTCAGTAAGGTTTAGTAGACTGCACCCTCCATTAGATAATTAGTAAATGATAAAGAAGGTACTTGTAACTTCAGTGGAAGATCTCACAGATCCCTTGTCTTCAATGTAATTCCAGGTGAGATTCACTCAACTCTCATGATTTCAGTAGACTTTCTAAAAGTTTAAAACATTCTATCTTTATAGCAAATAAATGCTTATAAATGTTTTAATGGAATTAATTGTTTAGTGATTTGCATGAGAATTGATGAAACTGAAAGAGAAATTAAAAACTGCTTCTCCTGTAAATTCGTTGCATGAATGTTGTCTTGGATACTAAGGTATTTATTACATTATCAATTGTATTTTAAGATTCAAATTATTACCTTTTGCCTGGATTGTTGGTGATATAAGTTTTTGAATTTTCAATGAATCAAAATTTAGGTAGATATCTTTATTTAAAAAATAGGTAACACAAAATATTTTGGTCTAAAGATGAAATTTTGTAACCACTAGGTTCATTTTCTCTCAGCTTTGTCTGAAACTCTTTTAAAAAAATTCTCACCAGTTATCATAAAACAGGTCTTCATTAGCAGTTAGATGATTCACTTATGATTTTGTTTCAGTTCCATTTTACATACCTAGTACATTTTACATTTTACATTGATGTGGATTGGCAAGAGTAAAGTAGAGTAATTTAATACATTGTTTAATTAAATTTAATAATGTAACTTTATTCAATCTAGTGGAGCGGTCGCTCCACGCCAGCCAAGTCGTACGGCGCGCGCACACTCTCATATAAAGGCTGGAGCAAACCCACTTTTACTGTAGGCATCAAAGTGGCATTTTCGGCCTACTGGATCTTAAAATTGGGGAATCTCACATTGTTGGGAAATATCTCAATTTCGAGCAATGGCCCACCCTACAACATATACCAAATTTGGGAACAATAGGTTACGCCCTTTGCGAGCTAGAGGGCCGTGAAAACCGTGTTTTAGGGCGGTTTTCATAATAATAATAATAATCTTAGTAGTAGTAGTATCCTGGAATTCAAATCCGGTAAACAGGCCACAGCCTAAACGGCTGAACCGATTGATCTCACATTTTTACCACGTGTGCACTTTTGGCGTCTGATTTGCCCTCCCCCCTTGACTTTTTTTGTGCCGCCATTTTGAAACCGGAAGTGACATCATATCTCGACAACGGCTGAGCTGATTGGAACGAAAATAGCGCCAAACGATTCGGACGGTCAACTTTATGGATTATAAATAGCAACAGACTAAAATGTATGTTAACGAAACCGGAAATGACGTCATGAAATTTGAAATACATCGATTGGCATTTCGGCAACAAATTTGATCCGATTATTTTGATATTTATGTAACGTATGTCGTTCCAAAGCACTGGGTGTAATTGTCTGGTGATCGCTCTTCCTCTGCCCAGCTTGTTCAGCACATCCCTCTCATCCGTTCCGTCAGCCGTCAATGTCACACCTAGATATTTGTACTCTGTTGTTAATCTTATAATACCTTTATCGGTTACCATGTCTTGACCCTCTCTTCCAATGACCATACATTGAGTCTTATCCATATTCACTTCTAAGCCCCAGGAATCGTATTCTTCTATAAGCTTTCTCATCATGTATTCTGCGTCGTGTTCATCTTCAGCAAGAACCACCTGATCGTCTGCGAATAGTAAAGAGTGTATATATTCTTTCCCAATTTTAACACCCATCGAACTACATTTCCTAGACCAATTCTCTAAAACCCTGTTCACGTATATTTTGAACAGGGTTGGTGACAAAGGACACCCCTGCCTAACACCTTTGTTGATTTTAAATTCTTCTGAATATGATTGTCCACTTTTTACGCAACTTACAGCATTTTCATAGAGCTTTTTAATAGCATTCACATAAACTGTTTCGATCCCTTGATCTTCCAGAGCCTCCCATAATTTATTTAAAGGAACGCTGTCAAATGCCTTTTTAAGATCTACGAAAATCAGGTGTAATTCACTTCCATGTGCAATACTCTTGTCCATAAGTTGTTTTATACAGAAAAGGTTGTCTACACATGATCTCCCGCTCCTGAAACCACTTTGTTCTTCTGTGACTCTAGCTTGCTGTTCTAACCGCTTAGTCAGAATTCGTCCATACAGCCTACCTATCGACGACAAAACGCTGATCCCTCTGTAGTTTCCACAGTTCTTCCTGTCTCCTTTTTTATAGATGGAGCTGATGTAGCTCAATTTCCATTCTCCCGGTACTTCACCTCCACGCAAGCATTCAGTGAATATACCGGCAGGGATTCAATAGTTACTAACGGAGCATTTTTTATAAGTTCGATAGGTATACTTCCAGGACCAGCTGATCTATTATTCTTCGTGGATTTTAGAGCCATCATGATCTCTGCACATGTCACCTCCTCACATACTTCTCCAAGAGCTATTGGCACTGATGTGTATTGTATGTTGCTGTATAGCGGTCTGTTCTCGGTCAGCAGTTCTTGATAATGCTTTTGCCATTTCTGATGTCCAATTGGGTCTATCCTTAACTGTTGCTGTGTGTTCGTCTTCAACGATCCCAGTGTCTTCCAAGCCAATCTTGAACGCGAGCTTCCTAACAGTGAATTAATTTCATCACACTTTCTATCCCAGAAAGTGTTCTTAGCTTTCTTAATCTCTTTCTTCACCATATAATTATAGCGCATGTACAACCGTCTATCTTCACCATTTTTGGTTGACAGCCACCTTTGGTAAAGTCTTCTCTTTTCTTCTGTTAGGTGTTCCAAGCTATCATTCCACCAATGTGGGTTTTGGAGATTCTTCTTCTTTCTTCCATAATCTACTGTGCCTAATGCCTCTGAAGCAGCTTGATGTACATAGTTCTTCAGCAATAGATATCTTTGTTCTGGAGTCCCTTCTAATATGGCGTTCATTTTCCCAGCTAATCTAAGCTTATACAAGAATACAGTCGAGTCATTTTCAAAACCCCGTAGGTCATACTTCGGTTCCTGAAGTTTTGAAGATCCTTGGTCTATATTTGGTTCAATTGATTTACTCCTATAATTTCTGTAATTTATATGAACCTTTGCTTTTACTAAAAAATGATCTGAACCGCACTGTGCGCCTCTCTGGACTTTTACATCTAATACTTTAATGCGAGTATTTTTTTTGATGACGATGTAGTCAATAATGGACTTGTAGCCTCTGGTGGGCTGGAACCAGGTGAACTTATGGATATCTTTATGACGGAAAAATCCATTCATAATTCTGAAAGAGAATTGAGAACAAATCTCAATCAATCTGGTTCCGTTATCATTTACCAAATCCTCTCCATATTGCCCTACGATCTCGTCGTTTCTCCTTTTTCCCACTCTACCATTAAAGTCGCCCATCACAACAATTTCTTTTCGATCCCCAATATTTCCTAACACTTCCGTCAACTTATCCATAAAATCGTCTTTGACCTGCCGGTCTGCGTCATCATTTGGCGAATAAACGCCTACTATTACTAACCTATGCTGCTGAAGTGCAAGTTCTAGGGTGATCAAACGTTCGTCAATTGCTGTCCAGTTTACAATTTTATTTTTCAGCTTTTTATGTACTGCAATCGATACTCCGGCCTTTGCCCTTCTATCCTTGTCTACTCCGCTGTAGAAATGGACGTAATCTTGCAATATTTCATTTCCATTACCCTTCTTTTTAGTTTCCGATAGGACAGCAATATCGATTTGGAGATTTGCAAGCTCCTTGAAAACCTCTGGGTACTTATTGCTAATCCCTTGGACATTCCAACATCCGATACTCATATTCCGTTTAACTCGCCGAGGTCGATTACCATTTGATCCGTCCGGGTTCCGAGGCAATTTAGGATTGTTGTTTGCAATGTTGTTATTTTCCGAGTGATGAGGAGCAGGCCCATCGCCTCAACCCCCAGACTTGGAGGACCAGGATTTTCTGTCGGGGTTGTCTCCCTTAGCCAAGAGTTTCCGGTTTTAAGGCGCCGAAGGATCGCCTGTCACCCTCTTCCGTTAGCTACGTGACGACCATCCATTGGCCGCCACGCATTGCCCGGGAGTCACGCCGTGGACGTGGAAGTAGGATTTGCTAGCCATTGCTGACTCGAGACCTCGAGCTTGCCTCATGGCAAAACCAGCGGGCATTAACTAGGTTTTAATGAGATACACCCACTTGGCATAGGTATACCTCCCTAGTACCCATAGCTAGCCTTTGACCTCCTAACCCCTAGCCTCTTCTTGAGAAGAAGAGGTCTTCGCGATGGAGACTTCTTAAATAAAGATAAATGGCATTTAGGATGCAGAATACGGCCTGAAGTGCTGTAAACAATCTGCTTTAATAATAATAATAATAATATGTAACGTATGTACTTTTGATATCTCATTTGACTTGTTATAAAACCAACCGGAAGCCGCCATTTTGAAACCGGAAGTGACATCATATATCAATAACGGCTAAATAGATTTGAACGAAACCAGCGCTAAACAATTTAGACGGTCAACTTTATGTATTATCATCAATAATATTTGCAGTTTTCCATACCAAAACTGGAAATGACGTCACACTTTTTAAGAATCTCACAAATTTACATGTTGATGCAATAAATATACTATTTGAGACAGCTTATAATAAAATGTAATCATGTTTAAATTATAATTCAAGGAGTCAGTGATTTCAGCAGCCATTTTGAAACCGGAAGAAACGCCATATCTCGAAAACTGGTTGACAGATCGGTATGAAACTAGCGCGAAACGATTCGGAAGGCCATCTCTATGGAATAGGAACAGTCAAACTAGAATGTTCCTATTTATGAGACCGGAAATGACGTCATTCAAATTTATAAATTATTATAATCCCCTCCTATACAATAAATACATATTCAGAAAGCTTAAAATGATACACATCATTTATAGTTATAAATTCTATGTGGCAGTGCAGAAAGTTCAGCAGCCATTTTGACAACGGATATGTTGCCATATCTCGGAACTTGGTTGACCGATTGGAATGAAACCTTTGCTATTCTTCATGAAAATAACCAAATTGTAAAGGGTGATTTTTTTTTAAGGATATAGTAATTGTTCATTCGATTGTCACAAGTTGTAAGAATAAACTATAAAAAGTAGTGATATCCCATTAAAAAACACTTCGTGTAAAAATAACAGCCAAGTCTCTTCAACTAAAAAAAAATATGAAATCTAAAAATTCTGCACTGAAAAGTAGTGATATCAAAAAATGAGCCAAGTCAAAACTTTATTTGAAAATCAAAAAATACTTGGCGCATCGTTTTTTTAGGGCATTTTAGGTGTACTATGTATATGGATATTTTATGTATATTTTATAATTGGCCTATACTTCCAAGCTTTTTATATACACGATGCGCCAAGTATTTTTTGATTTTCAAATAAAGTTTTGACTTGGCTCATTTTTTGATATCACTACTTTTCAGTGCAGTATTTTTAGATTTCATATTTTTTTTTAGTTGAAGAGACTTGGCTGTTATTTTTACACGAAGTGTTTTTTAATAGGATAGGTTTTAATGAACAAAACACTTATTTTCTGGTAGACAGATGAACATGCTCTAATAGAAAACAATGTTGAAAGCAATACCAACGTGAACGGTTTTAAAAGTTGATGATAGAAACCTAATTTGAACAGCTTTGACACGAGTTTAGGCACAAATATTGTATTTATAAAATTGTGTTTATGCTTATTGCAAATATCAACTAAAGAATTTAATCTATGCAAATTCGTGTTCACGGTTTACTATGGTAAAGCACTGACATGACATCACCGGTGGTGTGAATCATGTTATGTACTCGGTGCTTGGAGTACCAGACGGCATGGCTCTCGTTATATTAGCGCGAGAAAGCGGAACATTATATTTACCGCCGATCTGAGGTCTATTCTAGAACGTTTTCCCTATTCCATTGGGAATTAAAAGTTCTAGAATAGGCCCATGGCATCTATATTCAAGAATAAAAATATATAATAATGTCTGTATGTATGTATGTCTGTCTGTATGTATGTTCTTTATACATTTCTACACCCTTTGACCGATCTTAACCAAATTTGGTGTGAAGACTCTGACCGATCCTGCGCACATCGTAGGGTACTTACCCCCTCCCCCAAACCACCCCTAATTGAAAAAACTTCCCCTAATGAAAAAATATAATTCACACTTTCGGCCATATACGCCTACACCAATAACACAATTACACATACCTCAATAAATTTTTGCACACGTGTACTTTGTCAACCTGCCTTCATTTCAGGCCACCCACACTCTCCCCCAAACCACCCCTAATTTTAAAAATTAAAAATATAAAATATACACTTCTTCTACGCGCGCGAGCATGACCATAATATTAAGCACACTTTATACGGGAAGCAGCCCACGTAATAGGGCCGTACTCACCCCCTCCTCCAAACCACCGCTAATTGAAAAATCCACCCCAATTGAAAAAATGAAATTCACACTTTCGGCCATTTACGCCTACACCATTGACATACCTAAATAAATTTTTGCACACGTGTACTTCTTCAACCTGCCTTTATTTCAGGTCACTCACCCTCTCCCCCAAACCACCCCTAATTTTATAAATTCCAAACTTAAAATATACACTTTTTATACGCGCGCGAGCATGACCTTTAGGTGGCTGGATCGATCGATTTTCTGAAGTATTGGAGAGCTTTCACTAATTTATTAAATGTAAAAAGATCACGTTTATAAATTCTTTTAGCACATAATTTACTTGTATAATATACTGGGTAGTTGAAATAGACAACATGTAAATGGTATTTATACGTTATCGTATTATTTAGAGCAGTATTAATGCCACAAAGAAGTTTGTTTTGAATTGGATATTGAAGATTTTTCTATAATTTTAACAATACGGTACAATATGGCAACATCGTATTTTGGAAATTTTAATTTGTGTGGAATCATGATGGCTGAGCTTGCTGAGCTTACAGCTAGAGTTTACTTTCATGAAAAGTCAATCCCCATAAAAAAAACACTCCGTGTAAAAATACCAGCCAAGTCTCTTCAACTATAAAAAAATAGAAGAAATCTAAAAATTCAGCACTGAAAAGGAGTGATATCAAAAAATGGGCCAAGTCAAAACTTAATTTTAAAAACCAAAATATACTTGGCGCATCGTGCATATAGATCGTTTAGAAGTATAGGCCAGATGTGTAATGTACATAAAATCTATCTACCCTATAATGCCGTAAAAAACGATGCGCCAAGTATATTTTAGTTTTTAAAATTAAGTTTTGACTTGGCCCATTTTTTGATATCACTCCTTTTCAGTGCTGAATTTTTAGATTTCTTCTATTTTTTTATAGTTGAAGAGACTTGGCTGGTATTTTTACACGGAGTGTTTTTTTATGGGGATATCACTAATTTTTTTAGTTTATTAACACAACTTGTAAGACATATCGGAGCAACAATGAGAATGACTAGTAATTCATTTCAAAAAAATACGCCATTTACGAATTGGTTACTAAGAAAAGTTTTGTTTGGTTCTAAATATAAGCTTAAAGGGATATTCCATGAAGAATTGCGAAAGCATCGTTCCAATCGGTCCAGCCGTTTTCAAGATATGGCATCACTTCCGGATTTCAATATGGCGGCTGAAATAGCTGCCATCTAGAATTTATTTCTATAAATGGTATGTATCATTATAAGCCTTCTGAATAGATATTAATAGGTTTTTATATAACAGAGAAGTGAATTTTCGCAGATTTCGCATAACTATGACGTCATTTCCGGTTTCAGTAATTAGACAACTTTAGTTTCACTATTGATATTTCATATAAAGAACCGTCTGAATCGATTGGTGCTAGTTTCATTCCGATCGGTCTAGCCATTTTCGAGATATGATGTCACTTACAGTTTCAAAATGGCGGCTTCCGGTTGGTTTTATAAAAAGGCACATCAGACGCCAAAAGTGCACATGTGGTAAAATTTTCATATCGATCGGTTCAGCCGTTTAGGCTGTGGCGGTGATAGCAACGTTTCCTGATATCTGAATCTGAATCATCATCATCAGATAGCTTTTAAAAGGGGTGTAATTTCACTGTTTTCACGGCCCTCTAGCTCACAAATGGCATAACCTATTGTTCCCAAATTTGGTATATGTTGTCAGGTGGGCCATAGCTCGAAATAAAGATATTTCGCAACAATGTGAGATTTCCCAATTTTGTGATCCAGTAGGCCGAAAATGCCATGTTATTGCTTACAGTAAAAGTGTTTGGTCTGCTCCTCTGTTTATTAGGCATTTACGGTATGTTGAGTGAGTGTGAGTGTACAGTACGACTTGGCTGGGTGGAGCGACCGCTCCACTAGATATATCTTTAGTAGGCATTTAGTGCCTTCTAACTACCTTGAGCACTCCCGTGTTGCCAAAAGTTTTTGACTTAATTCGCAATTTGAATTGAATCACCTACAACTTTTTATTTAGCACACGATGATATTGGTTTATATTTTTTTTAATGAAAGTAAATAGATCAAAGATTCTTTTTTATATAAGTTTTTTGAAAATCTATCGGGCCATTAAAAAAAAAATCTTCATTTGTAGCAAATTTTTCAAACCTGCCATAAGATAACATGGGGAAAATACTACTTTCTTATTCGCCTATCTCGAAAACTAGACACGGGAAGCATTTTATTTTTTGATGTTTTGTTTAGGGGATACCGATGAGTGAGTACAGCAAAATTGAACACTATCTGAAAAAATGGTCGATCGACCCAGCCACCTTAATATTAGGCACACATTCTACGGGAAACAGCCCACATTATAGGGCCGTACTCACCCCCACCTCCAAACTACCCCTAATTTGAAAAATTCCAAACTTAAAATATACACTTCTTCTAAGCGCGCGAGCATGACCATAATATTAGGCATCTAGTGGAGCGGTCGCTCCACCCAGCCAAGTCGTACTGTACACTCACACTCACTCAACATACCGTAAATGCCTAATAAACTGAGGAGCAGACCAAACACTTTTACTGTAAGCAACAACATGGCATTTTCGGCCTACTGGATCTTAAAATTGGAAAATCTCACATTGTTGCGAAATAACTTAATTTCGAGCTATGGCCCACCCCACTACTTATACCAAATTCAGGAACAACAGGTTATGCCATTTGCGAGCTAGAGGGCCGTGAAATACGAAAAATTACACCACTTTCTGATTCTGATGATGATGATGATGATGATGATATCAGGAAACGTTGCTATCACCGCCACAGCCTAAACGGCTGAGCCGATCAACCTAAAATTTTTACCACATGTGCACTTTTGGCGTCTGATGATACCTTGCCCTTACAAATTTTTTGTGCCGCCATTTTGAAACCGGAAGTGACATCATACCTCACCAATGGACTGCCACCTTGACGCGGTGGTGGGGCTTAAGGGACCGGCTCGCATAGCGAGTTGGTCCCAACCAAGTGCAGTCCAGGGTCGGCCTAGTCCCATGCCCTCCCTTGAATTTGCGGTCCCCTCGGGCCGGCCTCCCCCCTCGAGATGGTGATCCCCCTGAAATCGAGTCCCACCGGCCAGAAGCCTCCCCTCCCCCCCCCCCCCCCGGTCCGTCCCCAGTCCGGCCTGGCCTTCCCACCAGTGCTGGACTCCCCCGGATCGGGCCAGTTAGGTCGACCCCTCCCGATGACCTCCACTTATTATCAACAAAGTTAAATGCAAAAATTAATGTGCGCAATATAACCTCGTCGTTGACGCGCCGTTAAACAATAATAATCTAATCTAATCTAATTTGTGACGTCATATCTCAAAAATGGATAAACCTATCGGGACGAAACTAGCGCCAAACGATTCAGACGGACTTGTTTATAAAATATCAATAGTCGAAATAGAAATGTACTATTACCAAAACCGGAAATGACGTCATAAAAATGCAAAATCTAACAAAAATCATCTCTTAGAACAATAACTACATAATCAGAAGGCTTATAATGTTACATAACATTTATAGATACAAATTTTAGGTGGCAGTGATGTCAGCCGCCATTTTGAAAACCGGAAGTGATGCCATAGCTCGAGAAGGGCTGGACCAATTGGAACGAAACTTTCGCTATACTTCATAGCATATTATTTACAGCATATACATAGTAACAAGCACAATTTTTCTTAACAATCAAATCACAAAGGCGTATTTTTTAAAGGAATCTTTGGTGACACAATATATGTTACAAGTTGTAAGAATAAACTGAAAAAAGGAGTGATATCCCCATAAAAAAAAACTTCGTGTAAAAATACCAGCCAAGTCTCTTCAACTAAAAAAAAATTGAAGAAATCTAAAAATTCAGCACTGAAATGTAGTGATTGAGCGAGCGTAGCGAGCGTCACCACGGTACTCTTATAACACTTTCTCTGTGTGTGTTTTTTTGTGTGTTTTTATTTTGTTTGTTTGTTTTTTTGTTTGTTTTTTTGTGTTCACAGCCCCGGTCAAACGGCACAACCAATCGATCTGAAATTTTGCACATATACTAACGTAATCTATGCGGTCCCTGGGATCGTTTTTGAACGGGCTCATGTGATTGGTTCAAATTTAAAAAAAAAATCTTTTGATTGGTTGTTCCGAGCAATTTGAAATTTTGACAAGTCATTACGACCAACATTGTACCCAATCATACAAAGTTTCAGCCAAATCCTCCCATTGGTTAAAATTAAAAAAATCTTTCATATGATTTTTGAAATTTAAACTAGAACCGTATGACCGATCAACTTAAAACTTTGCATGGTCATTAAGACCAACATTATCTGTATTTTTGACAATTTTCAGACTTATCTGTGTTTAAATCCAAAAGTTATTGACATTTTACGGACATTTAGCGTGTTGGCTGTCAAATTACTCAAAAATGTTGATCACGGCTACTTCGACTCTTTATAGTTCCAAGGTAGTTAGAGCAGAAACTTTCAAACGTATGAAACTGATATGACCGTTCAAAAGATCGTCTAATACTGTGTAAGTACACACACTTTTATCATATGAGTGGTCCCAGGTATATTTTTTTAAATAGATCCTATGATTTTTGAATATTAACAAGGAACATTCTAATCATAAAGGTTCAATCAATCAACCTAAAACTTTGCATGGTTATTGGGACTAATACTTTAGGAATAATTGGAGATTTTTATACCTACAAGTCTGACGAATTTCAAGAATTATTGGCTTTTAATGATATTTTCGATAGACATAATTTCGGTTCAAGGTGTTGCGCGTGTCCGTGCTCGCTCATCAACGCGTTACACTGAGCGTTTTCCTAGTATGAAAAATGGCCAAGTCAAAACTTTCAAAAAATACTTGGCGCATCGTTTTTTAGGGGATTATAGATATATTATATGTATAGAGGAGTATATTTCATTTCCGGCCTACTTCTATACTATTTATATGCACGATGCGCCAAGTATTTTTTGAAAGTTTTGACTTGGCAATTTTTCATATCACTACATTTCAGTGCTGAATTTTTAGATTTCTTCAATTTTTTTTTAGTTGAAGAGACTTGGCTGGTATTTTTACACGAAGTGTTTTTTTATGGGTTTATTCTACGGTAAGCAGCCCACATAATAGGGCCGTACTCACCCCCACCTCCAAACTACCCCTAATTTGAAAAATTCCAAACTTAAAATATACACTTCTTCTAAGCGCGCGAGCATTACCATAATATTAAGCACACATTCTACGGGAAGCAGCCCACATAATAGGGCCGTAATCACCCCTTCCCCCAAACTACCCCTACGTGGTAAATATTTGATGACCTTGACTTATACGGGACAAGAAACATGACTTCAGCATATGACTTACTTCCTGGATACCTGGCGCCAATATTACGCAACCTCATTACTCAGTCATCTAATCCAGCGGCAGAACATTTTGATGACGTTGATGAATTCTGAATAGTACACGAGTGTTTTTATTGTTTTCGGTTCTACACGAGCCCAGAACATTCTAGAAACAAGTAGTAACAAATATAACACAGTACCGAGACTTTAACTGAGTCAGTGTCAAGGACGTGTCAGTTTGAATTGAGAGAGCGCTGTCAGCATATTGTCAAGTGTGAAACTATCTCCCGAGTTTTCTGTTTTTATGTGGGTACCACTCCCCACCAGCACGAGCAACGCCGGGCAGGTCAGCTAGTAAAATATAAATTTAAAAAATGCGACTGTTGTAAAGATTGTAATTTTGATTACATATTGTTGTCGTTGATGACTTGATTGATTCTGGGGCTCTATAATGCACAAACCGTAGCAAAAAAAACGCAAATTGTTTTAAACATAAATATTTTAAAATCGATTATGGGACTGCTCTAATTACAAGAAATAACCCCTATTTTTGCCCCGCAATGCGTTATTTTTAGTATTTAACCATTTTTAAGTGATTCTTGGACACTAAACTTAATTTTGTATTGTGAATGGGGTCCCCCTTCCTACGCGCCTGGGAGAAGGGGTCTAGAGCCGGTGAGACGTCAAGCTTTCATATACCTAGACATTTTAATCTTATTTTAAATTCAGGTGATATGTCAGGAACATAAATTTCGCTAAAAAGCGGCGATAAATTGATAAATTTCGCAGTCAAACCGAATGCTGGGCCGGAATAACCATGAAACCAACAATTTAATTAATCTGAGTAAAAAGCCAATAACTATATTTTAATGCCATATTATCACAATCACTTATTTTGGAAGATATGAGGATGTAATTATATAGGTTTCATTCAATAAATGGGTACCTTAACACAAAATTTATTACAAAAACTTTTTGAAAAGGGTAATATTTCAGTACCGTTTCGATTTGTTACTTTTCCTCCGAGTTCCTTAAAAACTTTCGTTGATTATCCATCCACCAGTTTTGTTTTATCCCTTTTATTTAAATGAATTAACAGTTTTGGTGACACAATGCAGTCCGCACCGTCGGCTATCTTGAATGACATTCATGGTTCTTCCATGGCAGCCAACATTCATGATCAATTTAAGTAATGTCAACATTTTAAGGTGGCAGTGGATAGACCTAGACATGCACATGCTAATTCCACACAAAAACTATTTCGAAAAAAGTGTTGGTTTCATGGTTGTTCCGGCCCAGCATTCAATTCCATTTAGGGGGGTAAAGATATTTTGTGATGTCCGTTTAGGGCAGAGGGGTTTAAAATGAGTGAGAAAAATGGGTGACATAATAACCTACTTTTATCGTGATATCCAACCCCTGGCCCTGTGACTCGCCGTTTATGGAATACATTTTACTGGACTGCACCCTGCATCCTTCATTCATAGCGTCAAAGCTCCATCAAAACTAGTCCATGATCATCTCCGCTTAATCATCGCCAAGAACATTAAGAACATCACTTCGTATTAAGAAAGTAGTTACAATTATTTTCCATAATAAACTAGGAAAACGCTAGGAAAAACGTTGATGAACGAGCACGGGTACGTGCAAATTCTCAAACCGAAATGCGTACACAACGCGCAGAAAACATATACATCCATATTGAATTGAAATATGATGCACGCAACAACATAAAAGTATATGCTTTTCATCGAAACTTAAAAATAGCATCTATAAGCACCCTGGTAAATATACCAAATCATATTCAATGCAATTGGCACTGGAAAACATTCATTTCGATACTTCATTACTGACAGATATTACAAATTTCAATAAGTTCATACGTTCTTAAATGATTGGGATGAAATTTTGTAAAATAAGAGACAATGATGGTCTTAATGATCATGCAAAATATGAGTTTAATCAGAATTATCGAAGACCGTTTTCATTTTTCAGCCTATCAGGAGATATTTATTTAAATTTTAACCAATGAATGGATTTCAAAAAATTAGGGTATGCAAACAGAGAAGGTTGGTTTTACATGTGTGCAAAATTTCAGCTCGATCAAAGAAAAACTCTGACCTGTAGGAGCCAAAATATGAGTTTGATTAGATTTATCGAAGACCATTTTCATTTTCCAACCTATCAGGAGATGTTTATTTAAATTTTAACCAATAAATGGATTTCAAAAAAATTAGGGTCTGCAAACAGAAAAGGTTGTCTCTACATGTGTGCAAAATTTTAGCTCGATCGAAGAAACATTGTGACCTGTGTATCGGCTATTAAAAGAAAAAAAAAAAAAAAACAGAAGTCCGTGCCAAAGAAGCCAAAAGGAGTCGCTCGCTTCGATCACTCAACAAAAAAAATACCTGGTTTCAAAATTGGTTGGATTAATTGATTGGTTTTGGTTGAATGGGGCTTACAATAAGTTTCAATTACTTTCACTGTTATATATTTGAAATATTTCGACGTGTTAAATATTTAACTGAAGCAATCTTTTCAACGGTATCGTGTCTTCTTAGGTTTTGTAACGTAGAATCGAAACTGTGGAAAACATAAAAGAAAATGTTCTACTTTTTATGACAAAGTAACCCCACTACCAAATATTTCATATGAAAAGAAAATAGGAAAGCATAAAACCATGTAGAAATGATTTTCTACTGACTGGCAATATAATTGTGTATTTGCCTCAATTATACAAGCAATTCGATCTATAGAACGATATTCTGATAGTTTTTATATTCGAGGAATATGACGCAATTATATTGCACAATTCTTTGCCCTAATTATAAAATCAATTCAACATATCGCTCTATAAAACGATATTTTTAATTGTTTTTATAATCGAGGAAAACTGACGCAAATATATTGCACAGTCAGTAAAAAATCATTTCTACACGTATGCCAGTCCTATCACAATATGCGATATTTCATATGCTACTATCTTGGTATATGACAATTAACTTGAATAAAATATCTTTTAAATTGCATTCGTATACCATATCTCAAAAAGCAAATGCATAGTTATCGCAAGCTGTATGCAATGGTGCGCACGTGATGCCCTCGGGTTGCCCCTGAATTTAAGATATAAAAGGACAGTAAGTCAAAGGATGGGTAATTGTCTTCTGCTAGTGTCAGTACAAACAAGTGGTCATGACTGGTTCTAAACTTTTAGTTCTGTTTGCCGTGGTCGTCGTCTTTACAGGTAACCAATTCTGTACATCTTTGGCAAGTGTTTAAGGCTGAAAATCCATTTTGATCGATTATAATCAAGCTCTATCAATCAATTGTTAAGGGGGCTCAACTATTAAGTCACATCTTCCAAATGAGTTTTTTTTTGGCAGAGGTATCAATAATCACTGTTTACACGATACTGTGAAATATGAACAACTTCTCGTGTCTAGATTTTTAGATATTGTAGTTATAAATTCCTATTTTTAACATGTAGTCTTACCTAGGCCATTAAAATCATAACGATTTCCATGCTATATTTGAGTTTTGAATTTTACTGAGGTTTAACGTTTTTTCAAAAAACTGATTTCTAGATAGATAGTTGGACATTTTATTAGGAAAAAAAATTGAAAACTATACCAACGTGTGCTATTTTAAAAGTTATCAACCAAAAACTAAATGATTTCCTTACAGTTTTGTTCATTCTCGGAAGGCAATAAATTGAAACCTCGATATAAGACAGGAGTTGCAAGTTAAATTACATTTTATGATTCTTTTATACTTACGTACCTAGTTGAAATGTAGGAAAACGTTTTATGAACTTGTAATTTCAAGAAAAATATTTTTGTATATTATGTATCAATCGAAGGTTCTACACAAAATGACTGGTGTCAGTTGATCACCGTAACAAATCAGAATGGAAAAGATAACATAATTACTTATTTTTGTTCTCAACCCAAGAATATAGAATAGAATTCGATGTCGGGCTTTGTTGATGTTGACGTATACAATAGGTCTGTTCGCCTGTCACCACTGTTCAGCATTTTCTCTACCAAAAATGGCAAAGCCCAAAGCCCCACGTTATACCACACGGTATAAAACTATGATGTAATAAATCCAAAGCACAGATTAGTTTATGGACATCCTACGTTCCTAACTTCATGGTTACATCATGGAAGCATTGCTCATTTCATTTTGGAAAATAAACCGTTCTTCAGAACTATTGCACAATATTCTCTGAGCTTTATGCCTGGAGGATTATTCTACATGTCCTTCTCGTGCCGTTAGATACTCTCTTTTAGGGAAGCGGTTTGCATATTATGGATTCTGTCCACGAAACTTAATACCTACCTACCTGGTTTTTGTGTTCTTCAAAACATAATATTTTTGTGTAACTTTTATATTTATTAATTAAATACATAAGTACCTACCTATTAGTTATATGTTATACCTATAAGAGTCATCAAAACTATTATTACAGTTTTAGTTTGTAAAGTATTATTTATTTATTTTCGAACATTAAATTATTCATTACATATTATGTCATCTTCTTCAATATTGTATTATTTAAGGTTTCATGGATAAGTTTGTGTTATCTTCCTTCAAATCCATGAGAGAGGCATTAAGCCTGATTTACACGGTACAATTTCTTTTCCAACTTCTGTGTCACATTCGCACTTTTCATACAATTTTGTGTTTACATGAAGCAATTTCTTGTCACAGAACTTGAGTTCAAATTTTATATCATTTGAGAACATGTTCCAATTCCTATACAGAAATCTGACACAGAAGTTGAACAAGAAGTTGCTCCGTGTAAATTGGGCTTTGAAAATAATGTTTGAAAATAAAAATTGAAACTTTTATTTTTGCAGTAAACGTTGATGCGCGCGTCACAAGTCCTAACGGACAGTTTTTGTGTGTGTAAAATTTGAATTTCAAGGGACAATTGACCTATGTAGATCTCCCCCTACGACTTCATCAACAGACCATACATGTTTCATCTGTTTAATAAACAAAAATGGATGTCAAATTTACACAAATTACATTATTAGAAAAATATTAAATTCTTACAGAATTTAACAGTTTTACAACTTTGTTTCGTTGTACACAATTGTTACACGTCTTGTCCAGCATCATAAAATACGATGTATAGGTACCAGTTTATAAATAAAAATAGTTCAATGGTACTGTTTTAACTGATATACCTATTAAAAGAGCTGTTTCATGTTATATTTCTGAATTGCAGTTGTTTGAATGACAAATTGTTATTTTTCATAATGTTGTTTTTTAAGAGGCAGCGCCCACCTTCATTGGTCAATTAGATTGTGTTAAATTCAGTAAAAAAAAAAAAAAACTCAAGTAATTGATTAAGACGGCTCTTCAGAGTGCTAATTTAGCCTATAAATGGGTAGTGTTACCAATTTAAATTTTACAAACGCAAAAATTGAGATAATTTCGTTCCCTTTGCGGCAGAATAATATTGAAATAATGGCCCATGTTTCAGTGTTGCTATTTTGTCTTAATGGCGTTCACAACTTTATCCCCAAGTCCCCAAAACAACCCCTAAATTTAAGAAAAAAGCAATGATGTTCAGTAATATATTGTGCCTTTCACAGAGCGAATAAAAATATTTCAAGAACATACCAACAAAGCTCATTCTTTTGGGTATCTACATACAAAAAATCAGATCAATTGGATGCATAATGACGAAGAAAACTTCTGAGTAAGATTCGATTATTTTGGAGTGGAAATCTTACTTCCAGCACCTATAGTGGAAGGGGGGGATTTTGGTTCGCTTACAATCTCGAGCGCCTGTCACATTAAATCATTCTGCGTACGTGACATTTTCTGAATGAGCGTTGTTTATCACTTTGCAACTCGGCTCGCTGCTAAATTCCAAGTATCATTGGTAATATGATCTCATCATGGACTTATATGATTTTAGTGTTGAAACCACAAAGTTTGTACGCGTTTTCAATTAAAACTAAAAAATGTAATTACTGTAGTTGTATTATACCTGATACGTTGATTTGATTTCTTAACTCCTTATGTTGTAGAGAAAACGGTTTAAAACGATTTTTCAGACGTTTTCCTAGGGGGGGGGGGGGGGGGTAGGAGATTTGCAAATCAAAATAGAGAGAGTGCACAACTAAATAAGGATTTACTTTTTTATAACCTGAATTGAATTTGATGTTATTGTGAATTTACCTGTCGGAGGCAGGAAGGCTACATAGGTGTCCTCTTGAGCCTTGTACAAGTGTGATTATGACAGTGAAAATGGATGAGGTAGAGCACAAACAACATAGGTAATTACAATAATCACTTTGTTCCAATAGTTCGAGTCGGGTTGTTACCATTATTACCTATACATATGGTGGGTGGGTAAGATATAGATTATAGAGTAAAAAAAAATGAATTGTCTTCCATAAATCAGATCAAACTCACATTTTGCATGGTAAATAATACCAACATTGTCTCTTATTTTACACATTTTCAGCCCAATCAGTTAAGAACGTTTGCACTTATTGACATTTTAATATCTGTCAGAAATGAAGTATCGAACGAAATGAATGTTTTCCACTTCAACTGAATCTGATTTGCTTTAGGTACACCCAACAAATCATAAAACGGTATTTGAACGAAACGGATTAGCTGCTGGTCTGGTTCCTTGACAATCAATCCTTGTTATTATCAATGAAATCAGAGCTCAACTACTAGAGGTATAATGACGAGTTAGCGTCAACTTCATCAGATGATGCCTTCACATTTTTTCAGCCAATCAATTTCTTTCAAATACCGTTTTATCATTTGTTGAGTGTACCAGGGTGCTTAGATGCTATTTTCAAGTTTCGATGAAAAGCATACTTTTATGTTGATTGAGTGGATCATATTTCAATTCAATATGGATGTATATGTTTTCTGTGCGTTTGGTACGGAATTCCGGTTAGAGAATTTGTACGTTCCCGTGCTCGATATTTTTTTATTTTGTATTTTATTTTACATTATTATCCCGTAGACTAGTACATACTACCATTATGGGTACCGTCACTGAGCGTTTTCCTAGTTATTATTGTTCAGCGAGCGACTCAGGCGCGTCAAAAAGGATCGACACACTCAAGAAATTATAACGCTCTGTATTACCTGAAAATAAATACCATTAGAAAAACTTTTTCACAAACATCCAATTTTTCCATATGGCGATAATCGATAGTAAGAGAAATTAAGAAGTAATTTGAAGAATTTCTATGAAAACATCGACCAAAATGTGTGTTTAAATCGCGTTTAAAATGCACTAAATTATGCAGTGAAATTCAAAAATTTCCAGGGCCTGGGAGGCCTACCCGCGAGATGCTCTGGTGCCCTCCCCTTGACATAATCAGATGCTATTTGACACGTTACTACACAAATCCACAGGCGACGCAGCAGGATTGACAATAATTGAAAAAGTGTCATCAAATATTTAAACATTTACACAAAAAGATGCATTTATATAAAAAAATTTACGGTACAGGCAATTAAGAAAGTAAGGGGGTCCCAAAAAATATCTTGCAGGGGGGGGGGGGGGACTGAAGTTACGCCACTATCCATATTAACGAAACGGCATTGTTTCTTAGAGATGAAATATTATTTTGTCTAAGTTGGGTGGAATCGTTGGTTGTTTATAGTCATAAGCCGGGTTCACACAGTAATTAATTGTACAACGGAACGATTTTCCTATCATTAGCCAATCACAAGCAAGGTATTGTTGGTGTCTACGATTTTTCTCCGTGGCTAAAAATAAAATTAAAGTAATGTGAACCCACCCACTACTCATTTTTGCTTGGAGCAGCACAGAGATAAGTAAAGTAACATAATCTCAAGGACCAATAGAAATAAATTGAGATTTCTATCAGAATTGTCAATACCTGTTATATATTTTTTTAATTTTAATTAATTTTAATTTATTATAAATGAAATACATTTCAGCATAGCCCCGCTAAACCAACAATGGCTTGTCGGCAGGTTTACTAAATTCAATTACAAATTACAATATAAAATAAAACACTCTCAGATCATCAACCCTTGTGACTGTTACACAATTCAAAGTAATATAAAGTAAAGACAAAAATAATAGTATAATTTTAATTACCAAATTTTAATTTTAATTACCTATCTGTGTAGGTTCAAGTGTAGAAAAAATGCTTTCCGCTCGATTGGAGTGCCGAAATTAATTTTTGCATATATCGAAATTGTTTACAGTGACGTGCCTTCAATTTTGTTGGTGGTCATCTTGGAAAATATGGCGGAAAACGTATATTTTACAAATTATTTAATTGTTGGCAGTGGTAGATGAAAGGTTGAAAAATTATGAAATAATTCTGAATTCACTAAAACTAACTCAATACGCCGTGAACGAATTTTATTTTTTCATTGTTGGAATTTACTAATCACGTTTCTGTGTTTTTTTGCTCTCAATTTATTACGAATCGAGTGGACTTAGACTAATATATGTGGAATTACAATTTGTAGACAATTTCATTGTAAACAATACGCGTTTTTTTATTTAAAAAAAAAATAAATTTTTTAACAAAATTGGTTTACGGCGTTTTTTTATTTTAATATAAGTCCCCATTTTTGAGTTCGTTTTAATGAATAATTTCATAATTTTTCAACATTTCCTCTACCAACAATTAAATAATTTGTAAAATGCACGTTTTCCGCTCGTTTCCGCCATATTTTCCAAGATGGCCACCAACATAATTGAAGGCACGTCAGGTCATTTTAAGAAAGATGTAAACAATCGATAATTATTAAAAAATCAATTTCGGGACTCCAATCGAGCGGAATTACATTTGCTCCTATACTATATGATATTACAAGATATCCTATTAATTAGTGAACATACAACATACAAAAAAATTAAATTTCAGATTACAATACACATTGAGATATTTGCCAAAATTGCTTCAAATTCGAATTATCTTTTACGAAAAATTAAAAAAATGAGGTGCTAAATGGGGGATTCTGTCAAACCAGATGAATATCTACAGATTATATTTCATGTATCTAAAGTTTCCACAATAAATGGCATCGCACAATTTAAATTTCTTTCTAAAAGACGCCAAAATCGCTTCAAATTGTATTCCTTTGTGTCAATCATTCCTTTGTGTTTGACAAATATGAGGTATGTTCAATTTTAGTCAGTTTGAGGTGTTTTTAGTAAAATTGATGTTTTAATGTTGTGTCTAAGTTCGGCCTGCTGGCCGGATAGCTCATTGGGTTGAGCTCTCACCCGTAGGCAGTGTTGTGACTTATCAAGGTATTTTTTTTTATCTATTTTCTTATCTAGATAATTACATAATTTGATATCTTTATCTTTATCTAGATACAAATATTGTTATCTATTGACAATTATCTAGATAAAAAATATAAAATTCAAAATTCATTTAAATGTAAAAACATGCACAAACCTCAAATGTCAGATGATATGAAAAAGGAAAATCATCACCGTTTAGTCGCAATAGTTGGCTTGTTTAGACGCCCCATTTTTTAAAAAACTTGAGTTCCGAATTTAGGATTCGAAATTAATTACGGAACAGTGTAGTATTTGGTAAAAACAAATTATCCATTATCTATTACAGTTATCTTGATAATTTTTTTTAACTGTTTCTATTATCTAGATGATTTCTTGGAAATTTATTTACTATCTTATCTAGATACATTTTTGGCAGGTTATTTTTATCTTTATCTAGATAAAGATACCTGGTTTAAGTCCCGGTTTGGTACGACAACTTTGTCAATGCAAGCTAATCAAGGTATTGTATAAATCGGCCCTAAATCGTATCATTGAGCGAGCGAGCGCCTCTTATTTGCCCTTATGGCACGGACCTAGCTGTTATTTTAACATGTTTTTTTCTTCCCTGCATATTATAAGGTCGAGGTCGCTTCGTTTGTCTGATAGTGCTGAAATTGTGCACACGCGTATGGACCGCCTCTGGGGTTTGCAGACCGAAATTTGTTTGAAATCCGTTCATAGGTTAAAAATATAATAAATAAAATACATTCTATTAATTGGCGGAAAGACTAAAATGAAGCTAAAATTTTGCATGGCTTTTACCACCATTACTCGTACATGTGCTCACTTATCAACGCGTTACGTTACATTGATCATTTTACAAGTATATTAATGAGAACATGTTTCCAAGATCTTAGCTCTTTTATAATAATGGCATAATGGTAGCATAAATAATATAAAAATGTTAGCAAAATTGTGTATAAACTTGGCAAGATCTTGGTAAGATAAAAAAAGATCATGCCTCACAAAATGGTATCCACAAGTGTAAAATATATGCAAAAGGGAATCGAACCAGGCATTCTTACTTGGAGTTCAAGAGATCTGCCATCGAAATAATTTCTGTTGATGGACTGAATGAATGGAATGTTGTGGTGTGGAGTTTGTTTACATTATCTCGGACTATTTACGAGCTGTACGTGACTGGAAGCCAGCCTGGGATTATTATCACAACTGTCAAGATGACGAATGATCGTAAAGAGCTCATGTTACACTTATATCTAAAATTTTGAGTTGGTCTCTCCGTGAACGGAGGTCTTAAGAACGATGGAGAGATAATATAGGTACCTATTCGAATTTTAAAACCGATTATACCGAGCGGCGCAAAAAAAATCCCCCTGATTGAGAGGTCACTATATCCAAACTATTATAGATAGGATTCTGAAATGTGTGCACAATATATTAGAAACATACCAAAATTTAATATGTACAAGTCTCAAAAACATTACTATTGTAGGAAAAAAGTTACATCTGTTCAAGTTTGGTTGTCAAAAAATTGATTATACGGAGCTCAAATAGCGCGCGTCCAGAAAACTTCCAGTGGCCGGGACGCTGTTTCTTCAAAACTACGTACGATATCAAGCTGAAAATTTAAATTATATTGAAAATATGTTGAGATCAATTGTGTAAAAATGTCAATCAATTTGAATGAATTGAACGAAAATTATGGAATCTTGAAGTTGAGCGTAAAATCAGAATATGTACCTAGATTATTTCTAAACTTTTATTACGTTATAAAAGTGAATATTTTCCCCACTATTCTGTTTTCAAGCTCAACTTCAAGATTCCATAACTTTCTTCCATATATTGATATTGCTTGAAATTTTTACACATTCGATCTGAACATATTTTCAATATAATTTGAAATTTTCAGCTTGATATCATAAGTAGTTTTGAAGAAACAGCGTCCCGGCCGCGTATTGGAAGTTCCCGTCTCCGTCATCCGTCCGCGTCGTCCGTCCGCGTCAATTATGCATCGGCCTTAAAATGTAGCTTTTATTGCATTTTTATTTTTTACATATCAATGGGTGAAGAGACGCCCTCCTAAACGGCTTATGGCTTATCCACACATATGGGATAGATGCCCAAAAATTTGGCGTTTCGATTTTTTTTTTCTCTATCAAATTTTGTTAAAACAAAACGGAAAAAGCGTTGGTATTTATTAAAATGTTAATAAATAAGCATTAAAATTTGAATGAAATCGCAGTATTAAAGTTACATCAATTCTTAATGTTGCAGACTATTGAACTGTATATAATTCTTGTTAAGGGGAAGGACCGGCTGACTGCTCCTAGAGAATCAGCCCTAATTGCTATTGTAGGCGGGGTTTTTAAAGGTAAATAAGGCGGGATCAGATTTGGCGACGAATTTGTTGTCATTACTGTGATTGGTCTAGCTGGGAACAATGTTTGATATGAATGTTTTCTTCCGACTTTAGTTCCCATGCAAAAAATGTAAACAGAAGTGAGATCGGATACCCCGAGTATTGTTGTTATGATCGCTGGGTCCAGACTGGTTACCAACTCAAATGACATCATTGGCATCACTTTCACAACACGAACAAAATCATCGAGGATCAAGAATAATCACACGCAATAAAGTGTTCAACACTTATCTAATAGATTCAAAGATTGCAAATCCTTTTATTGATTTTTAACCATTATAACGGCGATATATGACACTGATCTTATTTCACCACCTGAGAGTATAATGCCATTGGGAAAATTTGTTTACGAATAGGTATAGGTAGTCTCATTTCTCTCTGGGTTCTTTACTAAGAGAATAATATTATCGCAATCAGAGCAAGAAAATCATTTTAGTTTTTGTGCATGTGGTTCTTGTAATAGAACGTAGACACTGTCTACTGTCTACTTCTTGTAAGTAGAGAGTAGAAAATACGAAAAATAACGAAATAAAGTAATAAAAATACACATGAATATTTCCAGCCTTTTCTCCGGACTATATAAGTGGTATGTTGTGAAATTTATAAATCAATGAATTAGGAAATTTTGAAATAATATCATATATTATTTCATTGCTCAAAACTAGTAGAAAAAATCAACAAAAAGTCACACACTTTATATGTTATATTTTGAAACCTTTGACACCTACATCGATTTATTTTTTAAATGGAATGGTTGGAGTAATGATAACGGTCAATACAACAATTAAATAATTATTCGCCGTTTGTCTGACAAATCATTGCTATCGGTGACCTACCTGTGTTCGGGATTAACGTGTGAAATAACACGTACAATGTATAATTATCATTCAGTTGCTATGATACACATTGCAACCAAAAATATTTCTTTACCTTTATAACATACAGTTTTCAGTTATAAATAATAAAATAGTGCATACAGTAGAGACACACATTGATGTGCTCTTAGCGAGCGTCGAAATTCATCTGTTATTCTGCACTAGTAATTGTAGACGGGAAAACTGTTCGACATTGTTGTCACAATGAGAATAAATACACATCGTGACATAACCTTGCCGAGATTGACTCAAGAATAATAGATAGCCCGAGATGCTACTTTTTACAGTGAATTATTATGGATGCTTAGAGAAGTGTTGCCGATTTCAACAGTTATTCAATTAGCAAAAATATATTTATATCTTCAAAAAAACATAAATATTAAAATTAAAATTTAAAAAATAGCATAAAAAATAATATTAAGTGAAGTCTTTATTAATACAACAGCGAATTTTCTTATGATAAATTAAATTGTTGGGAAGATTTGTACATGGCTGTTTTGAATATCAACATTCTATGTTTCTGAAAATTTTCACTTACATTTTATCAACTTACAATGAAAATTTAATTTTAGGCCATTTCCAATCATTTTAGACGGTATACACTTTATGATAGATAGATTTTTATAAATTAGGTAAGATGATTTAGACAACTCTGAGGTCCGTCTGTCTCCAGTCGTCGTTGATTGTGTAAATGCCGGGGAAACTGATGATTATTGTTGACATACAAACTCTCGCTATCAGTGCACTATTTATATTTCCATGCTGTCTCTTAGGACCCTCCCATCATCCCCTTCCACACCGTTACTGGAACTCCCAGAATGTTTACTTGCAACTTCAGTCGGTTTCAGTGCCCCTGGTTTTATGCAAAACTCATAACATTGATGGTGTGAGAAAGCAAATTGTGCCTCTACCGATCAAGTTAGAAAAAAAGTTTCAAGAGCAAAGTTGCTTGAAATTAAATCTAGTTTAAGCGTCGTTGAACCAATTTTTAAAATTATTAGTTTTATTTACTCAATAATTACGCAACATATAACTACTTATAACTTTAAGGTGATTAAAAATTTCAAATAAGTGGTCAACGCTGCATAATCTGCAATTCATTCTCCACAACTTTGTCGCTTTAACATCTAGTCTATCTTCAACGAGACGGGACGATAACTGCTTTCCAGCCGAGGTCCTCATTCAGAGGCTCTTCCTTCCCCTTAATGTTGTTTTTAGAGCTCGATGTTGGTGTAGTCGCATACAGAGGATCACATACGGTAAGTAGATAAGATGCAAACGCCATGCAGAAATTAATAACCCAATAAATACCATTAAGTTTGCAGTTTGTCAAAATATTATGCTAAGCGCTTGTTATATTTGTATTAATTTAATATAAGAATATTCTATGTGCATGCAAAAAAATTATAATCGATAACGCGAAGTGGAAACATTCAACGTAAAAATAAGGTAAATCATTTAGGTAATGTACCGACATAGAAAGAATCTAAAATGTCAGCAAAATCAAATCATTACAACCATTAACAAAGAATTAGAAATGTAACTCTTAAACATTCATTTACCTATTTTTATAATAACCGGGTGGCGCAAAAAAAACGCAAAATGGGCGAGACATCGATGTGACGAAACTACTGCATAGATCGGGCTGAAAATTTCACATAATATAACCAATATACTATGGTGTAATGTGTGAAAGTTTCAAAATCATTAATTTTGATGGATAAAAGTTACAGCTGTTCGAATTTTTTTATAGAAAAATCGATTGTAGTGAATGTAGTGATAGTAGTGGATGTAGGCACAAAAATCAGGGACCCGAACCTTTTTTAATAAAGGTTCGGGTTCCGGTTCCGGTTCCACAATTTTATTTTATAAAGGTTCGGGTTCCGGTTCCGGTTCAAATACAAATATTCTTAAAGGTTCGGTTCCGGTTCCGGTTCCTGCATAAAGGTTCCGGTTCCGGTTCTCAAATTTTAAATCAAACTATATTATAAAACTTCAGTATTACCTAGGTATGTCAAATTTAATGGAATTAATGGATTTGGATTTTGTCCTATGAAGTATGAATGGCAACTGGCAAGCACTGGTGTAGGCAGTGTCTGTATAAAATTCACATGTTGGTGCGCAGAGTAAATATCAGAGGAAACAGTAGTGGTTGCAATTATCTCCATAAGACAACCCATTAATTTTCCTGAGCTACCATATTTAAATTGTCAGCATCAGATTCAAAAATTGAAAACTCGAGCAACGTTTGCAAATAAAGAATTATCATTTATTATCAAGAATTAAAAATGTCTACAAAAAACATATTGGAAATTTTATCAAAATATAAACTTAATACAACTTTGTGAATAATATTCTTTGATAATATATCATAATATTATATCCAAGTGTTAAAAAATTAAATTGTTCATTATTTTTCATTAAAAGAAGGAACCTTAAAGAACCTTTAAGAACCTTTAAGAACCTAATTGATTATAAAGGTTCGGGTTCCGGTTCCGGTTCTTTGGGAAAGAAGTATAAGGGTTCCGGTTCCGGTTCTGGTTCCGAAATTATAAAGGTTCATACCGGTTCTAGGTTCCGGTTCCGGTTCCGGTTCGGGTCCCTGACAAAAATAGTGCAAAATGTGTAAGGTCCTAATTTTTCCTTTGGTAGACTTATAAGAAATTTTCCGCTTTTTCATAATTTCGATATCCTCGAAAATTTCGGTTATTCGATAATGTCGCCCGACCATTTTGGGCTCCAGGACTGTCCAAAGTGCCAAATGGAGTGTACTTCAATGAAATTATAATACTTTTGTCAATTTATTGTTCTTGTATAATAAACGATGAGCCAGGAAGGTACGATAAAAAAATAAAATATCTTAGTCTAACCAAAGTTTTATTTATTCAAGAAATTAAAGATGTCGGCAGATAGATAAGCTCTAAAATGACATCAATTTTCAGGGAATTCGTTTTTCAAGGTTGCAGGTCGAGATTTCACGTGTACGTGAAATCTCCGCCTGCCATTATCAAGCGATAGCAGCGCTCACGGGCTCACGGTTCGCGTTACTCTATCACCAATCACCATGTGCAATGTAAACAATATATTTCAATATATGCCCACAAAGAAGTTAACCCAACCACTGGTGTATTGGATACCTCGGTTTTCGTCAGATCACCGAGGTTAAGCAACATTGAGCGCGGCCAGCTGTTGGATGGGTGACCATTCAACTCTGACTCGCCAGGTTGCTGCCGTTTGCGTGTTTGGGGGTTATAGTGTCACCACGGAGGTGTAAAAGATACTTAAAACTCCATGGTGTGACGACCTCCCTCCACCTGTTATCAGTCCGTTGGCTTTCTTGGTATCTTTCGTCAGGACTAGGGTTCCTGCCGGTACCGGGTTTTCCTCTCCTCCCTTCTCTTGCATTCTCACTAGTGGAGCTTCGGTTCCGTTGAGAATATAGAAAATAATAATACAAAATAATAATAAAATAATAACAATCTGTACTAGTACCACCCTCGTGTATAGTCACCTCAATGTCCTGATAAACTTGCCTACACAGACGTAGTATAAGATGCATTATTCTGGAGGTTTGTCATGTGAGAAACTTGTCATGTTCCAGTTGTACGTGACTAGCGTGACGCCTTGTGAAGATTTGAAGCCAAACGCCTTTCAGAACTTCCAATTCACTGAAGACCCTCTCTATAATTACGATGATCTACACTTGAGTGGAAGTTTCATTGTGGATAAGGAACTGACAAATGTATCAGTAAGTACATGCACCTACCTCGATAGATTGCCTCGATAGATTTTGTTGACTATAACGTAATAACGGCGCATTTGAAACTATAATTTTTCTCAATTTTTCTAGCGAATACTCGGGTATATATTTGGAAACTAATACCATCCGACTAGTTATAGCCCTAGTCTGTGGTTTATGATTTTTTTACTATACCTAATAGGTATGATAAAATTGCTTTCTATCGTTTCTCATTTTACGTATTCTGTTGGGCATTTGGTCATGCTAACGACGTCACGTGTGTATTAATGACGCACACTCTGCTGACAAATATTGCTGTCGTTCGATATGTACGCATACCCCAGTGGTGGGTATTAGCGTTGGTAATTAGTAATGTTTTATTTGTTCATGTTTTTGTCATGTTTTACATGACGGGACCCTCTAGTTACATGAGAGTATTATGAATACAGTTCTAGCTCAAAATAAAGACCTTATAGCCAATTGGATATTATTTAGTAAATTTGATGGTTAGTGAGGGGCGGGGGGGGGGGGGGGGGGGGGGAGACTTGCACTGGGCGCAGAAATCTCTAATGACGCCTTACGCCACTTTGAGCTGAGCTTTGTTGTTTTTTCCTTTTAGGTGCATGGAAAGTTGGAGGAATGTACCGAAAATACCCGAACATGTGTAGGTATAAAGAACCTCACCTCCTCGGACTTCTGTACCCATTTGCGTGATGAGAAATTTCTCTGGTCGATGATAATGAAGAAAGTGACTGGATTGCCTGACGAGTGTCCGATCCCTATTGTAAGTACCTCCCATTCCAGTCCAGAGAGTTTTCATGTGACGTCACAATATTGCATTGACCGCCATGACAGTGATCAATTCATGGCAGCAGGAAGTGATATTTGACCATTCATTTATTCAGAATAATACAGAATAGTATACAAAGTTTTGTTGTAAAAGGCTTGGCCACAATTGTCGTAATACTTAATCCTTTTTGACTTGCGGGCCAATAATACGAATTTGCATATCTTGGCGGGCCGCATTTTGTAAAAATGTACAATAATGCTCACATGATCAGGCAGGTTTATTCCAGGCGCGTAGGAATTGCTTTTATCATGGGGGAGGGGATTAGGAGATGCTAAACTGAATTTTGTATGGCGAATGGGGGGTCAGCGTATGAAGGGAAACTTGGCATCTGGCACTCAATAACTCCGGGATTTTATCTTGAATATAAGCTGAAAGTAGATATAATGTTTTTCAAAAGGTGTCCTTCATCTTAGTGAGTTTTGCTTTATTTCTACAGAAGAACTACTCGATTGATAACGCTCCAATTGCTTTGAATGACTTTGGTGAGAAATACGAACTGGAAGAAAGAGAATCTGATGGATACAAATTCGAAATGACGTTTTCAACTGAAGACGGCGACTTCGCATGCATACACTTCGACTTCTTCTATGGAAGTTCTCCTAAATAAAATCCAATCTAAAAATTTAAACAGTTCCCGGGGCTATGCGCCCTGGACCCACTTATGGTTAGGAGTTCCTCCACCAGCCCCCTCATTGCTGTCATGTTTATGGGAACGTGGACATGTTTGACCATTTCCCATCTTCATAGAATAACCCCTTTATTACTGCTGCATAATTATTTGTTGTGCAGAACCATATGTCACAAAGTTTTGGTTTGCTCTAGGCTGAAATCATCCCAGGTTGGGTATATCTTTTCCTGGAGATTATTAGGGGGGGGGGGGCCCAAAATTTTTATTTGCACCGGGCCCTGATTCTACAACTCTATTGCGGTCGCCTAGCAATTATTTCAATGTTAATCGTATGGAAGAAATTGCTAGGCGACCGCAATGGAGATATAGAATGAGGCCCCAGGGAGCCGAAATCCTTAGTTACTGCATTGCTCATTTTACAATGCCTTCATCCAAGTAAGATTTTACAATTAAACATTTTCACTCTATCATTATAGAGTGGATCAGAGTCCTGGGTAAATAATTGTGGACCCGGTGTGGTTTTTGCTGTGTTTTGTTTACTTTAGACATTTCAAATTCCACTTGAGCAAAAATTAATCATCCTTTCACACCAAAATTATATTTTAATACAAAATTATTGATTTAATAATGAGACTAAAAGTAGTCTAGTTATTTTGATATTTAAAAATTCTCTGGACATTCATTGCGGATTCCCTGGGGGTAAAGATTAGAACCTATTATTAAATTCAAATCTTGCATCACGGCTACGGAAGTATTGACTCCGGAAATAAATATTATCGATTTCTTGACTTTTTTAGATAAGATATCTACTTTATTACCGTCTATTCTTCCTCTGATCATTTGTAATTATTTCACTTGTTGCACCTTAACAATTAATGTTATTAAAACATTATGGTAATTTTTCACATACACGTTTTTTTAAAATAATATACAGCCATGGTCGATAAACTTTTGGTTACGAATACTTTGTATATAAGTGGGTTGTTTTGATCGCTTATTCTCTTCAAAATGTTGCTACACAAGGGATTATAACGTACGAACTTTCTTGATGGCGAATAATTAATAGGTAAAATTTATGGTAAATTAATACATTGATAACTATAAATTTTCATGTAAATACGTTATAGAGTAGGTACGGTTCTTAGGAAGTCAGTTAAAAGTTAGTTATTTTTCCAGTCCCCTCCCAACCCCCATAACCTACGATGTTACAGCTTTTGAATGGAATTAGACGTATAATTTTAGAGGCCTATTTTCGTTTCCAAGTGATCAAATTTAAAGATGCCATGTGAAGTCAGCATGGCCTATGAGTATGACGTCATGTTCACCCCACCATAAAAGCTACTAAATCAAACACTGATATTGTGAGTTTCTTGCACAGCACATCACGGTTTTAATGCAATGGTTTATGGTTTAAATGTTATATCTAAAAAGTAATGTTATGTCTACAATAAACATATTTCGGTCAAGAATATTTTTATTTATTTCCGCATACCTTTAATACAATCTGTAAGGGTCTATATAAAATATAAAATATGACAATAATTAACCCTGGTTAAATCACTACATTGAAGGCTGCGACTGCTTGCGATTGTTTACGGAAGCTTTTCCCGCCTCTTGGGATCAAAAAGATGATGATGATGACGAAGCTCTATTAGTTCCTAAGCTTGCAATGGCCGGATATTCAGTATTCATAATTTTTACAGATATTCAGTGGAATTTCATTGGCCAATATAGTATATAGATTTTTGATATAGCTATTTGCAAGATTTTCATTCAAAATGTCACTGACATGTTTGTAAGATGAGTCAGATATGTCGGGGGCAGGAAGGTCTGGATTGCCATGGCTATGTGATACATTGTTGCCAAAATAACTTACAGGTGGAAGTTTTAGTCCTTTATAATGTTCCCAATCTAGTGGAGCGGTCGCTCCACTCAGCCAAGTCTTACCGTACACTCACAGTCACTCAACATACCGTAAATGCCTATATAAACTGAGGAGCAGACCAACTACTTTTACTGTAAGCAACAACATAGCATTTTCGGCCAACTGGATCTCAACAATGGAAAATCTCTCATTGTTGTGAAATGTCTTAATTTTGAGCTATGGCCCACCTGACAACATATACATCACGCGACAACAACCAGTCATGCCGTTTACGACCTAGAGGGCAGTGAAAATCGTGAAATTACACCGCTTTCTTCTTCTTCTTCTTCTTCTTCTTCTTCTTCTTCTTCAGATGATATCAGAAAAGGTCGCTGTCACCGCCACAGCCTAAACGGCTGAACCGATCAACCTGAAATTTTTACCACATATGCACTTTTGGCGTCTGATGATACCTTGCCTCTTGTGATTTTTTGTGCCGCCATTTTTAAACCGGAAGTGACGTCATATATGAAAAACGGCTGGACCGATTAGAACGAAATTAGCGCCATTCGATTTAGATGGTCATCTATATGAAGTATGTTACTTAAAAATATAATTTTCTTATATTCTAAACCGGAAGTGACGTCATAAATTCACAATATTTAGCTTATTTCATCAAATTATACTTTAAATACACATATAATTAGCTTACATTGTAACATAGACAATACAAAATAATTATAATTTTAATACAGTGTTCTCGGTCGCCATTCCTGAAACCGGAAGTGACGTCATATATCGAAAACACCTGTACCGATTGCCACTGAACTAGCTCCTGTACATTCATTTTGCAATCTTTTTGAAAAATCAATTGGGATAAATGAATATACAAATAAACGGTACCGGAAATGGCGGCAGGAACCACTAAATGAAACCGGAAGTGACGTCATATATTGAAAACGGCATGACCGATTTGACGGAAATTAGCGCTAAAGAATTCAGAAGGTCATTCATGAAGTATCAACTAGATAGAACTAGATTGTTTTCTTATTACCTATACCGGAAATGACGTCATAAATATGCTAAATGACGCCATTAATATGCTAAATGACACTAAATTCCCCAATCTATACTTTTAAATAGATATTTAGAAACATACATTGTGAATAATTATAAATTCAAGATTGCGGTGTACTCGGCCGCCATTTGCAAAAACCGGAAGTGACGTCATATATCGAAAACGGCTGTATCGATTGTAACCAAATTTTGGAATTGTGTAGGACTAATAATTATGAATTCAAGACGACATTATTTTTGGCCGCCATTGTTTAAACCGGAAGTGACGTCATATATCAAAAACGGATGTACCGATTGCAACTAAATTATGTAATTATGTAGGACTTATATTTTTGAATTAAAGACGACATTATTTTCGACCGCCATTGTTAAAACCGGAAGTGACGTCATATATCGAAAACGGCTGTACCGATTGCAACTAAATTATGTAATTATGTAGGACTTATATTTTTGAATTAAAGACGACATTATTTTCGACCGCTATTGTTAAAACCGAAAGTGACGTCATATGTCGAAAACGGCTGTACCGATTGCAACTAAATTATCTAATTATGTTGGACTTATAATTATGAATTCAAGACAACATTATTTCTGGCCGCCATATTTAAAACAGGAAGTGACGTCATTTATAGAAAACAGATGTACCGATTGCAACTAAATTATGTAATTATATAGCCCTTATATTTATGGATTCAAGATGACATTATTTTCGGCCGCTATTTCAAAACCAGGAGTGACGTCATATATCGAAAACAACTGCCGAGATTGCAGCTTAATTATGCAATTATATGCACTTTTATGAATTCAAGGCGGCAGTATTATTGAGCGCCATTTTTTAAACTGGAAGTGAAGTCAGATATCGAAAACGTCTGGACAGATTGTAACGAAACTTAGACTATTCTTCTTGGATAATCATTTTAAGCTTGTACCAAATGCAACTTTTCTTACTAACCAAATCGGTTGAGGCGTATTTTTTTAAAGAAATTAGTCCTTGGTAGGACATGTGCTACAAGCTGTATGAATAAACTAACAAAAGAAGTGATATCCCAGAAAAAAACACTCCGTGTAAAAAAGGCAGCCAAGTCTCTTTACTTTAAAAAAATTCAACACCGAAAAGGAGTGATATCAAAAAAGAAGCCAAGTCAATGACATTTCCAAATATTTAATCGTATCTTTGAAATAAAAGTATAAACACCGAGAAATACTTTACAAAAGGACTTGGCGCATCGTTTTTTTAAAGACATTTTTCTATTCATAAGCATATGCCATTTATATACAACCGTCATTTAGAATTTTTAGAATAATAGGGACACATCTTTCAATTACATATTATACATACCTACTGTAAAATATTTTCTATTTGAATATATACGCTATGAAACTTGTTGCCTATGTTTTCTATAAATACACAATAGTTATCTTCGTAATATTGTTTCGTGGTCAACATAATTAAGTCTCATGCGTTATACCTTCGCATCATGAAATACATTTCTATTAATCCGCATTTTATAACAATACATTTCACAAAGTACACAGAGACGGCACATGGAATTTATTTAAATTTTTTAACTTTATACACTTGACACTTCAAAAATATATAATAGTGTTCCATAGATAGTTAGTAATTATTTTACAACGTTTCATGATTTCCCTCAATCAAGATCAAATTATGAAAACATACCCTTCTAATATCACCATATTAACAGTGCTATAAAAATATAAATGAGCCCACTTCCAATTGTTATTTAATTCTTCCACCCTTACATTACTTATCTATTACAACATGAAATCTTTCTTCTATCGCCATTGACAAAACTATAAAATAGCCATTACTAAAAGTAGCTTGATTCATAGATACTGGCTCTAAAAAAAAGAGGAAAATGTACCTAATTGTAAATTTCTTTCCACTTATAGGATAGAATGATGTCTTTAAAAAAACGATGCGCCAAGTCCTTTTGTAAAGTATTTCTCGGTGTTTATACTTTTATTTCAAAGATACGATTAAATATTTGGAAATGTCATTGACTTGGCTTCTTTTTTGATATCACTCCTTTTCGGTGTTGAATTTTTTTAAAGTAAAGAGACTTGGCTGCCTTTTTTACATTCCATATTCCACGAAGCACTGGCGACAGAGGAGAATGTAAGATTACATAGGAAGGAATAGGATATACGAAAGGGAACTCATAATACCCAGTTCACACTGAGGATTCGATTGCGATCCAATATCTCAATTGCATTCGAAAATGTGTGTGAACTGCACTAAATCGAATTCGATCACGATTCAAATCTCGATTGAGTTGTAAGAACGCAATCGAAATCTGAATCGCGATCGAATCCTCAGTGTGATCAAGGTATAAGAGTGTCAGGAGCTTGAGTCTTTGTTTGACATAGATGAATAGTGATTGTTCACAAGGGATCTATTCTATAACTTTTAAATTCCATATTCCACTGGAATTCGATTCCATGGAATGCTAATCCCTGTGGCCGTGACCGGATTCCATCAGAATGGAATTGGAAAAACGTTCTAGAATAGTGCGACTCGATGGCGGTATTTGCCAAAATTATAGCGAAACGATACGTACTATACCATGTTTTTTATGAACCATGCTACATTTAAAAAAAGTACCATCACAGAAGATTGAGAAACGGCCATAAACATTCAGCATTCAACAAATTCAGCATTTTGATGTCGTAAAACACAAACTCCAGCCTCCAACTACTTATATTCATTTCACAATTACCATATCATAATCGGATAAAATATCAGAGGACACTGGTTTTGATCCGACTGTGTAATCCACGTTGCTATACCCAAGGGGTAGTTTCTATTCCGCCCGACCGCATCGACGTATAACACTTGGAGTATTGGAACGCCGTGGCGATCAACAAGTAACCAAATAGGAAAGTGCTAAAATCCAGTAACTATGAGGATGAGCAAAAAAACTAAAAAGAGTGTGACAGGAGGAGGGGGCTAGAGCCGGTGGGCCGTCACGCTTCAAGGCAGGAGGAGGGGGGGGGGGGGGGGGGTGCACCAATATGTGACACAGTGTGACAGGAGGAGGGGGCTAGAGCCGGTGGGCCGTCACGCTTCAAGGCAGGAGGAGGGGGGGGGGGGGGTGCACCAATATGTGACACAGTGTGACAGGAGGAGGGGGCTAGAGCCGGTGGGCCGTCACGCTTCAAGGCAGGAGGAGGGGGGGGGGGGGGGGTGCACCAATATGTGACACAGTGTGACAGGAGGAGGGGGCTAGAGCCGGTGGGCCGTCACGCTTCAAGGCAGGAGGAGGGGGGGGGGGGGGGGTGCACCAATATGTGACACAGTGTGACAGGAGGAGGGGGCTAGAGCCGGTGGGCCGTCACGCTTCAAGGCAGGAGGAGGAGGGGGGGGGGGGGGGGGGGTGCACCAATATGTGACACAGTGTGACAGGAGGAGGGGGCTAGAGCCGGTGGGCCGTCACGCTTCAAGGCAGGAGGAGGAGGGGGGGGGGGGGGTGCACCAATATGTGACACAGTGTCACAGGAGGAGGGGGCTAGAGCCGGTGGGCCGTCACGCTTTCATATACCTATAGACATTTTAAAGAATTTTAAATTCAGTTGATATGTCAGGACCATAAATTTCGCTAAAAAACGGCGATATATTGATGAATTTCGCAGTCAACCCAATTCTATTCAGTGTGTAAAGATATTTGGTGATTGACAAATTAAAATTCACTAAGTAGTTAAAAGTAACGAAAATTAGTTACAGGTTGCTATAAAATTGTAACTTAGTTACAAAGTTACTGTGGATGAAAAGTAAATAGTTACACCAAAAGTTACCCAAAAAGTAACTAGTTGCTTTCGTTAAGTTACTACCTAACTCAGCTTCATTCATAGCGTCAACTCGATCAAAACTATAGTCCATAATCATCTACGCTTAATCATCTTCAATCAAGTTTGTATTATATTTTTGGAAACCAAAAACACAAACGTCATTTTATCAGTTAGATTTGTATTTAGAAAGTGGTTACAATTAGTTTCAATTTTTTATTTTATTTCACAGAGCATACATAAATGCACCCTTCCAAATTAAATTGGAGTGGGAAAAATCGCTCACAAAAATATAGGCCACAAAACATAAGTACACAATATAA
Organism: Leuctra nigra; assembly: GCA_934045905.1. NCBI lineage: Eukaryota > Metazoa > Arthropoda > Insecta > Plecoptera > Leuctridae > Leuctra > Leuctra nigra. The sequence goes on along the minus strand of OW203766.1, from coordinate 10,492,169 downwards.
TGCCGGCTGGCCAAGCCTGTCACACTTTTTACCATAATACAATATTCTTATTCTAAATCTAATCTACTTTATTCAATTTCTTCTTCTTCCTCCTCTTCTCCTTCTGCTTGTTCTTCATCAAAATCCATTTCATCTTCTTCTGTCCACATCTCAACCTCTTCTCTCCAATTTTCCATTTCATCCACATCTTTTTCTGCACTGCTTTCTTTCGTCTCTACTTCCTTTCTATCCACTAACTCATTCCATTTCTCCTTTTCTCTCCACAGTTCTTGGTTCTTCACACTCTCCCAACTTACCCCACGATCTACAATGTCTTGTTTTATCTGTTCAAACCATCTTGTACGAGGTCTACCAACTTTTCTTTTCATATTGTCATTTCTTTCAAACTCTATTTTGGCCAATCTTGTATCCTTCATCATCTTCAATTTTCGGAACCACCTTAATCTATCTCTTCCAATAGTGTGCTTCAATCGCTCCACTCCAACTTCCTTTCTTAACTTATTACTTCGTATCCGGTCCAACATTGATACTCCACACATAGCTCTCACAAATTTCATTTCAGCCGCCTGAATCATACTTTCCTCTTTCCACCCAATATTCCAAGTAGCCGCTCCATAACTTAAAATTGGTAAATAATATTGCTTAAATAATACCAATTTAAATTTGAGTGGGAGCATTTTGTTCCAAACAAGTTTTCTTACTTGTTGATAGAATCCATCCGCTTTCTTAACTCTCCTCTTCACTTCTTCTCCACATCTTGCATTGCATCCTCTGTCAGCAAACTTCCCAGGTATGGGAATGCTTCTGTCTTCTTCATTGCTTCACCTCTCAACTGCAATCCTTGACCTTGTACTTTTATTTTCTTTGTCATCAATAAATACTCGCTCTTTTCTCTACTAATCTTCATTCCGAAATCTTTGCTTACCTCATCCCATTTTTCAATTCTTGCCTGTATTTCCTCTCTACTTTCACTCCACAATACAATGTCGTCTGCATATACTCCAGTATTGGTATTTTCTCCCAATATCACCTTCCGAAGCATATCATCCATTACGACTGTAAATAGAAGTGGCGAAAGCACACTTCCCTGCCGTACTCCTGACTTTATGGAGAACCACTCAGTCTTGCCGCTACCACTCTGCACACAACTTTCACACCCAACATACAAACTTTTAACTCTTTCCATCAAATCTTGGTCAACATTTCTCTTTCCTAAGCCTTCCCATACTTTACATCGAGGTAAATGATCATATGCTTTTTCCAGGTCTAGAAATACCACCCATAATTCCTTTCCTTCTTCCCAATATCTTTCCATAATATGTCTCATAGCGAAAATCAAATCAATGGTCGATCTGTCTATTCTAAATCCATATTGTTCTTCTCTTAAACTTTCTTCTACTTCACATCGTAGCCTTTTCTCCAGAATCCTTTCATATAATTTGGCGCCTTGACTCATCAAAGTAATACCACGATAATTGGAACATTGTTTTCTATTTCCTTTCTTAAAAATAGGAACAATTACACCTCTTGTCCAATCTTTAGGAACTCTTTTCTGAGTCCATGCCGCCCGAACCACCCTATAGAACCATTCCAATCCTGTTTTTCCTGCAGCTTTAATCATTTCAACAACAACTTCATCATCTCCAGCTGACCTTCCATTTTTCATCCCCATTACTGCCAATTCTACCTCCCGCATTACCACTCCATCTTGACATTCCTCATCCTCTTCATCATGCAGATCCTTGTTAGTCACATCTTCATTATTCATATCTTCATCTGTATTTAACAGTTTTGAAAAATAGTTTTTCCATAGATCTTTTATCTCTTCTTTATCATTTGTATTAATGCCATTTTCATTTTCCATATAGGCCTGGATTCTCCTACATTCTCTCTTCTCTTTGATCATTCCATACAACATCTTTTTATTTCCTTCGAAATCTATTTCCAATTTATCTACTAACTTTCCCATTGTCTTTTCTTTAGATTTCCAAATTATGTAATTTACTTTTCTCTTCAATCTCTGATATTCCATTATATTAATTTGAGAACGATGCTTTTCCTTCCGACGCCATGCCGCTCTCTTCATTTTAATCGCCTTTTTTATTTCTGAGTTCCACCATGGAGTTTCCTTTGGTTTAATTTTTCCTTTTGCTCTTCCACACGTGTCTTCGACATTTTTAATAAACATATTCTTAAAATAGTTCCATTCCTCATCAACTGATTTAATTGTACCATTTGGAAATTGACTGTTTACTAGCTTTCTAAAATTATTCTTGATATGTTTGTCTTGTAATTTCCATACACGAAGTTTATTGTTCCTCCATTTTGGAATTGTTGTCAAAATTTGTCCATTGATTATCATTTCTGCTACAAGCAATCTATGGTCTCCATCAAAAGACACATTTGGCACTATACTTTGACATTTTTAATGTATTTTTTTAACCCTGAACTATATATGATATAATCTATAACAGATTTAGTTTTTCCATCCCAACTGTATCTTGTAATTATATGTCTCTCTCTTTTTTGAAACATACTATTTCCGACAACTAACCCGTTTCTCAAACACATGTCCAACAAATGTTCTTCTTCCTTATTTCGATTTCCATATCATTTACACCCAATACATCTTCATAACCTCTTCTCTCTATACCAACTCTTGCGTTAAAATCTCCAATCAGTATTACGTTTTCTCCACATATATGTCTTTCCATCTCTTCAATATGATTTTCTTTCTCCTCCATTGCTTTGCCTACTTGCGGTAAATAAACTTGTATTATTTCACACAATCTTCGCCCGAAGTATATTTGCATTTTTATCAGCCGATCATTTATACTTTCCACATTTACCACATTTTGATTCATCCTTGGACTTACGATTATTGCCACTCCATTCTTTCCATCTTTGAGTCCAGACCAGTATATGTAATATCCTCCTCTTAATTCTTTACCACCTTCCCCTCCCCACTTCGTTTCACTCAACCCAACCAAATCCAACTTTCTCGCTACCATTTCATCAATAATCTCTTCTAATTTATCATTTAATGTTACAATATTTACTGTGGCAATCTTTATAATACTTGTCTTCTTTCTAGCATTTCTACTAATACCATTTCTCCTTTCTTTCCCTGAACCTTCCTTTCCCTCATCTCTTGTCACGCCTTGGTTCTCCAGAACCAACACGTCCGAAAAAAACCCCGCCGTTGATATTCAACAAGTTGACAAATTCCTTAGAATATCTTTCTCTTCTCTTCTCTTCTCTTTTTTTATACAAAAAAATTATCCAGTTTCTAAATTGGATAAGTTCTCGCTCATGAGCTCTGTAAATGGGGCTTACAATAAGTTGTAGTGACTTTCATTAAATATTTCGGAAATGGAATGGAAGATGGAATATTGAAATGGAATATTGGAATGGAAATTGATTATTTCGACGTGTAATATTTAACTGAAACAATCTTTTCAACGGAATCGTGTCTTCTTAGATTTTGTAACGTAGAATCGAAACTGTACTTTTTATGACGAAATAATCCCAGTGCCAAATATTTCTTATGAAAATGAATATAGTATGGAAAGCATAATAAAACGTGTAGAAATGATTTTCTACTGACTGCAATATAATTGCGTCTTTGCCTTAATTATAAAAAGCAATTAAACATATCGCTCTATAGAACGATAGAGCTAATTGTTTTTATATTCTAGGAAAATGTACGCAATTATATTGCACCGTCAGTAGAAAATCATTTCAACACTTACGCCAGTCTTATCACAATATGATTTTTAATATGCTACTATCAAGATATATGTGACAATTAACTTGAATAAAATCTAGTGGAGCGGTCGCTCCACGCCAGCCAAGTCGTACGGCGCGCGCACACACTCATTTAAAAAGGCTGGAGCAAACCCACTTTTACTGTAAGCATCAAAGTGGCATTTTCGGCCTACTGGATCTTAAAATTGGAAAATCTCACATTGTTGCGATATATCTTAATTTCGAGCTAAGGCCCACCCTACAACATATACCAAATTTGGGAACAATAGGTTACGCCCTTTGCGCGCTAGAGGGCCGTGAAAACAGTGTTTTAGGGCGGTTTTCATAATAATAATAATCTCAGTAGTAGTAGTAGTAGTAGTCTCCTGGAATTTAAATCCGGTAAACAGGCCACAGCCTAAACGGCTGAATCGATTGATCCCACATTTTTACCACGTGTGCACTTTTGGCGTCTGATTTAACCTTCACCTCGTGAATTTTTTGTGCCGCCATTTTGAAACCGGAAGTGACGTCATATCTCGTCAACGGCTGGACCGATTGGAACAAAAATTGCGCCAAACGATCCAGACGGTCATCTATATGCATGATAAGTAGCAAAAGACTAAACATTATGTTAAAGAAACCGGAAATGACGTCATGAAATTTGAAATACATCGATTGGCTTTTTGGCAACAAAGGTTGATCCGATTATTTTGATATTTATGTAACGTATGTACTTTTGACGTCTCATGTGACTTGTTATAAAACCAACCGGAAGCCGCCATTTTGAAACCGGAAGTGACATCATATCTCAATAACGGCTAAATAGATTTCAACGAAACCAGCGCAAAACAATTTAGACGGTCAACTTTATGTATTATCATCAATAATATTTGCAGTTTCCCATACCTTAACCGGAAATGACGTCACACATTTTAATAATCTCACAAATTTTTATTTTGATGCAATAAATATACTATTTGAGACAGCTTATAAAATTGTAATCATGTTTCAAATATACTTCAAGGGGTCAGAGATTTCTGCCGCCATTTTTAAACCGGAAGTAACGTCATATCTCAAAAACTGGTAGACAAATCGGTATGAAACTAGCGCCAAACGATTCGGATGGCCATCTCTATGGAATATGAACAGTACAAATAGAATTGTCCTATTTATGAGACCGGAAATGACGTCATTTAAATGTATAAATTATTATAATTCCCTCCTATACAATAAATACATATTCAGAAAGCTTAAAATGATACACATCATTTATAGAAATAAATTCTATGTGGCATTGCAGAAAGTTCAGCAGCCATTTTGAAAACCGAAGTGTTTCTATATCTCGGAACTGGGTTGACTGATTGGAATGAAACCTTTGCTATTCTTCGTGAAAGATCATTTAAAGCAATTATTTAGGACCATACGCTGCTATTCATTAGTGGTAACGAAATTGTAAAGGGTGATGATTTTTTAAAAGAATTTAGTAATTGTTCATTTCATATGTGTCACAAGTTGTTAGAATAAACTAAAAAAAGGAGTGATATCCCCATAAAAAACACTTCGTGTAAAAATACCAGCCAAGTCTCTTCTACTAAAAAAAAAATATATGAAATCTAAAAATTCTGCACTGAAAAGTAATGATATCAAAAAATTTGCCAAGTCAAAACTTTATTTGAAAATCAAAAAATACTTAGCGCATCGATTTTTTAGGGCATTTTAGGTATACTATATGTTTGTATATTTTATGTATATTAATATTTTATATCTGGCCTATACTTCTAAGCTATTAATATACACGATGCGCCAAGTATTTTTTGATTTTCAAATAAAGTTTTGACTTGGCAAATTTTTTGATATCATTACTTTTCAGTGCAGAATTTTTAGATTTCATATATTTTTTTTTAGTAGAAGAGACTTGGCTGGTATTTTTACACGAAGTGTTTTTTATGGGGATATCTTTTAAATTGCATTCGTATACCATATCTCAAAAGGCAAATGCATGTTTATCGCAAGCTGTATGCAATGGTGCGCACGATATGCCCTCGGGTTGCCCCTGAAGTTAAGATATAAAAGGACGGTAAGCCAAAGGATGGGTAATTGTCTTCTGCTAGTGTCAGTACAAACAAGTGGTCATGACTGGTTCCAAACTTTTAGTTCTGTTTGCCGTGGTGGTCGTCTTTACAGGTATACAATTCTGTACATCTTTGGCTAGATATTCACAGGCAGGGTAGATAAAAGTGCTATTACCTCGGTATGTCCGAAAAAGCTTTTATACAATACATACTAGTTTTCCTGTTATAACAGTAAAACTTTATGATTAAAATTGCTCAATCAATTTATAAAATTAAATGTATTCGTTCAATCATGTTATCATGGTAGAATAGTTTTTTTATAAAATGTTTTATTCACATTGTCGGTACAGAGTTAATAATAAATAATAATGTTTGTAAATACAGGAATACATAGAGAAAAAGCTCTTTAACTTCCAGTCATAAAAATGATAAATTAACAAAAATATTTCTGTCTATTAATGAAGTTATATAAAAGAATAAATTTTCGGTAAAAGTGAAAAGAAAACCGAAAATAGTAGAATAGTAATATTGGTATAACAGAATAGAGTTATGCCGGTAACCTTTCGTGAATCTGGCCCCGCAGGAAGAGATTGAAGGCTGAAAATCCATTTTTTTCGATTATAATCAAGCTCTATAAATCAATTGTCAATAATCACTGTTATTGAATAATAATCACTGTTGTGAACAACTTCTCGTGTCTAGATTGTGAGATATTGTAGTTATAAATTCCTATTTTGAACATGTAGTCTTACCTAGGCCATTAAAATCATAACTATTTCCATGCAATTTTTGAGTTTTGAATTTTACTTAGGTTTAACGTTTTTTCAAAAACTGATTTCTAGATAGATAGTTGGACATTCTATTAGAAAAAAAATTGAAAACAATACCAACGTGTGCTATTTTAAAAGTTATCAACCAAAAACTAAATGATTTCCTTACAGTTTTGTTCATTCTCGGAAGGCAATAAATTGAAACCTCGCTATAAGATAGGAGTTGCAAGTTAAATTACATTTTATAATTCTTTTATACTTACGTAGTTGAAATGTAGGAAAACTTTTTTTGAACTTGTAATTTCAAGAAAAAATATTTTTGTATATGTATCAATCGAAGGTTCAACCTTAAGTACACAAATACAGCTATATTGTAGTATTCTCTTACAAAATGACTGGTGTCACAGTTGATCAACGTAACAAATCAGAATGGAAAAGATAACATAATTACTTATTTTTGTTCTCAACCCAAGAATATAGAATAGAATTCGATTTCGGGCTTTGTTGATGTTGACGTATACATAGGTCTGTTCGCCTGTCACCACTTTTCAGCATTTTCTCTACCAAAAATGGCAAAGCAGTTCAAAACTGCAATGATAAGATAAGATAAGATAAGATAAGATAAGATAAGATAATTCTTTATTTGACAATGACAATTTTGACAATTTGACAAAGAGTATAGGTACAAACATCAAACATCATTGTGCAAAATGGCGGGGTTCGTAAATATTTACGGTCTTCCACCCAAACCATTCTAAAACTAGGGAACTATGAGCTAGAGAGTATAAACTTTATTTAGGTAGCCTAAAATATTATGTGATTGATTTTTATTATAATATAACTAACCTAAACGTTTTAGTTAACTAACATTTTCTAACTGAAGTTAGAATCAAGGGTTGACATTGGATTCATGAATAAATTCATCAATGCTGTATAAAGGATGGTTAATTAAGTAGGATCGTAGGGAGGAGCAGAATGAGTGGTAGGAAGGGGCTTCTCTGATTCGGGCAGGAACTCGATTGTAGATTGCAGAGCAGAGGTATTGGGGGCTTTTCTGAAAAAGTGCCCGTGAGTGTGTTGAAATATGAATATCATTAGTCGTACGTGTACTATGTGTGTGCACTGAAGAGTTTCGCTGGAAGAGCTCGGGATTAGAGTGTGCAAAGGAAGCGGCAATGAGAATAAGAGTGGAACTTGCGAACTGCTTTACCATTTGGGTGGAAGATAGTGGTGAGTTCAAAATCCCCCCCCCCCCTCTCCCACGGTATAAAACTATGATGTAATAAATCCGAAGCACAGATTAGTTTATGGACATCCTACGTTCCTAACTTCATGGTTACATCATGCTCATTCCATTTTGGAAAATAAACCGTTCTTCAGAACTATTGCACAATATTCTATGAGCTTTATGCCTGGAGAATTATTCTACATGTCCTTCTCGTGCCGTTAGATACTCTCTTTTAGGGAAGCGGTTTGGTTTTTGTGTTCTTCAAAACATAATATTTGTGTGTAACTTTTATATTTATTAATTAAATACATAAGTACCTACCTATTAGTTATATGTAATACCTATAAGAGTCATCAAAACTATTATTACAGTTTTAGTTTGTAAAGTATTATTTATTTATTTTCGAACATTAAATTATTCATTACATATTATGTCATCTTCAACAATATTGTATTATTTAAAGTTTCATGGATTAGGTTTGTGTTATCTTCCTTCAAATCCATGAGAGAGGCATTAAGCCTGATTTACACGGTACAATTTCTTTTCCAACTTCTGTGTCACATTCGCACTTTTCATACAATTTTGTGTTTACATGAAGCAATTTCTTGTCACAGAACTTGAGTTCAAATTTTATATCATTTTAGAGCATGTTCCAATTCCTATACAGAAATCTGACACAGAAGTTGAATAAGAAGTTGCTCCGTGTAAATTGGGCTTTGAAAATAATTTTTGAAAATAAAAATTGAAACTTTTATTTTTGCAGTAAACGTTGATGCGCGCGTCACAAGTCCTAACGGACAGTTTTTGTGTGTGTAAAAATTTGAATTTCAAGGGACAATTGACCTATGTAGATCTCCCCCTACGACTTCATCAACAGACCATACATGTTTCATCTGTTTAATAAACAAAAATGGATGTCAAATTTACACAAATTACATTATTAGAAAAATATTAAATTCTTACAGAATTTAACAGTTTTACAACTAATTGTTTCGTTGTACACAATTGTTACACGTCTTGTCCAGCATCATAAAATACGATGTATAGGTGCCAGTTTATAAATAAAAATAGTTCGATGGTACTGTTTTAACTGATATACCTATTAAAAGAGCTGTTTCATGTTATATTTCTGAATTGCAGTTGTTTAAATGACAAATTGTTATTTTTCATAATGTTGTTTTTTAAGAGGCAACGCCCACCTTCATTGATCAATTAGATTGTGTTAAATTCAGTAAAAAAAAATAAAAACTTAAGTAATTGATTTAGAACGATGGAGAGATAATATAGGTACCTATTCGAATTTTAAAACCGATTATACCGAGTGGCGCAAAAAAATCCCCCTGATTGAGAGGTCACTATATCCAAACTATTAAGTATAGATAGGATTCTGAAATGTGTGCACAATATATTAGAAAACATACCAAAATTTAATATGTACAAGTCTCAAAAACATTACTATTGTAGGAAAAAAATTACATCTGTTCAAGTTTGGTTGTCAAAAAATTGATTATACGGAGCTCAAATAGCGCGCGTCCAGAAAACTCCAGTGGCCGGGACGCTGTTTCTTCAAAACTACGTACGATATCAAGCTGAAAATTTAAATTATATTGAAAATATGTTGAGATCAATTGTGTAAAAATGTCAATCAATTTGAATGAATGGAACGAAAATTATGGAATCTTGAAGTTGAGCGTAAAATCAGAATATGTACCTAGATTATTTCTAAACTTTTATTACACACGTTATAAAAGTGAATATTTTCCCCACTATTCTGTTTTCAAGCTCAACTTCAAAGCTGAAAATTTGAAATTTTCAGCTTGATATCATAAGTAGTTTTGAAGAAACAGCGTCCCGGCCGCGTATTGGAAGTTTCCTGGACGCGCGCTATTTGAGCACTGTATAATAAATTTTTTGACAACCAAATTTGAACAGCTGTAACTTTTTTCTTACAATAGTAATGTTTTTGAAACTTGCACATATAACATTTTGGTATGTTTTTTAAATGTGTGTACAAATTTTAGAATCCTATCTATAATAGTTTTGATATAGTGACCTCTCAATCAGGGGGATTTTATTTTGTGCCACCAGCCCAGGGCTGGGATCGTGTAAAATGACAACTTCCTTGTCACGGGGACAAATCCCTAGAAGGCCGTGAATAACATTGAGATGAGAAGCTTGTCACTGCGACAAGTATGTTGTCATTTTACACGATCGCAGCCGCTTTTTTAAAACAGTAATATCGACATCGACATCTTAATCTGGTGCATTGCCATAGCCACTGGTAACACATTTTTGGGGGCTTCGAATTGACATCATAATCTTGTCATGCCACATAGCGCCCAGCGGGTTAAATACATAATAGTCAGTTATGTAGTACCTGCATATAAGAGTCATCAAAACTATTACTTTGCTATGTTCATTGATATTTATTAATATTTTTGAAAGATCATTTTAATTTTCCGTGTGATTGTGTTTGTGTCAAGGGCGTATTCAGGATTAAATTTCTTGTGGGGGGAGGGGGGGGGGGGGGGGGGGGGGAATTAAACATATTTTGAAAAAAGGCAGTGAAAACTAGGGATGTTCACGATTACGATTTAATCGAATCGATTAATCGATTATGACATTCAAAACGATTAATCGATGTTAGTACAAATAATCGAATTACATCAATTTGAATTTGCTGCCTTGAAAATGGTTCCACTTAACAACATCTAAAATGGCTGCCTTCATTCTGTCAACATTTTTCTTTGTGTGCGTAATATTTTAGTGATACATTTATGTTTGTTTGTATTTTCCCAAGTTTCAGTGTGTGTTTCTAATTCGCATTACCATTTATCAGTGATGATTGAATGAATTACGGCACATTACAGCTTCTTTGAAGTAAAAATGACTGACTTCCCGGACACATTTCATTGTTGAGGTTAATTTTGCCGTAAAAGATGATAATATGATGACCACTCTGAACATGATGATATCAATACGATTTAATTCGATTATTAATCGATTTAAATTAGGAAAATCGAATAAATAATCGATTTAAATAAAAAAAACTTTAACCCCCCTAGTGAAAACATGTGGGTTCGGGGGTCTAGCCCCCGAGAAAATTTTTAGGACAAGATGGTGCAACCTTAGAGGTGCACCGTATTGCAGCGTTTTGATGTAATGTTGAATCGCAGATTAGCTATTTTTGGCAAAATATAAATTACAAATGACCAAACATTGGTCTAAGAGGTTTAAGAATAAAGGTTTGAACTTATTACCCTATGCAAGTCATGGGCATTATTGAAATTTTTACTCAATTCCAAGCATTGGTACGTTTTCAACATGATCTGTCATTTTTATGTGGGGTTTTTACACATAATTTTGTATGTGTTAGGGTACAGATTCCATAGTAGAATCACATATAGACATAATATAATATACATCATATAGATGTATAGATTTCGCGATAGATTCCAGAAATGGGATAGTTGCCCATCTACTAATATGTTTCATAATAAACGACGAGCGCAGCACAGCATTCGATGCGGCTTGACGCGACGAGTCCATTGACACCAAGTTCGAATCTATGGGACAATAATTGGGCTGTTAAAATCAAATTTAAGATATTTGATATATCATTTTAATGTGAAAATGTTGAGCTACTGTTCAAAAAATTTCATAACTCTAGATTACTTCGCAGAATTACCTTCCTAAGTGAGAGATTCACTAAATTTCCATCATTATCAATTTACTTATTGCTAAAACTTTAACCAAAATTTATTGTAGAATAAACCTTCCTGAACATTGTGTTTTCCCATTTTGGAGTAAAGGCGGATGCACAATTGACGCAGACGGACGACGGAGACGGATACAATGGTAAAGTCGTCGTCCGTCCGCGTCCGATTGTGAACAGCCAGAGTGAATATGTCATACCTAAACATCGTATCCGTCTCCGTCATCCGTCCGCGTCAATTGTGTAGCTTTTATTGCATTTTTACATATCAATGGGCAGGGGCAGGTATTTTTGGTACTCACGATAAAGGAGAAATGTTTATTTATGCAAATATTTTGTCATTTGAGTGGGAATTAGACACTCCTGATTCCAAAAATGTGTGTCTTATTTCCGCGAATTTTCGCGAATTTGGCTATTTCTCACTATTAATGCTTATACCTGCGAATATCCCGCGATTTTTGCAATTCAGCAAACAATTCTCCATATTTCCACTTTTATTTCAAAATTCTAAGAATTTCAGTATCAACTGCATGTTTTTAACACTGAAGATTCCAGGAAAATGGCCTATTTCCGGCCTGGGTATTTTCCTTTCACTAGAGACACACATCTGTTGCTACTTGCTAGGGTTGTGGGTGGGGGGAGGGAGGAGGGAGGGTTGATGACCCTAATGGTTTCAGGTACCAAGGGATGAGTTTTCAGGTAAAAAACAAGTTTAAAAAGGGAAAAGAGAGATGTCATGAAGGGTGAGTCAGGTTCAAATTGTACAGCAAGTGTTTGTTGATAAAGCCTATTTCCAAGTTATACTGATTTGATGATTTATTGTCTTTTAAGAAATGCACCACTAAGTCGCGAATTTCCATAAAATTTTCACCACTAATTCACCACCTTTTAGGAAACCTATCGCGAATTTATCCATTTATTTTCACCCCAAATACCTGCCACTGTCAATGGGTGAAGAGACGCCCTCCTAGACGGCTTATAGCTATTACACACATATGGGATAGATGCCCAAAAATTTGACGTTTCGAAAATATTTTTTTTCCCTATCAAATTTTGTTAAAACAAAACGAAAAAAGCGTTGGTATTTATTAAAATGTTAATAAATAAGCATTAAAATTTGAATCAAATTGCAGTATTGAAGTTACATCAATGACTATTTATTGTACTGTATATAATTCTTGTTAATGTTGTTTTTAGAGCTCGATGTTGGTGTAGTCGCAATTAGAGGATCACATACGGTAAGTAGATACGATGCAACGCCATGCAGAAATTAATAACCCAATAAATACCATTAAGTTTGCAGTTTGTCAAAATATTATGCTAAGCGCTTGTTATATTTGTATTAATTTAATATAAGAATATTCTATGTGCATGCAAAAAAATTATAATCGATAACGCGAAGTGGAAACATTCAACGTAAAAATAAGGTAAATCATTTAGGTATGGTACCGACACAGAAAGAATCTAAAATGTCAGCAAAATCAAATCATTACAACCATTAACAAAGAATTAGAAATGTAAGAGATTTTTTTTAAAAATGGATGTTCCTAGAAGCGTTTTTGAGTGTTTTCGGAATATATTTCCCTGCACCTGGAGCTTAATTTAGATTAAGACATTAAATTACCTTCACATTAAATATAAAACAGCCACCTAATCTAGCTTAGGGAGGAAAATACCCAACTTAAAAATACTTAAAAATACTTAAAAAAACTTGTACTTAAAAATATAATTTGTAGTTTTTAGCCATATTTATATATAATTTGGTTGTAAATTGATTTTTTAATACATAATGAAGCTAATTATGAACTGGGAGATGAAAATTCTGGGTGGGCCACGGCCCACCCAGCCACCCCCTAGAACCGCGCCTGGCTGCCGTTTGCGTGTTTGGGGGTTATAGTGTCACCACGGAGGTGTAAAAGATACTTAAAACTCCATGGTGTGACGACCTCCCTCCACCTGTTATCAGTCCGTTGGCTTTCTTGGTATCTTTCGTCAAGACTAGGGTTCCTGCCGGTACCAGGTTTTCCTCTCCTCCCTTCTCTTGCATTCTCACTAGTGGAGCTTCGGTTCCGTTGAGAATATAGAAAATAATAATACAAAATAATAATAAAATAATAACATTCTGTACCAGTACCACCCTCGGGTATAGTCACCTCAATGTCCTGATAAACTTGCCTACACAGACGTAGTATAAGTTGCATTATTCTGGAGGTTTGTCATGTGAGAAACTTGTCATGTTCCAGTTGTACGTGACTAGCGTGACGCCTTGTGAAGATTTGAAGCCAAACGCCTTTCAGAACTTCCAATTCACTGAAGACCCTCTCTATAATTACGATGATCTACACTTGAGTGGAAGTTTCATTGTGGATAAGGAACTGACAAATGTATCAGTAAGTACATGCACCTACCTCGATAGATTGCCTCGATAGATTTTGTTGACTATAACGTAATAACGGCGCATTTTGAAACTTTAATTTTTCTCAATTTTTCTAGCGAAGACTCGGGTAGATATTTGGAAACTAATACCATCCGACTAGTTATAGCCCTAGTCTGTGATTTATGATATTTTTACTATACCTAATAGGTATGATAAAATTGCTTTCTATCGTTTCTCATTTTACGTATTCTGTTGGGCATTTGGTCATGCTAACGACGTCACGTGTGTATTAATGACGCACACTCTGCTGACAAATATTGCTGTCGTTCGATATGTACGCATACCCCAGTGGTGGGTATTAGCGTTGGTAATTAGTAATGTTTTATTTGTTCATGTTTTTGTCATGTTTTACATGACGGGACCCTCTAGTTACATGAGAGTATTATGAATACAGTTCTAGCTCAAAATAAAGACCTTATAGCCAATTGGATATTATTTAGTAAATTTGATGGTTAGTGAGGGGCGGGGGGGGGGGGGGGGAGACTTGCACTGGGCGCAGAAATCTCTAATGACGCCTTACGCCACTTTGAGCTGAGCTTTGTTGTTTTTTCCTTTTAGGTGCATGGAAAGTTGGAGGAATGTACCGAAAATACCCGAACATGTGTAGGTATAAAGAACCTCACCTCCTCGGACTTCTGTACCCATTTGCGTGATGAGAAATTTCTCTGGTCGATGATAATGAAGAAAGTGACTGGATTGCCTGACGAGTGTCCGATCCCTATTGTAAGTACCTCCCATTCCAGTCCAGATAGTTTGCATGTGACGTCACAATATTGCATTGACCGCCATGACAGTGATCAATTCATGGCAGCAGGAAGTGATATTTGACTATTCATTTATTCAGAATAATACAGAATAGTATACAAAGTTTTGTTGTAAAAGGCTAGGCCACAATTGTCGTAATACTTAATCCTTTTTGACTTGCGGGCCAATAATACGAATTTGCATATCTTGGCGGGCCGCATTTTGTAAAAATGTACAATAATGCTCACATGATCAGGCAGGTTTATTCCAGGAGCGTAGGAATTGCTTTTATCATGGGGGAGGGGATTAGGAGATGCTAAACTGAATTTTGTATGGCGAATGGGGGGTCAGCGTATGAAGGGAAACTTGGCATCTGGCACTCAATAACTCCGGGATTTTATCTTGAATATAAGCTGAAAGTAGATATAATGTTTTTCAAAAGGTGTCCTTCATCTTAGTGAGTTTTGCTTTATTTTTACAGAAGAACTACTCGATTGATAACGCTCCAATTGCTTTGAATGACTTTGGTGAGAAATACGAACTGGAAGAAAGAGAATCTGATGGATACAAATTCGAAATGACGTTTTCAACTGAAGACGGCGACTTCGCATGCATACACTTCGACTTCTTCTATGGAAGTTCTTCTATAAAATCCAATCTAAAAATTTAAACAGTTCCCGGGGCTATGCGCCCTGGACCCACTTATGGTTAGGAGTTCCTCCACCAGCCCCTTCATTGCTGTTATGTTTATGGGAACGTGGACATGTTTGACCATTTCCCATCTTCATAGAATAACCCCTTTATTACTGCTGCATAATTATTTGTTGTGCAGAACCATATGTCACAAAGTTTTGGTTTGCTCTAGGCTGAAATCATCCCAGGTTGGGTATATCTTTTTCTGTAGATTATTGGGTGGGGGGGGGGGGGGGGGGGGGAGGCGCCAAAATTTTAATTTGCACCGGGCCCTGATTCTACAACTCTATTGCGGTCACCTAGCAATTATTTCAATGTTAACCGTATGGAAGAAATTGCTAGGCGACCGCAATGGAGATATAGAATGAGGCCCCAGGGAGCCGAAATCCTTAGTTACTGCATTGCTCATTTTACAAGGCCTTCATCCAAGTAAGATTTTACAATTAAACATTTTCACTCTATCATTATAGAGTGGATCAGAGTCCTTGGTAAATAATTGTGGATCCGGTGTGGTTTTTGCTGTGTTTTGTTTACTTTATAAATTTCAAATTCCACTTGAGCAAAAATTAATCATCCTTTCACACCAAAATTATATTTTAATACAAAATTATTGATTTAATAACGAGACTAAAAATAGTCCAGTTATTTTGATATTTAAAAATTCTCTGGACATTTATTGCGGATTCCCTGGATGTAAAGATTAGAACCTATTAATAAATTCAAATCTTGCATCACGGCTACGGAAGTATTGACTCCGTAAACAAAATTATTAACGCTTTCTTGACATTTTTAGATAAGATATTGACTTTATATTACCGTCGATTTATTCTTCTTTCTGATCATTTGTAATTATTTCACTTGTTGCACCTTAACAATTAATGTTATTAAAACATTATGGTAATTTTTCACATACACGTTTTTTTTAAAATAATATACAGCCATAAGTGGTCGATGGACTTTCGGTTACGAATACTTTGTAAATAAGTGGGCTGTTTTGATCGCTTATTCTCTTCAAAATGTTGCAACACAGGGGATTATGACGTACGAACTTTCTTGATGGCGAATAATTAATAGGTAAAATTTATGGTAAATTTATAATAATAATAATAATAATAATAATGTAATTTATTGAGCACATAAAATAGATACACAATTGGTCTGTATTCAACAATCGAGTCGTTGATCTTCCATACATCCATCTCTTCTCTTCAGCTGCTTCACCTCTTCACCGTTTACCTATTTCTTCTTAAGTTATTCATAAAAGTCATTATACATATAGTTGTGCTTCAATGTCAGTGGTAATATTGGAAGAACATCCAAGCATTTGCTTTTTTAAGCTGAGGGAAAACCACTGAAAAAACATTCTCAGCAGGATGTGTGTGATCTTTATTGTTGTCTTCCAATGCACATTACTTCTTGTTCTTGAATTCTTGTTCTTGAATTAGCGTGAGTTTGTTCTTGACTAGTGTCTTGAATGGTATTAAACTTAATGTCTGCTCTTCCCTAGTTGTTGCATTATACGCTACCGAGGCTGAATATGAAAAACAATTCTTAAATTTTGTACCTCGATGAGTGCCAAAGTCGAGCTTTTCTTTGGACCGCGTATCTCTTCCGTGAATATCTTGTCTTCTTCTTAACTTATCATTCAAATATTTAGGTTCTCCTGTTAACAGTATCTTGTGCGTTGCGCATGTCAAGTGAAGATTCCTTCTTGCTTCCATCTTCAACCAATGAAGTTTCTGAATGTAGGGACTTATATGGTGTCTTCTCTTAATATTGAATATAAACCTGGCACAAGAATTCTGGACTTTCTGAACACGTCCTATATCTTTCTTTGAAATGCATGATCCGTAAACGATGTCGCAGTAATTTTAATTTGATATTATAAGTGCCTCAACGAGCTTTGTTTTTGTTGACCTGGTCAGGATTTGTTTAAATCTTTGCAATGTTCGTAGTTTGCCGTAAGCTTTGCTGTTTGCTTTCTGAATATGATCTGTGTATGTCATTTGGCTATCCATGATTAAACCTAAATTCCTTGAAGTTTCTGAAATGGGAGTTGTACAACCATTTGTATTTAGTTTAAACTCGCTATTAAGTATTTTGATTCGTTGACATTTGCTCCCTATAATCATTGATACTGTCTTCGAAGTGTTTAAGGAAAGTCCTTGACTTTCACTCCATGCAGCAATAGACTGAAGATCTTCGTTTATTTTCTCTTGCGCTGCAGCTAGATCTTGAGGGCGAAAGGTATATAGAAGCTGGGTATCATCTGCAAATTTGTGTATTTTGCAGTGTTTCACACTCTCATCGATATCAGTTGTGTAAACTATGAACAGGAGTGGAGCTATACTTGAACCCTGTGGTACTCCTGTTCTATTTTTCCTTGGCATTGATACGTTATTAGCTGATGATAATACATTGATAACTATAAATTTTCGTGTAAATACGTTATAGAGTAGGTACGGTTCTTAGGAAGTCAGTTCAAAGTTAGTTATATTTCCAGTCCCCTCCCAACTCCCATAACCTACGATGTTACAGCTTTTGAATGGAATTAGACGTATAATTTTAGAGGCACTTTCGTTTCCAAGTGATCAAATTTAAAGATGCCATGTGAAGTCAGCATGGCCTATGAGTATGACGTCATGTTCACCCCACCATAAAAGCTACTAAATCAAACACTGATATTGTGAGTTTCTTGCACAGCACTGGTTTAAATGTTATATCTAAAATGTAATGTTATGTCTATAATAAACATATTTCGGGAAAGAATATTTTTATTTATTTCCGCATACCTTTAATACAATCTGTAAGGGTCTATATAAAAAATAAAATATGACAATAATTAACTCTGGTTAAATCACTACATTGAAGGTTGCGACTGCTAGCGATTGTTTACGGAAGCTTTTCCCTAGGGATGGAGCGAACTTGGATTTTGATATCTACTATCGATATCATTTATATATCGATATATATCGATATATCGATACTTCGATATATCGATATATTGAAATATCGAAATATTGAAATATTGAAATATCGAAATATTGAAATATTGAAATATCGAAATATCGAAGTATCGATATATTGAAATATCGAAATATCGAAATATTGATATGGAAATAATATTTAGATGTATAGGTATGGAAATATTGATATATCGTATGAATGTATTAAATTGCTCCTAAAACTGCTAGGAATTTCAAAAGAAAATGTAAAAAGAAATAACACAGCCGTTCCAAAATATAGGGTCACCGACCAGATAAGAAAGAAAATGTGAATAATCTGAGTAATTGTCCATAAATCTTGTAAACGCTGCACTGCAAATGAGAATTATTTTGCCAAAGTAGGTATAAACTTCAATTAAGAACATAATTGTATCATGCGGTAAGGCTTCAATATATCGATATTTCGATATTTCAATATTTCGATATTTCAATATATTGATATTTCAATATTTCAATATATCGATATATCGATATTTCAATATATCGATATTCAATATATTCAGGTATCGATATTTCGATATTTTTTTGATATCGATATATATCGATATATCGATATTTTCTCCATCCCTACTTTTCCCGCCTCTTGGGATCAAAAAGATGATGATGAAGAAGCTCTTTTAGTTCCTAAGCTTGCAATGGCCGGATATTCAGTATTCATATTTTTAACAGATATTCAGTGGAATTTCATTGGCCAAATAGTATATAGATTTTTGATATAGCTATTTGCAAGATTTTCATTCATAATGTCACTGACATGTTAAGTAAGATAAGTCAGATATGTCGGGGGCAGGAAGGTCTGGATTGCCATGGCTATGTGATACTTTGTTGCCAAAATAACTTACAGGTGGAAGTTTTAGTATTTTATAATTTTATTTGGCGTATGGGTTCTGATATCACATGTTTCATTAAAATAATATACTAGGAAAACGCTCTGTGTAACGCGTTGATAAGCGAACACGGATACGTGCAACACCTCGAACCATAATCAATAATATACGTAAAACAATTGAAATCTAGAAGCACGATCCATTAAATTATATTAAAAAAATGAATTTGCTTCTCATTGCAAGTAACACTACACTCATGTGTATTTATTGGAATATTTAGGTATTATGGAATAATACAAAATAAAAATACATAGATTCAATCCACAAAATAGACCATTATCTAAGTGCTAATATGAGCAAACCTTATTTAAGAAATATTATCCAAACAGACCGTTCCGTTTAATAGAGCTTACCTAACACATTGCTTACCTAACATAAACCTAACTCGTTGGCTCTAGAAGAAACATATCGACTAAATAAATAAAATATTTTTTAAAATTAATTTCAATTAACAACTAACCAAACTGTTTCTACAATCAAGCAGACTTGCCGGTCTACAAATAATTAGCTCAACCTTTAAAAGGATTTAAAGTAAGACTGCATGTTAAAACTCTTATAATAACCTATACCTACATTAATTACATCTTTCTCAAGAAAATAATATAAAACCTAAGTATAACCTAGCAGGTATTGCTATAACTATATATCATACCGTAAAACGTATTCTAACAATAAAATAGATAGGCAGCTGCTTGCTTCCGAGCTGTTTTGAATGGGGCGCATCGAGCGACCGCAACGGACTCCTCGAACCTACAATGCTATTTATATGGGAAAACATGATTTTTTTATTTTATTTATGGACGGATCTTTCTCAAAAACTATACAGGTCTAAGTTAGTATGAGATGAAGGTGTGTGCAAAATTTCAGATCGATACGTTGACCGGTGCGACGTGGGTTGAACCAGCAAAAAAAACACACACAGAGAAAGTGCCGCAAGAGTCAAGTGGAGACGCTCGCTCCGCTCGCTTAATAAGTATAAAAGTAACCATTCATAGGTAACTAGGAAAACGCTCGGTGTAACGCGTTGATGAGCGAGCACCGACACGCACGACATCGCCAATCATAGCACGATCCATTCAATCAAAGATAACTTACTATACATTATTTATTACCAATTTTCCTTGCAACTTTTCATAAACACTCTGGATCAATTAAATAACAGTTTATTGTACTGATATTTTTCCATCAATCTCTTTGGACAGATATTCAAACACTTAAAACAGCAATAAGTCTGTAAATTCTTGACCGATTGTGCTGGAAATGTGTAAAATATGATGTTATCTAGTCAAAACGTCGTTTTCATAACTGTGAAACACAATCCATATCGTAAAATAAATTATTTTAGATAAGGTATACCTATACCTATGTATATGAAATACCTTCATTACATTTTAACTACATTAAGTATTGCAATATGATCAACTAAGAAAAGAATCTGTCTTACTTGATATTGAGAATAGCCATCTATAAACTTTGCTTTGCTACATAGAGCAACCCAGAATGCAGTGGAATTTCTGTTTTGAAATGTCATTTCTGACAGTTATTAAAACTGTCAATAAGTGCATCTATGTTCTTGACTGGTAGGGCTGAAAATTTGTAAAATAAGAGACAATGTTGGTCTGAACGACCATGCAAAATATGAGTTTGATTGATCAGATTAATCGAAGACCATTTGATAGGTCAAATGGTGGTGTGGCTATAGGCCGTTTTAAATTAAGTATACAAATGAAAAATATTGGTGCCAATCCTTGCTAAGTTTTAAGTTGCCAATCCTTGCTAAGTTTTAAGTTGATCGATTAAACCTTTATGATTGAACGGTTCCTTGTTAATTTTCAAAAATCACAGGATTTCGTTCAAAAAATATACCTGGGACCACCCATATGATATGATATGTAGTGTGTGTACACAATATCAGATCAATCTGTTGAACGGTCATTATTAGTTTCATATCGTTTAAAACTTTCTGCTCTAACTACCTTGCCTTGTAGATTCGAAGTCGCCTTGAATTTGACAGCCAACACGCAAAATGTCCCTAAAATGACAAAAACTTTTGAAAATAACGACAGATTAGAGTGAAAATTGGCAAAAATTACCTTAAATGTTGGTACCAATGACCATGCGAAGTTTTTAGTTGGTCGGTCAATCGGTTCCAGTTTAAATTTCAAAAATCACAGGAAAAATGGTTTCAAATTTGAACCAATTTGAGGATTTGGCTGAATTATTTTTTGATTGGGTACAATGTTGGTTGCAATAACTTTGCTAAATTTCAAATTGATCGAACCAACCAATCGAAAGATAATTTTTATAAAATTTGAACCAATCACAGGATCTCGTTCAGAAAAGATCCCAGGGATCGCATAGATTACGTTAGTATGTGTACAAAATTTCAGATCGATTGGTTGTGCGGTTTGACCTGGGCAGTGCAGGCAAAAAAAAACAAAAAAACACACAGAGAAAGTGCCATAAGAGTACCGTGGTGACGCTCGCTACGCTCGCTCAACAAGAAAAATTAAGAAAATACACAACAAATACATTCAAACATGGACAATTAGGTCTTCCATCCAGGCTATTGCATCAGGAGTAGCCAGGTAGATATCAGCAACATCCCCAGGAAATGAGTGAAGAGGGCATTCTTCTATAATGTGCTGGATGGTCTGCACAGGCGCACCACAATCACATTCTGGATGGTCCAACATTCCCCACTTATACAATAGACTAGCGCATCTCCCATGCCCGGTTCGAAGTCTATTTAACCTGGTCCAAAGATGTCGAGGAGATGGAAGCCAGGCGGGTAACTCGACGGATCCAGTGTAAATTCCAATCCTCTGTGTTGAAAACATGTCCACTCATGTTCCCAAGCCACATTCGTCTCGAAGCTCGCATTGCTAAGACTATCAGCCAGTATGTGAGCTGGGTGAGCATGTGCTCTCTTGTCAATGTATTTCTTGTATTTCACGAAACACTGGCAACAGAGGAGAATGTAAGATCACATAGGAAGGAAGAGGATATACGATAAGGAACTTATAAGAGTGTCAGGAGCTTGAGTCTTTGCCAAGAGATGAATAGTGATTGTTCATTATGGACCTATTCTAGAACTTTTAAATCCTCAATTCCACTGGAATTCAATTTCATGCAATGTAAATCCTTATGGCTGTAACCGGATTCCATCAGAATGGAATTGGAAAAACGTTCTAGAATAGTGCCCTGATGACGGTACTTGCCAAAATTATAGCGAAAATATATATACTTTACCATGTTTTTTTTTTATGAACCATGCTAAATTTTAAAAAGTACCATCACAGAACATTGAGAAACGGCCCCAAACATTTAGCATTCAACAAATTCATGTCGTAAGAGAAAAGCTCCAGCCTCCAGCCTCCAACTACTTATACATTTCACAATTACCACATCACAATCGGATAAAATATCGGAGAACATTGGTTTTAATCCGAGCGTGTAATACACGTTTCTATACACAAGGAGTAGTTTCTATTCCGCCCGACCGTATCGACGTTAACACTTGGAGTATTAGAACGCCGTGGCGATCAACAAGTAACCAAATAAGCAATAAGCAATCCAGTAACTCTGAGGATGAGCAAAAAAACTAAAAAGAGTGTCACAGGAGGAGGGGTGCTAGAGCCGGTGGGCCGTCACGCTTCAAGGCAGGGGGGGGGGGGGGGGGGGGGGCACCAATATGTGACACAGTGTCACAGGAGGAGGGGTGCTAGAGCCGGTGGGCCGTCACGCTTCAAGGCAGGAGGAGGGGGGGGGGGGGTGGGGGGGGTGCACCAATATGTGACACAGTGTGACAGGAGGAGGGGGCTAGAGCCGGTGGGCCGTCACGCTTCAAGGCAGGAGGAGGGGGGGGGGGGGGGGGGGGGTGCACCAATATGTGACACAGTGTCACAGGAGGAGGGGTGCTAGAGCCGGTGGGCCGTCACGCTTCAAGGCAGGAGGGGGGGGGGGGGGGGGTGCACCAATATGTGACACAGTGTCACAGGAGGAGGGGTGCTAGAGCCGGTGGGCCGTCACGCTTTCATATACCTATAGACATTTTAAAGAATTTTAAATTCAGTCCATATGTCAGAACCATACATTTCGCTAAAAAAAAAAACGGCGATATATTGATGAATTTCGCAGCCCTATTCTATTTAGTGTGTAAAGATATTTGGTGATGTCCGTATAGGGCAAAGGGATTTAAAAAGTGTAACAAGGAAAAGGGGTGACAAAATATCCCATTTTAAGCGTGATCCTTAATGCACAACTCCTGTGACTTCCAAGTTTTTAGCATGATTTAGTCCAGAGATGGGTAAGTTACTTGTAAAAAGGAACTCTGCTTATTTCGCTCATGAGCTCTGTAATTAGCAACACGTTACAGTAAGTTTATGACTTTCATTTTGTAATATCTTTGGAATATTTCGACGTGAAAATTCTCAGATTTTGAAACGTAGAATCGAAACTGTGGAAAAGATGATAGAAATGTTCTACTTTTTATGAGAAAATAATCCCTGTACCAAATGGTAAATACTAGGAAAACGCTCTGAGTAACGCGTTGATGAGCGAGCACGGATACACGCAACACCTCGAACCGAAATTATGTCTATCGAAAATGTCATTAAAAGCCAATAATTCTTGAATTTCGTCACAGACTTGTATAAATATCTCCAAAATTTCCAAAAATATTGGTCCCAATAACCTTGCTAAGTTTTAAGTTCATCGATTAAACCTTTGATTGAACGGTTCCTTGTTAAGTTTCAAAAATCACATGATATCCTTCAAACAATATACCTGGGACCAATCATATGATATGATATAACTGTGTACACAATATCAGATCAATCTGTTAAACGGTCATTATTAGTTTCATTTCGTTTGAAACTTTCTGCTCTAACTACCTTGCCTTGAACTGAAGATTCGAAGTCGCCGTGAATTTGACAGCCAACACACAAAATGTCCCTAAAATTACAAAATCTTTTGAAAATAACTACAAATTAGACTGAAAATTGGCAAAAATACCTTAAATGTTGCTACCAATTACCATGCGAAGTTTTTAGTTGGTCGGTCAATCGGCAATACCCGCTGCACGAGAGCGGGTATTGCGTTGATTGTTTGAGTATCTCCTTGCAGCAGTCTGGTCGGGGGTCTCTTTGCTCCTTGATGCTTTATTATTAACGACATTTTGTTTCAACCTTTTAGATTTAGCTTCGTCAGTTTCTTGATCTTCAATTTCACGCAGACGCTTTTTCGCCTTTATGGCTTTCATTCTAGCAGAAGTCTTTCCATTTTTCGGCATGTTTAAATAGGGATAAGATAGGTAATGAAAAAGTAAGAAGTAGAGTACCTACCTAATTAAAGTACAATAATATTTGTGTGATCAATGTTTGAAATGCACGAAATGTGTGCTCAAAGACGTAATGTATTCAATGTCGTAATGTTACGAAATGAATCTTGAACAAAACTTCGCAAATATGAAAATAAAGTAAACACCTTTCAACTAATAAGCGAAAGGAATCAAAGTTCCACACAAAAAAACGGATCAGGTAAAATAGTAACTACCTAGTTTAGAAACGGAATGAATCCAACGTTCCACAATTAAAATAAGACAACGTAATGTTTTGAACTGAATGAATCAAAACTTTCAAAAAAAAATAGCAACCTTCAAGGAAATGTCAGGCTAGACAGAAGCTCAGAAACGGAATAAATCCAACGTTTCCAAGAAGAAAATAATTTGAAATAATCAATCCCCTGGACAAAAACTGTAGATACCTAATATCTATGCTTTAAAAGCGATTCAATTTTACTAATACCTTCACAAAGTACACCAAATTGCCAAAATTATCAACGAAAAGAAGCAAAATGCAGGAGAGATTTGGAATGACGTGTGAACGCTAGAAGAGAACAAACGCCACTCAATGATATTATTGAAATGTGAGCTTATGTTTCTAATCCCTCCTGGATGCAAAATCAGCCAAGTAGAAACACGGGAGGCACGGCCATCAGAACTACGAATTGCCGAAAAGACAATCAAGGTCCTTAAAAACTCGAAATGATTTGTTGGAAACTATGATCCAAATTGAATTATTCAAATTTGATCAACTCAATAAACATAAAAATATCTGCTTTTCACTAAAAAAAGTGTACATACCATCTAAACACTCTTGTACCTAAAGCAAATCAGATTCAGTTGCATTGGAAAGACATTCATTTTCAATGTTTCATTTCTGACAGCTATTAAAAATGTCAATAAGTGCATACTTTCTTGACAGATTCGGCTGAAAATTTGTAAAATAAGTGACATTGTTGGTCTTACTGACCATGCTAAATATGAGTTTGATCACATTTCTCGAAGACCATTTTCATTTTTTAGGCTATCAGGAGATACTTATTTTAACAATGAACCAATGGATGGATTTCAAAAAAAAATTGGGTCTGCAAACAGAGAAGGTTGTCTTTACATGTGTGCAAAATTTCAGGTCGATCGGTGAAACGGTGCGACTTCTATTGCTTCCTTTAGCATACAAAAAAAAACAAAAAAAAAACAAAAAAAAAAAAAAAAAAACAGAGGTCCGTGCTAAAAGAGCCAAATGGAGTCGCTCGCTTCGCTCGCTCAATTACTTATGAAAATGAAACTAGTAATGAAAGCATAAAAACGTGCGAAAATGATGTTCTACTGACTGTGCAATATAATTGCGTCAATTTTCCTCAATTATAAAATCAATTAAACACAGCGCTCTATACGCCTGCAGTCTTATCACAATAATTGTTATGTAATATGCTACACATGTGACAATTAACCTGAATAAAATATCTTTAAATTGCACTTAAAGATTATATACTTATAATCACCCCTGTATACTTCTACGAATACTATATCTCAAAAAGTCAAGGCATGGTGATCGCAAGCTGTATGCAATGGAGAAAGTGCTGAAAATGGTGCCATGCAACGTGATACCCTTGGGTTGCTTCTGAAGTTAAGATATAAAAGGACGTCAAGTCAAAGGGCGGTCAATCGTCTTCGTCTAGTGTCAGTACAAACAAGTGGTCATGACTGGTTTTAAACTTTTAGTTCTGTTTACCGTGGTAGTCGTCTTTACAGGTATACCATTCAGTTCTTCATTGGCAAGATCTACACAATTATCTGTGCTATTACCTCGCTTTGTCTGAAAGAGCTTTATACAATATTAGTTTATCTGTTATAACAGTAAAACTTTATGATTATAAATGCTCGATCAATTTTTAAAATTAAATTGGTATGATCAATCATGGTATGGTTAAATAATATATTGGTATAACGGAATAAAGTTATGGCGGTAACCTTTCGTGAATCTGGCCCCGCAGAGATAGAAGGTTGAAAATCATTTTTTTCCGATTATAATCAAAGCTCTATCAATCAATTTGTACACACATACCTACAGCTTTATTGATAAGCATTCTCTTACAAAATGACTGGTGTCAACTTGGATGTCATCATAACAAATCGAAATGGATAACAGAATTACTATAATATGCCTTTCATCGAAGCTTGAAATAGTATCTAAGCACCCTGGTACATATAGCAAATCAGATTCTATTCATTTGGCACTGGAAAACATTCATTTCGATACTTCATCTCTGACAGCTATTAAAAATGTCAATAAGTTCATACGTTCTTAATTGATTGGGACGAAAATTTGTAAAATAAGAATCAATGTTTGAAAAATATGAGTTTTAACAGATTTATCGAAGACCATTTTCATTCTTAAGCCTATTAGGAGATGTTTATTTAAATTTTAACCAATTAGTGGATTTCAAAAATATTTGGGTCTGCAAACAGAAAAGGTTGTATCTTCATGTGTGCATAATTTCAGATCGATCGGTGAAACGGTGAAACGGATTGCTCCAGTTAGCAGCAAAAAAAAACTGAGGTCCATGTCAAAAGAGTCAAAAGGAGTCGCTCGCTCAAATAGGTCTGTTTGCCTGTCACCACTTTTCAGCACTTTCTCCACCAAAATGGCAAAGCAGTTCAAAATTGCAATGGTATTGTGAACTGCTTTGCCATTTGGGTGGAAGATAGTGGTGAAATGTGGTGACATTACGGACCTAATGCTATAACTCTATAAGCATTAGTTATGTCAGTTCTAGGTAGGATGCCCCCCCCCCCCCCCCCTGGGATGATGTAATAAATCCAGAGCACGTATTTATTAGTTTATGAATACTTTCCTAACTCCATGTCATGGAAGCATTTGCTCATTCCATTAGGAAATATAACGTTCTTCAGCCAGGTCAAGACTGCACTTTTTTTTACATAAATGTCTTTGGAAGGACCTCTCCTATTATGTGCAATGATGCATATTATTATATTTCATAATTTGGACATCCAAGACTGCACATAATGCCCATAGGCCATTTTCAACTTTTAATTTGTTCAAGACTGCACTATCGACAAATTTCCACTGCTATTTACAGATAGTGCAGTATTGAACCACAATTATACGTAAACCTGGCGTCAAAACTAAATCCAATACAACGTTTTTTCCATATAGTGCAGTTTTGCTCTAGATTTTACCAAGTTAAATCTGTCTTTTGAAATAACACTTTAGAAGAATGTTAGTTCAATACTGCACTATCTGCAAATAACGCTGTATTGTACAAAGCTATTATCTATATTAATTAATATTGCCAATAATAATCCAATCAATATTTTGAAAAGTACGCAATGCGTATTTCTGTTGAGACTAATTACATAATAACATAAAAAATAATTAGTTAATTTAAAATACTTCCACCAAAAGTCCTTGTTAAATAGAAATTCTTCAAATTTTCTTGAAATACCTACACCTCGAACAATAACAAATGCAAATACGGAACCAAAAACATGTGTTACGGGATTATTTTACGATATATCTTGAAATATAATCTTGAAATTTCCCATAAGCTAACATGGACGGAGGTAAAAACTTAACTTAAATCATCAGCAGTAATTGAAATATAAACTACACATTAAAAATTTTGAGCATTTTTTAAAGCTCTAATTTTTCTGATAATTTTAACCGTTTTCAAATGTTGTGTTACGGGATTAAATAAAGAGTTCATCTATAAAAACAGCCTAATTTCGATTGTTTTTATTAGAAACATCTGAAAATCAAGTTGAGTACTTATTTCGTACTGCATAAAATATTTTAATTTAATAGCAATTTCTTGATAAAATATCATATTTCTATACAGAAATAGTATAAAATATATCAACAAAAAATATATATCTGTCTAACATTTATTGAGCGAGCGAAGCGAGCGTCTCCTTTTGGCTCTTTTGGCACGGACCTCTGTTTTTTGTTTTTTTTTGTTTTTGTTTTTGTTTTTGGCTGCTAATAGCCGATACACAGGTCGCACCGTTTCACCGATCGATCTGAAATTTTGCACACATGTAAAACCAACCTTCTCTGTTTGCAGACCCTAATTTTTTTGAAATCCATCAATTGGTTGAAATTTAAATAAACATCTCCTGATAGGCTGAAAAATGAAAATGGACTTCGACAAATGTGATCGACCTTATATTTTGCATGGTCATTAACATTAACATTGTCTCTTATTTTACAAATTTTCAGCCAAATCCTCCCATTGGTTAAAATTTAAAAAAATATTTTATGTGCTTTTTGAAATTTAAGCCAGAACCGTTTGACCGATCAACTTAAAATTTTGCATGGTCATCGGGTCCAACATTATTTGTATTTTTGACAATTTTTAGACTAAACTGTGTTTAAATTCAAAAGTTATTGACAGTTTACGGATATTTTGCGTGTTGGCTATCATACTTCTCGAATTTCATATTTCACGGCATCTTCGAATCTTCACTTCAAGGTTGTTAGAGCAGAAACTTTCAAACGTATATTATGAAACTGATATGACCGTTTAAAATTTTTTTGAACGATATCCTGTGATTTTTGGAAATTAACAAGGAATCGGTCAATCATAAAGGTTCAATCGATCAATTTAAAACTTTGCATGGTTATTGGGACCAATATTTTAGGAATTGTTGGAGATTTTCATACAAGTCTGTGACAAAATTCAAGAATTATTGGATTTTAATTACATTTTCGATAAACATAATTTCGGTTCGAGGTGTTGCGCGTATCCGTGCTCGCTCATCAACGCGTTACTCAGAGCGTTTTCCTAGTTTATTTATTAATCATACATCAAGTCACTGACTTGAATTACGTGGACTAAAGAGCCTCTACTTTAACTGTTATTCTGATTTGTTATATGCGATTTTGAAATATTGAACGCCGATTCTCAACAATAAAGTTTAGCAGAAAGTATATTTTATTCTCCGAGCTACCTGGCTGCAGAATTATTCTACATTTCCTTCTCGGGCCGTTTCAATCCTCTCTTTTAGGGAAGTGATTTGCATATGAATCTGTCCACGAAACTGAATACCTGGTTTTTGTGCTCTTCAATTCAAAACATATTTTTGTGTAATTTTTGAGCGAGCGAAGCGAGCGTCTCCTTTTAGCTCTTTTGGCACGGACCTCTGTTTTTTTTGTTTATATTTTTGGCTGCTATCTGGAGCAATAGAAGTCGCACCGTTTCAGACCCTAATTTTTTTGAAATCCATTCATTAGTTAAAATTTAAATAAATATCTCCTGATGGGTTGAAAAATTAAAATGGTCTTCGATAAATCTGATCAAACTCATATTTTGGCAATACAGGTCAGAGTTTTTCTTTGATCGAGCTGAAATTTTGCTAACATGTAAAACCAACCTTCTCTGTTTTCAGACCCTAATTTTTTTGAAATCCATTAATTGGTTAAAATTTAAATAAATATCTCCTGATAGGCTGAAAAATGAAAACGATCTTCGATAATTCTGATCAAACTCATATTTTGCATGATCATT
Organism: Leuctra nigra; assembly: GCA_934045905.1. NCBI lineage: Eukaryota > Metazoa > Arthropoda > Insecta > Plecoptera > Leuctridae > Leuctra > Leuctra nigra. The sequence continues at coordinate 10,461,996 of OW203766.1, read as the reverse complement.
AAGACCAACATTGTCTCTTATTTTACAAAATTTCATCCCAATCAGTTAAGAACGTTTGAACTTATTGACATTTTTAATTTCTGTCAGTAATGAAGTAGGTATCGAAATTAATGTTTTCCAGTGCCACTTGAATTGAAATGATTTGCTATATTTACCAGGGTGCTTAGACGCTATTTTCAAGTTCGATGAAAAGCATATACTTTTATGTTGTTGACTGAGTGGATCATATTTCAATTCAATATGGATGCATATGTTTTCTGTGCGTTGTGTACGCAATTCCGGTTCGAGAATTTGCACGTACCCGTGCTCGCTCATCAACGCGTTACACTGAGCGTTTTCCTAGTTATTGAGCGAGTGAAGCAAGCGACTCCTTTTGACTCTTTTGACACGGACCTCTGTTTTTAGTTTTTAGTTTTTGTTTTTGGCTGCTAACTGGAGCAATAGAAGTCGCACCGTTTCACCGATCGATCTGAAATTTTGCACACATGTAGAGACAACCTTTTCTGTTTGCAGACCCTAATTTTTGTCAAAATCCATTCATTGGTAACAATTTAAATAACGGAACAGGTTTGTCTGAGTGGTAATGCTCTGAACTTGTATTCCGGTGGCCCGGGTTCGATTCCCGCGGCCGTCTTTCCTGACTGGGTTTTTTTCGTGGTATTCCCTCAGTCAACAGGCAAATGCTGGGAAGGTACCCTACTAATAGGCCACGACCGCCTCCTTCCCACCTTCCATCCTAACCTACTCTTCACCATCATCTCCCAATCATCATCGTAATCATTCATCCGTCGCCATTAGCCTCGCTGCAGAACAGTGCGACGTTAAACCCCAGACAACCATTCGATGCGGCTTGACGCGACGAGTCCATTGACATTAAGTTCGAATCAATGGGACAAAAATTGAGCTGTCAAAAGCAAATTAATTATATTTGATAGATTTTTTTGTGTGAAAAAGTTGAGCTACCGTTCGAAAATTTACATAACTTTAGATTACTTCGCAGGTTACCTTCTAATCAGGTCCAAACCCTTTCTAAGTAAGAGATTCCCTAAATTTCCATAATTTTCAATATAGATTACTTATTGTTAAAACTTTAACCAAAATTTATTCTTGTAGAATAAACCTTCCTGAACATTGTGTTGTAACAATGCAACCTGAACAATGTAACATTTATTGAATTTTCACATATCAACGGTATTATGGGTGAGACGCCTTCCTATAGAGCTTATGGCGTTACATGGTTAATTTTCTTGCATAGCTTGCGTAGACTTTTTGAGAATCTCTTAATCTAGAATAACTCATTTTGATATTGATATTAACGTTTGAGTTGCAATACGCAAAATCATTTCATGTCATTTTTTTTCTTTTTGAATGCAAATTTTCCATGTAAAACGCAATAAGCCATCTATCCCACAGAAGCATGGGCATATATATCCCACACATATATAGAATAGATGCCCAAAAATTAGACGTTTTGAAAATATTTTTTTATCTGTCAAATTTTGTTACAGAACGAAAAAAAGCGTGGGTACAGTTAAAAGAATTACATTTTGAAAATTTGAATCAAATCACAGTATTAGTTTAAAAGTTACATCAATTCTTTGAAAGGCTATTCCCTATTTGTTTTTTAGACGATGCCTTGATTTGGGGGGAGGGGGGAGGGGCATACTGCCCCCTGAATTCGCCCTTGCTTTTGGTTGATTTTTACAAATTTTCATATAAAATAATTGTAGCATACTTCCCTATTGTGTATAATTCTTGTTGATGTTGTTTCTAGAGCTCGATGTTGGTGTAGTCTCAGATAAAGGACAGATGGTAAGTAGGCAAACGCCATGCAGAAATTAATAGTAATAGTAGTAGTTTTTATTTCCAAATTTGTTATTACATTACAGATGTAGCACTTTATCAAATATAATACCCTTTCATACAAGTATCAGTGTGCAGGTGTTTGGAAAATAATCATAAGATTAGCATGTAGAAAGAATATGTACATATGAAGTTATAAATATTGATGCGTATCCATATCAAGTAGCTTAAAAGTAACTTTAGTTTAGTTGCATATTTTTACAGTTTATTCATAATAAAATATAGAAGGTAAATAAACCATAAAGTTTGCAGTCAGTCAAAATATTATGCCAAACGCTTGTAATATTTGTATTAATTTAATATAAAAATATTCTATGTGCATGCAAACAAAATTAAAATCGATAAACATCAATTCAAACTCCTACAAAAACAATATGCAACTTAGGCTGCATTTCACCAAGATTCTAAACCCGGGTTAGAGGTAGTAAACCTGGTTTAGAGGCCCCTAAACCAGGTTTACCGCCTCTAACCCGGGTTTAGAATCTTGGTGAAACGCAGCCTTAGGGCCGGTATTACCAAAGTTAATCTGAGCCGGATTAACTAAATATTGGACTAAATTGGCGGCACAGCCAATCAGATACCTCAAAATGATTGAAACAGTTGAATTTAATCCAAAAGTTAGTTAATCCAGCAAATTTAACTTTGGTAATACCGGGGCTTAATCTGTTATTATGTTTTTCATCTATGATCAATATGAAATATGGTTTTTGATTTTTGCTGATAACCACAAATAGGTACCTGATGTGAATAAATACCAACGGCAAGATGAAAAGATTTTTCTTTGAGTGGGATTCGAACCCATAACTACCTTCCGATATCCAGCAGTGTTGGGTAAGTTCCTTTTGAAAAGGAACTAGTTCCAGTTCCAAGTTCCTCGCCGAAAAAAGGAACTAGTTTCAGTTCCAGTTCCTTCAATAATGAGAGGAACTATTCCGTTCCTAGTTCCTTTATAAAAGGAACTTAGTTCCTTTTAGTTCCTTTTTAAAGAAAGGTGTAATTTTAATTGGTATTGGAATTTTTTAATTGGAACACTCGAAATCCACATTATTTTCTCCCGAAAACAAATATTTTCTCAGATTTTTAAATGGTAAAACATTTTTGTTTGCTGCCATATTTCAATCACTGTATCACAGCAGTTTCGAAAAGATTATAAGAGAGATAAGAAGAAAAAATTCAGTGGCGATGTTATGTGTCTGTCCTACGTCCTACACAGTGATCGGAAAGGAAATGTGAGGAAGGAAACAAAGTAAAAGCTAAAAAGACGACGATCTGAAATCTGAAATCTGTGTGCCTGCGCACTGCACTTGTTCACGAGTCATTAGTCATTACTAGGAATGGAGTTCTAAGGGTAGGCCATGCGACTACAGGTAGATAGATGTCCATTGTGTTCAGGTGACGACGGGTTGAGTTTTTTTTAGATGCCAAATAGCTAGGGGGACATCTGACTTCACTTCTGACAGAATTAAACCAATATGTTGCTTCTAGACGCGTGCAGTTTTTCGGAATAAAAGTACAGTCAAGTTTTAAAAAAGGAACTTAGCAAAAATCGTTACAGTTCCTCAAAAAAAGGAACTTAACCGTTCCATAGTTCCTCCCTAGAAAAAAGGAACTAAGACGTTCCATAGTTCCTAAGAAAAGGAACTAGTTCCTAGGAACGGAACTATTTCGTTCCGTTCCTACCCAACACTGATATCCAGTCAGATGCTTTACCAACTGAGATACCAACTCAGTTCATATTACAGCTGCTTTGTTCCAATACCTATTATTTATATAATTTTCCTGTAAATACAAGATGGCTAGTGTAGGCCCCTCTTTAGCCGAGTACAGAGTTTCGATTTCAGATTAGTAGCAGAGCCAGATACATAAAGGTACATAAAGAAGGTACAATAAACGAGAATTATCAAGAATAGAAAGAACACAAAAACAAAGCACTGAGTTCGAAAATAGTTCAAGGCGGTAATGTTTATATATGATTATGTATGAATAAGAACAGAACATGAGATGTAGTAGATGGAGATCGCACACACTCGAGGAAAGAGAAGTCGACTCCGGTGCCGATGAGAGGTCCTACGTTGAGGCGAGGCCGCGGTCGACGTCGTCGTCGTCGCTCCAGATCTTCGGCGGCGGAGGGTTAGGGGGGTGCGGCAATCTGGCGGGTGGAATTGATGGGGAAGGGGACGGCTAAGTGGTCTGAGTGGTCGTCGGACGGCCGTCTTCTTCGGCGAGAGTCCGGCACGAAGGGAGGCGACGTTCAGCCACGTCAGATCGCTCGTATGAGATCGAGTCCCAGACCGCAGCGGCTTCTTCTCTCCCCGAGGTTTGGCAGCGGGGATCGGACGTTTTGGCTTTTGTTCGGCGTCCAGTGGCGACACGGGACGCTTGCGTGAGTCCTCGGGTGGTTGGACGGCGGCGGTCTCGATGGCAGGTGTTAGGTGAGGGCGGGCCACAGCGACCTTGGCCACCCCTGGGGTTGTGGTTTAGTAGTGACGTCATGCTCCAGGATGCAGGAGGACTGATGACATCTGACACTGGAGCAGAGCTGGTCGAGGGAGACTGTTTATCGGCGATAACTGCGGAGGACCGTGACACTGACAGGTTCTGCCACACATTCTGTGACACCTCGCGAAGAGGGTCTCGAAGTCGGTTCGAAAATGTACAAAGAGCATGTGAGAATCTGACCAGGGTACGAGACCGAGCTAAGCGCGCCTCCAATCTTGATATAGCGCGGTATGTGCTTCTTCAGGACGATTTTCACCGTCCTGACGCCGTTCTCGACCTGGTAGCGATCGATTGGTCGATCTCACCGCCGCCGTAGACTTGGAGGTGCTGTTTGATGATCTCGTTGCTCATCTCGAGGGGCAGGTTAAAGACGCGGATGGTGATGAAACCGAGAGCACTGTGATCGAGACTCACCTCACTGATCGAGCCGTCCAGGTGAGCGAAGGGCGCCAGTAGTATGCATGGTAGTCTGGGACAACAAAGGATGCCGCCGTCAATCATCATTAGTCACGGTCAATTAGTCAAAGGGTGCCGCCTATTGTCCTGTCAATCATAATCACACGGTCAATTACACCTGTCAATCATCATTACTTCCGGTCAATTAAACAAATTTGCATAATCAATCTCAATCAATCAAAAAAGTGCATCCAATCAATTAAAAAGTGCATAATCAATCCATTTAATCAAGTGCATATTAAATTCAATCAATTAAAAAAAGTGCACCTCACCGATTCATACAACTTTTACGCGGAAGCAAGTCGTCATATCAAGGGATAGAGGGGGAATTAGCACTAGAGTGCTAGGCGTATTTTAATCGAATTTTTAATCGAATTTGCATATCAAAAAGGGCGTTTTAATCCAATTACCCTATTAAATAGTGCATTTCAATCGAATTAACCCATCAAAAAGCGTCCTTTAATCAAGGTGCATATTAATCTTGGTCGTCAGACGTGCGCGCATTGCCGTGTCCTCTTGGAATCAGTAGCTAACTTGAAAACGCAGGTGTAGTACTACGTCATCGTGACCAGGTAGGGAAAGGGTGTGGTCCTTTTGTATCCAACAACGACATCACTTAGCCATCAATAGGAACATGGGTTAAGCTCTATTGTTAATGTTTACGCCTGAGTATGTATATAGTGCGCATCATTGGTTTTCTTTAGACTAATCTTAAACGGACATCCCTTCTTAAACAATAGAAATGAGGGTGCGCTGCCCAACCCTTGGCACAGGTGCTTTGAAAATCAGGTCAGTGGGCGTGAGAAAAGGTATCTAGGTCACTACGTCACACGGAGGATAACGAATAGCAGAGCTTGATTTGGGAATAGGGGCGTATACAGTTTAAGGATAGGATCGCTGACTATACGTTTTGTTTCTGCGCATCCGTTACTGCGCATTCTAAACTGAGTTGCGAGTTTAGGATTGTTATTTGAAATAGGAATACTTAGACCAAGAATTGTCATTACGTTCTCAGCTCTTGTAGCAGTCAGTTCGTAGTTGCGCTTATTCATTGTGTTTGGAAGTTTTTGTGTGGTTTGGAGTTAGTGTTTGAAGTGATTTTTCGAGTTAGTTTCTGCTTTTGCGTTTGATTTGCGGTTGTGAAGTGTTTTAGAGTGTTACGGTTTTAATTAGACTTGCGCTGCTTGTTTCAAGTGAGATTGCCGAACAACGTTCTAACATTTATCTGTTTAATTCTGAATTAAGTTTTTATTAACGATTTCTAACAGCGAGTTTTTCACCACTGTGCTTTAATAAAAATCTGTGTTGGATTTATTCCATAGATTTTTATATTTCTTCATTGACGGTTTTTGAAAGCAGTCAATTTTTAAGTTGTGTGATTTATTCCGCATCTGTTTTATACGTGATTCAGTCCGTATCTTTTTATACGTGATTAGTCCGTATTTTCTGTTTTGCCACTACAATAAAATGGAGGCAAATACCAATAGTGCCAATTTCACACTGACTCCGCCAACCCATCCGAGGCGTGAGCGTGAAACGACAGGAGATCGTGTTTCGGTTATTATGGTGCCACGGATTGCCCCCACACCATCAAGGGCAGTCGCGGAGGAACCGGAGCAGCAAGAACCATCTCAACAAGAACCACCTCAACAAGAACCGCCGCAGCTTGTTCAACGCGACACATCGCCTCGTCATGAACCAGTAAGGTACTGGCAGCCATGGCGAGGTGATTCGCAAGAAGAAACATCGTCTGAACACCATGAAGCTGCTGAACCGCACTCTCCAGAACCGGGTCCCTCACACCGTCCGGATCCGATTCGTCGTCCAACACCGACGCGCCGAGAACCTTCGCCGCAACCGGGACCATCCCATCGGCCAGATCCGGTCCGGTTGGTCGACTATTCCGACAGCGAGGACTCGGTTGAAGAGGAGCAGCGTCCCCCAACACCGCAACAACAACAACACGGAGCTGGTGCCGTCCCTGGCAGGGGTTTCAATGTCATAAATGAGCATGTGGTCAGGCTGCGCCAGTATAAAACTAATTTTCGGAAAGTTGAAATTTCTATGGACGAAGTCCCTGCTGGCGTCAATCCCCTCCAGTGGCTAAGGAGAACTTTAAATAATTTAATAGACTACTTAAAATCGGACGAGGTTCAACCATACCATAAAGTTGGTATGAAAATATTCAGTTCTACAGCCCCTCAAGACCCCATCATAATTACTTTCATGCTTGCCTCCCAACTCGATGCGGACGTCATAATGTCACGCATCGAGAAGGTTTGTCAGAGCAATAAATCGTTTTTAAGTGGAGGCACACTCACAATTTTACTCACGCATATCGACCTCCCTGTGGGTACTGGTCGTGCTCGTGGCTGCGTACCGAGTTTTGTCTCAAACGACTCAAAAGCAAAACATAAAACTAGCATTATTCGCATTGTAAATAAAGACACCCTCTGTCTGGCTAGGGCTCTGGCTGTTGCTGTGGCTATTCATGAAAAGCCACATGATTGGGATGGCATTAGGAAGGGAAGACTTATTCAAGGTGATATTGCTGAAAACTACTGTACTGCTGCAGGAGTAGATTTGGTTCAGCACGGAGGAGGCATCGATGAGGTTCGTGCTTTTCAGCAGTACTTTTCAAAATACACCATCACCGTCTATGGTTCATTGAGTGGTACGAAGCAGGATGTTTTGTTTGAGGGACCAGCGTCAGTGAAAGGGCATGAGAGATTGAACATCGACCTCTGGATGCACGACAATCACTTCGATGTGATAACAACGGTCACAGGCGCATTCGACTGTTCGTATTATTGTCGTGCATGCCATGTTTGCTCTTCCAACGTAGGTGACCATCAATGCATGTTCCGATGCCCCTACTGCAGGTTTACGGAAGATTGTTGTCCGAACGGTGTTTCAAGACACGAATGCTCTACTTGCAATAGAGTTTTTCAGAGTAGCAAGTGCTTTGCTAACCATAAAATGGGCGGTACTTATGGCAAAAACGCGTCAGTGTGTGACACTTTGAAAATATGTATGCATTGTAACGCTTTTGTAGATTATTCAAAGGGACGACGAGGCCATATTTGTGGGGAAATGTATTGCTGCATGTGTAAAAAGTACTGTCGGGCTAGTCATCAATGCTACATGCAGAAAGTGGAACCTGAAAAGTCGAAAAATAAAAATAAAATATTCACTTTCTTCGACATAGAGGCAACACAGTGTACCCCTATGGATGGCCATGACAGCATATTGGAGCATGAACCGAACCTCATTGTTTCCCAGCAAGTGTGTCTCAGATGTGCTTCTGACTCCTCGATCACTGCATCATGCGATGCATGTTCCCCCAACGAAGCAAGGCAACAAGTTTTCAATGGACCGTCTCCTCTCACATCATTCTTCCAACATGTGACTAAACATCGGAAAGGCGTTTCAGAAAACATGTTGATTGCTCATAATATGAAGGGGTACGACGGACATTTTGTTTTGGGACACATGGTAAATGAGTTGAAGATGAACCCCACCATCATACAGAGCGGGTCTAAGCTTATGCTTATGTCAGTAAAAGGTTTATCTGTCAAGGACTCTCTAAATTTTATGCCAATGGCTCTTAGTAAACTTCCTGCGGCTATGAATCTTGAAGATCATTTTAAGAAGGGTTTCTTTCCGCACTTTTTCAACCGGCCAGAGAAATTTGGCTATGTTGGTCCACTTCCCGATCCTAAGACCTACGGGTGTGATGCCATGGACATAAAGGGTCGGAAAAACTTTATGGACTGGCATGACAATGAAGTGGCCAACAACAAAGTCTTTGATTTCGATCAAGAGCTGCGTGACTACTGCGTCAGTGATGTGTCCATCCTCAGAGAAGCTTGTCTCTCATTCCGAAAAGAGTTTCTAGCGGAAAATAACATCGATCCGTTCTGGCAGGCAGTCACTATAGCCAGTGCTTGCCTGCTAGTGTTTCAACAAAACTTTTTGCAAACTGACAGCATTGGACTGATTCCTGTTGGTGGATACAGAATGGCTGACAAGCAGAGTCATGCAGCTATTCTCTGGCTGGATTGGGTTGCTTCCAAGAACAATATTGACATTCAACATGCCGGAAACGGTCGGGAGTTTATTCTGCACAGCCGCTGCAAGGCAGACGGGTATTACAAGAACGCTGACGGTCGACAGACCATTCTTGAGTACCATGGCTGCTTCTGGCATGGGTGCCCCAACTGCTTCAAAAACAGGGACAGTCACATATCCAATACGAACGCGGATACAATGGGCAAACGATTTGAGTCTACCGTACGGCGTACTGCATTTCTGCGTAACGCCGGCTACGAGGTTGTTGAAATGTGGGAATGCCAGTTCAATGAATTGAAAAAGACCACCCCTGAATTAGTTGAATTTATTAAACAACACCCCAACAACAACAAGGAACCGCTCGATCCCAGGGATGCCTTCTTTGGAGGACGAACCAATTGCACCAAGACTTACTTCAAACCACCTCAAGGGTCTACGGTGCAATACTTAGACGTCTGCTCCCTTTATCCCTGGGTGAATAAATATGGGGCGTATCCCTTAGGTCATCCGAAAATCTATCATGGTGCGAAGTGTAAAGACATTGTTGGCCCCAATTTTGACATTGCTGGGGTCAATGGATTTATTAAATGTAAAGTAGTACCTCCAGCCAACTTATACCATCCCGTTCTACCAGTGCGACACGACGGCAAGCTGCTCTTTCCTCTGTGCCGCACTTGTGTTGAGACCACGTACAATGGTGAATGTCCACATACGAACGATGAAGATCGTGCGTTCGTTGGGACGTGGGTCTCAATGGAACTGCAAAAGGCTGTGTCCCTGGGGTATAGGTTGATCGCCATCTATGAGGTATGGCAGTATAACACCACAACCTATGATCCCAACACCAAGTCAGGAGGCCTCTTCACGGGGTACATCAATCAGTTCCTTAAGGCCAAGGTTGAGGCAAGTGGCTGGCCTGATTGGTGTACCGATGACTTAAGCAAAGCCGAATACATCAGGCAGTTTGAGGACCGTGAAGGGGTCTCTCTTGATCAGGGTAGAATTGAGAGCAATCCAGGTAGACGACATTGGCCAAACTGATGCTCAATAGTTTTTGGGGCAAGTTTGGCCAGCGTCTGGACCTGACGAAACATGAGATTGTGGACAACAACAGTAAATACATGGATTTAGTGTGCGATCCTGGCAAGACAATAAACACTGTCGACCCTCTCTCCAACGATAAACTCTTGGTTACGTGGAATGACCACAGCGAGGCTGGAGCTGGGTCCACAAAAGCAAGCGTTGCCATCGCCGCCTTCACCACCGCGCTGGCACGCTTGAAGCTCTATTCTTACTTGGAAGAGTTGGGAGAGAGGGTGTTGTATTTCGATACCGACAGTGTGATTTTCGTGTCGAGACCTGGTGATTCGGCAATCCCCACTGGCGATTTCTTGGGTGAGATGACCGATGAACTCCTTTGCTATGGCAAAGGTTCATACATCTCTGAATTTGTCAGTGGAGGGCCAAAAAATTATGCCTACAACGTGGCTTGTGGCGGTGATGTAGATAATGTAAAGACGGTGTGTAAGGTTCGAGGTTTTACCCTCAACTATTCAGCGAGTAAATTAATTAACTTTAATGCTATTAAAGATGCAATTCTTGAAAATGCTCCACCAGTCTATGTACATAATCCTCACAAAATTGTTAGGGTTAAGCCTTTTAAAGTAGGGACACGGTCCGAGAAGAAAATGTATCAGCCAGTTATAACCAAACGAAGGAGAATTTCAAACAACGACACTCTACCGTTTGGCTACAAAAGGGCACGTATGAGTTAGTTAGTTGTATCGTAGATGGTTGTTGTACATAGTATAAATGTAGTTTGAGCTCACGGAGAAAGAGTAATTCACACTTCTAAGTTTTAATTATAGCTTTTAAGTATGTAAAGTTAGATTAGGACTCTATCGATGGTTGGAACTTTGACGCAGTGATAGGGCTTTAATACCAATACCAACCAATACTTGTTAATACGTGTCTATACCTGTTGTGGCACTCCAACGTTTTCCCTAATACCTCATTTTACACTTGTTTGAAAAATCTATCTCAAACTCATTATGTGCTTTTCTGGACGGTGCTAGTTTATTTAATCCAATGCAATCCAGAACAAAGCCTATAAAACATTAGGACTCTGAGAGTCGATCAATTAGTTGTTGAGATGGACCCGTCATGGAAAGTACCGTTCAGTGCAGTGGTCGCAGGGCCAAGCGGCTGTGGAAAGTCTCATTTTGTGTCACGATTTATAAAACACTTGAATGTTATGGTTGATAAGCCTATAGTGGAAATTATTTGGTGTTATGCAGAATGGCAAAGTTTGTACGATACTCTACAAAATGAATATTCTATTCGTTTCCACAAGGGAATTATTGACTCGGAAGAAATACCTTCAGGTTCTGGAGCACGTATAGTGATTATTGATGATCTCATGCGTGAAGCTGATGAACGGGTTGTTGATTTGTTTACCAAGGGTGGTCATCATCGCAATTTGTGTATTCTTTTCCTCTTGCAAAATATATTTACACAGGGTAAAGGACGAAGAGATATTTCACTGAATGCACACTACGCGGTATGTTTTAAGAATCCAAGAGACAGAGCACAAATTATGCATTTGTCTAGACAAGTAGCACCTCAAAACCCTAAATTCGTTCAAGAAGCATTTGAAGGTGCAACAAAAGAAGCACATGGTTATTTATTATTTGATTTTAAACAGAGTACTCCTGATATTCTGCGCATGCGCACATCAATTTTTCCTGATGACGCAGAGTCAGTAGTTTATATTCCAAAGACATCGAGTATAAAATCAGACTACGTAGTGAATTTGCATTCATTTGGTCGCGATGGCTAAGACGGTGTTGAAACATAAGGAGCACCTCCGTTTGTTGCAAAAATGTCATCCTACAATGCGAAAGGCGATTTTAAAAGCTGCCGATCAAGGACTTATCAAATCTCTTTGTGAATGTGCTCAAAACACATTAAAAGGCAATGTACGCCTGGATAGTCGTCAGAAGTCACAACTACGTCGTCACAAGAACGTCCTTCGTAACATTATTAAACGTGGTGAGAATTGGAGAACAAAGCAGAAGCTACTTGTGCAAAAAGGAGGAGCCGTTATACCGCTATTACTGGCACCAATTTTGTCAAGTATTATTGGAAGTCTATTTTAGTAATGGAGAAGGCAAAAAAGATGTTGCTTATTGATCCCGAGAGTATAAGTCGTCTTCAACAATCGTTTACAAGACCTCTCGACAGCAACACCTTGACTCTGTCTAATTTAGATCAAGAAATGAATCTCATACTTAATTCAACGACATTACCTGACCGTGAAAAGTGGAAGAAGTATAATCAAGTTCTTCAAAGGTATCTTAATTTTGTCGACCAATCCCGAAGACCTATTGCTATGGCTATTACCGAAGAAGAAGTGCAGCCTACAAATTTTAATGATATTGGAAAGACGGCCGACGATGTTAAAACTATTGACCTCATGAGAGAGCAGACACTTGCAACAATTCCGAAAGTGTATCGCGGTAATGCGGCGCTATTGTACGACAAGCTGTCCAACGCGGATTCTGTATCGTGGGATCCTCTGGGTACAGTCAGTATTAACGGAAAGAAAATTACTGGTTCGTCCATTACCGATCTAATTGCTGATTCTGTTCGCAACCGACGTTCGTCAAATCCAGAGGGGTGGATGGCTTTTGCCAACATTCTAACAGATATTAATATACCGCAAGAACTTATAGGCAATACACGTCGAAAAGATTTCATTCGTGTAGCACACCGTCATACGAACACACGAGATAGTCCTCTTCGTCCTCTGGAAAGTTTCAACGTACCTACTTTGTCAGCAACACCCACCCGTAGGAGCAAGATCGCCAAGTGGGATCAATTCACGTTCTAATGAATTCCAGAAATAACAATTTAATAGCCAAAATCTATCATGATCCTGAACATCCTGCTGGTTATAAAACGGTTGATGCTCTATGGAAAGCAACCAATAAGGCTGTACCAAGGTCCGAAGTCGAAAAATATTTGCAAACTCAGAACGCGTATACTCTGCACAGGAATTTAAGAAAAAGATTCCAACGAAATGTCTATCTAGTGGACAACATTGACGATTTGTGGCAGGCTGATTTGAATGACATGTCTTCACTGAAACAACACAACGACGGGTTTATTTATCTGTTGACTGTAATTGATGTATTTAGTAAAGTAGCGTGGGCTGTCCCACTGAAACGTAAAACTGGCGATGCAGTGACAGAAGCATTTAAACTAATTTTTAAGAAAAGCAAAAGAAAACCTGTAAGCTTAAATACTGATAAAGGTCGTGAATTTATTAATAAAGTGTTTCAAAAGTTTCTCAAAGACAATGATGTAAATTATTATCATACAAACAACCCTGATATAAAAGCGTCTGTAGTTGAACGGTTCAACCGTACGCTCAAGAGTCGTATGTACCGCTATTTCACAGACAAATCTACACAGAGATATGTCAATGTCTTGCCAAAGTTGTTGAAGGCATATAATCACACCGTACATAGATCTATTCGAATGGCTCCAATAAATGTGAAGGACGACAATGTCCTTCAGGTTTGGCATAATCTTTATGATTCTCATTTGTCCCAAAAGAAGTCAATACCTAAATTCAACATTGGTGATCATGTACGCATAAGTAGTGAGAAATTTCAATTTGAAAAGGGATATGTCCAAAACTGGTCGGAGGAGGTGTTTCTTATTACGCACATTCTGAGGCATAAACAAAGTGTGTATAGAATCAAGGATTTAAGCGATGAGAAGATTGAAGGGACTTTTTATGAGAAGGAATTGCAGAAAGTGATTATTGACGATGCGACAGAGTACAGAATAGATAAAATAGTCGACACGAGGGGTGCTGGTGCTAGAAAGGAGTTGCTCGTCAAGTGGAAAGGTTACAGCAGCAAGTTTAATTCTTGGATCTCTGCATCGGAATTGAAACAGTATGGATGATTCGTTTTACATGACGTTGCCCAGCAACAGTTCAATGTCTACTTTTGCAGACAATACAACTGCTCATTATACAACGCAACTGAGAGAACCTGTGACACTTCCCGGTCAGTGGTCAGTGGCACTTGTTGAGTTGCATTTTCCGCAAACATTCTTTAACGTGCTAGAAGGACAGAATGAAATAAGTATCGCTTATACAAGAAGCATTCAAAATGCAGAAGGAAAGGAAACTAGTGTTGCAGTGCTTGAATTAGCTTATGTGAAGCCAGGATTTTATTCTACAAACAGTGAATTGATAGATGCAGTCAATGCTGCATTAAATTTATTACCTGAAGCTTATGGTAGTATGTATATAGATCCCATCACTGGAGGAGGATTCATCAAGATCAATCAAAAGATTGTTAAAAAGGCATCTGTCAAGTTTTCATTTGAACTGTCTAGACAATTGGGGTTTGATCCCTCCCTCGATGCAGGAGCTTACCCTATAGCTGGATCTGCTGTGGACTTGAGTTGGGGGACACCGCATCACATATTCGTCTATTGTGATATTATAGATCCACAGATTGTTGGAGATACCGTGGCTCCATTATTGAGAATGGTTAATACAAATCATTCACATCATAAATTTAATGATGACGTTACAGCGTCATTTCGAACCTTGCAGTACGTTCCTGTACTTAGACGTGAATTTAGTACAGTGGAAATAGATTTAAGAGGCAACACAGGCCTTCCGATCCCATTCATGAACGGAACGTCTTCGGTGCTGCTTCACTTTAAGCGTCGTTCGTAATGCCTCGTCACGATGTTGATTTCTATACCCGTTACTATATGGAACAGGCTGGATCTGGTTATAGCGTGTTTAGAGGTGCACGTTATCAGAGAGGTCATGGAATAGGCAGTTTCTTCAAGGGTTTATTCAGGGCTGCATTGCCCTTGTTTAAAAGTGGTGCTAGAGCAATTGGTCACGAAGTTTTGAGATCTGGTGCGAATGTTTTAACTGATATTTCCGAAAATAAATCACTGAGACGTTCGCTACTAGAACGAGCAAATGAGTCTGGTCGTGTTCTTAAACGCAAGGCCGAAACAAAGTTAGATTCAATGAGTGGAAGTGGTTTAAAAGGACATAAACTGCGTCGCATTACTCATTCGTCGTTTGCATCTAAACGAGGTCGGACAGCTAAGCGCAGCACTAAACTGCCAAAAAAGGTTAATTCTTTAAAGAGGATAAAGAAGAGGTCAATCAAGATTTCAAAGTCGCACGATATTTTTTCATAAAATGTCTCTTATACATGCAAAATCTAATGAATCAACCAAGAGTGAATTGGATTTGTTCTCGCTCCCTGTAACCCAAACAGTTCTAGAAAGTGGAGATTGGATTTCCTGCAAACCAATAGCGTCTATTACTGACCATGCACCCGTTGAGTTTGTGATTTCGGGAAGATCAGAGGATTACATTGACATTTCCCAAACTCTCCTTCACACTGAATACAAAATAACGCAGGAAGATGGTACAGTTTTACCTGCAACCGCTAATGTAGGACCTGTTAACAATTGGTTCCATTCTGCTTGGAGCCAAATCGATCTTTCTCTTAATGACAAACAATTATCGGCACCGACACAGATGTATGCGTATAGAGCGTATATCGATTCACTTCTCCATTATTCTGCAGCTGCAAAGAATACACATCTGAGTACTAGATTGTGGTATAAGGATACGGCAGGGCAGATGGATAGTCTGACTGCGAACACGGGGTTTGTGAAAAGAGCTGCCCTTACTAAAGAGAGCAAGACGGTTGATATGATTGGGAACCTATATTGCGATATGTTTAATCAAGATCGTTATCTCTTAAACCAAGTTGAAATCCGACTCAAATGTATTCGTAGTAAGGATTCTTTTCAGTTGATGAGTAGTGATTCTAGACCCAAAGCTCATCTTGTCGACGCTACTCTGTATGTGAGGAAAGTAAAAGTGGATGCCGGCGTAACGATTGCACATAACAAAACTCTGCAGGGTTGCAACGCAAAATACCCAATTACCCGGGCAGATACGCGTGTTCTTACTATACCAACAGGGCTTCAGAGCAAGACCTTTGATAATCTCTTCGGGGGATCATCTGCTAAGCGCCTCGTCGTCGGGTTTGTCAGTAATGCAGCTTTTAATGGTAGTTACTCTCTAAATCCGTTCAACTTTAAGCACTTTGGACTTAACTATTTGTCCATTTCCGTCGACGGTCGACAAATTCCTTCAAAACCTCTGACTCCGGACTTTACAAGCAAACAATATATTCGAGAGTACCATACATTATTTTCGGGAACTGATATTCACTACGAAGACAGAGGAAATGATATTTCTCGCGAAGATTATCCTGAAGGCAACTGTTTGTTTTGCTTTGACTTGACACCAGATTTGTCTGCCGATGCTGATCATTGGTGTCTCCAAAAGAATAGCAGCATTCGAGTGGACATTCGATTCAAGAGTCCGCTCACAGAGGCCGTTGACTGTATCGTTTTTGCTGAATTTGACAGCGTCATTGAGATCGATCGAAACAGAAATGTCATTGTTGACTACAGCAACTGAACGACAACTGAATGAGTATTGTTTGTAACCTGAAACCTTCAGTCGTCTCCTGTAGTTCGTCATGAGTGCCACGATAGATTTTCAAGCGTTTTCGTTCAACGGTCGCCTCATAGTAAAGGAACTTTCAATCATTAACAACAAGACATTAAAGCACCGTGTTTGGATCTTCGAATCACCTATTTGGCTGAAGAATGAGAAGAAAAGTGAAGCATCAAACGTACACGGTATTAGTGAAAAGTCTGGAAATACACCATATTCTGATCTCCGGAAAATTATCGTACGCTACACATATAAATTCCTAACGCTTTTTGTACAAGGAAGGAAGAAAGCAGATTTAATCAGTGCTATCGTCAGTCGCCATGTCATCGATCTGAGTGATATGGATTGTCCTAATATCAAAACACTTGCTGAGAACAAAAAGTCATACAAATCTCCGCCGTACGAAAATCATAGTTGTGATAACAAGAACTGTTCTGTCGAGAACGTGTTTCTACTAGCAAAATGGGTAAAGAAGAACACTGGCGTCACAGACCTGTCGAAAGTAAAAGCAAGACTGAAAACATTTGACGGATTCCCTAACAAACATGTGTCAGTCATTGACTTGGCGAATGCGGGATATTACTACACAAAACGTCGGGATTTAGTTAATTGTCCCTACTGTAACGTTCATGTGTTTCAATGGAAGGAGGGGGATGTTCCAGAAAAAGAGCACTTACGCTGGAGTCCTCGCTGTCCATTTGTAACGGGTGTGCCTTACGGTCAAGACGTGTGCGGTTCTGTAGACACTACGTACAAGAGAGTAAACAAGTCTCGTTTACGAAGTGTATGCTGTTTGGGAACTTATGAGGACGAATCAGATTAAAGTGAATAATAATAATGTATACAACTGCTCTGGAGAACGCGCTCACCAAGGATGTCGAATGTCGAAAATATTATACAGGAGTATTTGCTGCCGACACTCTTCCTTTATCTGTTCCTCGCCCTGCCCTGATAATTGTGAACACTGATGTCCAACGACGTCCAGGGACACATTGGATCGCAATTTACCTAGACTCAAGAGGACACGGTGAATTTTTCTGCAGCTACGGAATGAAACCTTTCATCAGAGAACACATCGACTTTCTCAACCGACAGTGCTCATCATGGACTTATAATAACGTGTGGCTACAAAGCATTCATTCAGAAGTGTGTGGAGAATATTGTGTATTGTTTTTAGCCACTAGGGCCAGAGGCTTCCCCATGTCTTTTTTCATTTCCAAGTATGTTGAAGGAGATTCTATTAGAAACGACAGAAGAACTAGAAGTACTTTTTATAAGAAATTTGGCCATTGTATTAAGCATACTGCAAGCGATAATCTTATAAACCAGTGTTGTTGTGCGAGGCGTTTGTATGCTTCTCATGATGTAAAAAAGATTAAGTAGTAACTTTGTATTTCATGAATCAATTCAATAAATTAATTTAAATTGACATTCACGTTGTCCTTGTACTTATTTATAAAACCTGTACACCAGATAATCAATCCCCAACTTAAAGGTGTTTTTAAAAACCAAGTATAAACTAAATGTAGACGTGTTCCAACTGGTCATGATGACGTAGAACATATGTCCAATTTTCGGAGGGTCAGGTTGACCTACTTTGAACGAGTATGGGCATGTTTAAGACATGTCTCAACACGTTTAGAACGTGTGACGTCACTTTCTTACCATACCTGGTCGAAGGAGCTGTTAAGAGTCAGTCTGATTCCAGTATCCAAACAAGTAACATGTTTAGACTGAGTGCTGAAGTTGGTTTCGGTGTATCATATAAACGGCGTGCTGTTGAAGAAAGTGTGGAGAACGTGAAACAAGAAGAAATTCCTACGGTATTGAATAGATTGTTTACTCTTAATAAAACGCAAAGTATTATCGTGGGAGCGGACCCCTGAAGAAGTTCTTGGCCGTTGTTACTCTATCATCAAGAAATGGAGATAAGACATACTTTTCTTCGCAAGAATGGATCCAGTTCTACAGTGATTTATCAGTTGCGTATGCCTGTGTTTTCGATCCTTATACAGTTAGTTTTGCTTCGAGAACTATTGGCCCTAATTTATTATTCACAACCGAGCTAAGAAATGGTGAATCTGTAGTAGGCATCAAGCCAATCAACGGTGGAAACAGTATATTTCTCGAGCAAGCAACAATTGAACATCTTTTTAAAATCAAACCCTGTATCATGATAAGCGTCGAAGTTCTGGAAAGTAAAAGCAGACTCTATGCACTTTGTTTTGCGGGCTCTCTGCAGAGGATTCGCAAAGGTCCACCGCCGAAGACTACACTTGAAGAGTATTGGGAAATGTTTAAGGACGAGTGCTTAGACAGTGACGATGATGATTTTTTTTTTTATTGAAAGTGTACCACCAAAATCAGCAGCAAAAAAGTGGATCGAAGCATTTGAAGATCAGGACATTCCATTTAGTGTGCGTGAAGTGATGATTGAGTTGGATATAGACAATATTTTAGATCACCAAAGTGGTTGGTGGGATGATGTTACTAGTGTGTAATTGATTATGTATGACTATGTATTTTCATGAATGTACTGTGTACTTTTTCATTCAATATACTGGTTAATGGGAAATCTGTTTTGTTATTGAGTAAACCCCGCCTCTTCCTTTAATAACAACAAATCGTTTTATTTTAATTGAAAAGAGATAAGCGCTGGTGAAAAATAAAAAAGGAGAGCCCTCGGGGATCGAACCACTACCACTTTACACTTTTTAAATTATGAAATATGCGGTTAGTGATCTACACCAAGAGTACTCCTTTACTTTCACCTCGTTCAGTAGTTATTTCAAAGCACCTGTGCCAAGGGTTGGGCAGCGCACCCTCATTTCTATTGTTTAAGAAGGGATGTCCGTTTAAGATTAGTCTAAAGAAAACCAATGATGCGCACTATATACATACTCAGGCGTAAACATTAACAATAGAGCTTAACCCATGTTCCTATTGATGGCTAAGTGATGTCGTTGTTGGATACAAAAGGACCACACCCTTTCCCTACCTGGTTACGATGACGTAGTACTACACCTGCGTTTTCAAGTTAGCTACTGATTCCAAGAGGACACGGCAATGCGCGCACGTCTGACGACCAAGATTAATATGCACCTTGATTAAAGGACGCTTTTTGATGGGTTAATTCGATTGAAATGCACTATTTAATAGGGTAATTGGATTAAAACGCCCTTTTTGATATGCAAATTCGATTAAAAATTCGATTAAAATACGCCTAGCACTCTAGTGCTAATTCCCCCTCTATCCCTTGATATGACGCGCCAGAATCGGATTGGATGCACTTTTTTTAATTGATTGAATTTAATATGCACTTGATTAAATGGATTGATTATGCAATTTTTAATTGATTGGATGCACTTTTTTGATTGATTGAGATTGATTATGCAAATTTGTTTAATTGACCGGAAGTAATGATGATTGACAGGTGTAATTGACCGTGTGATTATGATTGACAGGACAATAGGCGGCACCCTTTGACTAATTGACCGTGACTAATGATGATTGACGGCGGCATCCTTTGTTGTCCCAGACTACCATGCATACTACTACTGGCGCCTTGCCACCGTGCTGAATGTGTTGACCCGTTGCACCTGGGTCGGTGGCGCCGGGTGAGCGGGTCTTGATTGTGTGACCATGGTTGTACGATAGATATGTGAACTGAGTAAATATTAACACTGATTTGAACTAGACGGAGCGAGCACTTAGCGGAGCACAGAAGGAACTACGTCCTCCCTCTACGAGGGTTGAGAAAGATTGGTTCCAATATAAGCTGCGTTAGCAACATACCGCGATTTTGATTCAGAAGACCATGGAATTTGACCCATGCTTGACAACTGACCACTAAATTCACTCGACTTGGATTTCTCAAAGCAGATGAGTGCGCATGTGTGAAATGTGGTTTTTGCTGATAACCTCAGATAGGTAGTTGTTGGTATACCAACTGAAATGTTCATACTTTTTCCCCATTCAATGAATATGATTGAAACTTGCACATATTAAATTACGGTAGTATAGGTTTTCTAAAATATGTACCTACACATTTCAGAACCTTATCTTTTATAGTTTCTGTAATGTTCTTCGAACTAGGTTGACCACAAATACTGTGCAGGATAATTCATAAACATATTTGTGGGTTCACTTCTTTATTTACTAAAGATACGTACAAAGTCGTCCATGTTCAATGGCTGTCCTTGACTGACTCACTGTGCGGTCGTTCCCGACTCCCGTTTGCGGTCCCACAGCCTGCTAAGCCTATCTGTGGCGGCTATATTTAAATCGTACAAAATGCATGGATACAATCATTATGATAGGATAATTAAACCTTCCCTCCTACTTAAAAATTACTACTGATAGCAGACTGTCTGTAACAAAGTGCTTATCCATAAAGAACTTGATCATACCATTACAATCTAGTGGAGCGGTCGCTCCACGCCAGCCAAGTCGTACGGCGCGCGCACACTCTCATATAAAGGCTGGAGCAAACCCACTTTTACTGTAAGCATCAAAGTGGCATTTTCGGCCTACTGGATCTTAAAATTGGAAAATCTCACATTGTTGCGATATATCTTAATTTCGAGCTATGGCCCACCCTACAACATATACCAAATTTGGGAACAATAGGTTACGCCCTTTGCGCGCTAGAGGGCCGTGAAAACAGTGTTTTAGGGCGGTTTTCATAATAATAATAATCTCAGTAGTAGTAGTAGTAGTAGTCTCCTGGAATTCAAATCCGGTAACATGGCCACAGCCTAAACGGCTGAACCGATTGATCTCACATTTTTACCACGTGTGCACTTTTGGCGTCTGATTTAACCTTCACCCCATTAATTTTTTGTGTCGCCATTTTGAAACCGGAAGTGACGTCATATCTCGACAACGGCTATACCGATCGGAACGAAATTTGCGCCAAACGATTCAGACGGTAAACTATATGGATTATCAATAGCAACAGACTAAAATTTATGTTAACGAAACTGGAAATGACGTCATGAAATTTGAAATACATCGATTGGCATTTCGGCAACAAATTTGATCCGATTATTTTGTTATTTATGTAACGTATGTACTTTTGATATCTCATTTGACTTATTATAAAACCAACCGGAAGCCGCCATTTTGAAACCGGAAGTGACATCATATGTCAATAACGGCTAAATAGATTTGAACGAAACCAGCGCTAAACAATTTAGACGGTCAACTTTATGTATTATCATCAATAATATTTGCAGTTTCCCATACCAAAACCGGAAATGACGTCACACATTTTTAAAATCTCACAAATTTACATTTTGATACAATAAATATACTATTTGAGTCAGCTTATAATAAAATGTAATCATGTTTAAATTATAATTCAAGGGGTCAGTGATTTCAGCAGCCATTTTGAAACAGGAAGTAACGTCATATCTTGAAAATTGGTTGACTGATCGGTATGAAACTACCGCCAAACGATTCGGAAGGTCATCTCTATGAAATGGGAACAGTCACACTAGAAATTTCCTATTTATAAGACCGGAAATTACATCATTCAAATTTAAAAATTATTATAATCCCCTCCTATATAATGAATACATATTCAGAAAACTTAAAATGATACACATCATTTATAGATATACATTCTTTGTGGCAGTGCAGTAAGTTCAGCAGCCATTTTGAAAACCGAAGTGTTGCCATATCTCGGAACTCGGTTAACTGATAGGAATGAAACCTTTGCTATTCTTCATGAAAGATCATTTAAAGCAAATATATAGTACCATACGCAGATTTTCATTAGTAAACCAAATTGTCAATGGCGACTATTTTTAATGGATTTAGTAATTGTTCAATTGACGTCACAAGTTCTAAGAATAAACTAAAAAAAGGAGTGATATCCACATAAAAAACACTCCGTGTAAAAATACCAGCCAAGTCTCTACAACTAAAAAAAATTATGAAATCTAAAAAATTCTGCATTGAAAAGTAGTGATATCAAAAAATGGTCCAAGTCAAAACTTTATTTAAAAATCAAAAAATACTTGGCGCATGGTTTTTTTAGGGCATAATAGGTATACTACATGTATTATGTATATTTGATGTATATTTTCTATCTGGTCTATACTTCTAAACTATGTATACACGATGCGCCAAGTATTTTTTGATTTTCAAATAAAGTTTTGACTTGGACCATTTTTTGATATCACTACTTTTCAATGCAGAATTTTTTAGATTTCATAATTTTTTTAGTTGTAGAGACTTGGCTGGTATTTTTACACGGAGTGTTTTTTATGTGGTATCAATTACACGACACTGAGATTCAAATTTTCAGAGCTTTAAAAGCACTTAATAATTGAATACAATAGCTCTCCAATCAAACCCTTAGCTGATATTCAGCATATGAATGAAATTACACATAGTCTTTGAATTTGTCGGGCTTCTTCCTTTCTCTACCACTCCTCCGCATGGCTAGAGACCTGGTCTCCATCTCCAGAACACACATCACACTATCAACACAAAGTACCTAGTAAGACACTTAGTAAAACATACACTTTAGGGAAACCCCCTCTTCTATTAATCGTGAATGTTCACTCGAAGATTCTTCGGCTTCTTGAACGACGGATCTCTTCAGACATCCTTTTCCTCACTTTTGCACACATGAAGCTTCGCTTCATCATCTTCTTCGAAGATGCTTCGATGCACTTCTCACATCTGTCTTTTCCGTTGAAGATTCGCTTCGTCATCTTCCCTACAAACACTGGGCGGCCCGGGCTTCTGCCCATCTAGCGCCCAAGTGGGACGTCCCGGGCGGGAACTACTAGGGCATGCCCTGGGCCTGCCCAACGGAGCCCAACCGATCCGTTTTATCTGGCTGTAAAATTTCTAGGAATGTCCCGTCTTGGTCCCGCCCGGGAATGGCTAGGGACGGCCCGCGCGGGCGCTACGACTGTTTGAATTTGAGCTGCTCTAATGACTTATTTTTTTCATATTTATAACTTCATTTCTATAATAATTACATCTACATTTCACATGGATATATTGATTTAAGAATAAATATGTTTACAATTCCAAAGCAAAGTATTCATACCATTTTAAACGTTATTAGTAAAGTTTCTTTTATGAACTCGGCAGTCGGCCATCTTCGTGAATCAACTTGTTTCCGTTCTCCCTTCTTCATTTCAAACGCGGCGTTTGACGTTTGTTGATATTTTACAGAGTGTCATGAGTGTGTAGTTTACGTCCTTTTGAGTGATTTTGAATGTGATTTCAATTATTATCTGTGTCCGTGAATGCAGTGTTCACTGCTGAATAGTTTGTCTCAGTTCAAACCATTTAATGTGACACAAATCGTGAAATAATTACAGTTTTGTTGTGCCTCTTTTGTTTGGATTTTCATCACAGAGCCATACAACCCATTGAAGGTGAGTCTTCATCATAACCTCTCTAATCATAACTACATAAGTATCCAGGCATTAATCGTTGTTACTTTAGTTTTGTATGCTGGGGATACTAATAAACCAATATGGTGTGACCAATGTTCAGTAAACATTAACCTCACATGTAAATTTTTGAAATGTAGCAATTTATGCAAAGTAAAATTTCCAACTAGGTAGTTTAGGTATTTATAAAATAAATAAAGTAGGTAAACAGTTTGCTTGGCGTGGTAGTCTATACATATCAGTGGTAGTAGTCAGTAGGAACCCTACCTGTAGGTACCTAGTACGTACCTCCGCCTATTTTGGGAATATTTTCACCTCTACATTAACCAATAACCATCCCACATACCTACCAAGGTACCTACTGCAGTTTTAATAATGTTACTTGTTAAAGGTGAATCTACTCTGGAAGAAAATAGGCTATTAAGATATTGAACTCCAGAAACAAAGCGCGTATTCGTCCTGCGAGCGAACCAAGCTGTATCGTCAAACCGAGCCGAAACATTAAGAACCGAACCGAGCAGAGTGGTAAATATTTTCATTATTTTTAAATATTTAACTTTATCAAGGATTTTAGATATACATCAATTATTTTTGTTTATGTAGGTACCTTACAAGGCCAATAACAAACATTTTTGCTGTGATCCGAAAGTAAAAATTATGTTGCATGGAAATTACATTCTTGTCGGAGGTAGTAGATACATACATTGAATGGTGGTCCCGCTTCATTCAAATACGTAGTAAAATTTTTGAGATTGAATGTTGTCATCCAAAAAAATAAACCGCACCTTTTGAATTTCCTCTAACGCGCCGGTGGTAAGAGAGCAGCCATTCCATGCGAATGCAGACATATGCCACATAATACATATGACTGCTGAATTATTAAATGTAAATAAATCAGCATGTTTTTATATTAAATTCATGGTATTTTCTTGCTGATTCCAAATATGTAATCAGTTTTTTTTTAAGTTTGAATAGTTATTTTGTTATCAGTAAAATTGTGGGACCGCATTTAAATTTAAATTTCGTGTCGAACCATGTAAATTACATAAAAAATTTAGAAGGCTGCACAATGATCCTAACTATTTTTATTTTGATGAATAAGATGCTGAACATAGCATCTTACACCCGTACACCCGTAACACGGAATGGCTGAGAGGAAATTAATTTGAGTTGCTAACTTTCACCTTACTTTTTGTAGGTTCTACAGATTCACCGTGAACTTGCCCTGCTCTTATTCTAGAGTCGATTTAATTGCCTACCTACTTCAATTAAAAAGTAAATTTACTTCTTGGCAAATTAGCGAGAATTCTGAAGATGCACAGGACTTGGGACTTCATCGAGTTAATGGATTAAATGTTACCTACCCTACAGATGTAATGATTCAGAACTCTCTGATGGTAAGCCACATTTTAGTATTTTATATGTGTAGTATTTCCTCTAACCTTACCTATAAATCACATTTATGCAATATAGAATGTTTCAAATTTTTATTGGGGTTTTAAATAAATAGTGTACCTAATGGTAATAATTGTACCTCAAGTGATTATTGTGGCAGGTCACACAACACAAAAGTGATTTTTGTATTATTCATTGCCAAGAAGTTTATCCTATCAATTTACAAATTCTTCATTGAATCTATCTTTCTTTTTTTTAGGGATCACTCTGTGCCAAAAATTCAATTTTTAAAATTTTTGTAAAGACTGTTATTTGCAGCTATCTGCTATTGCAGTTATTTACATAAATAGTTCTTGTGTAGTAGGTAGAAACTATTTGCTAGGCAGCCTCATGCTCAAAAGAAGTTGCATCCACGTAGATTGCGGATGTCAGTCCTCGACACCACAAGACCGTGTGCTAATAATTTATGGATGGAATCCAGTATCTGGCCATTAAATCGGAAAATTCTTTTGAGCATAGCATAATAATAGTGTTAAATATTGACAAAATTAACAAGATCTTACTGATAACAAGATCTTGTAAATGTTGGACTTTCATTGGTCTGACCGAATAAAAATTTACACAAAAAATAAAAAACACTTCTAACAATACGCTGCATGATCTTGCTAAACTTTTCAAGATCTTGTATAAATCTTGTTTAGGTTAGAATCTGTACCTACAATAATAAATAATTGCAAATATCTTGCGAACATTATTATTACAAGGTACATTACCTAAATACTTTGCAATTTTATTTTTTCAGATGAAAGAAATACGTATTCAATAGCATTCATTTTCTTGAAAAACTGAAGATGAAAAATTGTGCCAACATATCCGTGAGTGAAGTAAAATCCGAATTGTGTCTTGTCGATAAAGAGACAGCGTGCCAGACTTACTGCCAGGTAGTACCCACCTCAGAATGTTTTGATACTATGTGACGTGTGAAGGTTGAAGGACATTTAAAAATTTTAAGTGATGTGGTAGTATAATCTTTAACAAAAATATACGTTTATATTATATGAAACTGTTTTAATTTTTAATTTTCGTGTGTTTTCCTGCTCTTTATTATTCCTAAAATTCAATTGCAGTGAATCTCCTATGTGTAGCATTTTATTTTTTGTAATTTATCAAAACAATATAGTACCTAAGTAAGTAGGGAAGAGTACGTGAAAAAATTATTATTGAAACGATTCAATCGTCCTGTAAGAGATTATCAAAAAATAATTGCTAATTTCAAAATCCAACAACCGATTCATAAACAAAAATTATGGATCTTTTTATCCTTCTTCATTTTTTTTATGAATAAGGTAGGTAATACTTAAGTCTCTAGAAATTTTGTTCCAGTAAGTTTTTAAATATCAACGCAAATAATTCCTGACATTTGTCACCCGCGAAATGTTAAAAATTAATTCATGCAAATGAAATTCAATTATAATGGGACTTTTGGCGGGAAAAACGACGTATTACAAGAATCCACTTACACTAATGTGTTACCATTGTGGATCATCTGTCAATTTTCTGTAAATTTTCCTGTTAAAAGTAATCAAACTTTGTAAATTCATTCCTTGAAAACTATTCATCCCACAGCAAAAATAAAATCACATCTGTGTTCAGCAACATAATCAACTTTCATAAAATAATGGTCTATTATTCTGAAATCTGAATTTCACGAGACTTCCCCATTATGTGACAGTCAAGTTGAGGATTTCAAATGATCCCAAAATATTTCCTCCAAATAAAAATGCGTTAAAAATAAAAACAGTAGGAGGTACCTTAGGTAATGTGTCAGGTCAGTGGAACAGCTTTCAAACAATAGGGAAACATGGCGAGATAAAATAACTTCCAATAACCACTGATTAACTTTATAATATAACGGCTATTTTTTTTTTATTAATATTTGACCATTTAAATGCATTTCTAATGTGTTTGAGTAGGTACCTACTGTTCTTCTAGTTGACATAACAAATTACAACTGTTGTGAAATATTCCGTGAACTGTAAACTAATACATTGACCCTGGAAGAAAATACCTGGATTATGTTTTTCGTATGGCAACGCCCACTCTCCGAAATTGTGAAAAAATCCCGTTTCTCGTGTCACTCACGTTTGCAATTAATTATGTCTTAATGAAACGTATTTTTTCCAGGTACATTCGCATTCAAAATTAGTGCCTATATGCACGTGTCTGGATCAGAGGCACGTTTTGTAGGTACTGCATTTTGAATGAGAGTGTACCTAGCAAGCTAGCACGTGACCGTTATGGAATGTGCGTAGGGGGAGGGGGCTACAGAGCGAGCAGCTGCTCCCGCGCGGGCCGCCCGGGCGGGGGCCAGGGCCGGCCTATGCCTCCCGCGCGGGCCGCCCGGGAGGGTCCAGGGACGGCCCATACCTCCCGCGCGGGCGTCATGGGACGGCCCAGGCCGCCGCCCGGGCTTATTCCCAGTGGCAGGCCCCGGGAGTCTCACTCCATGCTAATCACCCATAAGACGGGAGGTCCCTGGGCAGGCCCGTACGCCCATCTGGGACGGCCTAGGACGCGTCCAGGGACCTCCCAGTGTTTGTAGGGTTCTTCGAAGATGCTTCGATGTACTTCTCACATCTGTTTCTTCCGTTGAAGCTTCGCTTTGTCATCTTCTTCGAAGATGCTTCGATGTATTTCTTACACCTTCTGCAATTCTTCGTTGCTTACACATCTTTGCAAAGTGATTCTCTTCTTTGCAACAGACAAGTCTTCCCGAAGGCTGGACACTTCTGAGGCGCATGATGGTAACCGCATTTCTTGCAGTCGTAGGATTTCTTCTCCTGCTTTTCCTCTTTCTTTGGAAAATTCTTCGTGCCGTTGCTTTCCTCTTTCTTCGAAAAATTCTTCGTGCCGTTGCTTTCGTCTTTCTTCGGAAAATTCTTCATGCTATGGTAGCTGTCAGACTTCTTTCTTTGCACAACTGCTTGCACAGATTCTTCTTTGAGTGTCTCCACAGGTACTTTTTCTTCAATCGCCATCGCCTGCAACTTGCTAGCCTCCGCAGCCCTGCAGATGTCTGCTGCTTTCTCTAAAGTCAGGTCATTAACCCTGAGTAGACGTTCCTTTAACCCCTTGTCCGCTATTCCCAACACAAGCCGTAGTGTTAGCATTTGCTTCAACTGTGGCCCAAATTCACATGACCCTGCTAAACGCTTCAGTTGAGTTATGAACTGATCAACGGTCTCACCATCAAGCTGCGACCGTGTGAAGAATATGCTCTGTTCGTAAATCAGATTCTTTCTTGGGGTACAAAATTCGTCAAACTTTTGCAGCACTTTGTTTAGATCTTTCTTGTCCACTCCCCGCAGCTCGAACGTGTTGAAAACTGTAAGTGCTTCGTCACCAATTGCATTCAGTAATGTGGCAACTTGATCCTCTGGATTTTCCTTGTAACTTTCGTCACGCGCATGTAAATTTCAAATTTCTGCATCCACAGCTTCCACTTTTCACTGACATTCCCGGTGAGTTCGAGTTCAGGTAATTTTCGTGCTGATGCGGCCATCTTGATGCTTGCCGTTTACTTATTCTAGGCGTTGGCTTTGCGCTCTGCAACGTTTCACGTGCGATGTAGATTCAGACACCACTTCTGATCACCATGTAATGTTCTTCGAACTAGGTTGACCACAAATACTGTGCAGGATAATTCATCAACATATTTGTGGGTTCACTTCTTTATTTAATAAAGATACGTACAAAGTCGTCCATGTTCAATGGCTGTCCTTGACTGACTAACTGTGCGGTCGTTCCCGACTCCCGCTTGCGGTCCCACAGCCTGCTAAACCTATCTGTGGCGGCTATATTTAAATCGTGCATAATGCATGGATACAATCATTATGATAGGATCATTACAGTTTCAACATAGGGACCTCTCAAACAGGGGGATATTTTGCGTCACCCGGTATAAGCCCGCAAACAACACCAAGTGAAATCTCCGCCTGCCATTATCAAGCGATAGCAGCGCTCATGGTCGGCTTTCGAGTTACTCTATCACCATGTGCAATTAGAACAATATATTTCAATTAATAGTACAGATATGCCTGATATAGATAGATATTTAAGATATTCAATCGATATTCAATTAAACAATCGATATTTCTTAATTTCTCCCTCCACCTGTTTATCAGTCTCTCTTAAGCGCGGGTTGTGGAGGCTCGTGCTGTGAATGTCACACCGTTCTTTGGATGGGACGTTAAGCCGTTGGTATCTTCCGTCAGGAGTAAGCATACATTCCGGTACCGGTTTTTCTATCCTATAGTCACCTCCGAATGTCCTGATACACTTGCCTACACAGACGTAGTAAAAATTGTCAAGATTGATATGACCTTATTCTGGAGGTTTGTCAAGTGAGATACTTGTCTTGTTCCAGGTGTACTCGGATGACGTGACGCCTTGTGAAGATTTTAAGCCAAACGCCTTTCAGAACTTCCAATTCACTGATGACCCTCGCTTTAATTACGAACAGCTGAGCTTGAATGGAAGTTTCATAGTGGATAAGGAACTGACAAATGTGACAGTAAGTACATGAATAAGTATAACCATAAAGTAAGGTAGGTATAACGTACCCCCTGTAGTAAACTATCAAATTGTTTAACACGTCCTTATTTATTACATAATAAATGCAATAAAGTCTGTCTATGAAATTAAGGACATTAAATTATAGATTTTATGTTACACGATACTGGCCTTTAAATTAATTAATTATATTAGGAAAACGCTCTGTGGACCGCGTAGGGGAGCATATATACTGCATCCGATTTGATGCGTTTGTAAGTCTCTGCTCTAAAGGTCTTGGAATTGAAGGTTCAATGAGGCAATGATCAGAGATGGGCAAAGATACTTGGAAAAAGTATTAAGATACAAGATACTGGTAGGTACTCTTAAAATTTTCAAATAGATATTTGATATTTGATACTTGATACATCATTAAATTTGAGTATCAATTGATAATAGTATCAAAGTATCAAAGTATCAAGCATAAAAAATTGTATCAAAGATACTTTATCAGAGATACTTTGATACCGCTGCTGAGGAAGAATTTGGTCAAGGTGAGGGAGGGGGAGAACGTTGACAAAAGTGTTCTTAGGGGTTGGGTGAAAAAAGGTATGTATGGGCGGAAGTAATTCCTAGAAAAAATACATGAGGTTCTAAACTAAAACATTTTAGTTCAAAAATCAAGTTTTTGCACGTCTACATGCATTGAGAGAAGTATGCATTACAAAATATCAAAAGAGTCTTTTTGGTAAAAAGATACTTGATACTATTTTGAATAGGAATTGATAATTGATATTTGATACTGACTCCAAGAAAAGTATCAAGATATAGATATATATTGTATCAAGTATCAAAGATACTATCAAAGATACTTGTATCTTTGATCCATCTCTGGCAATGATGAATAGATAGAGATTAGATAGTATACATTTTTCAAATATTTCAAGATTATAGACAATAACTTTTGAAAATAACTACAGATAGTCTTCAAATTGCCAAAAGAATATACCTAAAATGTTGGTCCCAATGACCATGCGAAGTTCTTTGTTGATCGGTCAATCGGTTCTATTAGTTTAAATTTAAAAAATCACAGGAAAAATGGTTTTAAATTTTAACCAATGGGAGAATTTGGCTGAAACTTTGTAAGATTGGAGACAATGTTGGTCGTAATGACTTGTCAAAATTTCAAATTGATCGGACCAAACCAATCGAAAGATTTTTTTTCAATTTGAACTATCAGCGGATTTAAAAAAAATTAGGGTCTGCAACGCCCAGAAATGGTCCGTACATGTGTGTAAAATTTCAGCTCTCGAAGAAAAACTGTGACCTGTATATCGTCAGTAAAAGAAAAAACCCACAAAAAACACATAGGTCCGTGCCAAAAGAGGCACGGCTCTTTGAGTCACTCGCGCACTTCCAGATTTTCGCGGTCTCGAAATGGCCATCAAATCAGAAGGAGACGAATTACACTTTTTCACAGCCTTGAACTTCTGTGGTGGTGGAAACTGAGAGAACTATTTGTTACGTATATAATCTAAATGTGTCAATATTTGAGCGAGCGAAGCGAGTGACTCATTTTGACTATTTTGGCACCTCAAGGAATCTTTTGGGACCTCTGTTTTTTTGTGTGTTTTTCTGTTACTGAGGCAATAAAAGTCACAGTTTTTCTTCGATCGAGCTGAAATTTTGCTCACATAACTGGACCATATCTGGGCGTTGCAGACCCACATTTTTTTTGAAATTCACTGATTGGTTAAATTAAAAAAATATATATATTGATTGGTTGGTCCGATCAATTTGAAATTTTGACAAGTCATTACGACCAACATTGTCTTACAAAGTTTAAACCAAATCCTCTTATTAGTTAAAATTGAAAACTATCTTTCCTGTGATTTTTTAAATTTAAACTATAGAACCGATTGACCCGTCAACTTAAAACTTCGCATGTCTTTTGGTACCAACATTTTAGGTATTTTTGCCAATTTTCAGTGTAAACCGCTGTTATTTTAAAAAGTAATTTTGTCGTTTTGCACAATTTACAGTGCACAATTTACAGTAAATGAAAGCATTTTTGAGCTAGCGCATATCAAATCGGATGCAGTACGAAGGCCAAATCCTCAAATTAAATGGCTTAAAATGGACTTCCGCCCTTATCTCTGAGGAACGGATATAATGATACCTTACCATGCAATTATTGGTATCACAAATTAAGAATATTTTGTCGTGTCCATTGGGTTATGGTATCACGTCACGTGTGTATTAACGACGCTCACTCTGCTGACAAATATTGCTGTTGGTTTATATTTTTTTAATACCTATACGCATACCCCACTGGTGCGTATCGGTCATGTTTATTTTGTCATGTTTTACATGACGGGACCCTCTAGTTCCATGAGAGTATGAATTCAGTTCTAGCTGAAAATAAAGACCAATATCACCTCCTACACAATTACATCCCCTCAGACTTCGGTCTGGCAACACGTCCCCTCGTTCGCTCCTCGAATCGTTTTGGTGGTGCTTTTATTTTGTGCTTTTTACGTTCTAAATCATGGCTTCTTATGCGCATCACGCCGCTCAACCCGCTCTCAACTCTGCGCCTCGCGCCGATCAATTTACACGTATCAATACTGTAAAGTGCGAATTCAATCGCGGTCTCGGACTTCCTCGACCATCAGCCGACGACATTCACGAGTGGATTTTCTCCACACTCCACGTTCAACCTGAAGACGTCGACGCTCTGCAGCTCGACTCCAGCCTGCAAACCATCTTCATAAAATTCACTTCCGGTCACCGCTGCGAACACATACAACCAGGGATCCGCTAAATTCACTCACTCTAATGGGGTCATCAGCAATGTTTCGCTCTCGAACGCTGAGGGATGGATCACGGTACGCGTGTTTAACCTGCCGCTCGAGATGCCGAACGACGTCATCAGGTCACGGCTCCAGTCCTTCGGAGAGGTCAAGGAGGTGACCAAGGAGACCTGGTCGACCAAGTACCGATATAAAGTTACCAACGGGATTCGCGCAGTGAAAATGGAGCTCAAACAGCATATACCGTCATATGTGATGATCGGCGGACACCGCAGCCTCATCACATATGACAATCAACAACTCACATGCAGTCAATGTCACTTTACTGACCATCTCCGAGCCAACTGCCCTCCAGACGCCCTCATCAGCTGCCTCGGTATGAAGCCGTCACAACATCGTTTGCCACCCTCCCCGTTCCCACCCACTCCACTCCGAGACAGACCACACACTTGACATCGCCTGAGACCTTTGCTGCGCCGACAACGTTGCCGTCGGCTCCCACCCTACCGATCCTGGCAAACCCCGAGGTCGTGACCTCTGCAGCACCCTCGCTCCCAACATCTAGCGCAGGAGTGGCCAAAGAGGTCGCGAACGTGGCTGTCGTTGAAGCGAACAACATCGCCGACATGTTGAGCGACGAAACCACAGCTACGCCTGATGACACCAGGAAGCGAACGGTGTCACCCCCCGCCTCCACTTCGCCGTCGAAGAGGAAGGTACAGACCACCAGGGCCCGCACACAGAATACTGAGACTCAAAAACTCAAAACCAACAACAACGCTGCCCCGCGCTCTGCCACACGACGATCGCAGATCCACGATATCGGGTGGATGAACGTCGCCTCCTTCCGTGCCGGACTCGCGGTGAAGAAGAAGAACGTCCCGACGCCCGCTCTACCCGCTTCTCCACCCTCGACGTCCAAGTGGAGCGAAGACGTCGAGGTGGACCCAGGCCCGGCCTCGACCTAGCGCACGTCGCACCAGAGCCGACATCACGACCTCCCTGCCTCGGGGGCGGTCGCAGCTATAAGAACTTTACTGAACTGTCTGAATTGTGTTTTTACCTGTTCTTGTGCCCATACCTATCACATCATAATTTCTGGAATTTACGTAAACAATTTGAAATCATTTTATAACTGAACTTACAAACTCTGTACAACGGCTAAAGAGGGCACCCTTTATGTAGCCCTACACTAGCCATCCTGTCCTTGACAGGTAAATTACATTAAATAATAATAATAATAATAATAATAATTACATCCGATTGGATGTATTCAGTAAATTTGAGTGGGGGAGGGGGTATTTAGACTTGCACGAGGCGCAGAAATCTCTAATGACGTCACTTTGAGCTGAGCTTTGTTGTTTTTTCCTTTTAGGTGCGTGGAAAGCTGGAGGAATGTAAGAACGACGACGTCGAATCAGGAAAACCCAAAACGCAAACATGTAAAGTTACGCAGAACCTCACCATAACCCCGGACTTCTGTTCCCATATGCGTGATGAGACCAAGCTCTGGTCGATGATAATGACAAAAGTGACTGGATTGCCCGACGAGTGTCCGATCCCTATTGTAAGTATAGTATCTCCTAGTCATTAGGTTGGATATACTCGGCCTAAAATTATCCTAAAAGGGTCCCCACAGCTTCCTAATGACGCACTTAAATCGATCCCAGGTACATCCTAAATTAGGCGCATCATCCTAAAATAGGACGCAACTAAGTATAGTCGGGCGTTAGTAAAAATCTAGGCCACAATTGTCGTAATACTTTATCCTCTTTGACTTGCGGGCCAATACGAATTTGCACTTCTTGGCGGGCCGCATTTAATAAATGCTTACATTTTCAGGAAGGTTTATTCCAGGCGCGTAGGAATTGCTTTTATCAAGGGGAAGGGGACTACAAGATGCTAAACTTAATTTTGTATGGTGAATGGGGGTCAGCCTGCTCGAGTTGGGGGGGGGGTCACCCCCCTCCCCAACCCACTTCCTACGCGCATGTATGAAGGGAAATTTGGCATCTACTTGGCACTCAATACTCCAGGATTTTATCTTGAATTTAACCTGATAGTAGGTATAATGATTTTCAAAAGGTGTCCTTCATCTGAGTGACTTTCGCTTTACGTTTACAGAAGAACTACAAGATTGATAACGCTCCAATTAATTTGAATAATGACTATGATGAGATATACAATGTGGCTGAAGGAGCTGACAACTACAAATTCGAAATGACGTTTTCAACTGAAGACGGCGACTTCGCATGCATACGCTTCGACTTTGCCTTTGGAAAGTGGCCTTATTAAAATCCAATCAAAATATTCAAATATTTCCCGGGGCTATGCGCCCTGGACCCACTTATGGTTAGGAGTTCCTCCACCAGCCCCCTCATTGCTGTCATGACATATGGAACCGTGGAAATGATCCACCATTTTGAATATTACTCTTTATTACTGTTTTGCATAATTTTATTTGTCGTGCAGAACTAAGTTTTTAGTGTTGTCGTGCTTCTCAGTTGCTCAAGCTAAGAACCAAGCAGAGTAAAAAATAAGACTCACGAGATAAGCTCAATAATTAAATGCTTGTGCAAATCAACATCCTTACTTGCTCAGTGGGAAATCCTAATGTGACAGGTACTTCGTCTCATATCATCAACACTATAAACCTGGTTACAGTTATATTGTAAACAATAAGCATGATACAAGTATGTCCCTCCTGTTCTGACCAGCTGGTTTTATACCTGACTATTCTACATGTCCTGCATACATAATATTCGTATGAATTCTTAATACTTAACATCCTGAACAATAATAATACATCTGCATAGTACTCAAACCTCGTGTGTAATCCATACCATAAAAAACACTCCGTGTAAAAATACCAGCCAAGTCTCTTCAACTAAAAAAAAAATAGAAGAAATCTAAAAATTCAGCACTGAAAAGTAGTGATATCAAAAAAAGGCCAAGTCAAAACTTTTAAAAATTACTTGGCGCATCGTGCATATAAATAGTATAGAAGTAGGTCGGTAATCAAATATACTCATCTATACATAAAATATATCTATAATCCCATAGAAAAACGATGCGCCAAGTAATTTTTAAAAGTTTTGACTTGGCCTTTTTTTGATATCACTACTTTTCAGTGCTGAATTTTTAGATTTCTTCTATTTTTTTTTTAGTTGAAGAGACTTGGCTGGTATTTTTACACGGAGTGTTTTTTATGGGATATCATTCCTTTTTTCAGTTTATTCTTACAATTTGTAGCATATATTGTGGAACCAAAGTCTATAATTCCTTTAAAAAAATACGCCTTTTTGATTTGGTTGCTAAGAAAAGTTGTGCTTGTTACTATGTATATGCTATAAATAATATGCTATAAAGTATAGCGGAAGTTTCGTTCCAATTGGTCCAGCCGTTCTCGAGTTATGGCATCACATCCGGTTTTCAAAATGGCGGCTGACTTCACTGCCACCTAAAATTTGTGTCTTTAAATGCTATGTAACATTATAAGCCTTCTGAATATGTAGTTATTGTTATAAGAGATGATTTCATTCAAATTTGGCATTTTTATGACGTCATTTCCGGTTTCGGTAAAAGTACATTTCTATTTTGACTGTTGATATTTCATTGAGAAGACCATCCGAATCGTTTGGCGCTAGTTTCGTCCCAATTGGTCCATCAGTTTTTAAGATATGACGTCACTTCCGGTTTCAAAATGGTGGCACAAAAAATTCGTAAGGACAAGGTATCATCAGACGCCAAAAGTGCATATATGGTAAAAATTTCAGATCGATCGGCTCAGCCGTTTAGGATGTGGCGCTGTCAACAGTGTTTCCTGATATCATCAGAATCATCATCTTCAGAATCAGAAAGTGGTGTAATTTTACATATTTCACGGCCCTCTAGCACGAAAATGACATACCCTATTGTTCCCAAATTCGGTATATGGGGTGGGGTGGGCCATAGCTCGAAATTAAGATATTTTGCAACAATGTGAGATTTTCCAATTTTAAGATCCAGTAGGCCGAAAATGCCATGTTGTTGCTTACAGTAAAAGTGGTTGGTCTGCTCCTCAGTTTATTAGGCATTTACGGTATGTTGAGTGAGTGTGAGTGTACGGTACGACTTGGCTGGGTGGAGCGACCGCTCCACTAGATCATTGTCCGTTACCGCCGCCATCTCTTTGCGTCGCAATCGTCCCAGAGGTTCGCATTCGCCGGGCCGGTTACTTCTTCGGGTTGCCGTTACCCTCTTGCCGCCGTCCTCCAACGCCGTCCTTGAGCACCTGCCTGTACTCCCCCCTCAGACCAGCCGTCTCGGAGTCACTTGCCGCTTCATGCTCGGCCGCCGCAGCTGCTTCCGCGCCGCTCACTCCATCCAAGGTCGAGTCCAGTGTCCATGACCTCTCACTCGTCAACACCTGTCATGATGTTTCGTAATCAGTTCATTCGCGTTATCGTCACGGTAAATTGTTCGGAACTGCATATTAACCAATGCACTTCAAATGCATGTTGCTTGCATTTGAAAATAGATCACGTCCTTCAGCCGTTATAATTTGTTAATTATCGTCACTAATTACTTTTTTTTCGGGTTGATTATTATGTTAATAATCATTCACTGTTAAGTTAACACTTGAATATAACAATTCAGCGTTGCACTGTATCGTTATAATTGCATAAAAACCACTTTGTGCGAGACCACATGTAAATTTCTGCACCCGACTGACGTGAAGTTGCTCTGACCGAGTCCCGTGTCGAACTGACGCTCTGTTCTGTCTCACCTGGCTTTTGTCGTTGGCTCCCCGGCAAAATGACCACTTTCTTGGTTTTCTTCAGAGCGAACTCTGCCTCTCCCCGACTAGAATCCTGTCGATTTCCGAACTTGTGGCGTTGTGCGGTAAATTTTCTTGAACCCGGCTATCGGATTGGCTCTCAGACCAATTTGCATAATGCCACCCCATTACACACCGAGCTACCAGTAAGTTTCAATTTCTTTCTGTATTCACCCCTGGGATGAAATGTTCACGCGTCCTTAGCAACGGCGACGACACTTGAGCGTCCTTAGCAACGCAAGATGGCGTACCCTGACAACGACGCTACTTTCAAAACGCGCCAACATTTAAACATCATGATATCCCGCGTTACTCAACTTATACAGACATGTTATTAACTGTTTACAAAGGTAATCATTATCAAAATTAACATTAAAAAGCATCTAATTAGTATAATCTTAATCACACTCATAATCATGATATAAATAGACAGTAGGGGAGACCGGGGCTAGTTGGCACAGGGGTAAGTTGACTCAGAGCCTATAACTCGCGATATTAGTGACTTAGGATCTCAAGATTGTGTGACATAATTACTAGCCGCTCCCCGCACCTGCCAGTCCTTAGTTCACGACGATCGGTCACCACCTCGCGATTCTACAGCAGTTTGAAGTTTTCGAGGGTAAGAACCAACTATTTTTTCTAATGAAACTTTCCTGTTTACTCTTGAAGTATTAATTTTATCGAAAATCCAAGAATTTACTTTCAGCAGAATGATTCAAGGTTTCAAATGACATAGAGTTTTAGTTCCTACGCACAGAAATGAATTTTATAACCTCACTCAAACACAAAATTTCATATCGGGGCTAGTTGGCACAAAATATGTGCCAACTTGCCCCTTTGGTTTGTAAGGTTAGAATGTGTTTGACAGATGGCCAGCCTAATTGAATTTTTACAATATTATTATGTTTTATAGATCATGAGAGTCTACAAGAGAAAGACAGACCATGGGAAGACTCCACATCATATCATACTTCAGGCTGTAAGGAGCGTGAAGACAGGAAAGTCAATAAGAAGCGTTGCGAAGGGCTTCGAAATACCTTTCAGAACTCTTGCACGGTATTGTTCTAAAATAACAGCTGAAGAGTTGGATCAAGGCGCTGGCAAATTTGGATATTCAAAGGCAAGACAAGTCTTTAGTGACAGTGATGAGAAAGCTCTTGTTAAGTATATAATTAATGCATCCAATATATACTACGGTTTGTCTCCCAAAGAAGTTCGAAAGCTCGCTTTTCAATATGCTTCTGCAAATGAGGTAAAAATACCACAAAATTGGTCTGAAATGCAAATGGCTGGTGCAGACTGGTTCACTTCCTTTATCAAAAGAAATAAAACGCTGTCAATAAGAACGCCCGAAGCCACCAGCTTAGCTCGAGCGTCGAGCTTTAACAGAACGAACGTGAACGCATTCTTCGACAACCTTTTAACGGTAATGAATCGCCATAAATTCAGGCCAGGTGATATCTGGAACGTAGATGAAACCGGTGTCACTACAGTACAAAAGCCAAACAAAGTCGTTGCTCGAAAGGGATGGAAACAGATTGGAAAAATGACGTCTGCGGAACGAGGAACTCTTGTGACCGTAACGGTGGCAGTTTCCGCTGGGGGAAACAGTTTCCCCCCATTTTTTATTTTTCCTCGGGTAAGATATCATAATCATTTAAATGATAAATGATTAATGATTAAATGATACATCATCTAGGAAATAACAGGTAGGTAGGTATTTTCTTTTATAAATTGCAGATATACATTGAGGTTATGGTGTACCTACAACCTTGCAAGTGATATTGTCACTTATACTGTATCCACTTTAATAACATATAATTTTAAAATTATCTACAAAAGATATGCTTTCATTTCATACTTATTACAAGTGTATCTATACTTATTCAATATCAAATATAATTAAAATAAAAAAGTATGTGCTTTTAAGCATTTTTCCATATAACTTAACCAGGGCCAACATACCCCAAGTACTGTGCCAACTTACCCCGAAATTGGGGCAAGGTGGCACACCGATTTCACGTGACTAAATGTTTATTTTAAATTTATTGGTAAGTTAAAAACCATCATTTCCACTGTTTTTACGATCCCAAAACATGAGGGTACAATTAACAATCAAGACATATACTATAACTCTCAAGGTTTATTCAGAAAAACATAAAATGTAAAAAGTGTGCCAACTAGCCCCGGTCTCCCCTAAATAATGGGTTTAACCTGTGCCGACTCCGAGAAGCATTCCAGTGTGTTGTAGTCTGAAATCATCCCTGGTTGGGTATATCGTTTTCTGGGGACTTTGGAAAAAGGGGGGGGGGGGGGGGGGGGACGCCAAAATTTTAATTTGCACCTGGCGCCGAAAACTTATCATGAAAGTAAGATTATACAATAAAAAATGTTCACTCTATTAGAGTGGATCAGAGTCCTTGGTAGATAATTGTGGCTCCGATGTGGGTTTTTCGTGTTTTGTTTACTTAGAAATTTCAAAAAGCCACTTTAACCAAAAATAATTAGCCTTTCACACCAAAATTATATTTTAATACAAAATTATTAATTTAATAATGAGACTAAAAATAGTCCAGCTATTTGGATATTTGAAAATTCTCTGTACATTCATTGCGGATTCCCTGGGGGTAAAGATTAGAACCTATTAATAAATTAAAATCTTGCATCACCTACGGAAGTATTGACTCCGGAAACAAATATTGTCGATTTCTTGACAATTTTAGATAAGATATCTACTTATTTACCGTCGATTTATTCTTCCTCTGATCATTTGTAATTATTTCACTTGTTGCACCTTAACAATTAATGTTATTAAAACATTATGGTAATTTTTCACATACACGTTTTTTTTAAATAATATACAGCCATAAGTGGTCGATGGACTTTCGGTTACGAATACTTTGTAATAAGTAGGCTGTTTTGATCGCATATTCTCTTCAAAATGTTGCAACACAGGGGATTATGACGTAAGAACTTTTTGATGGCGAATAATTAATAGGTAAAATTTATAGTAAATTAATACATTGATAATTATAAATTTTCGTGTAAATACGTCATATAGAGTAGGTACGAGCTCTTAGGAAGTAAGTTCAGTAAGTTCAAATAGTAAGCTAATTCTTTTTTCAGTTCCCTCCCAAAATCATAGCCTTGGATGTCACAGCTTTTGAATGGAATTAGACGTATAATTTTAGAAGCCTACTTTCGTTTTCAAGTGATCAAATTTAAAGATTCCATGCGAAGTCAGCATGGCCTATGGCGTCATGTTCACCCCACTATAAAAGCTACTAAATCAAACACTGATATTGTGAGTGTCTTGCACAGCACAGCACGGTTTTAAAGCAATGGTGTGGGGTTTGTTTAAATGTTATGTAATGTAATGTTATGTCTATAATAAACATATTTCGGGCAAGAATAAATAATTTAATTTATTTCCTTATACCTTTAAAAAATCTGTATGGGTCTATTATAAAATATGACAATAATTAACCCTGGTAAAATCACTAAACTGAAGGCTGCGACTGCTTGCGACTGTAGACGGCTTTTCCCGCCTCTTGGGATCAAAAAGATGATGATGAAGAAGCTCTTTTAGTTCCTAAGCTTGCAATGGTCGGTTATTC
Organism: Leuctra nigra; assembly: GCA_934045905.1. NCBI lineage: Eukaryota > Metazoa > Arthropoda > Insecta > Plecoptera > Leuctridae > Leuctra > Leuctra nigra. The sequence goes on along the minus strand of OW203766.1, from coordinate 10,420,900 downwards.
AGTATTCATAATTTTAACAGATATTCAGTGGAATGTCATTGGCCAATATAGTACATTGATTTTTGCTATGTGCCTATTATGCAAGATTTTCTTTAAAATGTCACAACAATGAGCAAGTGACATGTTTGTCAGAAGAGCCAGATAATATCGGGGGCAGAAAGGTAGGTATGTTTTGCCATGACTGTGTGATACATTGTTGCCAAAATAACTTACAGAAGTTTTAGTCCTTTATATTTATAATGCTTTCCCAATTCCATATTCCACGAAACACTGGTAACAGAGGAGAATGTAAGATCACATATAGGAAGGAATGTGTTTGCGCCATCATCATTCCCGCATTGCTGATGCCGGAGGCACTCTTGCTCCGTGCTTATAAGAGTGTCAGGAGCTTGAGTCTTTGACAATAGATGAATAGCGATTGTTCACAAGGGCCCTATTCTAGAACTTTTAAGGTGCTGCAAGCGCGAGCGATTTTCCCGCGTGTTGCAGGCACTTTTTTTGGATACGATTGGAGACAAAATGGATTGACGAACTGATTTAAAATTTTAATCGTGATTAGATATAATACAAACTTAGGGTTATCACTTGGTACAATTTTAATTTTTTGCTTTGTTGATTAGTAATAATTAGTTGATTTTTGGTGATTTGTATATTTTTTGTCTCGCTGGGTGTCGTATGATTATTAATTTAAAAAATGTGCCAAGTGATAACCCTAAATTTGTCTTTTATCTTATCATCTTTTATCTATGTCATCGTTTTGCACGGTTTTGTTGAATAACCGGCGCCTAATTAACAAGGCACGTACAAAAATGAAAAATTGCTACTTATATACAATCAGACTGATCGTGAACATCCTATCAAAGTTACACCCACTATTGAAACAATTTTTCTCCCTTAATTTCCTAAAATGGCCGAGCGCTTGCACCTCCTTAAACTCCCAAATCCACTGGAATTCGATTTCATGCAATGTCAATCCTTATGCCCGTGACCTGATTCCATTGGGAAAACGTTCTAAAATAGTGCCCTGATTACGGTATTTGCCAAAATTATAGCGAAAATATACGTACTATACCATGTTTTTTATCATGTGAACATCCTATCAAAGTTACACCCACTATTGAAACAATTTTTCGGATAAAATATCAGAGGACATTGGTTTTAATCCGACCGTGCATACACTATACCCAAGGGGTAGTTTCTATCCAGCCCAACCGTATCGACGTATAACACTTGGAGTATTGAAACGCCGTGGCGATCAACATAGTAACCGAATAGGAAATGCAAGATTTTATAAAGAAATAAGATGCCAATTCAATATGTGCTAAACCCAGTAACTACTAGGATAAGTAAACAAACTAAAGAACATAAATGTTATCTCCATAAAATACACTTCGCGTATAAATACCGCCTAAGTCTCCAGCAACTAAATAATAAATAAGAGGAAATCTAAATTTCAGCACTGAAAACTATGATATAAAAAAATTATCAAGTCAACATGTTTATTCCAAAATAATTATAAAAATAATAAATTACTTTGTGCATCGTTTCTTTTTGTGCATTCAATGTAAAAAAAAATAATATCTTTATTTTCTTTTCCAATTAAAACAATCAGGTAAAGATTACATAAATTTTCAAGGGCAAGTTACAAATTATGAACGCCGGTATGCCAGTCCAGACGTTTCTAAAAACAGAGTGTTATTTTTATTCTGCTTCTTCCTCCTGTTCTTCTTCTTCTTCTTCTTCTTCTTCTTCTTCTTCTTCTTCTTCTTCTTCTTCTTCTTCTGCTTCTGCTTCTGCTTCTTCTTCTTCTTCTTCTTCTTCTTCTTCTTCTTCTTCTTCTTCTTCTTCTTCTTCTTCTTCTTCTTCTTCTTCTTCTTCTTCTTCTTCTTCTTCTTCTTCTTCTTCTTCTTCTTCTTCTTCTTCTTCTTCTTCTTTACTATTCACCAAACACTGCCATCTTTCTTCATCCTCCCACCATCTTTCATGCTCAACCATATCATATTTCTGCCCCCTCTCTTCAACATCCAATCTTATCTGTTCTTTCCATCTTTGCCTTGGTCTACCCACCCTCCTTTTCAAATGCTCCTTATCATATGCTTGCTTAGGTTTTCTGTCCTTATCCATTTTGCTTAACTGTTCGAACCACTGCAGCCTCGCTCTTCCAATTTTGAAGTTCAATCTCTCGACACCCAATTCTTTTCTTAACACTCTACTACGAATCTTGTCCAACTTACTCACTCCCAAAGTACTTCTCACAAACTTCATCTCCGCCGCCTGCACTCTACTTCTCTCTTTCCAGCCAATACCATACTATATATATATATATATATATGTGAAATATGATTTTTGCTGATAACCTCAGATGGGTCGATGTAAATAAATACCAACTGCAATGAGAAAAGATTTTCCTCGAGTGGGACTCGAACCCACGACCTTCCGATATCCAGTCAGATGCTCTACCAGCTGAGCTATCGAGGCAGTTAACATTGCAGCGGTTGTGTTCCAATATAAGCTGCGTTAGCAACTTACCGATATTTTGAAGATAGGGTCAGAAGACCGTGGAATTTGATCCACGCTTGACAACTGACCACTACTCCACTCGACTTGGATTTCTCATAGGCAGATGAGTGCGCATATGTGTGAAATATGATTTTTGCTGATAACCTCAGATGGGTCGATGTAAATAAATACCAACTGCAATGAGAAAAGATTTTATATATATATATATATATATAGTGTTTCTTTTTTTCTTTTCAGCTCTTTTCAGTAGAGTTATCTTTTTCTGGCCAATGCACTTAGGGTTCCATTGACAAGTCAAGTATTTTTTTATTTTAAATTATTTTAGAGAGGCTATTTGCATTTTTTATTAATTAATAGTGGATGGTGAAGTCACCAGCCATTAAGAAGAACACAACACGAAGCAAGGCAAACTTGTTAGCAAGCTGACGTCATGGTGAGTGACGTCAATTCTCAGCAGCCGTCAAAACATTTTGAAGTTAATTTTTAGATTCAAATTTATTTTCTATACATTTTATTGATCAATCGTATTCAACAATGAATTAAGTATTTTCTAATATAATCCAAACCTAAAAACAAAATCAATGCAAATAGTCAATTCACATGTTGACGCAATTTGGTAAATTATAGTTAATGCGACAGTTTGCTTATCAACATGTTATTTCCGTTTTATGGTGATTTTTATTTACAAACCGATGGTTTAGCCACATGGTAGCCTATTGTCTTCGCTCTAAGTAACAATTATTACTTCGTATGGTTCAAATCCAGGCCACTCGATATGGGATTTTCAACCAATGCAAGGACGCATAATTGTGGAACAAATTTGAACAGTGATGATGTCATAGCCTTTTCTCAGAGGAAGCAAATCAAGATCCTAGAAAATGTTGTAATATCAGAACTAAATAGAAATGAAGATGGTATAAATTTAAATAAATTTGTATTTTATTTGCATAAAATAAGCTAAGAAATGATACACTTTAAAGTAGAGGCACTATTAGTCCACGTTATTCATGTGAGTGACTTGATGTATGATTTACAAATCAAATAAATAAATATTGGACAAATATATTTTGCTTCGTTGATATATTTTATACAAATTATTAGGTACATAAATATGATATTTTATCAAGAAATGGATATTATTTTAAATCATTTCATGCAGTACGAAATATATACTTTACTTGATTTTCAGCTGTTTCTAATGGAAACTGGCAAAATCATACAGTTTTTACAGATTATCACTTTGTTTAATCACGTAACATAACATTTGAAAACGGTTAAAATTATCAGAAAAATACGAGCTTTCCAGTGAACTCAAACTTTTTGATGTGTATTTTATATTTCAATTACTGCAGATGATTTAGAAGTTAAATTTCGACATCTGTCCATGTTACCTTATGGGAAATATCCAGATTATTTTTAAAGATATCTCTTAAAATAATCCCGTATCACATGTTGTTTCCGTATTTGCATTTGTTACTGTTTGAGGTGTAAGTATTTCAAGAAAATTTGAAGAATTTCTATTTTAACAAGGACTTTTGGTAGAAGTACTTTAAATCGTTTACATACATTGAAAGAATCTAGATCCCCTGATACCTATACAGATAAAGATACCGAATAAGTATCTAGATTGACAACACTGATTTCACAACTTGGTCTACGTCACTTCTTCCGGCTCTCTGCGCGGTGTGTCTTCGCACCATGACGTCACTCTCCTCTGATTGCGCGCGCATCCAGCTCATGCGTAACAGCGTTCTTGGTCGTTATGGGAGCTGAAATAGTTTAAATGAAATTATATTTTATTCTCACAAATTCACTCAAATGTAATTAATATATTGTCTTGGCAGATTTTAAAATATCTGAGAAAATTCAACCTATTACATTTCTCATACATTCAAAATAAGTAAACGTAGTACAGAAAAGAATGCAAGAACACCTACACAAATGTTGAATATTACACCTTGCTTTCAAGAAAAAAAAATGTTTCAAGAGAATTTAGCAATTATTAAACCTAGTTATCGTAATATGGAATCCCCATAAAAACACTTGTGTACAAATACCAGCCAGTCTCTTCAACTATAACAAAATATAAGAAATCTAAAAATTCAGCATTGTAAAGAAATGATATAAAAAAATTGGGCCATGTCAAAACTTAATTTTAAAAACCAAAATATATTTGGCGCATCGTGTATATAAAAAGTATAGAAGTACCAAAAATCAAATGACCCTAATTATATATTATAGGTATATCTATAATGCCCTAAAAAACAATACGCCAAGTATATTTTATACTCTTTTATATTTTTTAATTATCGCTGAGTGCGCAGTCAAATCAAGGCTCGTGTATCGAAGAGGCGGGAAGATTATACGCACCACTATGACTTTCGTCTTTTAAAAGTACTTCAACATATCTACTCAATTAAAGTGAGCGTGTAGAAGGGGTAGATATAATAACATAAATCCAAGGTCCACTAAATCTTCTCCTAGCTGCGCTAGTTGGAGCGGAGATTTAGTGACCTCTAACTTGATAATTTTAATGTTGCTTTCCAGAGTCTATTAATGATGAATTCAACAAGAATCAGAAAAGAAGCAATGGAAAGCAGGTGTTACGCATATCGGTGCTCGCTCACTACGCGTTTCACTGAGCGTTTTCCTAGTAAATTAATTCCCTGAACTCTACCATCAGTGTTCTTGGGCGGCTCGTTCCACTGCTGCAACTCTATACTGGCGAACATCGCATAGAACAGCCCGGTGATGAAGTATACTGCAGCAGTGATAAAGAAAACTATCCGCCATTGAGACTTCGAATTCTGAGGACGAAGAAAAGCATTAAAATTCATTCATTATTTCTCACAGAAATCGTAGAGCCAATGATTCCACCAAACGTTTGTGGTCAAACCCTTGAGTATGAACCCCTTTCATACTCAAAGATCAAACCGCTTTGCAAAATAATTAACCATCTCTGAATTATAGCTTGAGAGGTTTTTATCAGCTGAACAGACATCGATCGCAGGATCTGTGTCAGTTGGGTGAGGGTGGAGGGCGGAGAGGGGGGGGGGGGGTGCAATATTCTTAAGTTTAATGGGGGTGTGTGGGATGAGGGCCACCAACATAATATGCGGGTCTTGGGCGCATCCCCAGGAAAATTTAGACACTTTTTACTCAATTCGATACATTACTTTAGCGCTTTGGACAATATGACCCATAATCAAATTAGAGCTGCTTTCCAAAGAACAAAATGTCTCAACAAATATGTTTCTTCCCATTTAAGGCAATTTCCCCTTTCCCAATTTTATAAAAGTAGATCAAAAGATTGGAGAAGAGGCAAAGTAGGTACTCACTTTACTGTAAAAACTAAATTACGAAATTTTACTATTTTTTTCAAATATTGTCTGTTCTTCGGAATTTGTAGAAGTCCTCGTGGAGGACAGCCCCCCCCCCCTGACCTTCCCTGTGGACGCTCCTGGTAAAATAATAACCATAAAAAACACTTCGTGTAAAAATACCAGCCAAGTCTCTTCAACTAAAAAAAATATGAAATCTAAAAATTCTGCACTGAAAAGTAGTGATATCAAAAAATTAGCCAAATCAAAACTTTATTTGAAAATCAAAAAATACTTGGCGCATCGTGTACTTAAATAGCTTGGAAGTATAAGCCAATTATAAATTATACATGAAATATACATATACATAGTATACCTATAATGCCCTAAAAAAACGATGCGCCAAGTACTTTTTGATTTTCAAATAAAGTTTTGACTTGGCTAATTTTTTGATATCACTACTTTTCAGTGCAGAATTTTTAGATTTCATATTTTTTTTAGTTGAAGAGACTTGGCTGGTATTTTTACACGAAGTGTTTTTTATGGGGATATCACTCCTTTTTTTAGTTTATTCTAACAACTTGTGACACATATGAAATGAACAATTACTAAATTCTTTAAAAAAATCATCACCCTTTACAATTTCGTTACCACTAATGAATAGCAGCGTATGGTCCTAAATAATTGCTTTAAATGATCTTTCACGAAGAATAGCAAAGGTTTCATTCCAATCAGTCAACCCAGTTCCGAGATATGGAAACACTTCGGTTTTCAAAATGGCTGCTGAACTTTCTGCAATGCCACATAGAATTTATTTCTATAAATGATGTGTATCATTTTAAGCTTTCTCAATATGTATTTATTGTATAGGAGGGAATTATAATAATTTATACATTTGAATGACGTCATTTACGGTCTTATAAATAAGAAAATTCTATTTGTACTGTTCATATTCCATAGAGATGGCCATCCGAATCGTTTGGCGCTAGTTTCATACCGATTTGTCTACCAGTTTTTGAGATATGACGTTACTTCCGGTTTAAAAATGGCGGCTGAAATCTCTGACCCCTTGAAGTATATTTGAAACATGATTATAATTTTATAAGCTGTTTCAAATAGTATATTTATTGCATCAAAATAAAAATTTGTGAGATTATTAAAATGTGTGACGTCATTTCCGGTTTAGGTATGAGAAACTGCAAATATTATTGATGATAATACATAAAGTTGACCGTCTTAATGGTTTTGCGCTGGTTTCGTTGAAATGTATTTAGCCGTTATTGAGATATGATGTCACTTCCGGTTTCAAAATGGCGGCTTCCGGTTGGTTTTATAACAAGTCACATGAGACGTCAAAAGTACATACGTTACATAAATATCAAAATAATCGGATCAACCTTTGTTGCCAAAAAGCCAATCGATGTATTTCAAATTTCATTATGTCATTTCCGGTTTCTTTAACATAATGTTTAGTCTTTTGCTACTTATCATGCATATAGATGACCGTCTGGATCGTTTGGCGCAATTTTCGTTCCAATCGGTCCAGCCGTTGACGAGATATGACGTCACTTCCGGTTTCAAAATGGCGGCATAAAACCAGTTATAGCAAAAGGCACCTCAGACGCCAAAAGTGCATATGTGGTAAAAAATTTAAATCAATCGGTTCAGCCGTTTATGCTGTGGCCTGTTTACCATATGTTGTACAAAAACAAAAACTTGTAAAAAAAACTGCCAAGCACCTTCCCACTTAAAACAATTGAGATCTAAAAGAAGGGCCAAGCAATAATATATTGTTTAAACATTTTCGCACTTAAAATTCGTGAAATCATTTCGCCCAGTTACTGCCGCCAAGCACAACACTAAAAACCTAATGTTGTGTCCAAATTTGAAGAATACAATCTAAGTGAACCATCATTGTAAATTTAACAAAATTATAAAAATTAAAAACGACTTCAAAATAAATTTAAAATTGAAATTAAAAAAAATAAAAATAAAGCTAGGCGCATTGTGTCAAGAAGAAGGCAACATAAGAAAGAAGATGACGATAAAGGAGCCGAAGAAAGACAGAAAGTAGGAAGAAGGTAGAAGAAGTCTACATGGTCGACGTCAACTACATGGAAGTTGACGACCAAGGAGACAACGAAGAAAGAAGATGACGATAAAGGAGCAAAGAAAGAAAGAAAGAAAGAAAGAAAGAAAGAAAGAAAGAAAGAAAGAAAGAAGGAAAGAAAGAAAGAATGAATTAGATGATTATGGGGAAGAAGGAAGAAGTCAACGTGGTCGGTGCAAATTCAATGCGCCAAGCTTTATTTTTATTTTTTTTAATTTCAATTTTAAATTTATTTTGAAGTCGTTTTTAATTTTTATAATTTTGTTAAATTTACAATGATGGTTCACTTAGATTGTATTCTTCAAATTTGGACACAACATTAGGTTTTTAGTGTTGTGCTTGGCGGCAGTAACTGGGCGAAATGATTTCACGAATTTTAAGTGCGAAAATGTTTAAACAATATATTATTGCTTGGCCCTTCTTTTAGATCTCAATTGTTTTAAGTGGGAAGGTGCTTGGCAGTTTTTTTTACAAGTTTTTGTTTTTGTACAACATGTCATATGGGGTATAAGTTTATAGCAGCTTTCACTGATCATTAAGTGTTACCTATCATTACAGTTAACGCCAACAACGTCACTTCTTGTCTAAAGTTTTCTGTTTTTATTTCAATAGTTCCGAAGTTAGTATAACGAAAGGGTCCATTTCTTTTGGTTGAATTTGAGTTATATCAAATTATAATTTGTTAAAAGTTCACAGCTTTGAGTCATGTGAATAACGTAAATTGTAGGTGTATTGTTCCGGTGTAAACCGGAATTTGTGCGTTCATCTCGTAAAACGCGTATTTGTCGCCACTAGGTAAACTGAAAGGTACACGAAAGATGATTGCAAATGCGTTTCCTCATTTTTAAATTCTCCCATGTTCACTCTTTTATGTCAAAGTTCCGAAGTATAAACTCAATTGGTAAAGCGTGCAGGCTTACAGATGTTTACAACACATTTTAAATAAAATCCGGATGGTTTTTGGAAGGCAATGTAACTTAAAAGGAACTTAGTTAAGATTAACTAGCTGAGCCACCTGGTGTTTATAGTGCTGGTGGGAAGGAGTATGACGGGTGATGAAATTCACGCTACCCGCCTTACTCGCCTATGTACAGTAGTGGAATAAAGACCCTGTTATTCTGCCTCTCTCTGACTCATAACATAAACATGTTTTTATACGGAGCAGAGAGAGACAACCAGCACAGCTACTTTATTCCACGCTTGTACACGGATAGCATGGGCCGGCCTATACCTGGCATCTCCACCTCTCTGCCTCTCCCTGTCAGGTCAACTTAATGTTTACATTTGTTTGTTCATGGCAAATACGATCGATGTCCATTTAGTATTGTTGTCTTCTTCTATAGGCACTTGTAAACAGTTATCGAGCTTGCATTTTAATTAGTCCACTGATCTTATTTAGTGATTATTATATTGTTTTGTGATGTTGCTGTGGAAGATAATATTTTCATATTTTCAAACCAGGAAACAACTTCGTGCTATTGCCTAGATACTTGAAGAATATTATTGTTTTGCCGATGTAAACAAGCCAGACCACTTTCGTATATAACGTTCGCATCAAAACCAATGTTTATTTTATTAGTGTCAGATTAGGAGGAACATCAGTTTCAGTTTCATTTATTTCCATTAAACAATGTCACTTGATGAGACTTTGACTCACAGTTTGGAAATAAATCATGACAATTTAAAAGCGTTTTATTATTCTAACTTTTTAACGTAAGCATTGTTGGATGATGAAATGAAATTTAAATCTCTCATACCCACAGATTTCCATTAATCATCATGGACCATTTAGTGTAGTTTCTTGTTTATTGTAACCGAGCTTCTAAGATTGACAGATTACAACATCTGAAATAATGAAATAATTTTTACTAAGTTGTAAACACCTAATAAACCTTGTAATGGAGCCATTTTGTGTGGTTTCTTGTTTCGTATCTGAACCATCAAGATCGACAAATTTGCATAATTAAAATAATTAAATTTATTTTAGAAACTTAAAGTTGTGATCACGTAATGGATGCACGTAATGGAGCCTTTTTGTGTGGTTTCTTGTTTCGTGTTGTTCTTGTTTCTTGTTGAGCCACCAATATTGACAAATTAACTCTATTTTAAATAATATATAAGTGTGACAAATGAAAAGTTGTAAACACGTAATACACTGAATATTAGTAATGGAGCCTTTACTGAATTTTACTATTTACTAAATTACCTGAATTTTACATAATTAAATAATTCGGATAAATTAAAAGCTGTGACAACCTTATGCACCCAGTAATGGAGCCTTTTTTGTGTGGTTTCTAGTTTAGTAACTGAGCCACCAAGATTCTGTTGATTAGCATGACCACGAATTGTTTTATTGCACAACTTTACGTACAACGTGTACATTGACAATCATTATTAGAGTCCAATGAGTATAATATTAAAAAGAGTTGCTATGTAATCGTTGAATGTATTCGGATTAACATTTTGAATATATACACAAGAAGGTTAAACATTTTTTAAGTAAAGAAAAAGATAAAAAAATAAAACATTTGTTACGGGGATCGAACCCGGCAACGCCGTGATCGAAGTCACTTGCCTCATGTGACCGAGCCAATTCGCCACACTGAAATTAAACCTGTGTAGTATATCAAAGAAGAAAGGTAGAGCGTAAAACGACGTGCGCAATTCCTGTTTCCCTGATATCTTCACTGTTCACGATGGCAACCGGCGTGCCGCGATGGCGATGTTTCTGTCTATTGATGATCTTCACAGCATCCATTGGTAGTCTCATTTATTAAAAATGTACCAGAGCACCAGAGCATTAGTCTCTTAGAGTATTAGGAGCAAAGAGCACCTAATATACCTAGTAATGGAGCCTTTTTGTGTGGTTTATTGTTTCGTAACTGAGCCATCAAGATTGACAAATTAGCATAATTAAAATAATTAAATTAATTTTAGAACCTAATGCACGTAATGGATGCACGTAATGGAGCCTTTTTGTGTGGTTTCTTGTTTCGTGTTGTTCTTGTTTCTTGTTGAGCCACCAATATTGACAAATTAACTCTATTTTAAATAATTAAATAAGTGTGACAAATGAAAAGTTGTAAACACCTAATACTCTGAATATTAGTTATGGAGCCTTCACTGAATTTTACTATTTACTTAATTAACTGAATTTTACATAATTAAATAATTCGGATAATTTAAAAGCTGTGACAACCTTATGCACCCAGTAATGGAACCTTTTTTGTGTGGTTTCTAGTTTAGTAACTGAGCCACCAAGATTCTGTTGATTAGCATGACCACGAATTGTTTTATTGCACAACTTTACGTACAACGTGTACATTGACAATCATTACTAGAGTCCAATGAGTATAATATTAAAAAGAGTAGCTATGTAATCGTTGAATGTATTCGGATTAACATTTTGAATATATACACAAGAAGGTTAAACATTTTTTAAGTAAATAAAAAGATAAAAAATAAAACGTTTGTTACGGGGATCGAACCCGGCAACGCCGTGATCGAAGTCACTTGCCTCATGTGACCGAGCCAATTTGCCACACTGAAATATAAACCTGTGTAGTATATCAAAGAAGAAAGGTGGAGCGTAAAACGACGTGCGCAATTCCTGATTGCCTGATATCTTCAGTGTTCACGATGGCAACTGGCGTGCCGCGATTGCGATGTTTCGGTCTATTGATGATCTTCACAGCATCCCTGGACCTCTCATTTGAATATATATCCATGAAGGTATCATCGCTTATACAAATTAAAAAATAATATATGAAAAAAAAAGTTTTCCGGGATCGGGAATCGAACGTGTTATGCAGATGTCGAAGCCAGCTGCCTTCCTAACATGAGCTATCAGTCCGATGGGAATTAGAGCCGCTGTTTAGTGTATCAAAGAAGAAGGGCGGAACGTAAATATTGATAATTTTCCCACTTCCGGTTTAAATTTATTGATTTTTCTTGAAGTGGAGTGTCTAGCAATACATTGTCTTTATTGTTGCCAAATTTCAAAACTCTCGATGGACCCGTTTGACTTTTAAAATATTTAAAATTTAAAATTGTAATAACTTCACTTCCGGTCAAAATGTTTCAGATTTTCTTTCAAAGGGCACTGCTATAAATATGACTCTATGTCTCTGCCAAATTTCAACTCTCTAGGACAAACCGTTCAACCTGTGGAGAGGGGCAAACAAATTGACCGTGCCTAACTAACTAACTAACATGAAAGTCAATCCTTGCATGTTTGAGGCCCAAAATTCACCCCGAAGGGATGATCGCAGCACTTTGATATTTGGTTAGGTGTTGTCAGGTGGCTAAATATACCCGATAACCATGGTTTTCAACTTTCATTTCTAAATGCTTGCATGCGTACTGACACCCCGAAATCGGGCCCGAAGCGCTTGCAGTATACAGTAGTGGTAGTAAGCTCGCCGCGTTTTAAAAGTAGACCTCGTATTGAACGGTGCTTAGCAGCGTCGAGCTAACGCCCGACTAGATTTTAGCTCCACCCTACTACTACTACTGAGATTATTATGAAAACCGCCCTAAAACACTGTTTTCACGGCCCTCAAGCGCGCAAAGGGCGTTACCTATTGTTCCCAAATTTGGTATATGTTGTAGGGTGGGCCATAGCTCGAAATTAAGATATATCGCAACAATGTGAGATTTTCCAATTTTAAGATCCAGTAGGCCGAAAATGCCACTTTGATGCTTACAGTAAAAGTGGGTTTGCTCCAGCCTTTTTAAATGAGTGTGTGCGCGCGCCGTACGACTTGGCTGGCGTGGAGCGACCGCTTCACTAGATGCAAGCTCTCAAGCCTCAGCAGGAAGCACCTACACAGTCCTTAGCCTGGTGCGTGATCAGACACAGCACAAATAACACAGAAGTGCAGTCTTAAAATGTACTTCCGGCCATCTGCTTCTGACGTACCTCGTCAACGACAACGACGCCGACGACGAGAGGCCCGAAGCACGAGACGAGACTGGCGACGCCGTTAGACACGCCATACATGGTGCCGGCGAAGTTAGGCGCCAGTTCGATGTGGTTCACCACGAAGCCGACGTAGATGGCGCTGTTGACGCTGACGGCGACCACCAGGAGGGCGATGACCAGCGTCTTGTCCGTGGCGTAGGCGAGACCGACCAGGGCGGCGGCGGGCACCCACGAACCTGGCGGGGACGTGGAGAAGTGTGATAAGTGAAGTCAAATATCTCCAGAAGTCAAATAAGATAAGTCACTCCAGAAGTAGCTTGGTTCAAGGGTTCCAAGCCGGATTTGAATGGTACAATTTCTTGAACAACTTCTTTGTCACATTCCCATTTTTCATACAATTTTGTATTTACACGACGCAACTTCTTGTTACAGAACTTGAACTCAATAATAGTGGCATAGAAGTTGAACAAGAAGTTGCTCCGTGTATAGTAATGCTAAATGCACTTGGATTAATCTTTAGATTTACAACAACAAAACTACTAGAAACCAAACCCTAAAGATAAATCCTATGATCTATAGATAGATTTTACAATTCCAAATCCACTAAAACCCTTGAATAAGTACTCAAGTTTCGGATAACCATGTTAAGCATGACCTGTTTGGCTTCTGTTTGTTAGTCTTATTGAAAGGAAACGGTGTATTATTTATAAAATGTCTATCTAATATTTATACGGTGCATTAAAACTAATCTTCGTGTTTTTTCTGCGAAGCCAAATTGCATATCTTTCGTTCTTTTTCATAGCTTAGTTAACCAGTCTTTTGGAAAAGTATTCCTTTGTCACTGTTTATACGAACTTTGTTTTCATTTGGCAAAGGAAACAAAGAAAATAATCATATCATTTTCTATTAGACAAAGAAGGGTAATATAATCAAAAACATCATTTGTCAAGTTCGAATGTGTCCATCAATCTCAACATTGATTGGTTTGGTTTAGCCACACCGTTGTTCTCTAATGATATGGTTCAGAAATAGGTGTTGGTTAATATTGACTCACTGATGGTGTTGAAGAGTTTCCTTGACGTTGTCACAGACAGTATCTTCCTGTTCGTGAGAAAGTCCGATGTTTTGCTGAACAGGATCGCCAGCGCGAACAACACCAAGTAGGGCAGCGCAGACAGAAGTCCATCCTGAAACGTGGAGTGGATTTCACAGTGTTGTGTCGGCGGATGAATGTTTCCTTCAATGCAGAATGCACAGATGTAACAAATATTTGTTCAGATGTGAACAAATACTAGGAAAACGCTGAGTGTAACGCGTTGATGAGCGAGCACCGGTACGTGCAAATTCTCGATCTGGAATTCCGTACCAAAAGCACAGAAAACATATAGGTACATCCATATTGAATTGAAATATGATCCACTCAATCAACATGTGGGTAAAGTCTGATTTTCATTGAAACTTAAAAATATCATCTAAACACTCTGGTAGGGTCAGTGTCAAAAGAAGCCAGCCAAATCCCCACGCTGGTTTATGGAAAACTGGTATAAGAACTATTGGAAGTGGGTGTATAGCCAACGCATTTAGTTGTGATAAAACTTACCCCCTATCGCGACTACCAGTCGTACACAGAAGTAGTATAAGTTGCCTAAAATACAGATATTTGTATACAGAGGGGTGATTTGCAAGACTGGTTTTATCATTGGCTTTGATCACGACTTAATGCGTTGGCTGTACACCTAAAGCAATTTCAGATTCGGTTGCAGTGGAAAACATTCATATCGATACTTATTACTGACAGATATTATTTAAAAATGTCAATAAGTGCATGATAAGTGACTGATTCGGCTGAAATTTGTAATATAAGAGACAATGTTCGTCTTATTGACCATGCAAAATATGAGTTTGATCAGATTTCTCAAAGACCATTTTAATTTCTCAACCTATCAGGAGATACGTATTTTACCTGTGGACCAATGAATGGATTTCAAAAAAGTAGGTTTTTGCAAACAGAGAAGGTTGACTTTACATGTCATGTGTGCAAAATTTCAGATCAATCGGTGAAACGGTGCGACCTGTGTATCGGTTAGTAGCAGAAAAAAAGAGATGCGTGCCAAAAGAGCAGGAAAGTCAGTAACCGACTCTATTCTCACTTACAGCCTTGAGGTCGTGGCCAAGAACAGTTTCCAGGAAGGTTGGTATCTCTGTCAGGAGCATCCAGAAGCCCCAGCCCCAGCCGCAGTGCGCGACAATGATGGCCCACACGGGCAGTGACGTCATCATAGACTTCCACGGCGTTGCCAACCTCTGAACATAAACAATACATTATCATATTTTGATGGGTTCATTTATTTGTTGCATAGATCATATTGAATATGAGAAGAGAGCATCAGTTCTTTTCTGGAAATCGGAATTAATAAATGAATGGTACAGGGAAATAACGCTATAAGTCACATTCGGATGAAACTGAGATAAACGAAGTTTTATGTTGAAACTTGTATATATCATCCATACAAATCGATATTTCAATTGCGTTTTTCAGGACTTTGTGGCAATATTTTCTAAAAACCGAAAGTATATTCTGAAGGCTCATAAAAATCACTGCAAGATAAATAAACTAATTTTTTCAATAAATTGACTCTAACGTTCTAATTCCCTGTACCCTTCAAATACGAACTGCTTGAATCTAGACCAGCTAATTGTAACAGCAGAATTATGGTTCACTGATTGGTTGGTCAGCTGTTCTATATGAAAATTAAATTTGAATTTGCTTGATAATTTACCTGGATCAGAGTGTTCGGGCTCTATACCTGTCCACTGTCGTTATGCTTGGTCTGCAGCGAGTCCTGGATGTAGGCGCGCTCCTCTGCTGAGATGTGTCTATCCAGAGCCGGAGTGTCCGCTCCCAGCCACATCCAGAGCGCGGTCCAGGCGATCCCAAGTCCCCCGAACCAGTAGAACGCTGACGGCCACCCTCCGCTGCCCGTGGACATCACCCCGCATAGCCCCATCGCCAAGACAGTGCCAATATGACTGCCTGATGCCAGAACACTTCAGTGCTTTTGCTATTGCATTATGTTTGTTATTGGAGGAGTTGCAAATGCAGCATTTCCTCTACAAAGTTAATTACTTCAGTAACTATTGAAAAAGGAAAATCATCTCGGTTTAGTCGCATTGGTTGGCTAGTTTTGACGACCCCGTTTTTTAAAACTCGAGTTCCGAATTTAGGATTCGAAAATAATTAGGGAACAGTAGAATTTGGTAAAAAAATTAGATATTATTACAATTATCTAAATAATTTCTTGTAAATGTTTTTATTATCTTATCTAGATGAAAATGTTTGGTAGTTATCTTCATCTTTATCTAGATAAAAATAAAATAATCTAATAACAACACTGTTTAGAAGAAAACACTTGAGAGTGGAGAGATTGGGATCAATTTAGGAAGGAAGAGAGTCTGCATTCCAGTATGTACGGATTGAAAGGATAGAGATGAGATGGGGGAGTTTGATGAGCGGGAGCGGAAGAATGGGAGAGAGTTGAAGAGGAACAGCGTTGGGATAATAGCGACAACTCTGTTTGTCGAAGAAGATGGAGAAGGAGAACATTGTTATGAAGAGGATGAAGTGAGTGCCAAGGATTCAAGATAGAGTTTGTACCTGCATAAGATAGAGTGACGAGCAAGCCTCTCTCTTGCACAGGAATCCATTTAGCTAGCAGCGCATGCGTGGCAGGGAACAGCAATCCCTGGAGAGAACACAAACATTCCAGAAGAAGCAGACAGCTACCTGGAAATACATTTTCTACACACGGGAATAAGTAGCAAGCTTTGGAAGAGAAATGAGTAATTTCATCAATTTCACAAATGGTGGCATATGTAGGATTTAATTTTTGTTAATTTATTTTTAATTTGTTTCTAATTAGGATAGAAAATCTTAAATATTGGACGTATTGTGTCTCAAAATTGTACTAAAACTTATGTCTGTGTTAGATAATTTTCTCATGGGCCTTGCCCTCCAACCCCCTCTCTTCGCAGGGATACTTTTTACTAAATATCTGAATTTCTTGCTCAACAAATTTATTCTGTATTGAAATTTATTCAATACGTTCAACAACATTGCATATAATATAAAATAGGTACATACATACCTATTACCTACCTTCCTTACAAAATTAAAATAAATATAAAAATCAGTGCGAAATTTATCCCGAAATTTATCCGGGAATACGCCCCGAACCCGCGTCTTCAGTTCCCCGATCCCCACTGTCTTCGTCGAGATCTTCACAAATAATCTCACCCCCCCCCCCCCCCCCCTACCATACCCCAAATAATGTTCTAATAATGTTATAGTTCTATTCAGTGCCCCAATGCGGTTCTTCAGCCAAAATGTTAGCCCTGGCCTGATCCAAAGGCAAATATAAAAGCCTAAGGTAATTTTAATTTCAAACAAGTTGTTATTGTGACTCTTGTATTGTTAAAATTACGAGTATGTTTACACCTTTAGATCAGACAGCAACAGTCTACATTTTAAATATGTTTTTAACGATTCTTGACTATTCATAGGTTGCATGTGATGTCATCTCATTGTTGCCGTCGCCATCTTAATGGCACGCAGAATAGCTGTGATTCTCTGCTTTTTTGACGATATTTTATAGTTAATGAGTACCTGGGAAATTGTAAAGGCTCTGGAGATATCTTAAGTACGAAGAGGAATCACTCATATTACAAAAATACATCAGTTTGCTTCAATAAAGTTATAAATCTGACCCGTCAACGTGCCAACGTAATGGGTGCACAATTAAATAATTTAGCATTGCTGATATTAAACAAAAGAAGTTCGTGCAAGCTATGAATTATTATTGAAGCAATTCAAAATTATGGGATATTTCGTCATATTTTTTATAAAATTATTTATTTCTGTCAAAAATTTCAATTTTAATAAGTCCTGAGGAAGATTTGATATTAAAATCTATACTGTTGACAGAAATAAATAATTTTATATAACCAGTAGGTACGAAATATCCCTAAACTTTAAATTGCCATAAATCTAAATTTAATTGATATTAGGGAAATAATTTTGTTCGTACCTACGTACAAAATCTTGCAGACGGACTATACCGTAGATTTCAGCAACAACATTCGAACTTTCGTGAGTCAGCAAGAATAGTTTGGATGGAAATGTACCTCATGCAGATATCCCGTCTCTTGACTCACCTACGCTAGCCCCTGCATGAAGCGGAATGCGAAGACCAGCCCCCAGCCTCCTTGCGCCGCTCCAACTGGGATCAGAATGCAGAAGAGTGACGTCACGACAGTGCCCACTGTGAACACGATCTTGGGCTAGCCCCTGCATGTAACACCACCCACCTGCGCCAGCCCCTGCATGAACCGGAATGCGAAGACCAGCCCCCAGCCTCCTTGCGCCGCTCCAACTGGGATCAGCATGCAGAAGAGTGACGTCACGACAGTGGCCACTGTGAACACGATCTTGGGCTAGCCCCTGCATGTAACACCACCCACCTGCGCCAGCCCCTGCATGAAGCGGAATGCGAAGACCAGCCCCCAGCCTCCTTGCGCCGCTCCAACTGGGATCAGCATGTATAAGAGTGACGTCACGACAGTGCCCACTGTGAACACGATCTTGGTCTAGCCCCTGCATGTAACACCCCCCACCTGCGCCAGCCCCTGCATGAAGCGGAATGCGAAGACCAGCCCCCAGCCTCCTTGCGCCGCTCCAAATGGGATCAGCATGCAGAAGAGTGACGTCACGACAGTGCCCACTGTGAACACGATCTTGGGCTAGCCCCTGCATGTAACACCACCCACCTGCGCCAGCCCCTGCATGAAGCGGAATGCGAAGACCAGCCCCCAGCCTCCTTGCGCCGCTCCAACTGGGATCAGCATGCAGAAGAGTGACGTCACGAAAGTGCCCACTGTGAACACGATCTTGGGCTAGCCCCTACATGTAACACCACTCACCTGCGCCAGCCCCTGCATGAAGCGGAATGCGAAGACCAGCCCCCAGCCTCCTTGCGCCGCTCCAAATGGGATCAGCATGCAGAAGAGTGACGTCACGACAGTGCCCACTGTGAACACGATCTTGGGCTAGCCACTGCATGTAACACCACCCACCTGCGCCAGCCCCTGCATGAAGCGGAATGCGAAGACCAGCCCCCAGCCTCCTTGCGCCGCTCCAAGTGGGATCAGCATGCAGAAGAGTGACGTCACGACAGTGCCCACTGTGAACACGATCTTGGTCTAGCCCCTGCATGTAACACCCCCCACCTGCGCCAGCCCCTGCATGAAGCGGAATGCGAGGACCAGCCCCCAGCCTCCTTGCGCCGCTCCAAGTGGGATCAGCATGCAGAAGAGTGACGTCACGACAGTGCCCACTGTGAACACGATCTTGGTCTAGCCCCTGCATGTAACACCCCCCACCTGCGCCAGCCCCTGCATGAAGCGGAATGCGAAGACCAGCCCCCAGCCTCCTTGCGCCGCTCCAACTGGGATGAGCATGTATAAGAGTGACGTCACGACAGTGCCCACTGTGAACACGATCTTGGTCTAGCCCCTGCATGTAACACCCCCCACCTGCGCCAGCCCCTGCATGAAGCGGAATGCGAAGACCAGCCCCCAGCCTCCTTGCGCCGCTCCAAATGGGATCAGCATGCAGAAGAGTGACGTCACGACAGTGCCCACTGTGAACACGATCTTGGGCTAGCCCCTGCATGTAACACCACCCACCTGCGCCAGCCCCTGCATGAAGCGGAATGCGAAGACCAGCCCCCAGCCTCCTTGCGCCGCTCCAACTGGGATCAGCATGCAGAAGAGTGACGTCACGACAGTGCCCACTGTGAACACGATCTTGGGCTAGCCCCTGCATGTAACACCACCCACCTGCGCCAGCCCCTGCATGAAGCGGAATGCGAAGACCAGCCCCCAGCCTCCTTGCGCCGCTCCAACTGGGATCAGCATGCAGAAGAGTGACGTCACGACAGTGCCCACTGTGAACACGATCTTGGGCTAGCCCCTGCATGTAACTCCACCCACCTGCGCCAGCCCCTGCATGAAGCGGAATGCGAAGACCAGCCCCCAGCCTCCTTGCGCCGCTCCAACTGGGATCAGCATGCAGTTAAGAGTGACGTCACGACAGTGCCCACTGTGAACACGATCTTGGGCTAGCCCCTGCATGTAACACCACCCACCTGCGCTAGCCCCTGAATGAAGCGGAATGCGAAGACCAGCCCCCAGCCTCCTTGCGCCGCTCCAAGTGGGATCAGCATGCAGAAGAGTGACGTCACGACAGTGCCCACTGTGAACACGATCTTGGTCTAGCCCCTGCATGTAACACCCCCACCTGCGCCAGCCCCTGCATGAAGCGGAATGCGAAGACCAGCCCCCAGCCTCCTTGCGCCGCTCCAGCTGGGATCAGCATGCAGAAGAGTGACGTCACGACAGTGCCCACTGTGAACACGATCTTGGGCTAGCCCCTGCATGTAACACCACCCACCTGCGCCAGCCCCTGCATGAAGCGGAATGCGAAGACCAGCCCCCAGCCTCCTTGCGCCGCTCCAACTGGGATCAGCATGCAGAAGAGTGACGTCACGACAGTGCCCACTGTGAACACGATCTTGGGCTAGCCCCTGCATGTAACTCCACCCACCTGCGCCAGCCCCTGCATGAAGCGGAATGCGAAGACCAGCCCCCAGCCTCCTTGCGCCGCTCCAATCAGCATGCAGAATCAGCATGCAGAAGAGTGACGTCACGACAGTGCCCACTGTGAACACGATCTTGGGCTAGCCCCTGCATGTAGCACCACCCACCTGCGCCAGCCCCTGCATGAACCGGAATGCGAAGACCAGCCCCCAGCCTCCTTGCGCCGCTCCAAGTGGGATCAGCATGCAGAAGAGTGACGTCACGACAGTTCCCACTGTGAACACGATCTTGGGCTAGCGCCTGCATGTAACACCACCCACCTGCGCCAGCCCCTGCATGAACCGGAATGCGAAGACCAGCCCCCAGCCTCCTTGCGCCGCTCCAACTGGGATCAGCATGCGGAAGAGTGACGTCACGACAGTGCCCACTGTGAACACGATCTTGGGCTAGCCCCTACATGTAACACCACCCACCTGCGCCAGCCCCTGCATGAAGCGGAATGCGAAGACCAGCCCCCAGCCTCCTTGCGCCGCTCCAAGTGGGATCAGCATGCAGAAGAGTGACGTCACGACAGTGCCCACTGTGAACACGATCTTGGTCTAGCCCCTACATGTAACACCACTCACCTGCGCCAGCCCCTGCATGAAGCGGAATGCGAAGACCAGCCCCCAGCCTCCTTGCGCCGCTCCAAGTGGGATCAGAATGCAGAAAAGTGACGTCACGACAGTGCCCACTGTAAACACGATCTTGGGCTAGCCCCTGCATGTAACACCACTCACCTGCGCCAGCCCCTGC
Source organism: Leuctra nigra (assembly GCA_934045905.1). Classification (NCBI taxonomy): domain Eukaryota; kingdom Metazoa; phylum Arthropoda; class Insecta; order Plecoptera; family Leuctridae; genus Leuctra; species Leuctra nigra. The sequence continues at coordinate 10,399,578 of OW203766.1, read as the reverse complement.
ATGAAGCGGAATGCGAAGACCAGCCCCCAGCCTCCTTGCGCCGCTCCAACTGGGATCAGCATGCAGTTAAGAGTGACGTCACGACAGTGCCCACTGTGAACACGATCTTGGGCTAGCCCCTGTATGTAACACCACCCACCTGCGCTAGCCCCTGAATGAAGCGGAATGCGAAGACCAGCCCCCAGCCTCCTTGCGCCGCTCCAAGTGGGATCAGCATGCAGAAGAGTGACGTCACGACAGTGCCCACTGTGAACACGATCTTGGGCTAGCCACTGCATGTAACACCACCCACCTGCGCCAGCCCCTGCATGAAGCGGAATGCGAAGACCAGCCCCCAGCCTCCTTGCGCCGCTCCAAGTGGGATCAGCATGCAGAAGAGTGACGTCACGACAGTGCCCACTGTGAACACGATCTTGGGCTAGCCCCTGCATGTAACACCCCCCACCTGCGCCAGCCCCTGCATGAAGCGGAATGCGAAGACCAGCCCCCAGCCTCCTTGCGCCGCTCCAAGTGGGATCAGCATGCAGAAGAGTGACGTCACGACAGTGCCCACTGTGAACACGATCTTGGTCTAGCCCCTGCATGTAACACCCCCCACCTGCGCCAGCCCCTGCATGAAGCGGAATGCGAAGACCAGCCCCCAGCCTCCTTGCGCCGCTCCAAGTGGGATCAGCATGCAGAAGAGTGACGTCACGACAGTGCCCACTGTGAACACGATCTTGGGCTAGCCCCTGCATGTAACACCACCCACCTGCGCCAGCCCCTGCATGAAGCGGAATGCGAAGACCAGCCCCCAGCCTCCTTGCGCCGCTCCAACTGGGATCAGCATGCAGTTAAGAGTGACGTCACGACAGTGCCCACTGTGAACACGATCTTGGGCTAGCCCCTGCATGTAACACCACCCACCTGCGCCAGCCCCTGCATGAAGCGGAATGCGAAGACCAGCCCCCAGCCTCCTTGCGCCGCTCCAACTGGGATCAGCATGCAGTTAAGAGTGACGTCACGACAGTGCCCACTGTGAACACGATCTTGGGCTAGCCCCTGCATGTAACACCACCCACCTGCGCTAGCCCCTGAATGAAGCGGAATGCGAAGACCAGCCCCCAGCCTCCTTGCGCCGCTCCAAGTGGGATCAGCATGCAGAAGAGTGACGTCACGACAGTGCCCACTGTGAACACGATCTTGGTCTAGCCCCTGCATGTAACACCACCCACCTGCGCCAGCCCCTGCATGAAGCGGAATGCGAAGACCAGCCCCCAGCCTCCTTGCGCCGCTCCAAGTGGGATCAGCATGCAGAAGAGTGACGTCACGACAGTGCCCACTGTGAACACGATCTTGGGCTAGCCCCTGCATGTAACACCCCCCACCTGCGCCAGCCCCTGCATGAAGCGGAATGCGAAGACCAGCCCCCAGCCTCCTTGCGCCGCTCCAACTGGGATCAGCATGCAGAAGAGTGACGTCACGACTGTCGCCACGGCCAGGACGATCTTGGGACCGAAGCGCTCGGCCAACAATCCACCAGGCACTTGCAGCAGGAAGTAGCCCCAAGAGAAACCGCTCAGGATTGAAGATTGAGTGGCCAAGTTCCACTCGTATTCCTGGAGAAACATCGTGAAGTTGTAGTGGTGTGAAGTGTGGTGCTATCGAGCATCAATCAGTAGTGAAGTCGAGGGTATTCGATGGTTTACGCCGTATACCTAAAAATTGTTTTTGACTTGTGCGTGTGTACCCATAAATAATTGTTGGGGTATATGCTGTATACGGGTGTATCCACTTTTTTTCGTATAAATCCTGTCTGTTTAAAAATAAATGCCTTTAAGGTGTCATAAAGATAATGTTTGATACAGAAAACCAAATATTCTATTGATTTGCTAAAGAAAAAACTTTAAATTAAATTGTATTTGAAGCATGAAATAACTAGTATTGAAGAAAATCGGAAGACATTTCTGAAAAAAGTAAAGAAATATGGAACCAGGCTTTTATCACAGCAAAAAGTATTTCAAGAAATTGTTACAATGCACCAAAACGAATGAGTTGACCTTAAGGAAAATTTTCTTGGGGGCTTCGCCACCAAACTCTCCTATTTTCCTTCGCGTGTAATTTTTTTGGCGTATCACATACATTTTTTGGGACTACACCACTGGCAGTAGTCTAAGGAAGTAGCCTTCTCTTAGGCGGTTATGGTAAATACACTGACCGGATAGTCCGGGTTGGCGCTCTCCTTGTCGACCATGGCGACGATGGCGACGGAGAGGTTGACGCGGAGGGTGGTGACTGTGTGTAGTGTCACATGAAGGGAAGTAAAGGCATGTACTGACCGGATAGTCCGGGTTGGCGCTCTCCTTGTCGACCATGGCGACGATGGCGACGGAGAGGTTGCCGCGTTGGGAGTAGGTTATCATCATGTTGAGGAATGTCAAAGCCACCTGGATGTGCCGCATGCCGAGACATCGCTCTGGAAGTTGTTGTGGTCAATAAGACAGGGTATCAATCTAGTGGAGCGGTCGCTCCACGCCAGCAAGTCGTACGGCGCGCACACTCTCATATAAAAAGGCTGGAGCAACCCACTTTTACTGTAAGCATAAAAGTGGCATTCTGCACAGAAATTCTGCACTGAAAAGTAGTGATATCAAAAATGAGCCAAGTCAAAACTTTATTTGAAAATCAAAAAATGCTTTTAGGGCATTATAGGTATACTATGTATATGTATATCTGATGTATATTTTATAATTGGCCTATACTTCCAAGCTATTTATATATACACGATGCGCCAAGTATTTTTTGATTTTCAAATAAAGTTTTGACTTGGCTAATTTTTTGATATCACTACTTTTCAGTGCAGAATTTTTAGATTTCATATTTTTTTTTAGTTGAAGAGACTTGGCTGTTATTTTTACACGAAGTGTTTTTATGGGGATAAAAATAACTTAATTCAAAACTTATTTTTATGTATCTAGGTAAGTGTTGAAGTAGATGACGTTCAGAAGTCATAAAGGCCAACCAGCTCTAAATTTGCCTTTCATATCTCCAACAAGATATTGGTCAGACCACCATTTCAAAAGTTTAGAAGCATTTATCTCCCAAACCATTCACGCCGCAGCGATCTGATATTATAGTCCAGTAATTTTGTGATTATACCCACCACTAATTGCAACAGAAGGTTTCAATATATGAATCGATTCAGAAAAATGCCCTCTACAACATATCCAAAATACTCCCGAATCCGAGTGCCGGAAGTACTTTTTAATCAATTTTTAAGTTAATTTCCCATGATAATTCCATCTTCCAAAAAAATATATTTTTAATGTAACTCCGATTTTGACGAAACTTGGCAAAATTGTTCCTCATCCTAAATGAACACAAATAGCTCTCTTAGCGTTTTCCTCTAAATATCATCGTTTGGGAAATATGGCCCATTGAAAAGCAATATTTTAGTCAGTTTTCGACGTTTTAGGTCTTTTTGAGTGCAATTTGACGTTTTGCGAGGTCCATATTTCCCAAACGATGAGATTTAGAGGAAAACGCTAAGAGAGCTATTTGTGTTCATTTAGGATGGTGAACAATTCTGCCAAGTTTCGTCAAAATCGGAGTTACATCAAAAACATTTTTTTTTGGAAGATGGAATTAACATGGGAAATTAATTTAAAAATTGATTAAAAAGTACTTCCGGCACTCGGATTCGGGAGGATTTTGGATATGTTGTAGAGGGCATTTTCTGAATCGATTCATATATTGAAACCTTCTGTTGCAATTAGTGGTGGGTTCAGCTCTTTTTTTGCTTTAAATTACTGGGCTATTATGCACAATGATCAACCAACTCCTAGATGTCAGTAATTTCTTTATTTAAAATAAGATAATGTGTAATGAATAACGAATAACGATGATTATATTATATATATATCAAATGGAAAATTGTTTATATTATTATTGCAAATATCAATCAAATTGCATTATTCTTGATCCCGTCAATGATATGTTCTGTACCACAGATGTAGAAGGGCGGAAGTCCATTTCAATATTTCTTGAAGTGAGCTCATATATCGGTATTTCTGCCTTCATTCAATCATATTTGTAAAGTGATATGATTCACTGTGTAAGAGAATACTTCAATATAATTGTATTTTTTGGCAAAAGTCCACTTTGCAATTGATTGCAAATCAATTGGATGGATTGCCAAAAATATGCAACGCAAAATCGAGAAAATGGACTAATGGGATAATGGACCAAACTAAATGGAGAAAATGGCCTGTTACCCCTGAGGTATACATGGAACATCTATAAGGTAATTTCAACATGGTATTTTGAAGTGGTTTAAGGTCGGTTTTTGTACCTCTTGCTAAAGTTAGCTACCGGATAAAGTTTTTGATAGCGTTAGCAAACGTGTTTCAACTTCTTGATAGTGTTAGCTAGAGGATGAAATCAATTTAAAACTAGGTGCTTGCTTACTTTATCCGTTAGCTAGCTATCAAGAACTTTAGCAAGAGGTTCAAAAACCGGCCCTTATAAAAACGTTGTTTTCATACTGTGCACGTTTAAATCAAGTAAAAATCCCTTCTAAGATTGGCTCAATGACAGGTTCTCAACTTGTCCGGAATGAAAAGCCTTGAGCTAAATAATAGTTATGATTAATCAGAAGCTGTCAGGAAATCAAGACATTCGAAACAATCATCAATATGTCTGCTATCACGGTACTACATTATACGCTTTCTGTCACCTGCACTGAATTATCTTTCACCGCATTCGAGATAATTCAGACAAGGTTGTCAATGCCTTACCTAGTTGCCAGCGAAGAATTGCCTTTACATTTTGGAATACTCAGCAATTAAATGCAGATTTAATAAGAAACATTAACAAAGTACAAAGCAGGCGCGTAGGAACTCAATTTGCAAGGGGGGAGGATAACATTGTAAAATACCCAACAGATACTTAAGTGTCAACGAAGAAAAAGAGGGGGGGGGAACCCATCGAAATGCGGTACCGGGGTGCTTTTTCTTACACTTTCTCTACTTTGACACGTTTTGCACTCTGTCAATCTTGTCATTCCTTAAAATGCAGATATGACAGACCCAACATGCTCTAACATGATAATAAAATAAGGATTCAAAAATTTCGCTGCACGACAATTTTCTTGGCCCCTCCCCCCCCCCAGATCTCCTCTTGAGTCCATCTATAACTCTTTATTTTTTGCATAATCACTTTGCCCCCGGACTTAATTGTCTGGATTATTACTGGGTGTAACATTTAAGCTTAACCAATCACAAGTCTGCAGCGAGCTGTTTCTGGACTAGTGATTGGTGTAGAGAAAAAACGCAAAACGCTTTCCGCTCTCCGCGTTTTATGTGAATGCGGCTTTACAGCACGGCCTCCACAACCCGTGTTGTCGAGAGACTGATAACAGGTGGAGGGAGGTTGTCACACTAACCCCCAAACACCCCAGTCTCTCTAACCCAACGGCAGCAAATAGCAGAACAGAGTTGAATCAAATAGGTTGTGTTGTGATGTAGTCACACTATAACTCTAAATATCACAGAAGTTAATTATTTAAAAATAATGGGAACGTTACACTAAAAGTTCCCCAAAACGGAACTAATTCCTTCAAAAAAAAAATATATACAACACTGAGAAGGTTTCTCAAGAACATGCCCATATATTCGTTCGCGATCACAACATTCTAATGTGCTTATAACTGCAACTTACTGTCGAATATTCATCCCCGCACGGCATTTGACCTTGACAACTCACTCGGTTTCGACGTCTCGACGCTCTTGGCCGACGCCGCGTCGTTCATTGACGCGGCTGTCTTGTCGACGTCACGTGACTCAACGACGCGTCAGATGAGCTCCAACGACGAGGCGAATGACCAGCCGGGATGATTCTAGCGAGTCGTTTCACAATAAGTATTCAATAATAAACAATACGTTTCATATAAAATGCAACAAAATGTTATTTTACAAGACATCATAAGAACTCTGATATATGCAGATGATGTGATGGTATGGGGTGAAACAGAAGAAGAATTGCAAGAAAAGGTAACAAGATGGGAGATGGTTGCTGATAAGTATGGGTTGGAAATAAGCAGAGAGAAGAGTGAAATAATGGTAATGGAGAGGCAAAAGAAGACGAGGTGCTGTATCAAATTGAAAGGAGATGTGTTGGAAGAGAGAGAAGAGTTCAAATATCTGGGTAGCATATTGGTTAGTGATGGAAAGGTGGATAAAGAGATTGAGAAAAGGGTGTCTACTGCAGAAAGATTTTATCAGAGTGTGAGGAAACTGCTGTGGAATGAGGATATGCCACTAAGATGTAAAGTATTACTCTACAATACGTACTTTCTGCCGATATTAACATACGCATCAGTGACTTGGCTAATGGGATGGAAAGAGGAATTGAAATTGGAAGCGGCAGAAATGAAATTTCTCAGAAGTGTTGCAGGAGTTACAAAATTGGACAAGATAAGGAGTACAAAGATAAGGAAAGATTTGGAAGTGGAAACACTTAGTTTTAAACTGGGGAAGGAAAGGTTGAGATGGTATGGGCGATTGCAAGGGATGGAACAAGGAAGAATTCCAAGAAGGGAGGCAGATCGAGCAGTAACTATAGGAAAGAAAAAGGCTGGGCGACCGAGAACAAAGTGGATGAGTGGAGTGGAAAGGGCTGCGGAAGAAAGAGGAGAAAATTGGAATGTGATTAGAGACGAAAAATGGTGGGAGGATGTGGATAGATGGAAGGGGTTGGTTGAAAAAAGGGAGGATGAAGAAAAGAAAACAGCAATAGAGGAAGAGGAAGAAGAAGACGAAGAGACGGAGATAGAGGAGGGGCGTCGGACCATGGCAAGTCGGCTCCAGACTTAGAAGTAGATGCCCAAGTTAGTTGGTGGTTCGTCCACCCCATGACCTGACATTGTGTTAGAATCTTGGCTTGATAAAATAAATAAATATATAATAGATGCAATGATATTCCAACGATGCAGTTCATTCAAAATAAAAAATAAACGTTGAAGATCAACAGAAAATTACATATACAGTCAATAAAATACTTACCTATACAAAAAAATTATCCATATAAATTTAAAAAAATAAATCGGTTATAATTTATTGCTAGGTACATTTTTTTTGTTTTTAATGTTGGTATATTGTTTGTGAGCCCAAATAAATGAACAAATAAAAGTAATAGATACTGTATCAGAAAAATTTCGAATTCATAACCATGTTCTACAAAGTGTTGAATAAAATATTATTTTTCAGGTGTATCGTGAACAATCTGGCACAAAATAATATTTTTTATCATCGGATTTGTCTATAACTGATAGTTTTGGAATAGTGCATTCAAATTATGATTTATTTAATTAATTTATAATAATTATATTATAATATTATATTATATTATTATATATATATATATAATTTATAATTTATTTGACAAAATGATTTGAAATATTCATCATGAGTAGATAAAAGACAAACTTAGGGTTATCACTTGTCATCATTTTTAAAATTAATTTCATACGACACCCAGCGAGAGAAGAAAAAATACAATTTTTACCAAAAATCAACTAATTATTACTAATTAGCAAAGCAAAAAATTTAAAATGTACCAAATGATAACCCTAGGTTTGTTTTTTATCTCATCATGATTACAATTTCAGATCATTTTGACAACCCATTTTGTCTCCAATCGAATCCAGAAAAGTGCATGCAACAAGTGGCAATACTTACTTTCTTAACGGGTACAATAGAAAATGACCTGAAGATTCAAACGATCTCAACAATGCCAATAATATTCGGTTAGGTGCTTTATGTTTCGTAAGGCATGAATCGTATGTAGTTGTAAGAAATATTACCGTAACATTCACAGCAAATTTGAAACAGTACGTCCGTCCCTATCGTCGACCAATAGACCTCTACATGCACTGTCATTGAATTACATTCATTGCAATGATTGTCTTGCGCTATTGCACTGATTGTAATAATGCGCATTGGAATAGGATAGATAGATATTATGGTTTATGGCGCTCAACAGCGAGGTTATCAGCGCCAGCCAAGTCATACAACAAGGTGTTGTAATAAAATGCATGTATATCGCTAAGCGAAGTCATGGTGTAAAGTATAAAGTCAAGATGGTTAAAATCAACTAGATATTACGCTAGTGCGAGTCAAAATCATGTCAGATATAGTTAGTCAAGTCTAGATAAAATATGAGATGATATTGCAGTAAAAACTGATGTCATATGCCAAGTGCCGTGTTTATAAATACTGGCCCTGGCTGATCTAAAAACTATAGCTAACTACTTGTCTATGATTAAAAACTTCTTACAGCGTGGTGCTGTGCGTAACTAGATAAGGTCTAAGGTCCCAATGTCCTTCAGGAAGTTAATTAATTTATCGATGCATTTATCATCGTCTCCGAGCACCTCGCTGAGATCACTCGAGAGACGATGGCGACGGCGCGCTTGGCGGTGTTCTTCACAGTCCATCAGCATGTGAAAGACTGAGAGAGGAACATCACAGGTGTCACACTGTGGCTGTTCCTCTCTGTTCATGAGATGGCTATGAGTCAAGCGTGTATGTCCTATACGGAGTCGAGCGACGGCGTGCTTGGCGGTGTTCTTCACAGTCCATCAGCATGTGATAGACTGAGAGAGGAACATCACAGGTGTCACACTGTGGCTGTTCCTCTCTGTTCATGAGATGGCTATGAGTCAAGCGTGTATGTCCTATACGGAGTCGAGCGACGGCGTGCTTGGCGGTGTTCTTCACAGTCCATCAGCATGTGATAGACTGAGAGAGGAACATCACAGGTGTCACACTGTGGCTGTTCCTCTCTGTTCATGAGATGGCTATGAGTCAAGCGTGTATGTCCTATACGGAGTCGAGCGACGGCGTGCTTGGCGGTGTTCTTCACAGTCCATCAGCATGTGATAGACTGAGAGAGGAACATCACAGGTGTCACACTGTGGCTGTTCCTCTCTGTTCATGAGATGGCTATGAGTCAAGCGTGTATGTCCTATACGGAGTCGAGCGACGGCGTGCTTGGCGGTGTTCTTCACAGTCCATCAGCATGTGATAGACTGAGAGAGGAACATCACAGGTGTCACACTGTGGCTGTTCCTCTCTGTTCATGAGATGGCTATGAGTCAAGCGTGTATGTCCTATACGGAGTCGAGCGACGGCGTGCTAGGCGGTGTTCTTCACAGTCCATCAGCATGTGATAGACTGAGAGAGGAACATCACAGGTGTCACACTGTGGCTGTTCCTCTCTGTTCATGAGATGGCTATGAGTCAAGCGTGTATGTCCTATACGGAGTCGAGCGACGGCGTGCTTGGCGGTGTTCTTCACAGTCCATCAGCATGTGATAGACTGAGAGAGGAACATCACAGGTGTCACACTGTGGCTGTTCCTCTCTGTTCATGAGATGGCTATGAGTCAAGCGTGTATGTCCTATACGGAGTCGAGCGACGGCGTGCTTGGCGGTGTTCTTCACAGTCCATCAGCATGTGATAGACTGAGAGAGGAACATCACAGGTGTCACACTGTGGCTGTTCCTCTCTGTTCATGAGATGGCTATGAGTCAAGCGTGTATGTCCTATACGGAGTCGAGCGACGGCGTGCTTGGCGGTGTTCTTCACAGTCCATCAGCATGTGATAGACTGAGAGAGGAACGCCACAGGTGTCACACTGTGGCTGTTCCTCTCTGTTCATGAGATGGCTATGAGTCAAGCGTGTATGTCCTATACGGAGTCGAGCGACGGCGTGCTTGGCGGTGTTCTTCACAGTCCATCAGCATGTGATAGACTGAGAGAGGAACATCACAGGTGTCACACTGTGGCTGTTCCTCTCTATTCATGAGATGGCTATGAGTCAAGCGTGTATGTCCTATACGGAGTCGAGCGACGGCGTGCTTGGCGGTGTTCTTCACAGTCCATCAGCATGTGATAGACTGAGAGAGGAACATCACAGGTGTCACACTGTGGCTGTTCCTCTCTGTTCATGAGATGGCTATGAGTCAAGCGTGTATGTCCTATACGGAGTCGAGCGACGGCGTGCTAGGCGGTGTTCTTCACAGTCCATCAGCATGTGATAGACTGAGAGAGGAACATCACAGCAGGTGTCACACTGTGGCTGTTCCTCTCTATTCATGAGATGGCTATGAATCAAGCGTGTATGTCCTATACGGAGTCGAGCGACGGCGCGCTTGGCGGTGTTCTTCACAGTCCATCAGCATGTGATAGACTGAGAGAGGAACATCACAGGTGTCACACTGTGGCTGTTCCTCTCTATTCATGAGATGGCTATGAGTCAAGCGTGTATGTCCTATACGGAGTCGAGCGACGGCGTGCTTGGCGGTGTTCTTCACAGTCCATCAGCATGTGATAGACTGAGAGAGGAACATCACAGGTGTCACACTGTGGCTGTTCCTCTCTGTTCATGAGATGGCTATGAGTCAAGCGTGTATGTCCTATACGGAGTCGAGCGACGGCGTGCTAGGCGGTGTTCTTCACAGTCCATCAGCATGTGATAGACTGAGAGAGGAACATCACAGCAGGTGTCACACTGTGGCTGTTCCTCTCTATTCATGAGATGGCTATGAATCAAGCGTGTATGTCCTATACGGAGTCGAGCGACGGCGCGCTTGGCGGTGTTCTTCACAGTCCATCAGCATGTGATAGACTGAGAGAGGAACATCACAGGTGTCACACTGTGGCTGTTCCTCTCTGTTCATGAGATGGCCATGAGTCAAGCGTGTATGTCCTATACGGAGTCGAGCGACGGCGTGCTTGGCGGTGTTCTTCACAGTCCATCAGCATGTGATAGACTGAGAGAGGAACATCACAGCAGGTGTCACACTGTGGCTGTTCCTCTCTATTCATGAGATGGCTATGAATCAAGCGTGTATGTCCTATACGGAGTCGAGCGACGGCGCGCTTGGCGGTGTTCTTCACAGTCCATCAGCATGTGATAGACTGAGAGAGGAACATCACAGGTGTCACACTGTGGCTGTTCCTCTCTGTTCATGAGATGGCTATGAATCAAGCGTGTATGTCCTATACGGAGTCGAGCGACGGCGTGCTTGGCGGTGTTCTTCACAGTCCATCAGCATGTGATTGACTGAGAGAGGAACATCACAGGTGTCACACTGTGGCTGTTCCTCTCTGTTCATGAGATGGCTATGAATCAAGCGTGTATGTCCTATACGGAGTCGAGCGACGGCGTGCTTGGCGGTGTTCTTCACAGTCCATCAGCATGTGATAGACTGAGAGAGGAACATCACAGGTGTCACACTGTGGCTGTTCCTCTCTGTTCATGAGATGGCTATGAGTCAAGCGTGTATGTCCTATACGGAGTCGAGCGACGGCGCGCTTGGCGGTGTTCTTCACAGACCATCAGCATGTGATAGACTGAGAGAGGAACATCACAGGTGTCACACTGTGGCTGTTCCTCTCTGTTCATGAGATGGCTATGAGTCAAGCGTGTATGTCCTATACGGAGTCGAGCGACGGCGCGCTTGGCGGTGTTCTTCACAGTCCATCAGCATGTGATAGACTGAGAGAGGAACATCACAGGTGTCACACTGTGGCTGTTCCTCTCTGTTCATGAGATGGCTATGAGTCAAGCGTGTATGTCCTATACGGAGTCGAGCGACGGCGTGCTTGGCGGTGTTCTTCACAGTCCATCAGCATGTGATAGACTGAGAGAGGAACATCACAGGTGTCACACTGTGGCTGTTCCTCTCTGTTCATGAGATGGCTATGAGTCAAGCGTGTATGTCCAATACGGAGTCGAGCGACGGCGTGCTTGGCGGTGTTCTTCACAGTCCATCAGCATGTGATAGACTGAGAGAGGAACATCACAGGTGTCACACTGTGGCTGTTCCTCTCTGTTCATGAGATGGCTATGAATCAAGCGTGTATGTCCTATACGGAGTCGAGCGACGGCGTGCTTGGCGGTGTTCTTCACAGTCCATCAGCATGTGATTGACTGAGAGAGGAACATCACAGGTGTCACACTGTGGCTGTTCCTCTCTGTTCATGAGATGGCTATGAGTCAAGCGTGTATGTCCTATACGGAGTCGAGCGACGGCGTGCTAGGCGGTGTTCTTCACAGTCCATCAGCATGTGATAGACTGAGAGAGGAACATCACAGCAGGTGTCACACTGTGGCTGTTCCTCTCTATTCATGAGATGGCTATGAATCAAGCGTGTATGTCCTATACGGAGTCGAGCGACGGCGCGCTTGGCGGTGTTCTTCACAGTCCATCAGCATGTGATAGACTGAGAGAGGAACATCACAGGTGTCACACTGTGGCTGTTCCTCTCTGTTCATGAGATGGCTATGAATCAAGCGTGTATGTCCTATACGGAGTCGAGCGACGGCGTGCTTGGCGGTGTTCTTCACAGTCCATCAGCATGTGATTGACTGAGAGAGGAACATCACAGGTGTCACACTGTGGCTGTTCCTCTCTGTTCATGAGATGGCTATGAATCAAGCGTGTATGTCCTATACGGAGTCGAGCGACGGCGTGCTTGGCGGTGTTCTTCACAGTCCATCAGCATGTGATAGACTGAGAGAGGAACATCACAGGTGTCACACTGTGGCTGTTCCTCTCTGTTCATGAGATGGCTATGAGTCAAGCGTGTATGTCCTATACGGAGTCGAGCGACGGCGCGCTTGGCGGTGTTCTTCACAGACCATCAGCATGTGATAGACTGAGAGAGGAACATCACAGGTGTCACACTGTGGCTGTTCCTCTCTGTTCATGAGATGGCTATGAGTCAAGCGTGTATGTCCTATACGGAGTCGAGCGACGGCGCGCTTGGCGGTGTTCTTCACAGTCCATCAGCATGTGATAGACTGAGAGAGGAACATCACAGGTGTCACACTGTGGCTGTTCCTCTCTGTTCATGAGATGGCTATGAGTCAAGCGTGTATGTCCTATACGGAGTCGAGCGACGGCGTGCTTGGCGGTGTTCTTCACAGTCCATCAGCATGTGATAGACTGAGAGAGGAACATCACAGGTGTCACACTGTGGCTGTTCCTCTCTGTTCATGAGATGGCTATGAGTCAAGCGTGTATGTCCAATACGGAGTCGAGCGACGGCGTGCTTGGCGGTGTTCTTCACAGTCCATCAGCATGTGATAGACTGAGAGAGGAACATCACAGGTGTCACACTGTGGCTGTTCCTCTCTGTTCATGAGATGGCTATGAATCAAGCGTGTATGTCCTATACGGAGTCGAGCGACGGCGTGCTTGGCGGTGTTCTTCACAGTCCATCAGCATGTGATTGACTGAGAGAGGAACATCACAGGTGTCACACTGTGGCTGTTCCTCTCTGTTCATGAGATGGCTATGAATCAAGCGTGTATGTCCTATACGGAGTCGAGCGACGGCGTGCTTGGCGGTGTTCTTCACAGTCCATCAGCATGTGATAGACTGAGAGAGGAACATCACAGGTGTCACACTGTGGCTGTTCCTCTCTGTTCATGAGATGGCTATGAGTCAAGCGTGTATGTCCTATACGGAGTCGAGCGACGGCGCGCTTGGCGGTGTTCTTCACAGACCATCAGCATGTGATAGACTGAGAGAGGAACATCACAGGTGTCACACTGTGGCTGTTCCTCTCTGTTCATGAGATGGCTATGAGTCAAGCGTGTATGTCCTATACGGAGTCGAGCGACGGCGCGCTTGGCGGTGTTCTTCACAGTCCATCAGCATGTGATAGACTGAGAGAGGAACATCACAGGTGTCACACTGTGGCTGTTCCTCTCTGTTCATGAGATGGCTATGAGTCAAGCGTGTATGTCCTATACGGAGTCGAGCGACGGCGTGCTTGGCGGTGTTCTTCACAGTCCATCAGCATGTGATAGACTGAGAGAGGAACATCACAGGTGTCACACTGTGGCTGTTCCTCTCTGTTCATGAGATGGCTATGAGTCAAGCGTGTATGTCCAATACGGAGTCGAGCGACGGCGTGCTTGGCGGTGTTCTTCACAGTCCATCAGCATGTGATAGACTGAGAGAGGAACATCACAGGTGTCACACTGTGGCTGTTCCTCTCTGTTCATGAGATGGCTATGAGTCAAGCGTGTATGTCCTATACGGAGTCGAGCGACGGCGTGCTTGGCGGTGTTCTTCACAGTCCATCAGCATGTGATTGACTGAGAGAGGAACATCACAGGTGTCACACTGTGGCTGTTCCTCTCTGTTCATGAGATGGCTATGAGTCAAGCGTGTATGTCCTATACGGAGTCGAGCGACGGCGTGCTTGGCGGTGTTCTTCACAGTCCATCAGCATGTGATTGACTGAGAGAGGAACATCACAGGTGTCACACTGTGGCTGTTCCTCTCTGTTCATGAGATGGCTATGAGTCAAGCGTGTATGTCCTATACGGAGTCGAGCGACGGCGTGCTTGGCGGTGTTCTTCACAGTCCATCAGCATGTGATAGACTGAGAGAGGAACATCACAGGTGTCACACTGTGGCTGTTCCTCTCTGTTCATGAGATGGCTATGAGTCAAGCGTGTATGTCCTATACGGAGTCGAGCGACGGCGTGCTTGGCGGTGTTCTTCACAGTCCATCAGCATGTGATAGACTGAGAGAGGAACATCACAGGTGTCACACTGTGGCTGTTCCTCTCTGTTCATGAGATGGCTATGAGTCAAGCGTGTATGTCCTATACGGAGTCGAGCGACGGCGTGCTTGGCGGTGTTCTTCACAGTCCATCAGCATGTGATAGACTGAGAGAGGAACATCACAGGTGTCACACTGTGGCTGTTCCTCTCTGTTCATGAGATGGCTATGAGTCAAGCGTGTATGTCCTATACGGAGTCGAGCGACGGCGTGCTTGGCGGTGTTCTTCACAGTCCATCAGCATGTGATTGACTGAGAGAGGAACATCACAGGTGTCACACTGTGGCTGTTCCTCTCTGTTCATGAGATGGCTATGAGTCAAGCGTGTATGTCCTATACGGAGTCGAGCGACGGCGTGCTTGGCGGTGTTCTTCACAGTCCATCAGCATGTGATTGACTGAGAGAGGAACATCACAGGTGTCACACTGTGGCTGTTCCTCTCTGTTCATGAGATGGCTATGAGTCAAGCGTGTATGTCCTATACGGAGTCGAGCGACGGCGTGCTTGGCGGTGTTCTTCACAGTCCATCAGCATGTGATAGACTGAGAGAGGAACATCACAGGTGTCACACTGTGGCTGTTCCTCTCTGTTCATGAGATGGCTATGAGTCAAGCGTGTATGTCCTATACGGAGTCGAGCGACGGCGTGCTTGGCGGTGTTCTTCACAGTCCATCAGCATGTGATAGACTGAGAGAGGAACATCACAGGTGTCACACTGTGGCTGTTCCTCTCTGTTCATGAGATGGCTATGAGTCAAGCGTGTATCTCCTATACGGAGTCGAGCGACGGCGTGCTTGGCGGTGTTCTTCACAGTCCATCAGCATGTGATAGACTGAGAGAGGAACATCACAGGTGTCACACTGTGGCTGTTCCTCTCTGTTCATGAGATGGCTATGAGTCAAGCGTGTATGTCCTATACGGAGTCGAGCGACGGCGTGCTTGGCGGTGTTCTTCACAGTCCATCAGCATGTGATTGACTGAGAGAGGAACATCACAGGTGTCACACTGTGGCTGTTCCTCTCTGTTCATGAGATGGCTATGAGTCAAGCGTGTATGTCCTATACGGAGTCGAGCGACGGCGTGCTTGGCGGTGTTCTTCACAGTCCATCAGCATGTGATAGACTGAGAGAGGAACATCACAGGTGTTACACTGTGGCTGTTCCTCTCTGTTCATTAGATGGCCATGAGTCAAGCGTGTATGTCCTATACGGAGTCGAGCGACGGCGTGCTTGGCGGTGTTCTTCACAGTCCATCAGCATGTGATAGACTGAGAGAGGAACATCACAGGTGTCACACTGTGGCTGTTCCTCTCTGTTCATGAGATGGCTATGAGTCAAGCGTGTATGTCCTATACGGAGTCGAGCGACGGCGTGCTTGGCGGTGTTCTTCACAGTCCATCAGCATGTGATAGACTGAGAGAGGAACGTCACAGGTGTCACACTGTGGCTGTTCCTCTCTGTTCATTAGATGGCCATGAGTCAAGCGTGTATGTCCTATACGGAGTCGAGCGACGGCGTGCTTGGCGGTGTTCTTCACAGTCCATCAGCATGTGATAGACTGAGAGAGGAACACCACAGGTGTTACACTGTGGCTGTTCCTCTCTATTCATGAGATGGCTATGAGTCAAGCGTGTATGTCCTATACGGAGTCGAGCGACGGCGCGCTTGGCGGTGTTCTTCACAGTCCATCAGCATGTGATAGACTGAGAGAGGAACGTCACAGGTGTCACACTGTGGCTGTTCCTCTCTGTTCATTAGATGGCCATGAGTCAAGCGTGTATGTCCTATACGGAGTCGAGCGACGGCGTGCTTGGCGGTGTTCTTCACAGTCCATCAGCATGTGATAGACTGAGAGAGGAACACCACAGGTGTTACACTGTGGCTGTTCCTCTCTATTCATGAGATGGCTATGAGTCAAGCGTGTATGTCCTATACGGAGTCGAGCGACGGCGCGCTTGGCGGTGTTCTTCACAGTCCATCAGCATGTGATAGACTGAGAGAGGAACGTCACAGGTGTCACACTGTGGCTGTTCCTCTCTGTTCATTAGATGGCCATGAGTCAAGCGTGTATGTCCTATACGGAGTCGAGCGACGGCGTGCTTGGCGGTGTTCTTCACAGTCCATCAGCATGTGATAGACTGAGAGAGGAACACCACAGGTGTTACACTGTGGCTGTTCCTCTCTATTCATGAGATGGCTATGAGTCAAGCGTGTATGTCCTATACGGAGTCGAGCGACGGCGCGCTTGGCGGTGTTCTTCACAGTCCATCAGCATGTGATAGACTGAGAGAGGAACGTCACAGGTGTCACACTGTGGCTGTTCCTCTCTGTTCATTAGATGGCCATGAGTCAAGCGTGTATGTCCTATACGGAGTCGAGCGACGGCGTGCTTGGCGGTGTTCTTCACAGTCCATCAGCATGTGATAGACTGAGAGAGGAACACCACAGGTGTTACACTGTGGCTGTTCCTCTCTATTCATGAGATGGCTATGAGTCAAGCGTGTATGTCCTATACGGAGTCGAGCGACGGCGCGCTTGGCGGTGTTCTTCACAGTCCATCAGCATGTGATAGACTGAGAGAGGAACGTCACAGGTGTCACACTGTGGCTGTTCCTCTCTGTTCATTAGATGGCCATGAGTCAAGCGTGTATGTCCTATACGGAGTCGAGCGACGGCGTGCTTGGCGGTGTTCTTCACAGTCCATCAGCATGTGATAGACTGAGAGAGGAACACCACAGGTGTTACACTGTGGCTGTTCCTCTCTGTTCATGAGATGGCTATGAGTCAAGCGTGTATGTCCTATACGGAGTCGAGCGACGGCGTGCTTGGCGGTGTTCTTCACAGTCCATCAGCATGTGATAGACTGAGAGAGGAACACCACAGGTGTCACACTGTGGCTGTTCCTCTCTATTCATGAGATGGCTATGAGTCAAGCGTGTATGTCCTATACGGAGTCGAGCGACGGCGTGCTTGGCGGTGTTCTTCACAGTCCATCAGCATGTGATAGACTGAGAGAGGAACATCACAGGTGTCACACTGTGGCTGTTCCTCTCTATTCATGAGATGGCTATGAGTCAAGCGTGTATGTCCTATACGGAGTCGAGCGACGGCGTGCTTGGCGGTGTTCTTCACAGTCCATCAGCATGTGATAGACTGAGAGAGGAACATCACAGGTGTCACACTGTGGCTGTTCCTCTCTGTTCATGAGATGGCCATGAGTCAAGCGTGTATGTCCTATACGGAGTCGAGCGACGGCGTGCTTGGCGGTGTTCTTCACAGTCCATCAGCATGTGATAGACTGAGAGAGGAACATCACAGGTGTCACACTGTGGCTGTTCCTCTCTATTCATGAGATGGCTATGAGTCAAGCGTGTATGTCCTATACGGAGTCGAGCGACGGCGCGCTTGGCGGTGTTCTTCACAGTCCATCAGCATGTGATAGACTGAGAGAGGAACATCACAGGTGTCACACTGTGGCTGTTCCTCTCTGTTCATGAGATGGCCATGAGTCAAGCGTGTATGTCCTATACGGAGTCGAGCGACGGCGTGCTTGGCGGTGTTCTTCACAGACCATCAGCATGTGATAGACTGAGAGAGGAACATCACAGGTGTCACACTGTGGCTGTTCCTCTCTGTTCATGAGATGGCTATGAGTCAAGCGTGTATGTCCTATACGGAGTCGAGCGACGGCGTGCTTGGCGGTGTTCTTCACAGTCCATCAGCATGTGATAGACTGAGAGAGGAACATCACAGGTGTCACACTGTGGCTGTTCCTCTCTGTTCATGAGATGGCCATGAGTCAAGCGTGTATGTCCTATACGGAGTCGAGCGACGGCGCGCTTGGCGGTGTTCTTCACAGACCATCAGCATGTGATAGACTGAGAGAGGAACATCACAGGTGTCACACTGTGGCTGTTCCTCTCTGTTCATGAGATGGCTATGAGTCAAGCGTGTATGTCCTATACGGAGTCGAGCGACGGCGTGCTTGGCGGTGTTCTTCACAGTCCATCAGCATGTGATAGACTGAGAGAGGAACATCACAGGTGTCACACTGTGGCTGTTCCTCTCTGTTCATGAGATGGCCATGAGTCAAGCGTGTATGTCCTATACGGAGTCGAGCGACGGCGCGCTTGGCGGTGTTCTTCACAGACCATCAGCATGTGATAGACTGAGAGAGGAACATCACAGGTGTCACACTGTGGCTGTTCCTCTCTGTTCATGAGATGGCTATGAGTCAAGCGTGTATGTCCTATACGGAGTCGAGCGACGGCGCGCTTGGCGGTGTTCTTCACAGTCCATCAGCATGTGATGGACTGAGAGAGGAACATCACAGGTGTCACACTGTGGCTGTTCCTCTCTATTCATGAGATGGCTATGAGTCAAGCGTGTATGTCCTATACGGAGTCGAGCGACGGCGTGCTTGGCGGTGTTCTTCACAGTCCATCAGCATGTGATGGACTGAGAGAGGAACATCACAGGTGTCACACTGTGGCTGTTCCTCTCTATTCATGAGATGGCTATGAGTCAAGCGTGTATGTCCTATACGGAGTCGAGCGACGGCGCGCTTGGCGGTGTTCTTCACAGTCCATCAGCATGTGATAGACTGAGAGAGGAACATCACAGGTGTCACACTGTGGCTGTTCCTCTCTGTTCATGAGATGGCCATGAGTCAAGCGTGTATGTCCTATACGGAGTCGAGCGACGGCGTGCTTGGCGGTGTTCTTCACAGACCATCAGCATGTGATAGACTGAGAGAGGAACATCACAGGTGTCACACTGTGGCTGTTCCTCTCTGTTCATGAGATGGCTATGAGTC
The DNA here is from genome assembly GCA_934045905.1 of Leuctra nigra. NCBI lineage: Eukaryota > Metazoa > Arthropoda > Insecta > Plecoptera > Leuctridae > Leuctra > Leuctra nigra. The sequence goes on along the minus strand of OW203766.1, from coordinate 10,380,136 downwards.
AAGCGTGTATGTCCTATACGGAGTCGAGCGACGGCGTGCTTGGCGGTGTTCTTCACAGTCCATCAGCATGTGATAGACTGAGAGAGGAACATCACAGGTGTCACACTGTGGCTGTTCCTCTCTGTTCATGAGATGGCCATGAGTCAAGCGTGTATGTCCTATACGGAGTCGAGCGACGGCGCGCTTGGCGGTGTTCTTCACAGACCATCAGCATGTGATAGACTGAGAGAGGAACATCACAGGTGTCACACTGTGGCTGTTCCTCTCTGTTCATGAGATGGCTATGAGTCAAGCGTGTATGTCCTATACGGAGTCGAGCGACGGCGTGCTTGGCGGTGTTCTTCACAGTCCATCAGCATGTGATAGACTGAGAGAGGAACATCACAGGTGTCACACTGTGGCTGTTCCTCTCTGTTCATGAGATGGCCATGAGTCAAGCGTGTATGTCCTATACGGAGTCGAGCGACGGCGCGCTTGGCGGTGTTCTTCACAGACCATCAGCATGTGATAGACTGAGAGAGGAACATCACAGGTGTCACACTGTGGCTGTTCCTCTCTGTTCATGAGATGGCTATGAGTCAAGCGTGTATGTCCTATACGGAGTCGAGCGACGGCGTGCTTGGCGGTGTTCTTCACAGACCATCAGCATGTGATGGACTGAGAGAGGAACATCACAGGTGTCACACTGTGGCTGTTCCTCTCTGTTCATGAGATGGCTATGAGTCAAGCGTGTATGTCCTATACGGAGTCGAGCGACGGCGTGCTTGGCGGTGTTCTTCACAGTCCATCAGCATGTGATTGACTGAGAGAGGAACATCACAGGTGTCACACTGTGGCTGTTCCTCTCTGTTCATGAGATGGCCATGAGTCAAGCGTGTATGTCCTATACGGAGTCGAGCGACGGCGCGCTTGGCGGTGTTCTTCACAGACCATCAGCATGTGATAGACTGAGAGAGGAACATCACAGGTGTCACACTGTGGCTGTTCCTCTCTGTTCATGAGATGGCTATGAGTCAAGCGTGTATGTCCTATACGGAGTCGAGCGACGGCGTGCTTGGCGGTGTTCTTCACAGTCCATCAGCATGTGATAGACTGAGAGAGGAACATCACAGGTGTCACACTGTGGCTGTTCCTCTCTGTTCATGAGATAGCTATGAGTCAAGCGTGTATGTCCTATACGGAGTCGAGCGACGGCGTGCTTGGCGGTGTTCTTCACAGTCCATCAGCATGTGATAGACTGAGAGAGGAACATCACAGGTGTCACACTGTGGCTGTTCCTCTCTGTTCATGAGATGGCTATGAGTCAAGCGTGTATGTCCTATACGGAGTCGAGCGACGGCGTGCTTGGCGGTGTTCTTCACAGTCCATCAGCATGTGATTGACTGAGAGAGGAACATCACAGGTGTCACACTGTGGCTGTTCCTCTCTATTCATGAGATGGCTATGAGTCAAGCGTGTATGTCCTATACGGAGTCGAGCGACGGCGTGCTTGGCGGTGTTCTTCACAGTCCATCAGCATGTGATTGACTGAGAGAGGAACATCACAGGTGTCACACTGTGGCTGTTCCTCTCTGTTCATGAGATGGCTATGAGTCAAGCGTGTATGTCCTATACGGAGTCGAGCGACGGCGCGCTTGGCGGTGTTCTTCACAGTCCATCAGCATGTGATTGACTGAGAGAGGAACATCACAGGTGTCACACTGTGGCTGTTCCTCTCTGTTCATGAGATGGCTATGAGTCAAGCGTGTATGTCCTATACGGAGTCGAGCGACGGCGTGCTTGGCGGTGTTCTTCACAGTCCATCAGCATGTGATTGACTGAGAGAGGAACATCACAGGTGTCACACTGTGGCTGTTCCTCTCTGTTCATGAGATGGCTATGAGTCAAGCGTGTATGTCCTATACGGAGTCGAGCGACGGCGTGCTTGGCGGTGTTCTTCACAGTCCATCAGCATGTGATTGACTGAGAGAGGAACATCACAGGTGTCACACTGTGGCTGTTCCTCTCTGTTCATGAGATGGCTATGAGTCAAGCGTGTATGTCCTATACGGAGTCGAGCGACGGCGTGCTTGGCGGTGTTCTTCACAGTCCATCAGCATGTGATTGACTGAGAGAGGAACATCACAGGTGTCACACTGTGGCTGTTCCTCTCTATTCATGAGATGGCTATGAGTCAAGCGTGTATGTCCTATACGGAGTCGAGCGACGGCGTGCTTGGCGGTGTTCTTCACAGTCCATCAGCATGTGATTGACTGAGAGAGGAACATCACAGGTGTCACACTGTGGCTGTTCCTCTCTGTTCATGAGATGGCTATGAGTCAAGCGTGTATGTCCTATACGGAGTCGAGCGACGGCGTGCTTGGCGGTGTTCTTCACAGTCCATCAGCATGTGATTGACTGAGAGAGGAACATCACAGGTGTCACACTGTGGCTGTTCCTCTCTGTTCATGAGATGGCCATGAGTCAAGCGTGTATGTCCTATACGGAGTCGAGCGACGGCGTGCTTGGCGGTGTTCTTCACAGTCCATCAGCATGTGATAGACTGAGAGAGGAACATCACAGGTGTCACACTGTGGCTGTTCCTCTCTGTTCATGAGATGGCCATGAGTCAAGCGTGTATGTCCTATACGGAGTCGAGCGACGGCGTGCTTGGCGGTGTTCTTCACAGTCCATCAGCATGTGATAGACTGAGAGAGGAACATCACAGGTGTCACACTGTGGCTGTTCCTCTCTGTTCATGAGATGGCTATGAGTCAAGCGTGTATGTCCTATACGGAGTCGAGCGACGGCGCGCTTGGCGGTGTTCTTCACAGTCCATCAGCATGTGATAGACTGAGAGAGGAACATCACAGGTGTCACACTGTGGCTGTTCCTCTCTGTTCATGAGATGGCCATGAGTCAAGCGTGTATGTCCTATACGGAGTCGAGCGACGGCGTGCTTGGCGGTGTTCTTCACAGTCCATCAGCATGTGATTGACTGAGAGAGGAACATCACAGGTGTCACACTGTGGCTGTTCCTCTCTATTCATGAGATGGCTATGAGTCAAGCGTGTATGTCCTATACGGAGTCGAGCGACGGCGTGCTTGGCGGTGTTCTTCACAGTCCATCAGCATGTGATGGACTGTTAGAGGAACATCACAGGTGTCACACTGTGGCTGTTCCTCTCTGTTCATGAGATGGCTATGAGTCAAGCGTGTATGTCCTATACGGAGTCGAGCGACGGCGTGCTTGGCGGTGTTCTTCACAGTCCATCAGCATGTGATTGACTGAGAGAGGAACATCACAGGTGTCACACTGTGGCTGTTCCTCTCTGTTCATGAGATGGCTATGAGTCAAGCGTGTATGTCCTATACGGAGTCGAGCGACGGCGCGCTTGGCGGTGTTCTTCACAGTCCATCAGCATGTGATGGACTGTTAGAGGAACATCACAGGTGTCACACTGTGGCTGTTCCTCTCTGTTCATGAGATGGCTATGAGTCAAGCGTGTATGTCCTATACGGAGTCGAGCGACGGCGTGCTTGGCGGTGTTCTTCACAGTCCATCAGCATGTGATTGACTGAGAGAGGAACATCACAGGTGTCACACTGTGGCTGTTCCTCTCTGTTCATGAGATGGCTATGAGTCAAGCGTGTATGTCCTATACGGAGTCGAGCGACGGCGTGCTTGGCGGTGTTCTTCACAGTCCATCAGCATGTGATAGACTGAGAGAGGAACATCACAGGTGTCACACTGTGGCTGTTCCTCTCTATTCATGAGATGGCTATGAGTCAAGCGTGTATGTCCTATACGGAGTCGAGCGACGGCGTGCTTGGCGGTGTTCTTCACAGTCCATCAGCATGTGATGGACTGTTAGAGGAACATCACAGGTGTCACACTGTGGCTGTTCCTCTCTGTTCATGAGATGGCTATGAGTCAAGCGTGTATGTCCTATACGGAGTCGAGCGACGGCGCGCTTGGCGGTGTTCTTCACAGTCCATCAGCATGTGATGGACTGTTAGAGGAACATCACAGGTGTCACACTGTGGCTGTTCCTCTCTGTTCATGAGATGGCTATGAGTCAAGCGTGTATGTCCTATACGGAGTCGAGCGACGGCGTGCTTGGCGGTGTTCTTCACAGTCCATCAGCATGTGATTGACTGAGAGAGGAACATCACAGGTGTCACACTGTGGCTGTTCCTCTCTGTTCATGAGATGGCTATGAGTCAAGCGTGTATGTCCTATACGGAGTCGAGCGACGGCGTGCTTGGCGGTGTTCTTCACAGTCCATCAGCATGTGATAGACTGAGAGAGGAACATCACAGGTGTCACACTGTGGCTGTTCCTCTCTATTCATGAGATGGCTATGAGTCAAGCGTGTATGTCCTATACGGAGTCGAGCGACGGCGTGCTTGGCGGTGTTCTTCACAGTCCATCAGCATGTGATAGACTGAGAGAGGAACATCACAGGTGTCACACTGTGGCTGTTCCTCTCTATTCATGAGATGGCTATGAGTCAAGCGTGTATGTCCTATACGGAGTCGAGCGACGGCGTGCTTGGCGGTGTTCTTCACAGTCCATCAGCATGTGATAGACTGAGAGAGGAACATCACAGGTGTCACACTGTGGCTGTTCCTCTCTATTCATGAGATGGCTATGAGTCAAGCGTGTATGTCCTATACGGAGTCGAGCGACGGCGTGCTTGGCGGTGTTCTTCACAGTCCATCAGCATGTGATAGACTGAGAGAGGAACATCACAGGTGTCACACTGTGGCTGTTCCTCTCTATTCATGAGATGGCTATGAGTCAAGCGTGTATGTCCTATACGGAGTCGAGCGACGGCGTGCTTGGCGGTGTTCTTCACAGTCCATCAGCATGTGATAGACTGAGAGAGGAACATCACAGGTGTCACACTGTGGCTGTTCCTCTCTATTCATGAGATGGCTATGAGTCAAGCGCGTATGTCCTATACGGAGTCGAGCGACGGCGTGCTTGGCGGTGTTCTTCACAGTCCATCAGCATGTGATAGACTGAGAGAGGAACATCACAGGTGTCACACTGTGGCTGTTCCTCTTTGTTCATGAGATGGCTATGAGTCAAGCGTGTATGTCCTATACGGAGTCGAGCGACGGCGTGCTTGGCGGTGTTCTTCACAGACCATCAACATGTGATGGACTGTAAGAGGAACATCACAGGTGTCACACTGTGGCTGTTCCTCTCTGTTCATGAGATGGCTATGAGTCAAGCGTGTATGTCCTATACGGAGTCGAGCGACGGCGTGCTTGGCGGTGTTCTTCACAGACCATCAACATGTGATGGACTGTAAGAGGAACATCACAGGTGTCACACTGTGGCTGTTCCTCTCTGTTCATGAGATGGCTATGAGTCAAGCGTGTATGTCCTATACGGAGTCGAGCGACGGCGTGCTTGGCGGTGTTCTTCACAGTCCATCAGCATGTGATGGACTGAGAGAGGAACATCACAGGTGTCACACTGTGGCTGTTCCTCTCTGTTCATGAGATGGCTATGAGTCAAGCGTGTATGTCCTATACGGAGTCGAGCGACGGCGTGCTTGGCGGTGTTCTTCACAGTCCATCAGCATGTGATTGACTGAGAGAGGAACATCACAGGTGTCACACTGTGGCTGTTCCTCTCTGTTCATGAGATGGCCATGAGTCAAGCGTGTATGTCCTATACGGAGTCGAGCGACGGCGTGCTTGGCGGTGTTCTTCACAGTCCATCAGCATGTGATAGACTGAGAGAGGAACATCACAGGTGTCACACTGTGGCTGTTCCTCTCTGTTCATGAGATGGCTATGAGTCAAGCGTGTATGTCCTATACGGAGTCGAGCGACGGCGTGCTTGGCGGTGTTCTTCACAGTCCATCAGCATGTGATTGACTGAGAGAGGAACATCACAGGTGTCACACTGTGGCTGTTCCTCTCTGTTCATGAGATGGCTATGAGTCAAGCGTGTATGTCCTATACGGAGTCGAGCGACGGCGTGCTTGGCGGTGTTCTTGACAGTCCATCAACATGTGATAGACTGAGAGAGGAACATCACAGGTGTCACACTGTGGCTGTTCCTCTCTGTTCATGAGATGGCTATGAGTCAAGCGTGTATGTCCTATACGGAGTCGAGCGACGGCGTGCTTGGCGGTGTTCTTCACAGTCCATCAGCATGTGATAGACTGAGAGAGGAACATCACAGGTGTCACACTGTGGCTGTTCCTCTCTGTTCATGAGATGGCTATGAGTCAAGCGTGTATGTCCTATACGGAGTCGAGCGACGGCGTGCTTGGCGGTGTTCTTCACAGTCCATCAGCATGTGATAGACTGAGAGAGGAACATCACAGGTGTCACACTGTGGCTGTTCCTCTCTGTTCATGAGATGGCTATGAGTCAAGCGTGTATGTCCTATACGGAGTCGAGCGACGGCGTGCTTGGCGGTGTTCTTCACAGTCCATCAGCATGTGATAGACTGAGAGAGGAACATCACAGGTGTCACACTGTGGCTGTTCCTCTCTGTTCATGAGATGGCTATGAGTCAAGCGTGTATGTCCTATACGGAGTCGAGCGACGGCGCGCTTGGCGGTGTTCTTCACAGTCCATCAGCATGTGATAGACTGAGAGAGGAACATCACAGGTGTCACACTGTGGCTGTTCCTCTCTGTTCATGAGATGGCTATGAGTCAAGCGTGTATGTCCTATACGGAGTCGAGCGACGGCGTGCTTGGCGGTGTTCTTCACAGTCCATCAGCATGTGATAGACTGAGAGAGGAACATCACAGGTGTCACACTGTGGCTGTTCCTCTCTGTTCATGAGATGGCTATGAGTCAAGCGTGTATGTCCTATACGGAGTCGAGCGACGGCGTGCTTGGCGGTGTTCTTCACAGTCCATCAGCATGTGATAGACTGAGAGAGGAACATCACAGGTGTCACACTGTGGCTGTTCCTCTCTGTTCATGAGATGGCTATGAGTCAAGCGTGTATGTCCTATACGGAGTCGAGCGACGGCGTGCTTGGCGGTGTTCTTCACAGTCCATCAGCATGTGATAGACTGAGAGAGGAACATCACAGGTGTCACACTGTGGCTGTTCCTCTCTGTTCATGAGATGGCTATGAGTCAAGCGTGTATGTCCTATACGGAGTCGAGCGACGGCGTGCTTGGCGGTGTTCTTCACAGTCCATCAGCATGTGATAGACTGAGAGAGGAACATCACAGGTGTCACACTGTGGCTGTTCCTCTCTATTCATGAGATGGCTATGAGTCAAGCGTGTATGTCCTATACGGAGTCGAGCGACGGCGTGCTTGGCGGTGTTCTTCACAGTCCATCAGCATGTGATAGACTGAGAGAGGAACATCACAGGTGTCACACTGTGGCTGTTCCTCTCTATTCATGAGATGGCTATGAGTCAAGCGTGTATGTCCTATACGGAGTCGAGCGACGGCGTGCTTGGCGGTGTTCTTCACAGTCCATCAGCATGTGATAGACTGAGAGAGGAACATCACAGGTGTCACACTGTGGCTGTTCCTCTCT